>CM050176.1:42753718-43231218 GCA_027410445.1 Discoglossus pictus | reverse complement strand
CCTGTAAAGCAGTCTCTGTCCCCTCTTGTTTATATAATTGAAATGCCAGTTTTTTACTCTGTATCTTCATCTTTAAATCACTGTTAAGCCACATTGGATGTGATTTTACTCTTTCTACTTTAATTTTCACACGGTATATGCCGATGTGTATGTACATTTTAAGGATTTGAACGTTGTCCATTTATGTTCAGTATTTTTACCCACCAGTTCTCTGTCCCAGTCTATACTTTGTATTGCTGCCCTTAGACCGTTAAAATCTGCCCTTTTTAAAATTAAGAATTTTTGTTGGTCCCTTATAGTTATGTTTTTTTTAATTAAACCTCAAATGAGACTGTGTTGTGATCACTGTTTCCCAAAGGTTGCCCTATTCCAACATTTGATACCATATCAAAATTATTTGTGATGACTTAATCCAAGATAGCTTCATTTCTAGTATGCTCCTGTATAACCTGGGCCAGATAATGATCCCTGAGTGTACTCAAGAACTTGCTCCCTTTAGCTGAACTGCTGGTCTCATTTATCTAGTTTATTTCAGGGTAATTACAATCTCCCATTATTAGAACTTGCCCATGCTTAGCTGCATTTCCAATCTGTAAAAATAATAGTATTTCCTCACTTTCAGCTATATTTGGGGGTTTATAGCATACTCCTACTAATATTCTTTTGGAATTTGCTACTCCGCTATTTAACTCTACCCACAAACATTCAACTTTATCACTAGGTCCACCATAAATATCTTCTCTGACTATAGGCTTAAATTCAGGCTTAACATACAGACAAATCCCTCCTCCTCTTTTACCATTGCCCCTATCTTTCCTAAATAGGTTATAACCATCCAGATTAACAGTCCAGTCATGAGATTCATCCCACCACGTTTAAGTAATGCTTAGTAAATCCCATTTCTTATTAACTGCTAATAACTCTAACTCTCCCATTTTTCCTGGCAAGCTTTTGGCATTAGTGAGCATACACCTTATGTTATGAGTCTGTAGTTTGGTGGTGCCTGCCACTGTACGTGAGTTACTTAGTAATACCTCCCTATTGACTATACTACCCCTCCCCCATCTCCTCTCCCTTGACTAGTTAATTAGTTTCTTTCCCCCTCTACATTTTCTACCCCATTACTTCTATCTAGTCCCTGCTATGCTTTAAAGCTGTTTAATACAATGAGCATATGCTTAGAAAGTTATTAGAGTGAGAATACATTGTGATCTCATTTGCATGTCTCCGCCTCTGGTCTCCAAAAGTTCAGTGTAACAACTGTATTTCTGAGAAACTTCAGCAGGAAATAAGTGTTTTAACTTATTTTTTGAACATTCAAATGGAATCTTAAATGTATTATTAATTTTCTGTACTACTGTACTCTGATGGAGGGCTTCTCTCACTCTTCAGCCCACTATATATATATATATATATATATATATATATATATATATATATATATATATATATATATACTAGCGACTTCCCAATCAAAAATAACGGCATAAAAATCAGAAGTCTCGCAATGCTGTTGTTTGCCACACAATGCGAGCCTCACAATGCACGGCTTCTCTCTCTCTCCTTCCCTCCTTCTGTGTCCTCTTCCTCCCTCTTTTCTCTCCTTCTCTCACCTCTCTGCGAGCCTGGCAATGAGCGCCTTCAGCACCCATTGCAGGCCTCCTGTCACAAATGACGGGATAATATATATTTTTTCTCTCCCCACCTGATTATCTTTCCTCCTCTCCCACCCCTGTGTCTCTTTCCCCCTCTCTACCTCAACTGTGTCTCTTTCCACCCCTGATTATCTTTCCCCTTCTCCCTCCCGTGTCTCTTTCCCCCTCTCTCCCTCACAAGGCCCCCCCCCCCCCCCCCCCCATCCTGTGTTTTTTCCCTTTATCTCCGCAAGGCTTGAAGCTTAAATCACTATTGCTCAAAGCCTTTCGGGCTTGAACAAAAAGTTACAGGTTTTAACCACTGCCATTTTTTTTCAAGCATGTAACTCAGAAACCATTGGGAAGCTGGCAAAATACGCCAATTGAATAGCAAATTTAGCTTTCAACCACACTTACGGACTCCCTGCCTTCCGCGCTCATTGCAGACCTCAGCAAACCCAAAACGTTTAACATAGCGTTACCGACAAACTCGCAATTACGACAACTATATATATATGATGTGTATGTGTGTATCTATACTACATATAGATAGACATTTAAACGCATAGACAGATAGATCTACTATATATATATATATATATATATATATATATATATATATATATATATTTTTTTTTTATATAGTGACAGAGATTGGAAATTAAATAGTTACAAAAAGCTTCTGGAGAGTAAGTTCTGATGTTTTTGTCCACTCTTATGTGTATGTGTCAAAAAAACCTCTGCTGTACATTATATTATATATTATATATAAGCGCTGTATGACGATTTGTCTAATGGCTGCCATCACAAGGCTGAGTTGGGCCCTCCAGGTAACAAACACTTCTTACATCAGAGGCATGTCATAATAGATGATGTCACAGAGCTCAGAGCCCTATATAAGGAGCAGAAATTGGAGGCAAAGGCACTTATATCAGGAAGCCCAACAGATAAGGAGCTAGAGGAATATAGGAAGCATTAAAATCTACCTTCTACATGAGACATTGTAGAGATAAAGGTAAGGCTTAATAATTGGGTAATTAGGTGAATTGTAACTTCCTAATGCTATGTCTAAGATTGTATAGTCACAAGTTGAATTGACATGGCAGAGATGCACCTGGTTTTAACGCAGCTCTGCAATGTGTATTTTTCCCATTAAACGGGAAGTTTTGTCACCTTAATGTATATGAGTTTTGCTATTCATATACAATTTCAACTAATGTAATATACAATGATGCTTTATTGAGGCAGCCATTGTCTTCTTCGCGTATCTTTATCTCTGCATCCCCCACCTTTCGTAGTAGCAGGGGAATGTACTGTTACAGTATAATTACATTTAGTATGTAAGGGCTATATTTTCTTCCATTTTCTTATACTCTCTAAAATATATTGCTCATTATCAAGTCTGGTTCTTCATAAAAAGGTCAGAATGGTTTCATGGAAGCTCATGTCATGAGGTTTCAATCCCTTTGGCATGAAAGAGGACTCTTTACAGCCCTCTGGTGAGATGCCTGATAAACCAATGCATGATAATGACCTGGGAGCTTGGGAAGTCTCTTAATAAGGTTTCTTTAACTCCTAGGTGGACTGGGACATCTTACCTTGTGTTCCAATAGAGCTCATGTTGCAAAGGGTTCAAGCCCCTCACCATGAAAAAGGACTCTTTACAGCCCTCGGGTGAGACTCTCTGCATACTCGCCATGTCTCCCATCGTGGTTATCCCCTTGGTCATCAGTTGTGAAGAGTGGGAACAGTGGCAAGTCACTGTGTAGCCGACACCAACTTAACTGGCCTCCCCATCTACTACTGGACTCCTTCAGTATAGTTAGTATATTTTTAACATTTGTACTGATATTAAACATCCCTACCTGAACTCTGCAGAGGAAATTGACATAAGTCTATATATCTGGCAGAATGTTATGTATCTGTGCAAGTGACTGTTTTTGTGATATTTAGGAAGTTGTACAATTGTGTATTTTTACTGTGTTGTTTTTTTTTTTTTAGATAAAGAACACATTGTGACAATGAGCCCTCTCGTGACACACTCTGCCTACTCTGTCTGCCATTGTGGTTATCCCCTTGGTCATCAGTTTAAAAGAGTAAGCACAGTGGCAACTCATCCGTGTAGCCGACACCAACTTAACTGCCCCCCCCCCATCTACTGCTGAACTCCTTCAGTACAGAGACTTGTGGTAAAATAATGTAAGCATCATAAGCAGGTAGCAGAGACTGCCTTAAATGTCTGATAAACCAATGCATGATATTGACCTGGGAGATTATGTCCTTGGGAAGTCTCTTAATAAGGTTTCTTTACCTCCTAGGTGGACTGGGACGTCTGACCTTGTGTTCCTCGCCAATTTAACTGCTGTCAAGGTTGAAGTAAAGGCCAGAATGGTTTCATGGAAGCTCTTGCTTCAAGGTTTCAAGCCCCTAACCATGAAAAAGGACTCTTCACAACCCTCTGGTGAGATGTCTGATAAACCATTGCATGATATTGACCTGTGTGAGCTTACTTGCTTGTGAAGTCTCTTAAAAAAGGTTTCTTTATCTCATAGATAGACTCGTCCTTCCATGGTTTCATGGAAGGTCATGTCATGAGGTTTCAAGACCCTCAGCATGAAAAAGGACTCTCCACAGTCCTCTGGTGAGATGTCTGATAAACCAATGCATGAGATTGACCTGGAGATTATGTCCTTGGGAAGTCTCTTAACAAGGTTTATTTATCTCCTAGGTTGACTGGGATGTCTGACTTTGTGTTCCTCACCAATCAAACTGCTGTCAAGGTAGAAGTAAAGGTCAAAATGGTTTCATGGAAGCTCATGTCACAAGGTTTCAAGTCCCTTAGCATGAAAAGGAACTCTACACAGCCCTCTGGTGAGATGTCTGATAAACCAATGCATGAGATTGACCTGGAGATTATGTCCTTGTGAAGTCTCTTAATAAGGTTTATTTATCTCCTAGATGGACTTGACCTGCCATGGTTTCATGGAAGCTCATGTCACAAGGTTTCAATAAATACCCTCAGCATGAAATAGAACTCCTCATAGCCCTCTGGTGAGATGTCTGATAAACAAATACATGGTATTGACCTGGAGATTATGTCCTTGTGAAGTCTCTTAATAAGGTTTCTTAATTACTAGGTGGACTGGGACGTCTGACCTTGTGTTTCTCACAAATGTAACTGCTGTCAAGGTTGATGCAAAGGCCAGAACAGTTTCATGGAAGCTCTTGCTTCAAGGTTTCAAGCTCCTCATCATGAAAATGGACTCTTCACAACCCTCTGGTGAGATGTCTGATAAACCATTGCATGATATTGACCTGTGTGAGCTTACTTGTGAAGTTTCTTAATGAGGTTTATTTATCTCCTAGATGGTCTTTACCTGCGATGGATTCATGGAAGCTCATGTCATGAGGTTTCAAGACCCTCAGCATGAAAATGGACTCTTTACAGCCCTCTGGTGAGATTTCTGATAAACCAATGCATGATATTAACCTGGGAGCTTATGTCCTTGTAAAGTCTCTAAATAAGGTAAGGTATCTGTATCTCCTAGGTGGACTGGGATGTCTGACCTTGTGTTCCTCACCAATAGAACTGCTTTCAAGGTTGAAGGAAAGGTCAGAATGGTTTCATGGAAGCTCATGTTGCAAGGGTTCGAGCCCCTCGGCATGAGCAAGGACTATTTACAGCCCTCGGGTTAGACACTCTGCATACTCGCCATGTCTCCCATCGTGGTTATCCCCTTGGTCATCAGTTGTGAAGAGTGGGAACAGTGGCAAGTCACTGTGTAGCCGACACCAACTTAACCGGCCTCCCAATCTACTACTGGACTCCTTCAGTATAGAGACTGATGGTAAAATATATTTAACATTTGTACTGATAATATACATCCCTACCTGACTCTGCAGAGGAAATTGACATAAGTCTATATATCTGGCAGAACGTTCTGTATCTGTGAAAGTGACTTTTTGTGATGAGAAGTTGTACAATTGTGTATTTTCACTGTGTTGTTTTTTTTTTTCGGATAAAGAACACATTGCGACAATGAGCCCTCTCGTGACACTCTCTGACTACTCGCCCTGTCTGCCATTGAGGTTATCTCCTTGGTCATCAGTTTAATAGAGTGAGCACAGTGGCACTCACCCGTGAAGCCGACACCAACTTAACTGCCCCCCCACCATCTACTAGTGAACTCAGAGACTAATGGTAAAATATATTTTAGTTTATATATTCCTTGTGAAGGCTCCTAATTTAAGCATCATAGACAGGTAGCAGAGAGACTGCCTCAAATGTCTGATAAACCAAAGCATGATATTCACCTGTGAGATGATGTCCTTGTGAAGTCTCATAATAAGGTTTCCTTATCTCCTAGGTGGTCTGGACCTTTCACCTTGTGTTCCTCGCCAATCAAACTGCTGTCAAGGTTGAAGGAAAGGTCAGAATGGTTTCATAGAAGCTAATGATGAAGGGTTCAAGCCCCTCATAATGAAAAAGGACTCTTCACAGTCCTCCCGTGAGACTCTCTGTATACTCGCTCTGTCTGCCATTGTGGTTTTCCCTTCGGACTCTCTTGTACAAGTAAATAAAGATGCCTCCTTCTTGATTAGATCAGATCTGTGTCATTCTTTTCTCAGTCAAACTGACCCGTAACATGTGACAAATACAAAACAATATTAAATATCACTGTTGGACACCCAGCCACCACTTTCAGTGTTTATTCCCTTGTGACTGGGCCATCCCCATGTCCCCCCCCTGTCGCTCTTTGGCCCTCTCTCCCTCTCTCATTTGCCATTTACGGGTTTAAAAACATTTGCAGGTGTACTGGAGCTTAAACTTGAAACTTTTTTTCTAGCCGGTGAGACTTGAATCTTAATTCTTTATTGCTCACAGCCTTGCAGGCTTGAAAAAAAGTTACGAGCTTAACCACCGCCATTTTTTTCCAAGCCCTTAACTTGGAAGCCCTTGAGAGGTCGCCGAAAGACACCAATTAAATAGCAAATTAACTTTCAACCTCACTTACGGACTCTCTGCCTCGGGGAGTCTCTCTCTGTCTCCCTCTCCTTCCTTCTCTATCCTTGCCTCCTTTTCTCCCTCTCCTTCTCTCTCCCTCCCCTTCTCTCTCCCTCCTCCTCATTCTCCCTCCCCTTCTCTCTCCCTCCCTCTCCTTCTCTCTCCCTCCCTCTACCTACGCTGTGCAAAGCTTCGCCACCCAGCTTCACCACCCTGTGGCATGCACAATTTGCAATTATTTATCTCTCTCCCTCCTTCTCTCTACCTTCGACCCTCTCTCCCTCTCTCTCTCTCTCTCTCGCTCTCTCTCTCCCTCCTTCTCTCTCTCTCTACCTCTCTCTCCCTCCTTCTCTCTCTCTCTACCTCTCTCTCTCTCTCTCCCTCCTTCTCTCTCTCTCTACCTCCTTCTTCTCTCTCTCTCTCTCCCTCTCTCTCCCTCCTTCTCTCTCTCCCTCTTCTTCCCCCTCTCTATCCCACCTCCTTCCTTCTCTATCCTTCCCTCCTTCTCTCCCACCCTCTCTCTTCATGGGCCAATGCAAGCCTTGCAATGCGCAGCTCACAATTTTGCAAGCGTTACACACAAACCCGACTGACAACAACTATATTAGTGATACATATACAGTTAAAACTATTAAAAGCTCTGTTTTTACTCCCTAAAATAAAACAAATAGTCCCTGTATGGGTCTGCCCTCTGCAGACAAAGGCTCTGTAAGGCTGGATTTGCAGTGCAGTGATCCAGCCTATCAGAGACCATACCTCAGACAACATGCTGCTGATGCATGATCTCTAACAGGCTAGGACACTACACTACACATCTAGTCCTACAGAGTCTGTGTCTGCATGGACAGACCCATACAGGGACTATTTGCTTGATTAAAAACAGAGTGCATAAGCACTTTTAATAAAATAAAGTACATAAAAGTAAAGACACACAGGGGTTTAGATATCAGAATTAATATCCAAAAGTGGGAAATCCAGGACATTTATTACCAGGGATGCCATCTTAAAATATGGATCAGTCCATCTGAAATAGGGGCAGTTGACGTGTATAAATATTTAATTGTCATTATATAAAATGTTGCTAATTGGCATGTGTATAACTGTGTGCGCAGATAAATAAATAAATTATTGCTAATTGACTAATTTCCCCCAGAGATGGTTAAACGTACGATACAAAGTCTTTATAAAGGTCATGGGAAACTGGAGTCAATCCATAAAACTAAATCAAAGGGGCTAATAAAGAGGTTTTATTGACCACAATATATTACATTCTGGCTCCTACTGACACCTCTCATAATAAATATGGAGAGCTGGGATTTAAAAATCAATTGTGGTTAGAATTGATGTGAGTGCGACTCTCCAGGGGTGCACTCCATCAGCATGTAATAGACGTGTGTCAACTGGACGGCAAAGCGTGATTGACGTCACAATCAATAAATAAATACATATTTTCTTTTAAAGTCGTGGTCGGTCAGGCACTGGGGGAGGTCACATATATGGGCGTCTTCTGGCTTGGAAGAGTCAGCCACTTTACCTGATATGTCTTGTAGAGGGAATTTCTTCTAACTCAACCTTAACGGTACTTAGGTACTTAGAAACGATCTGTAAGGAATGATGATCTGTGAGGGGATGCTGGGAGATGATGGAGGACCTGTAAAGGAGATGATCTAAGAGGGGTGTTGGGAGAGGGTGGATGATCTGCATGGGGTGGTGATCTGTGATATTGGAGTCATAGAGATGTGCAGGATCTGTAAGGGCTGATGATCCATGATGGGGTACAAGGAGATGGTGGAGGATCTGTAAGGGCTGATGATCCATGATGGGGTACAAGGAGATGGTGGAGGATCTGTAAGGGCTAATGATCCATGATGGGGTACAAGGAGATGGTGGAGGATCTGTAAGGGCTAATGATCCATGATGGGGTACAAGGAGATGGTGGAGGATCTGTAAGGGCTGATGATCCATGATGGGGTACAAGGAGATGGTGGAGGATCTGTAAGGGCTGATGATCCATGATGGGGTACAAGGAGATGGTGGAGGATATGTAAGGGCTGATGATCCATGATGGGGTACAAGGAGATGGTGGAGGATCTGTAAGAGCTGTTGATCCATGATGGGGTACAAGGAGATGGTGGAGGATCTGTAAGGGCTGATGATCCATGATGGGGTACAAGGAGATGGTAGAGGATCTGTACGGGCTGATGATCCATGATGGGGTACAAGGAGATGGTAGAGGATCTGTAAGGGCTGATGATCCATGATGGGGTACAAGGAGATGGTGGAGGATCTGTAAGGGCTGATGATCCATGATGGGGTACAAGGAGATGGTGGAGGATATGTAAGGGCTGATGATCCATGATGGGGTACAAGGAGATGGGGGAGGATCTGTAAGAGCTGTTGATCCATGATGGGGTACAAGGAGATGGTGGAGGATCTGTAAGGGCTGATGATCCATGATGGGGTACAAGGAGATGGTAGAGGATCTGTACGGGCTGATGATCCATGATGGGGTACAAGGAGATGGTAGAGAATCTGTAAGGGATGATGATCTCTGAGGGGCTGCTGGGAGAGGGTGGATGATCTGCAAGGGGTGATGATCTTTAAGATTGGAGTTATAAAGATGTTGGAGGATCTGAGCGGGTACAAGGAGATTGCAGAAGTTCTGTAAGGGCCGGTGATCAATGAGGGGGTACAAGGAGATGATGGAGGATCTGTATTGTGTGATGTCCTAGTAGGTGCGGAGAAAGGAAGGCTGATCTACAAGGGGTAATGAGGTGAAGGGTCTGTGAGGAGAGATGATCTATGAGAGATGATCAGGATGTGGGTAGATGATGTAGTGATGATAACAGAGCTGAGCACTGACCCCAACACTTGCTATATAGATACTGCACATAAACTATACTTAGTTTACAGTATATACACTACTTGAATTACCTAAAGAGGACCTTACACTTATTGCAAACCTCCAGCAGTGGCAGCCACTAGGTGGCGTGGTCGAGATTTTTGTAATTTTCTAGAGGTATGGTTTAGTGTTAAATTTAGGGTTTCGGTTTAGGGATAGGAGTTAGGGTTAAAGTTTTGGGTTTAGGGATAGGGGTTAGGATTAGGATTTAGGTGTCAGGGTTTAGGATTAGGGTTTAGAGTTAGGGTAATGCATAGGATAAGCTTCACAAGAAATTGACTAAAATCTCAGCTGCGCCACCTAGTGATTGATGGCCGTAACAGCTGGTGGTCGGAAAACAGGGAAGATCCACTAGCTTTTCAGCACTCCAGAGCACTCCAAAGAAGGTATTGTGGCTTTACTGTGAAGTCACAGTGCTTACTAAGCATGCCAGCTACCTATTATAATTAAGCTTTATACAAAAATGTATTCCTTAGTTTGGGAAGCCATTGCTCTACTTGTTTCAGCTACTTTTTACTCAGTGAGGGAACTTGAAAACAATCACTATAATAGTTGTGGATCTGCGGGCTGTTCGTAATGCTTACGATGTTGGTCATGCTTTGCAAGCCTTGCGAAGCTAGGCGAGCCGTCGACTGCGAGCCTCAGGAAGCGAGGCGAGCCATTGACGCGGGACTTAGGCTGCAATGAGCACAATACACAGTGAGAGAACTTGAAAACAATCATATATATAGTTGTCAGTGTATGTAATATTTGCGATGTTGGTCATGCTTTTGGGGGAGAGCCAGGGAGCCTGTGAGGTTGCAATTTAATTTGAGCCATATTTTGAGTTTTTTCATGAACGAAAATCGCCTAAGTGAGAAAAAAAAAACAGCCAGCGACAAAACTTAAACACAAGAAAAACGAGGCCGAAGGACGTAAAACGAGGACGAAGGACATAAAGACAAGCTCAAAGAAGTAACACTTAACGCAAGACAGTAACACTTAATCCAAGGCACTAACTCTTAACCCAAGGCAGTAGTAACACTTAACCCAAGTCATCTCAAGGCCCCCAAAACGGGGGGGGGGGGGGGGGTAGGGAGGCTCACAATGAGCACCGCAGGGCTCGAGATGAGTGCCGAAGGCGGCGCTCATCGCGGGGCCTGTAAAGTACACAGCGCGCGGTGCTCGCGATGTGCGCCGAAGGGCCTCAGAGGGTCCATATCCTCGTATTGTGTGGCAAACCGCATTGCCAGGCTTACACTTTTACTCCCGTCAAGTGACGGGCAAGTTCCTAGACATATATATAATTGTCATAATTGCGAGTTTGTCTTTAACGATATGTTAAAAGTTACGGGTTATTGTATGCCGAAGGAGCTTATCATGAGGCCCATAAAGTAGAGGGGGGGAGAGGCTGGCAATGAGCGCCAAAGGCGTACATTGCAAGGCTCGCAATGTAGAGTGGGGGAGAACGGCTTCCGACTTATGGCTTGAAAAAAAAATGGCGCCAGTTAAACCCGTAACTTTTTTTTCAAGCACGCAAGGTTTTGAGCAATAGCGATTTAAGCGTCAAACCTTCTGTAAGCTAGAGGGGGGAGAGCCTCATATTGCGTGGCAACAACATTGCGAGGCTTCACATTTTTATGCCGTCATTTTTGACGGGCAAGTGGCTAGTGATATGTTATTAGCCCAAATGAAAGCACTGCCAATCATGATTTCTACATTTTCACTGTAGCAGCAGAGGCTTCCTCCCACTTGTAGATACAGATCAGCGGTGGCTTCCTCCCACTTGTAGATACAGATCAGCGGTGGCTCCCATTGTATTAAGTTAATAAAGACTGTATTTCTTTTACTTTTTGTTCATTTTCAAGTGTATTTCTTTAAGGCACTATATGGTACACTTGAGACTGCCATGTACCTTGGAGCAATATATTTATGGAATAAAATAACAGAAACCAAGTGTTAAGATGTTAGATACAAGGTACTTTTAATAAGAGTCATTTAACATATTTCTGAGCTTGTATGTTGTGTATACCAGCAGAAAAAGGCCCATCAAGGCTGCCCATGTTCTCTAAAAAGATTGCATTAACTAAAACCAATCAATTTAAAATATACACTTTGAAAATAAACAGGTTTTTAGATTGTAAAAAAATATACAGCAACTAATTTATCACTTTTATTCATTATTATGCTGATGTGGAAGCTACCATTTTAGTTTTCATTGATCTATTTCCTGAGTTGGGATGGTACTTAGTACTTTGAATGCAGAGAGGAAGCTCTGATTGCACAATAGAAATTAGGTAGTTACATCTGCCAGTTCTCTCATTAGCACTAATGCAGAGCTAATTAGTTTACACCTTGTTGAGACAGACACTAATAGAAGCAGGCTCAGTAAAGACAACTTATTTATTCTAAAGTGAATCAATCCTGGGAAATTCCATGTTGTTCTTGCCACATTTATTGGTAACTGCATATTAACTAACTGCTTTTATGTGCTATTTAGGATTACAGTCTGCTTGACTGTTTCCGTAGAGGCCAAAATAAAGAACTGCAATGTTATCTGGCAGTTAGACCCATCTCCTAAACTTATCAAGAACTCTGATTTTGCGTCTCAGTATGGTAATGTGCGGAAAAACTGGTAATACAATATATAGAAAGTTAAATTAACTTCCTGTTGGGGTGACAGAGTCCCTTTAAGCCTTATATCTTTCCCAGGCATTCTTATCCTTACCTCTTGCACTGGAAGGCTGTTTCACTACGCTTTCTATAGAGTAATATTTTAAAATAATATCTCTAACCTTTCCACCTCCCAACCAGGACCTCTTGTTCTGGCATGGATCTATTTCTAGGCGATACTGTTATTATGTGTGAATACATTATCACTTCTAGGTTAATAATAGCAGTTCTAGGATTTAGTGTAACCTGTAATGTATTCATGGCGGTCCTGCTGGAAGCGTATGAGGCTCCTTAGTCTGATTAGTGACACCCAGTTATATTCGCAGATATTTGGGCTATTGATTGATGTGACTCAGAGCCGCGACGTCCGTCCTCCCACTAATATCTCGTGCTGCGTCCTTCACAGCCATGGTACAATGTCACACAGTGATACAGACCGAGAGCTGCATCTGATAGCATCTTATGGACGACATCTACACATAATAATGAGCAAAATCCCATTTACAATGTAGAATGTTTGTGTCATTCAGTCATGTCCGAATCTCTGTGACCTCATGGACTGCAACACACCATGCTGATCCATATTCATGGCGGAGATACTGGAGTGGGTTGCCAGTTCCTTCTCCAGTGGGCCGCAGGATATAGCTCCTGGTATTCCTAGGTGGTCTCCCATCCAAGTACTGACCAGGCCCAACCCTGCAGGCACAATCATTATGTCTCCGATTGTGCTTATCCATAAGGTTTTAATGGCAAAGATACTGGAGTGAGTTGCCAGTTCCTTCTCCAGTGGACCACAATTAGTTTCTGCTATGACCTGCTCATCTTGGGTGAACCTACATGGTATAGCTCACAGCTTAATTGAAGTACACAAGCCCCTTCACCACGACAAAGTAACTGCTGTGTTTAGTTACACATTTTCCAGCTTATTGATTCAGAAGCCCATCACATATTATAATTATCAAACTGTGATTTGTCGTCATGCTTGCGAGCCTCACTAATCGAGGAAAGCCGTTTGTGGCCCAGAGGGCCTCAACTGCGAGCCTCGCAAAGCAAAGCGACCTGTTGAGGTGTAGAAGCCTTCCGAGCTCAGAGGACTTAGGCAACGAGCGCCAAAGGCGCTCATTGCCCTGCTTGCTCCTTGCGAGGTGAGCAGTTGAGGCATTGAAGCACGCGGGACTTCGGCTGCAAGCAGCTGAGGAACGTGGGTCTTACTGAGGCTGCAAGCACTTGAGAAACACCGGACTTAGAAAAAAAATCCGACCTCAGAATCTTGAGGGGGTGGGGTGGGGGGGGAACCACCTCGGAAAAATATGAATGTAACGGCAGAACCGAGGAAATCGAAATACACGAAAAACCACACAAAAAATAAATGAATTAAACCACACTCACACACAGCACAGGGGGAGAGCCAGGACGCCTGGGAGTGAGGTTGCAAGTGAATTTAAGCCGAATCTGCCGTTTTTCGTCACTCGAAAATCGTCTAAGCAAGAAAAAAAAATGGCAAAAAAAATGGCAAAAAAAAATGGCAAAAAAATCTGAAACTGGAAGAAAATGAGGCTCTGCAATGGCAGGCCCTCAGACATTGGAAAATGCACAACGCCACACACATTAACACTTACATGAACAACGCCAGGCACGCGGGACTTAGAAAATTCACTGCACTCTGAAAAATACGCAGGACTAAGAAAATACACCCCGGGAAAGACACTAACACTTACACGAACAACGCCAGGCACGCGGGACTAAGAAAATACACCCCGGGAAAGACACTAACACTTACATGAACAACGCCAGGCACGCGGGATAATAAAACCACCGGAAAGATTCAGCAGACACACAAAGGAGAAACACAAAGGAAGGAACAGGGGGAGATGATGGAAAGAGACACATGCCATTTCCAAGCACCCTGAACCCTGCACTGAGCGGCCCGTACAGTAGGTAGGAGGAAAGGTTTGCATTGGGTGCCAAAGGTTATCATGGCAAAGCAGGAAAGTTGAAGTACATGAGGGGAGAGGCTCGCAATGAGCGCCGAAGGTGCTCAGAGGACCAAAAGACTCACATTGTGTGACAAACAGCATTGCCAGGCTTCAACAGTTTTCGCCGTCATTTTTGACGGGCAAGTTGCTAGTATAGATAATAATTGACTTGGCCTTTTACTATTATCTGCATATATATAATTTACCACAGGCAGCAGCTGCTTTGGTTGAGGAAGAATAATGTGATCCCCATTAGTGCTATCAGAAGCTCAGGGGAGAGGGGGAGGGGGAGACACAGGGGAGGAGGGGGGGCACAGGGGAGAGCATAATTGGATATAATAGTTAATGAATTAAAGGGTGCATGCAAAGAGGAGGGACCAGCTGGAACAGGCAATAAATGGTTCACACCGGTTGAAGCACAACTAATGTTACATCACATTGCGCTGGGTGGTAGAATGGACAAAAATATATAAAAATGAGGCTCCAGAAAAATGTTTTTCTAGGACCTGGAAGGAGGCTATTTATAGAGATGCTTATACTTTAGAAAAATATTTACAGTTAGGGAAAAAAGTGTTTGATCCCCTGCTGATTGTGAAAGAAATGATCAGTCTATAATTTTAATGGGAGGTGTATTTTAACAGTGAGAGACAGAACAAAAAAAAAAAAGAAAAACGCATATTAAAAAAGTTATAAATTGATTTGCAGGTCAGTGAGGGAAATTAGTATTTGACCCCCTATCAGTCAGCAAGATTTCTGGCTCCCAGGTAGTGAGCTGAGATTAGGAGCACTCTTTTAAAGGGAGTGCTCCTAATCTTTGATTGTTACCTGTATAAAAGAGCAAATGGGTGAAAGTGTTGTGGTCAGATGAGACCAAAATCAAACTCTTTGGCCTCAACTCGCCGTGTTTGGAGGAGCAGGAATGCTGCCTATGACCCCAAGAACACCATCCCCACCATCAAACATGGAGGAGGAAACATTATGGGGGTATTTTTCTGCTAAGGGGACAGGACAACTGCACCGCATCAAAGGGACGATGGACGGGGCCATGTACCGTCAAATCTTGGGTGGGAACCTCCTTCCCTCAGCCAGGGCATTGAAATGGGTCGTGGATAAGTATTCCAGCATGACAATGACCCAAACCACACAGCCAAGGCAACCAAGGAGTGGCTTAAGAAGAAGCCCATTAAGGTCCGTTAGTGGCCTAGCCAGTCAACAGACCTTAATCCCACAGAAAATCTGTGGAAGGAACTGAAGGTTCGAGTTCCCAAACATCAGCCTCAAAACCTTAATGACTTGGAGAGGATCTGCAAAGAGGAGAAGGACAAAATCCCTCCTGAGATGTGTGCAAACCTGGGGCCAACTACAAGAAACGTCTGACCTCTGTGATTGCCAACAAGGGTTTTGCCACCAAGTACTAAGAAAAAAGGGGTCAAATACTTATTTCAATCATTGACCTGCAAATCAATATATAACTTTTTTGACATTTGTTTTTCTCGTTTTTTTTTTTTTGTTACACCTACCATTAAAATTAAAGACTAATCATTTTTTTGTCAGTGGGCAAACGTTAAAAATCAGGAGGGGATCAAATACTTTTTTTCTTCACTGTAAGAGCCATTCGTACACATTTTAGGAGCCCAGGAAGTTTCCCCAACTGTGGGAACATTGGTCAAGTATTCCAAAATAAATCCAAATAGACGTTAATACTTGTAGTTATTTATTATTTTGTATGTATTGTGGGAGGTTTTGTGTTCAGGAAAATTAGCCCCAGCTTGTCCCCTCACTGGATTCACATTTTTTTTGTGTTGCTAGCAGACCTTTTTAAGATAAGAACAGATTGGGAGGCCCCATAACGGAGCTACAGTCCTGCCATCTTTTTTTATTTAAGCTTGTGCCTTTAATATTACTATTTATATTATCGTTTATTATGCGCCAACATAATCTGTATCGCTATACAGGGCTTACGATTACGGCAAAAACATTAGCAGTATTGACACATTGCTAAGGATGAAGGGTCCCCTGGTGGTCCAGTAGTTAAGACTTGGTGCTTCCACCGCTGTTGACCTGGGTTTGATTCCAAGTCAGGGAACCAAGAGGTCACACCACCCTGAAGCCAAGCAGGTTTGGGAATGGTCAGTATTGGGATGAGAGACCACCTAGTATTACCAGGAGCTGTATGCCGTGCCCCACTGAAGAAGGAACTGGCAACCCACTCCAGTATCTCTGCCATGAATACCAAATGGATCAACACAGTGTGTGATCACAGAGAGTCAGAAACAACTGAACGACGCAAAAAAATAGTGTCCATAGTGCTTTCTTAAAGCACCTTGCAAGATTGAAAACTCAGAAACTTTTATTAGGTAGAAAAATATGGGAAATCTAATCCCTAGTGCTTTACCCTCAAATTCCAATGAAAAATTGTAGGTATGGGAAAATTTACATAAATAAAGTTTATTATTATCAGGACAAATTAAATCCATTAAAAAAAAGAAACCACATTAAAACCATAATGCAGGGATGTGCTCCTTTTGTTGCTCTTATTATAACAATTTCAATAGGTGTCTTGAAAATGGATAATTTTACTTTTTTAGATCCTTTCCTATTGTATATGGACCTTATCACCTATTGGTTTATAAGAACCTTTTCCTTCTTACGGATACATATTGAGAAGCGTCTCGGTTTTTATAGGGTCTTCACTAGGAGAGTAGGGATCTATGCATATAAGGAGTAAAATTGGGTCCAGTATCAAATAGGAATGGATGGGATAGAGACACCAATGAGTGCAGTGGGTAGTGTAGGCCTGGGGAATGTCAATGACAAATTGGTCAATAAGGTTATCTTGATTTCTGTTGCTTGGCTATGCCAAACAATGTAGCCTGACTGTATTTAGCCTAAGTGTAACACAGACCCTGCAATCTTGCCCACATATGATGGTCTCTTCTCCAAACGCCCACTATCCTTCCACCTAAGTCCCAAACAAATCCAAATGGTTCTGTCTGAACTCCTAGACAGTCAGGCTACATTGTTTGGCATAGCCAAGCAATAGAAATCAAAATAACTTTATTGACCAATTTGTCATTGACATTCCCCAGGCCTACACTACCCAAAACCCACTGTGCACATCCCTGCAATATATTTTTAATGTGGTTTCTTTTTTTAAATGGTTTTAATTCGTCGCTGTCCTGATATTAATACGTTATTCATGTAAATATTTCCCATACCTACAATTTAATACACAAAGGATCCTGTGTGTCCCACATTATTCTCACTTGCCCCCCGCATTTTCCCACTTGCCTATTACCCAAACTGGTAACTGGACTGCGCTGCCCTTTCAAGGTTTCTGGCGACACGTAGTGACCTTTATCTCCACCAGGTCATCTGTCGTAGACAATAGGCCGGGCATTTATTTTTAGTGACCGGTGCTATCTAAAACTCTCTATATGCAGACAAGTATGCCCCTATATGGTGATGTGAGAGGCTTAGGATGAGGATTAACCCTACACAACAATGTATATGGAGCTCGGTGTCTCTACACAACAATGTATATGCAGCTCGGTGTCTCTACACAACAATGTATATGGAGCTCGGTGTCTCTACACAACAATGTATATGGAGCTCGGTGTCTCTACACAACAATGTATATGCAGCTCGGTGTCTCTACACAACAATGTATATGCAGCTCGGTGTCTCTACACAACAATGTATATGGAGCTCGGTGTCTCTACACAACAATGTATATGCAGCTCGGTGTCTCTACACAACAATGTATATGCAGCTCGGTGTCTCTACACAACAATGTATATGGAGCTCGGAGTCTCTACACAACAATGTATATGCAGCTCGGTGTCTCTACACAACAATGTATATGCAGCTCGGTGTCTCTACACAACAATGTATATGGAGCTCGGAGTCTCTACACAACAATGTATATGCAGCTCGGTGTCTCTACACAACAATGTATATGCAGCTCGGTGTCTCTACACAACAATGTATATGCAGCTCGGTGTCTCTACACAACAATGTATATGGAGCTCGGAGTCTCTACACAACAATGTATATGCAGCTCGGTGTCTCTGCACAACAATGTATATGGGGCTCGGTGTCTCTACACAACAATGTATATGCAGCTCGGTGTCTCTACACAACAATGTATATGCAGCTCGGTGTCTCTACACAACAATGTATATGGAGCTCGGAGTCTCTACACAACAATGTATATGCAGCTCGGTGTCTCTACACAACAATGTATATGGAGCTCGGTGTCTCTACACAACAATGTATATGCAGCTCGGTGTCTCTACACAACAATGTATATGGAGCTCGGTGTCTCTACACGCGCTTTAGGTTATTGCACTGAAGCGCAAGCACATAAATAATCTGTCACTGTTATACTTATGGATACGGCGGCCCAGATCCAAACCAGCCGTGATATTTATTATATTTATTTCATTGCTGAGTGTTTCATGATATTTACAGCATTGTTCAGCTCTTGTACGTCCTGATATCTACCAGCCGCTGTCTGTGGATGTCAGTTATAGGCAACAATCATAAAAAGGTAAATCCCTATCTGTAAATCCAATCTCACAAGACAAACACAACGTGAGGTCAAGACAAAGACGAGATGAGCAGAGATGAGCAGAGAGAGCACGCTTGGGTGACCAGCACTGATGGTGATGAGGCGCGATGTGTGCAGCATTAACCCTTTCATATCACTACCTGCAGAGGGTCACTATCAGTGCAATGCTTCAAGGCCTCACAGCATTTTAACAGATAACAGTTTGTTTAAACCTTTACTATATGTGGCATCCATAGCTGGCAGTGCAAGAAATATGCACAAAAAGGAAATACATGTGAAATATGAGTCACACCAATAAATAGTATACATAGTGTGTGTATGTATGTGTGAGTATATATATATATATCTATATATATATATATATAAATATGTAAATATAAATATATATATATATATAAAATAATATATATATATATATAAAATAATATATATATATATATAAAATAATATATATATATATATAAAATAATATATATATATATATAAAATAATATATATATATATATATATATATATATATATATATATATATATATATATATATATATATATATATTCATATATACACACTTTACAATACTATAGGAAATAAAACAGCATGGTTGCCAAGGACGGGTTCCCTGAACACTGGCAGCCCCCAGCTGGGCGATGAGCTGCCATGGGTTGCACATACATTCAAGTAGTGAGAGGGTAAATAAGAAATGTACTTCCATTGAAAGAGAATGAATGCTGGGCACACACTCCTCAATGAGTGGGTTAATTTGCGGTGTGTTGGCAATGGGTGAACAGCATGCTGCCATTAGATGAGTGGGCATGCTCCAGTAGTAGACAATAGATGGAGGCATGGTTTACTGTCCAGCAGTGAGATGGTTAATGAGCAGTGCATTGTCATTGGATGACGACATGGCACAATGTACAGCAGTGACGGAGATGAGGAATGCGTCAGTGTAGAGATGGGTTAACACGTTCCCTGCCAGGTGGCACTGGGTACACTATCAGGCTCAGCATCCTTATCCGCAGCATCTGGCTCTGTAACACATAAAGGGTCAGAGATGAGAAATGTATAAAGGGATGATCTGGGGAGGAGGGTAATAATGAGACAGCATGCAGTATATGGGTTATATAGTGTGCAGGGTAATAGTGACAGCATGCAGTATATGGGTTATATAGCGTGCAGGGTAATAGTGACAGCATGCAGTATATGGTTATATAGTGTGCAGGGTAATAGTGACAGCATGCAGTATATGGGTTATATAGTGTGCAGGGTAATAGTGACAGCATGCAGTATATGGGTTATATAGTGTGCAGGGTAATAGTGACAGCACGCAGTATATGGTTATATAGTGTGCAGGGTAATAGTGACAGCATGCAGTATATGGGTTATATAGTGTGCAGGGTAATAGTGACAGCATGCAGTATATGGGTTATATAGTGTGCAGGGTAATAGTGACAGCATGCAGTATATGGGTTATATAGTGTGCAGGGTAATAGTGACAGCATGCAGTATATGGGTTATATAGTGTGCGGGGTAATAGTGACAGCACGCAGTATATGGGTTATATAGTGTGCAGGGTAATAGTGACAGCATGCAGTATATGGGTTATATAGTGTGCAGGGTAATAGTGACAGCATGCAGTATATGGGTTATATAGTGTGCAGGGTAATAGTGACAGCATGCAGTATATGGGTTATATAGTGTGCAGGGTAATAGTGACAGCATGCAGTATATGGGTTATATAGTGTGCGGGGTAATAGTGACAGCACGCAGTATATGGGTTATATAGTGTGCAGGGTAATAGTGACAGCATGCAGTATATGGTTATATAGTGTGCAGGGTAATAGTGACAGCATGCAGTATATGGGTTATATAGTGTGCAGGGTAATAGTGACAGCATGCAGTATATGGGGTATATAGCGTGCAGGGTAATAGTGACAGCATGCAGTATATGAGTTATATAGTGTGCAGGGTAATAGTGACAGCATGCAGTATATGGGTTATATAGTGTGCAGGGTAATAGTGACAGCATGCAGTATATGGGTTATATAGTATGCAGGGTAATAGTGACAGCATGCAGTATATGGGTTATATAGTGTGCAGGGTAATAGTGACAGCATGCAGTATATGGGTTATATAGTATGCAGGGTAATAGTGACAGCATGCAGTATATGGGTTATATAGTATGCAGGGTAATAGTGACAGCATGCAGTATATGGGTTATATAGTGTGCAGGGTAATAGTGACAGCATGCAGTATATGGGTTATATAGTGTGCGGGGTAATAGTGACAGCATGCAGTATATGGGTTATATAGTGTGCAGGGTAATAGTGACAGCATGCAGTATATGGGTTATATAGTGTGCAGGGTAATAGTGACAGCATGCAGTATATGGGTTATATAGTATGCAGGGTAATAGTGACAGCATGCAGTATATGGGTTATATAGTGTGCAGGGTAATAGTGACAGCATGCAGTATATGGTTATATAGTGTGCAGGGTAATAGTGACAGCATGCAGTATATGGGTTATATAGTGTGCAGGGTAATAGTGACAGCATGCAGTATATGGTTATATAGTGTGCAGGGTAATAGTGACAGCATGCAGTATATGGGTTATATAGCGTGCAGGGTAATAGTGACAGCATGCAGTATATGGGTTATATAGTGTGCAGGGTAATAGTGACAGCATGCAGTATATGGGGTATATAGCGTGCAGGGTAATAGTGACAGCATGCAGTATATGGGTTATATAGTGTGCAGGGTAATAGTGACAGCATGCAGTATATGGTTATATAGTGTGCAGGGTAATAGTGACAGCATGCAGTATATGGGTTATATAGTGTGCAGGGTAATAGTGACAGCATGCAGTATATGGTTATATAGTGTGCAGGGTAATAGTGACAGCATGCAGTATATGGGTTATATAGTGTGCAGGGTAATAGTGACAGCATGCAGTATATGGGTTATATAGTGTGCAGAGTAATAGTGACAGCATGCAGTATATGGGTTATATAGTGTGCAGGGTAATAGTGACAGCATGCAGTATATGGGTTATATAGTGTGCAGGGTAATAGTGACAGCATGCAGTATATGGGTTATATAGTGTGCAGAGTAATAGTGACAGCATGCAGTATATGGGTTATATAGTGTGCAGGGTAATAGTGACTGCATGCAGTATATGGGTTATATAGTGTGCAGGGTAATAGAGACAGCATGCAGTATATGGGTTATATAGTGTGCAGGGTAATAGTGACAGCATGCAGTATATGGTTATATAGTGTGCAGGGTAATAGTGACAGCATGCAGTATATGGGTTATATAGTGTGCAGAGTAATAGTGACAGCATGCAGTATATGGGTTATATAGTGTGCAGGGTAATAGTGACTGCATGCAGTATATGGGTTATATAGTGTGCAGGGTAATAGAGACAGCATGCAGTATATGGGTTATATAGTGTGCAGGGTAATAGTGACAGCATGCAGTATATGGTTATATAGTGTGCAGGGTAATAGTGACAGCATGCAGTATATAGGTTATATAGTGTGCAGAGTAATAGTGACAGCATGCAGTATATGAGTTATATAGTGTGCAGGGTAATAGTGACAGCATGCAGTATATGGGTTATATAGTGTGCAGAGTAATAGAGACAGCATGCAGTATATGGGTTATATAGTGTGCAGGGTAATAGTGACAGCATGCAGTATATGGGTTATATAGTGTGCAGGGTAATAGTGACAGCATGCAGTATATAGGTTATATAGTGTGCAGGGTAATAGTGACAGCATGCAGTATATGGTTATATAGTGTGCAGGGTAATAGTGACAGCATGCAGTATATGGGTTATATAGTGTGCAGGGTAATAGTGACAGCATGCAGTATATGGGTTATATAGTGTGCAGGGTAATAGTGACAGCATGCAGTATATGGGTTATATAGTGTGCAGTGTAATAGTGACAGCATGCAGTATATGGGTTATATAGTGTGCAGAGTAATAGTGACAGCATGCAGTATATGGTTATATAGTGTGCAGGGTAATAGTGACAGCATGCAGTATATAGGTTATATAGTGTGCAGGGTAATAGTGACAGCATGCAGTATATGGTTATATAGTGTGCAGGGTAATAGTGACAGCATGCAGTATATGGTTATATAGTGTGCAGGGTAATAGTGACAGCATGCAGTATATGGGTCATATAGTGTGCAGGGTAATAGTGACAGCATGCAGTATATGGGTTATATAGTGTGCAGGGTAATAGTGACAGCATGCAGCATATGGGTTATATAGTGTGCAGGGTAATAGTGACAGCATGCAGTATATGGTTATATAGTGTGCAGGGTAATAGTGACAGCATGCAGTATATGGTTATATAGTGTGCAGGGTAATAGTGACAGCACGCAGTATATGGGTTATATAGTGTGCAGGGTAATAGTGACAGCATGCAGTATATGGGTTATATAGTGTGCAGGGTAATAGTGACAGCATGCAGTATATGGGTTATATAGTGTGCAGGGTAATAGTGACAGCATGCAGTATATGGTTATATAGCGTGCAGGGTAATAGTGACAGCATGCAGTATATGGGTTATATAGTGTGCAGGGTAATAGTGACAGCATGCAGTATATGGGTTATATAGTGTGCAGGGTAATAGTGACAGCATGCAGTATATGGGTTATATAGTGTGCAGGGTAATAGTGACAGCATGCAGTATATGGTTATATAGTGTGCAGGGTAATAGTGACAGCATGCAGTATATGGGTTATATAGCGTGCAGGGTAATAGTGACAGCATGCAGTATATGGGTTATATAGTGTGCAGGGTAATAGTGACAGCATGCAGTATATGGGTTATATAGTGTGCAGGGTAATAGTGACAGCATGCAGTATATGGGTTATATAGTGTGCAGGGTAATAGTGACAGCATGCAGTATATGGGTTATATAGTGTGCAGGGTAATAGTGACAGCATGCAGTATATGGGTTATATAGTGTGCAGGGTAATAGTGACAGCATGCAGTATATGGGTTATATAGTGTGCAGGGTAATAGTGACAGCATGCAGTATATAGGTTATATAGTGTGCAGGGTAATAGTGACAGCATGCAGTATATGGGTTATATAGTGTGCAGGGTAATAGTGACAGCATGCAGTGTATGGTTATATAGTGTGCAGGGTAATAGTGACAGCATGCAGTATATGGGTTATATAGTGTGCAGGGTAATAGTGACAGCATGCAGTGTATGGTTATATAGTGTGCAGGGTAATAGTGACAGCATGCAGTATATGGGTTATATAGTGTGCAGGGTAATAGTGACAGCGTGCAGTATATGGGTTATATAGTGTGCAGGGTAATAGTGACATCATGCAGTATATGGTTATATAGTGTGCAGGGTAATAGTGACAGCATGCAGTATATGGGTTATATAGTGTGCAGGGTAATAGGGACAGCATGCAGTATATGGGTTATATAGTGTGCAGGGTAATAGTGACAGCATGCAGTATATGGTTATATAGTGTGCAGTGTAATAGTGACAGCATGCAGTATATGGTTATATAGTGTGCAGTGTAATAGGGACAGCATGCAGTATATGGGGTATATAGCGTGCAGGGTAATAGTGACAGCATGCAGTATATGGTTATATAGTGTGCAGGGTAATAGTGACATCATGCAGTATATGGTTATATAGTGTGCAGGGTAATAGTGACATCATGCAGTATATGGTTATATAGTGTGCAGAGTAATAGTGACAGCATGCAGTATATGGGTTATATAGTGTGCAGGGTAATAGTGACAGCATGCAGTATATGGGTTATATAGTGTGCAGGGTAATAGTGACAGCATGCAGTATATGGTTATATAGTGTGCAGAGTAATAGTGACAGCATGCAGTATATGGGTTATATAGTGTGCAGGGTAATAGTGACAGCATGCAGTATATGGGTTATATAGTGTGCAGGGTAATAGTGACAGCATGCAGTATATGGGTTATATAGTGTGCAGGGTAATAGTGACAGCATGCAGTATATGGGTTATATAGTGTGCAGGGTAATAGTGACAGCATGCAGTATATGGGTTATATAGGGTGCAGGGTAATAGTGACAGCATGCAGTATATGGGTTATATAGCGTGCAGGGTAATAGTGACAGCATGCAGTATATGGGTTATATAGCGTGCAGGGTAATAGTGACAGCATGCAGTATATGGGTTATATAGTGTGCAGGGTAATAGTGACAGCATGCAGTATATGGGTTATATAGTGTGCAGGGTAATAGTGACAGCATGCAGTATATGGGTTATATAGTGTGCAGGGTAATAGTGACAGCATGCAGTATATGGGTTATATAGTGTGCAGGGTAATAGTGACAGCATGCAGTATATGGGTTATATAGTGTGCAGTGTAATAGTGACATCATGCAGTATATGGTTATATAGTGTGCAGGGTAATAGTGACAGCATGCAGTATATGGGTTATATAGTGTGCAGGGTAATAGTGACAGCATGCAGTATATGGGTTATATAGTGTGCAGGGTAATAGAGACAGCATGCAGTATATGGTTATATAGTGTGCAGAGTAATAGTGACAGCATGCAGTATATGGTTATATAGTGTGCGGGGTAATAGTGACAGCATGCAGTATATGGTTATATAGTGTGCAGGGTAATAGTGACAGCATGCAGTATATGGGTTATATAGTGTGCAGGGTAATAGTGACAGCATGCAGTATATGGGTTATATAGTGTGCGGGGTAATAGTGACAGCATGCAGTATATGGGTTATATAGTGTGCAGGGTAATAGTGACAGCATGCAGTATATGGGTTATATAGTGTGCAGGGTAATAGTGACAGCATGCAGTATATGGGTTATATAGTGTGCAGGGTAATAGTGACAGCATGCAGTATATGGTTATATAGTGTGCAGGGTAATAGTGACAGCATGCAGTATATGGGTTATATAGCGTGCAGGGTAATAGAGACAGCATGCAGTATATGGTTATATAGTGTGCAGAGTAATAGTGACAGCATGCAGTATATGGTTATATAGTGTGCGGGGTAATAGTGACAGCATGCAGTATACGGGTTATATAGCGTGCAGGGTAATAGTGACAGCATGCAGTATATGGTTATATAGTGTGCAGGGTAATAGTGACAGCATGCAGTATATGGGTTATATAGTGTGCAGGGTAATAGTGACAGCATGCAGTATATGGTTATATAGTGTGCGGGGTAATAGTGACAGCATGCAGTATATGGGTTATATAGTGTGCAGGGTAATAGTGACAGCATGCAGTATATGGGTTATATAGTGTGCAGGGTAATAGTGACAGCATGCAGTATATGGGTTATATAGTGTGCAGGGTAATAGTGACAGCATGCAGTATATGGGTTATATAGTGTGCAGGGTAATAGTGACAGCATGCAGTATATGGGTTATATAGTGTGCAGGGTAATAGTGACAGCATGCAGTATATGGGTTATATAGTGTGCAGGGTAATAGTGACAGCATGCAGTATATGGGTTATATAGTGTGCAGGGTAATAGTGACAGCATGCAGTATATGGTTATATAGTGTGCAGGGTAATAGTGACAGCATGCAGTATATGGTTATATAGTGTGCATGGTAATAGTGACAGCATGCAGTATATGGGTTATATAGTGTGCAGGGTAATAGTGACAGCATGCAGTATATGGGTTATATAGTGTGCAGGGTAATAGTGACAGCATGCAGTATATGGGTTATATAGTGTGCAGGGTAATAGTGACAGCATGCAGTATATGGGTTATATAGTGTGCAGGGTAATAGTGACAGCATGCAGTATATGGGTTATATAGTGTGCAGGGTAATAGTGACAGCATGCAGTATATGGGTTATATAGTGTGCAGGGTAATAGTGACAGCATGCAGTATATGGGTTATATAGTGTGCAGGGTAATAGTGACAGCATGCAGTATATGGTTATATAGTGTGCAGGGTAATAGTGACAGCATGCAGTATATGGTTATATAGTGTGCAGGGTAATAGTGACAGCATGCAGTATATGGGTTATATAGTGTGCAGGGTAATAGTGACAGCATGCAGTATATGGGTTATATAGTGTGCAGGGTGATAGTGACAGCATGCAGTATATGGGTTATATAGTGTGCAGGGTAATAGTGACAGCATGCAGTATATGGTTATATAGTGTGCAGGGTAATAGTGACAGCATGCAGTATATGGGTTATATAGTGTGCAGGGTAATAGTGACAGCATGCAGTATATGGGTTATATAGTGTGCAGGGTGATAGTGACAGCATGCAGTATATGGGTTATATAGTGTGCAGGGTAATAGTGACAGCATGCAGTATATGGGTTATATAGTGTGCAGGGTAATAGTGACAGCATGCAGTATATGGGTTATATAGTGTGCAGAGTAATAGTGACAGCATGCAGTATATGGGTTATATAGTGTGCAGGGTAATAGTGACAGCATGCAGTGTATGGGTTATATAGTGTGCAGGGTAATAGTGACATCATGCAGTATATGGGTTATATAGTGTGCAGGGTAATAGTGACAGCATGCAGTATATGGGTTATATAGTGTGCAGGGTAATAGTGACAGCATGCAGTATATGGGTTATATAGTGTGCAGGGTAATAGTGACAGCATGCAGTATATGGGTTATATAGTGTGCAGGGTAATAGTGACAGCATGCAGTATATGGGTTATATAGCGTGCAGGGTAATAGTGACAGCATGCAGTATATGGGTTATATAGCGTGCAGGGTAATAGTGACAGCATGCAGTATATGGGTTATATAGTGTGCAGGGTAATAGTGACAGCATGCAGTATATGGGTTATATAGTGTGCAGGGTAATAGTGACAGCACGCAGTATATGGGTTATATAGTGTGCAGGGTAATAGTGACAGTATGCAGTATATGGGTTATATAGTGTGCAGGGTAATAGTGGCAGCATGCAGTATATGGGTTATATAGCGTGCAGGGTAATAGTGACATCATGCAGTATATGGGTTATATAGTGTGCAGGGTAATAGTGACAGCATGCAGTATATGGGTTATATAGTGTGCAGGGTAATAGGGACAGCATGCAGTATATGGGTTATATAGTGTGCAGGGTAATAGTGACAGCATGCAGTATATGGGTTATATAGTGTGCAGGGTAATAGTGACAGCATGCAGTATATGGGTTATATAGTGTGCAGGGTAATAGGGACAGCATGCAGTATATGGGTTATATAGTGTGCAGGGTAATAGTGACAGCATGCAGTATATGGGTTATATAGTGTGCAGGGTAATAGTGACAGCATGCAGTATATGGGTTATATAGTGTGCAGGGTAATAGTGACAGCATGCAGTATATGGTTATATAGTGTGCAGGGTAATAGTGACAGCATGCAGTATATGGGTTATATAGTGTGCAGGGTAATAGTGACAGCATGCAGTATATGGGTTATATAGTGTGCAGGGTAATAGTGACAGCATGCAGTATATGGTTATATAGTGTGCGGGGTAATAGTGACAGCATGCAGTATATGGGTTATATAGTGTGCAGGGTAATAGTGACAGCATGCAGTATATGGTTATATAGTGTGCAGGGTAATAGTGACAGCATGCAGTATATGGGTTATATAGTGTGCAGGGTAATAGTGACAGCATGCAGTATATGGGTTATATAGTGTGCAGTGTAATAGTGACAGCATGCAGTATATGGGTTATATAGTGTGCAGGGTAATAGTGACAGCATGCAGTATATGGTTATATAGTGTGCAGGGTAATAGTGACAGCATGCAGTATATGGGTTATATAGTGTGCATGGTAATAGTGACAGCATGCAGTATATGGGTTATATAGTGTGCAGGGTAATAGGGACAGCATGCAGTATATGGGTTATATAGTGTGCAGGGTAATAGTGACAGCATGCAGTATATGGGTTATATAGTGTGCAGGGTAATAGTGACAGCACGCAGTATATGGGTTATATAGTGTGCAGGGTAATAGTGACAGCATGCAGTATATGGTTATATAGTGTGCGGGGTAATAGTGACAGCATGCAGTATATGGGTTATATAGTGTGCAGGGTATTAGTGACAGCATGCAGTATATGGGTTATATAGTGTGCAGGGTAATAGTGACAGCATGCAGTATATGGGGTATATAGCGTGCAGGGTAATAGTGACAGCATGCAGTATATGGGTTATATAGTGTGCAGGGTAATAGTGACAGCATGCAGTATATGGGGTATATAGCGTGCAGGGTAATAGTGACAGCATGCAGTATATGGGTTATATAGCGTGCAGGGTAATAGTGACAGCATGCAGTATATGGTTATATAGTGTGAGGGGTAATAGTGACAGCATGCAGTATATGGGTTATATAGTGTGCAGGGTAATAGTGACAGCATGCAGTATATGGTTATATAGTGTGCAGGGTAATAGTGACAGCATGCAGTATATGGTTATATAGTGTGCAGGGTAATAGTGACAGCACGCAGTATATGGGGTATATAGCGTGCAGGGTAATAGTGACAGCATGCAGTATATGGGTTATATAGCGTGCAGGGTAATAGTGACAGCATGCAGTATATGGGTTATATAGTGTGCAGAGTAATAGTGACAGCATGCAGTATATGGGTTATATAGTGTGCGGGGTAATAGTGACAGCATGCAGTATATGGGTTATATAGTGTGCAGGGTAATAGTGACAGCATGCAGTATATGAGTTATATAGTGTGCAGGGTAATAGTGACAGCATGCAGTATATGGGTTATATAGTGTGCAGGGTAATAGTGACAGCATGCAGTATATGGTTATATAGCGTGCAGGGTAATAGTGACAGCATGCAGTATATGGGTTATATAGTGTGCAGGGTAATAGTGACAGCATGCAGTATATGGGTTATATAGTGTGCAGGGTAATAGTGACAGCATGCAGTATATGGGTTATATAGTGTGCAGAGTAATAGTGACAGCATGCAGTATATGGTTATATAGCGTGCATGGTAATAGTGACAGCATGCAGTATATGGGTTATATAGTGTGCAGGGTAATAGTGACAGCATGCAGTATATGGGTTATATAGTGTGCAGGGTAATAGTGACAGCATGCAGTATATGGGTTATATAGTGTGCAGGGTAATAGTGACAGCATGCAGTATATGGGTTATATAGTGTGCAGGGTAATAGTGACAGCATGCAGTATATGGGTTATATAGTGTGCAGGGTAATAGTGACAGCATGCAGTATATGGGTTATATAGTGTGCAGGGTAATAGTGACAGCATGCAGTATATGGGTTATATAGTGTGCAGGGTAATAGTGACAGCATGCAGTATATGGGTTATATAGTGTGCAGGGTAATAGTGACAGCACGCAGTATATGGGTTATATAGTGTGCAGGGTAATAGTGACATCATGCAGTATATGGGTTATATAGTGTGCAGGGTAATAGTGACAGCATGCAGTATATGGGTTATATAGTGTGCAGGGTAATAGGGACAGCATGCAGTATATGGGTTATATAGTGTGCAGGGTAATAGTGACAGCATGCAGTATATGGGATATATAGTGTGCAGGGTAATAGTGACAGCATGCAGTATATGGGTTATATAGTGTGCAGGGTAATAGTGACAGCATGCAGTATATGGGTTATATAGTGTGCAGGGTAATAGTGACAGCATGCAGTATATGGGTTATATAGTGTGCGGGGTAATAGTGACAGCATGCAGTATATGGGTTATATAGTGTGCAGGGTAATAGTGACAGCATGCAGTATATGGGTTATATAGTGTGCAGGGTAATAGTGACAGCATGCAGTATATGGTTATATAGTGTGCAGTGTAATAGTGACAGCATGCAGTATATGGGTTATATAGTGTGCAGGGTAATAGTGACAGCATGCAGTATATGGGATTTATAGTGTGCAGGGTAATAGTGACAGCATGCAGTATATGGGTTATATAGTGTGCAGAGTAATAGTGACAGCATGCAGTATATGGGTTATATAGTGTGCAGGGTAATAGTGACAGCATGCAGTATATGGGTTATATAGCGTGCAGGGTAATAGTGACAGCATGCAGTATATGGTTATATAGTGTGCAGAGTAATAGTGACAGCATGCAGTATATGGGTTATATAGTGTGCAGAGTAATAGTGACAGCATGCAGTATATGGTTATATAGTGTGAGGGGTAATAGTGACAGCATGCAGTATATGGTTATATAGTGTGCAGAGTAATAGTGACAGCATGCAGTATATGGTTATATAGCGTGCATGGTAATAGTGACAGCATGCAGTATATGGGTTATATAGTGTGCAGGGTAATAGTGACAGCATGCAGTATATGGGTTATATAGTGTGCAGGGTAATAGTGACAGCATGCAGTATATGGGTTATATAGTGTGCAGGGTAATAGTGACAGCATGCAGTATATGGGTTATATAGTGTGCAGGGTAATAGTGACAGCATGCAGTATATGGGTTATATAGTGTGCAGGGTAATAGTGACAGCATGCAGTATATGGGTTATATAGTGTGCAGGGTAATAGTGACAGCACGCAGTATATGGGTTATATAGTGTGCAGGGTAATAGTGACATCATGCAGTATATGGGTTATATAGTGTGCAGGGTAATAGTGACAGCATGCAGTATATGGGTTATATAGTGTGCAGGGTAATAGGGACAGCATGCAGTATATGGGTTATATAGTGTGCAGGGTAATAGTGACAGCATGCAGTATATGGGATATATAGTGTGCAGGGTAATAGTGACAGCATGCAGTATATGGGTTATATAGTGTGCAGGGTAATAGTGACAGCATGCAGTATATGGGTTATATAGTGTGCAGGGTAATAGTGACAGCATGCAGTATATGGGTTATATAGTGTGCGGGGTAATAGTGACAGCATGCAGTATATGGGTTATATAGTGTGCAGGGTAATAGTGACAGCATGCAGTATATGGGTTATATAGTGTGCAGGGTAATAGTGACAGCATGCAGTATATGGTTATATAGTGTGCAGTGTAATAGTGACAGCATGCAGTATATGGGTTATATAGTGTGCAGGGTAATAGTGACAGCATGCAGTATATGGGATTTATAGTGTGCAGGGTAATAGTGACAGCATGCAGTATATGGGTTATATAGTGTGCAGAGTAATAGTGACAGCATGCAGTATATGGGTTATATAGTGTGCAGGGTAATAGTGACAGCATGCAGTATATGGGTTATATAGCGTGCAGGGTAATAGTGACAGCATGCAGTATATGGTTATATAGTGTGCAGAGTAATAGTGACAGCATGCAGTATATGGGTTATATAGTGTGCAGAGTAATAGTGACAGCATGCAGTATATGGTTATATAGTGTGAGGGGTAATAGTGACAGCATGCAGTATATGGTTATATAGTGTGCAGAGTAATAGTGACAGCATGCAGTATATGGGTTATATAGTGTGCAGAGTAATAGTGACAGCATGCAGTATATGGTTATATAGTGTGCGGGGTAATAGTGACAGCATGCAGTATATGGGTTATATAGTGTGCAGGGTAATAGTGACAGCATGCAGTATATGGTTATATAGTGTGCAGGGTAATAGTGACAGCATGCAGTATATGGTTATATAGTGTGCAGGGTAATAGTGACAGCATGCAGTATATGGGTTATATAGTGTGCAGGGTAATAGTGACAGCATGCAGTATATGGTTATATAGTGTGCAGGGTAATAGTGACAGCATGCAGTATATGGGTTATATAGTGTGCAGGGTAATAGTGACAGCATGCAGTATATGGGTTATATAGTGTGCAGAGTAATAGTGACAGCATGCAGTATATGGGTTATATAGTGTGCAGGGTAATAGTGACAGCATGCAGTATATGGGTTATATAGTGTGCAGGGTAATAGTGACAGCATGCAGTATATGGGTTATATAGTGTGCAGGGTAATAGTGACAGCATGCAGTATATGGGTTATATAGTGTGCAGGGTAATAGTGACAGCATGCAGTATATGGGTTATATAGTGTGCAGGGTAATAGTGACAGCATGCAGTATATGGGTTATATAGTGTGCAGAGTAATAGTGACAGCATGCAGTATATGGTTATATAGTGTGCAGGGTAATAGTGACAGCGTGCAGTATATGGGTTATATAGTGTGCAGGGTAATAGTGACAGCATGCAGTATATGGGTTATATAGTGTGCAGGGTAATAGTGACAGCATGCAGTATATGGGTTATATAGTGTGCAGGGTAATAGTGACAGCATGCAGTATATGGTTATATAGTGTGAGGGGTAATAGTGACAGCATGCAGTATATGGGTTATATAGTGTGCAGGGTAATAGTGACAGCGTGCAGTATATGGTTATATAGTGTGCAGGGTAATAGTGACAGCATGCAGTATATGGGTTATATAGTGTGCAGGGTAATAGTGACAGCATGCAGTATATGGGTTATATAGTGTGCAGGGTAATAGTGACAGCATGCAGTATATGGTTATATAGTGTGAGGGGTAATAGTGACAGCATGCAGTATATGGGTTATATAGTGTGCAGGGTAATAGTGACAGCATGCAGTATATGGGTTATATAGCGTGCAGACTAATAGTGACAGCATGCAGTGTATGGGTTATATAGTGTGCAGGGTAATAGTGACAGCATGCAGTATATGGGTTATATAGTGTGCAGGGTAATAGTGACAGCGTGCAGTATATGGGTTATATAGTGTGCAGGGTAATAGTGACAGCATGCAGTATATGGGTTATATAGCGTGCAGGGTAATAGTGACAGCATGCAGTATATGGGTTATATAGTGTGCAGGGTAATAGTGACAGCATGCAGTATATGGGTTATATAGCGTGCAGGGTAATAGTGACAGCATGCAGTATATGGGTTATATAGTGTGCAGGGTAATAGTGACAGCATGCAGTATATGGGTTATATAGTGTGCAGGGTAATAGTGACATCATGCAGTATATGGGTTATATAGCGTGCAGGGTAATAGTGACAGCATGCAGTATATGGTTATATAGTGTGCAGGGTAATAGTGACAGCATGCAGTATATGGGTTATATAGTGTGCAGGGTAATAGTGACATCATGCAGTATATGGGATATATAGTGTGCAGGGTAATAGTGACAGCATGCAGTATATGGGTTATATAGTGTGCAGTGTAATAGTGACAGCATGCAGTATATGGGTTATATAGCGTGCAGGGTAATAGTGACAGCATGCAGTATATGGGTTATATAGCGTGCAGGGTAATAGTGACAGCATGCAGTATATGGGTTATATAGTGTGCAGGGTAATAGTGACAGCATGCAGTATATGGGTTATATAGTGTGCAGGGTAATAGTGACAGCATGCAGTATATGGGTTATATAGTGTGCAGGGTAATAGTGACAGCATGCAGTATATGGGTTATATAGTGTGCAGAGTAATAGTGACAGCATGCAGTATATGGTTATATAGTGTGCAGGGTAATAGTGACAGCATGCAGTATATGGGTTATATAGCGTGCAGGGTAATAGTGACAGCATGCAGTATATGGGTTATATAGCGTGCAGGGTAATAGTGACAGCATGCAGTATATGGGTTATATAGCGTGCAGGGTAATAGTGACAGCATGCAGTATATGGGTTATATAGTGTGCGGGCTAATAGAGACAGCATGCAGTATATGGGATATATAGTGTGCAGGGTAATAGTGACAGCATGCAGTATATGGGTTATATAGTGTGCGGGGTAATAGTGACAGCATGCAGTATATGGGATATATAGTGTGCAGGGTAATAGTGACAGCATGCAGTATATGGGTTATATAGTGTGCAGAGTAATAGTGACAGCATGCAGTATATGGGTTATATAGTGTGCAGAGTAATAGTGACAGCATGCAGTATATGGGTTATATAGTGTGCAGAGTAATAGTGACAGCATGCAGTATATGGTTATATAGTGTGCAGGGTAATAGTGACAGCATGCAGTATATGGGTTATATAGCGTGCAGGGTAATAGTGACAGCATGCAGTATATGGTTATATAGTGTGCAGGGTAATAGTGACAGCATGCAGTATATGGGGTATATAGCGTGCAGGGTAATAGTGACAGCATGCAGTATATGGGTTATATAGTGTGCAGGGTAATAGTGACAGCATGCAGTATATGGTTATATAGTGTGCAGGGTAATAGTGACAGCATGCAGTATATGGGTTATATAGTGTGCAGGGTAATAGTGACAGCATGCAGTATATGGTTATATAGTGTGCAGGGTAATAGTGACAGCATGCAGTATATGGGTTATATAGTGTGCAGGGTAATAGTGACAGCATGCAGTATATGGGTTATATAGTGTGCAGAGTAATAGTGACAGCATGCAGTATATGGGTTATATAGTGTGCAGGGTAATAGTGACAGCATGCAGTATATGGGTTATATAGTGTGCAGGGTAATAGTGACAGCATGCAGTATATGGGTTATATAGTGTGCAGAGTAATAGTGACAGCATGCAGTATATGGGTTATATAGTGTGCAGGGTAATAGTGACTGCATGCAGTATATGGGTTATATAGTGTGCAGGGTAATAGAGACAGCATGCAGTATATGGGTTATATAGTGTGCAGGGTAATAGTGACAGCATGCAGTATATGGTTATATAGTGTGCAGGGTAATAGTGACAGCATGCAGTATATGGGTTATATAGTGTGCAGAGTAATAGTGACAGCATGCAGTATATGGGTTATATAGTGTGCAGGGTAATAGTGACTGCATGCAGTATATGGGTTATATAGTGTGCAGGGTAATAGAGACAGCATGCAGTATATGGGTTATATAGTGTGCAGGGTAATAGTGACAGCATGCAGTATATGGTTATATAGTGTGCAGGGTAATAGTGACAGCATGCAGTATATAGGTTATATAGTGTGCAGAGTAATAGTGACAGCATGCAGTATATGAGTTATATAGTGTGCAGGGTAATAGTGACAGCATGCAGTATATGGGTTATATAGTGTGCAGAGTAATAGAGACAGCATGCAGTATATGGGTTATATAGTGTGCAGGGTAATAGTGACAGCATGCAGTATATGGGTTATATAGTGTGCAGGGTAATAGTGACAGCATGCAGTATATAGGTTATATAGTGTGCAGGGTAATAGTGACAGCATGCAGTATATGGTTATATAGTGTGCAGGGTAATAGTGACAGCATGCAGTATATGGGTTATATAGTGTGCAGGGTAATAGTGACAGCATGCAGTATATGGGTTATATAGTGTGCAGGGTAATAGTGACAGCATGCAGTATATGGGTTATATAGTGTGCAGTGTAATAGTGACAGCATGCAGTATATGGGTTATATAGTGTGCAGAGTAATAGTGACAGCATGCAGTATATGGTTATATAGTGTGCAGGGTAATAGTGACAGCATGCAGTATATAGGTTATATAGTGTGCAGGGTAATAGTGACAGCATGCAGTATATGGTTATATAGTGTGCAGGGTAATAGTGACAGCATGCAGTATATGGTTATATAGTGTGCAGGGTAATAGTGACAGCATGCAGTATATGGGTCATATAGTGTGCAGGGTAATAGTGACAGCATGCAGTATATGGGTTATATAGTGTGCAGGGTAATAGTGACAGCATGCAGCATATGGGTTATATAGTGTGCAGGGTAATAGTGACAGCATGCAGTATATGGTTATATAGTGTGCAGGGTAATAGTGACAGCATGCAGTATATGGTTATATAGTGTGCAGGGTAATAGTGACAGCACGCAGTATATGGGTTATATAGTGTGCAGGGTAATAGTGACAGCATGCAGTATATGGGTTATATAGTGTGCAGGGTAATAGTGACAGCATGCAGTATATGGGTTATATAGTGTGCAGGGTAATAGTGACAGCATGCAGTATATGGTTATATAGCGTGCAGGGTAATAGTGACAGCATGCAGTATATGGGTTATATAGTGTGCAGGGTAATAGTGACAGCATGCAGTATATGGGTTATATAGTGTGCAGGGTAATAGTGACAGCATGCAGTATATGGGTTATATAGTGTGCAGGGTAATAGTGACAGCATGCAGTATATGGTTATATAGTGTGCAGGGTAATAGTGACAGCATGCAGTATATGGGTTATATAGCGTGCAGGGTAATAGTGACAGCATGCAGTATATGGGTTATATAGTGTGCAGGGTAATAGTGACAGCATGCAGTATATGGGTTATATAGTGTGCAGGGTAATAGTGACAGCATGCAGTATATGGGTTATATAGTGTGCAGGGTAATAGTGACAGCATGCAGTATATGGGTTATATAGTGTGCAGGGTAATAGTGACAGCATGCAGTATATGGGTTATATAGTGTGCAGGGTAATAGTGACAGCATGCAGTATATGGGTTATATAGTGTGCAGGGTAATAGTGACAGCATGCAGTATATAGGTTATATAGTGTGCAGGGTAATAGTGACAGCATGCAGTATATGGGTTATATAGTGTGCAGGGTAATAGTGACAGCATGCAGTGTATGGTTATATAGTGTGCAGGGTAATAGTGACAGCATGCAGTATATGGGTTATATAGTGTGCAGGGTAATAGTGACAGCATGCAGTGTATGGTTATATAGTGTGCAGGGTAATAGTGACAGCATGCAGTATATGGGTTATATAGTGTGCAGGGTAATAGTGACAGCGTGCAGTATATGGGTTATATAGTGTGCAGGGTAATAGTGACATCATGCAGTATATGGTTATATAGTGTGCAGGGTAATAGTGACAGCATGCAGTATATGGGTTATATAGTGTGCAGGGTAATAGGGACAGCATGCAGTATATGGGTTATATAGTGTGCAGGGTAATAGTGACAGCATGCAGTATATGGTTATATAGTGTGCAGTGTAATAGTGACAGCATGCAGTATATGGTTATATAGTGTGCAGTGTAATAGGGACAGCATGCAGTATATGGGGTATATAGCGTGCAGGGTAATAGTGACAGCATGCAGTATATGGTTATATAGTGTGCAGGGTAATAGTGACATCATGCAGTATATGGTTATATAGTGTGCAGGGTAATAGTGACATCATGCAGTATATGGTTATATAGTGTGCAGAGTAATAGTGACAGCATGCAGTATATGGGTTATATAGTGTGCAGGGTAATAGTGACAGCATGCAGTATATGGGTTATATAGTGTGCAGGGTAATAGTGACAGCATGCAGTATATGGTTATATAGTGTGCAGAGTAATAGTGACAGCATGCAGTATATGGGTTATATAGTGTGCAGGGTAATAGTGACAGCATGCAGTATATGGGTTATATAGTGTGCAGGGTAATAGTGACAGCATGCAGTATATGGGTTATATAGTGTGCAGGGTAATAGTGACAGCATGCAGTATATGGGTTATATAGTGTGCAGGGTAATAGTGACAGCATGCAGTATATGGGTTATATAGTGTGCAGGGTAATAGTGACAGCATGCAGTATATGGGTTATATAGTGTGCAGTGTAATAGTGACATCATGCAGTATATGGTTATATAGTGTGCAGGGTAATAGTGACAGCATGCAGTATATGGGTTATATAGTGTGCAGGGTAATAGTGACAGCATGCAGTATATGGGTTATATAGTGTGCAGGGTAATAGAGACAGCATGCAGTATATGGTTATATAGTGTGCAGAGTAATAGTGACAGCATGCAGTATATGGTTATATAGTGTGCGGGGTAATAGTGACAGCATGCAGTATATGGTTATATAGTGTGCAGGGTAATAGTGACAGCATGCAGTATATGGGTTATATAGTGTGCAGGGTAATAGTGACAGCATGCAGTATATGGGTTATATAGTGTGCGGGGTAATAGTGACAGCATGCAGTATATGGGTTATATAGTGTGCAGGGTAATAGTGACAGCATGCAGTATATGGGTTATATAGTGTGCAGGGTAATAGTGACAGCATGCAGTATATGGGTTATATAGTGTGCAGGGTAATAGTGACAGCATGCAGTATATGGTTATATAGTGTGCAGGGTAATAGTGACAGCATGCAGTATATGGGTTATATAGCGTGCAGGGTAATAGAGACAGCATGCAGTATATGGTTATATAGTGTGCAGAGTAATAGTGACAGCATGCAGTATATGGTTATATAGTGTGCGGGGTAATAGTGACAGCATGCAGTATACGGGTTATATAGCGTGCAGGGTAATAGTGACAGCATGCAGTATATGGTTATATAGTGTGCAGGGTAATAGTGACAGCATGCAGTATATGGGTTATATAGTGTGCAGGGTAATAGTGACAGCATGCAGTATATGGTTATATAGTGTGCGGGGTAATAGTGACAGCATGCAGTATATGGGTTATATAGTGTGCAGGGTAATAGTGACAGCATGCAGTATATGGGTTATATAGTGTGCAGGGTAATAGAGACAGCATGCAGTATATGGGTTATATAGTGTGCAGGGTAATAGTGACAGCATGCAGTATATGGGTTATATAGTGTGCAGGGTAATAGTGACAGCATGCAGTATATGGGTTATATAGTGTGCAGGGTAATAGTGACAGCATGCAGTATATGGGTTATATAGTGTGCAGGGTAATAGTGACAGCATGCAGTATATGGGTTATATAGTGTGCAGGGTAATAGTGACAGCATGCAGTATATGGGTTATATAGTGTGCAGGGTAATAGTGACAGCATGCAGTATATGGTTATATAGTGTGCAGGGTAATAGTGACAGCATGCAGTATATGGTTATATAGTGTGCATGGTAATAGTGACAGCATGCAGTATATGGGTTATATAGTGTGCAGGGTAATAGTGACAGCATGCAGTATATGGGTTATATAGTGTGCAGGGTAATAGTGACAGCATGCAGTATATGGGTTATATAGTGTGCAGGGTAATAGTGACAGCATGCAGTATATGGGTTATATAGTGTGCAGGGTAATAGTGACAGCATGCAGTATATGGGTTATATAGTGTGCAGGGTAATAGTGACAGCATGCAGTATATGGGTTATATAGTGTGCAGGGTAATAGTGACAGCATGCAGTATATGGGTTATATAGTGTGCAGGGTAATAGTGACAGCATGCAGTATATGGTTATATAGTGTGCAGGGTAATAGTGACAGCATGCAGTATATGGTTATATAGTGTGCAGGGTAATAGTGACAGCATGCAGTATATGGGTTATATAGTGTGCAGGGTAATAGTGACAGCATGCAGTATATGGGTTATATAGTGTGCAGGGTGATAGTGACAGCATGCAGTATATGGGTTATATAGTGTGCAGGGTAATAGTGACAGCATGCAGTATATGGTTATATAGTGTGCAGGGTAATAGTGACAGCATGCAGTATATGGGTTATATAGTGTGCAGGGTAATAGTGACAGCATGCAGTATATGGGTTATATAGTGTGCAGGGTGATAGTGACAGCATGCAGTATATGGGTTATATAGTGTGCAGGGTAATAGTGACAGCATGCAGTATATGGGTTATATAGTGTGCAGGGTAATAGTGACAGCATGCAGTATATGGGTTATATAGTGTGCAGGGTAATAGTGACAGCATGCAGTATATGGGTTATATAGTGTGCAGGGTAATAGTGACAGCATGCAGTATATGGGTTATATAGTGTGCAGGGTAATAGTGACAGCATGCAGTATATGGGTTATATAGTGTGCAGGGTAATAGTGACAGCATGCAGTATATGGGTTATATAGCGTGCAGGGTAATAGTGACAGCATGCAGTATATGGGTTATATAGTGTGCAGGGTAATAGTGACAGCATGCAGTATATGGGTTATATAGTGTGCAGGGTAATAGTGACAGCATGCAGTATATGGGTTATATAGTGTGCAGGGTAATAGTGACAGCACGCAGTATATGGGTTATATAGTGTGCAGGGTAATAGTGACAGTATGCAGTATATGGGTTATATAGTGTGCAGGGTAATAGTGGCAGCATGCAGTATATGGGTTATATAGCGTGCAGGGTAATAGTGACATCATGCAGTATATGGGTTATATAGTGTGCAGGGTAATAGTGACAGCATGCAGTATATGGGTTATATAGTGTGCAGGGTAATAGGGACAGCATGCAGTATATGGGTTATATAGTGTGCAGGGTAATAGTGACAGCATGCAGTATATGGGTTATATAGTGTGCAGGGTAATAGTGACAGCATGCAGTATATGGGTTATATAGTGTGCAGGGTAATAGGGACAGCATGCAGTATATGGGTTATATAGTGTGCAGGGTAATAGTGACAGCATGCAGTATATGGGTTATATAGTGTGCAGGGTAATAGTGACAGCATGCAGTATATGGGTTATATAGTGTGCAGGGTAATAGTGACAGCATGCAGTATATGGTTATATAGTGTGCAGGGTAATAGTGACAGCATGCAGTATATGGGTTATATAGTGTGCAGGGTAATAGTGACAGCATGCAGTATATGGGTTATATAGTGTGCAGGGTAATAGTGACAGCATGCAGTATATGGTTATATAGTGTGCGGGGTAATAGTGACAGCATGCAGTATATGGGTTATATAGTGTGCAGGGTAATAGTGACAGCATGCAGTATATGGTTATATAGTGTGCAGGGTAATAGTGACAGCATGCAGTATATGGGTTATATAGTGTGCAGGGTAATAGTGACAGCATGCAGTATATGGGTTATATAGTGTGCAGTGTAATAGTGACAGCATGCAGTATATGGGTTATATAGTGTGCAGGGTAATAGTGACAGCATGCAGTATATGGTTATATAGTGTGCAGGGTAATAGTGACAGCATGCAGTATATGGGTTATATAGTGTGCATGGTAATAGTGACAGCATGCAGTATATGGGTTATATAGTGTGCAGGGTAATAGGGACAGCATGCAGTATATGGGTTATATAGTGTGCAGGGTAATAGTGACAGCATGCAGTATATGGGATATATAGTGTGCAGGGTAATAGTGACAGCATGCAGTATATGGGTTATATAGTATGCAGGGTAATAGTGACAGCATGCAGTATATGGGTTATATAGTGTGCAGGGTAATAGTGACAGCGTGCAGTATATGGGTTATATAGTGTGCAGGGTAATAGTGACAGCATGCAGTATATGGGTTATATAGTGTGCAGAGTAATAGTGACAGCATGCAGTATATGGGTTATACAGTGTGCAGGGTGATAGTGACAGCATGCAGTATATGGGTTATATAGTGTGCAGGGTGATAGTGACAGCATGCAGTATATGGGTTATATAGTGTGCAGGGTAATAGTGACAGCGTGCAGTATATGGGTTATATAGTGTGCAGGGTAATAGTGACAGCATGCAGTATATGGGTTATATAGTGTGCAGAGTAATAGTGACAGCATGCAGTATATGGTTATATAGTGTGCAGGGTGATAGTGACAGCATGCAGTATATGGGTTATATAGTGTGCAGGGTGATAGTGACAGCATGCAGTATATGGGTTATATAGTGTGCAGGGTAATAGTGACAGCACGCAGTATATGGGTTATATAGTGTGCAGGGTAATAGTGACAGCATGCAGTATATGGTTATATAGTGTGCGGGGTAATAGTGACAGCATGCAGTATATGGGTTATATAGTGTGCAGGGTATTAGTGACAGCATGCAGTATATGGGTTATATAGTGTGCAGGGTAATAGTGACAGCATGCAGTATATGGGGTATATAGCGTGCAGGGTAATAGTGACAGCATGCAGTATATGGGTTAGATAGTGTGCAGGGTAATAGTGACAGCATGCAGTATATGGGGTATATAGCGTGCAGGGTAATAGTGACAGCATGCAGTATATGGGTTATATAGCGTGCAGGGTAATAGTGACAGCATGCAGTATATGGTTATATAGTGTGAGGGGTAATAGTGACAGCATGCAGTATATGGGTTATATAGTGTGCAGGGTAATAGTGACAGCATGCAGTATATGGTTATATAGTGTGCAGGGTAATAGTGACAGCATGCAGTATATGGTTATATAGTGTGCAGGGTAATAGTGACAGCACGCAGTATATGGGGTATATAGCGTGCAGGGTAATAGTGACAGCATGCAGTATATGGGTTATATAGCGTGCAGGGTAATAGTGACAGCATGCAGTATATGGGTTATATAGTGTGCAGAGTAATAGTGACAGCATGCAGTATATGGGTTATATAGTGTGCGGGGTAATAGTGACAGCATGCAGTATATGGGTTATATAGTGTGCAGGGTAATAGTGACAGCATGCAGTATATGAGTTATATAGTGTGCAGGGTAATAGTGACAGCATGCAGTATATGGGTTATATAGTGTGCAGGGTAATAGTGACAGCATGCAGTATATGGTTATATAGCGTGCAGGGTAATAGTGACAGCATGCAGTATATGGGTTATATAGTGTGCAGGGTAATAGTGACAGCATGCAGTATATGGGTTATATAGTGTGCAGGGTAATAGTGACAGCATGCAGTATATGGGTTATATAGTGTGCAGAGTAATAGTGACAGCATGCAGTATATGGTTATATAGCGTGCATGGTAATAGTGACAGCATGCAGTATATGGGTTATATAGTGTGCAGGGTAATAGTGACAGCATGCAGTATATGGGTTATATAGTGTGCAGGGTAATAGTGACAGCATGCAGTATATGGGTTATATAGTGTGCAGGGTAATAGTGACAGCATGCAGTATATGGGTTATATAGTGTGCAGGGTAATAGTGACAGCATGCAGTATATGGGTTATATAGTGTGCAGGGTAATAGTGACAGCATGCAGTATATGGGTTATATAGTGTGCAGGGTAATAGTGACAGCATGCAGTATATGGGTTATATAGTGTGCAGGGTAATAGTGACAGCATGCAGTATATGGGTTATATAGTGTGCAGGGTAATAGTGACAGCACGCAGTATATGGGTTATATAGTGTGCAGGGTAATAGTGACATCATGCAGTATATGGGTTATATAGTGTGCAGGGTAATAGTGACAGCATGCAGTATATGGGTTATATAGTGTGCAGGGTAATAGGGACAGCATGCAGTATATGGGTTATATAGTGTGCAGGGTAATAGTGACAGCATGCAGTATATGGGATATATAGTGTGCAGGGTAATAGTGACAGCATGCAGTATATGGGTTATATAGTGTGCAGGGTAATAGTGACAGCATGCAGTATATGGGTTATATAGTGTGCAGGGTAATAGTGACAGCATGCAGTATATGGGTTATATAGTGTGCGGGGTAATAGTGACAGCATGCAGTATATGGGTTATATAGTGTGCAGGGTAATAGTGACAGCATGCAGTATATGGGTTATATAGTGTGCAGGGTAATAGTGACAGCATGCAGTATATGGTTATATAGTGTGCAGTGTAATAGTGACAGCATGCAGTATATGGGTTATATAGTGTGCAGGGTAATAGTGACAGCATGCAGTATATGGGATTTATAGTGTGCAGGGTAATAGTGACAGCATGCAGTATATGGGTTATATAGTGTGCAGAGTAATAGTGACAGCATGCAGTATATGGGTTATATAGTGTGCAGGGTAATAGTGACAGCATGCAGTATATGGGTTATATAGCGTGCAGGGTAATAGTGACAGCATGCAGTATATGGTTATATAGTGTGCAGAGTAATAGTGACAGCATGCAGTATATGGGTTATATAGTGTGCAGAGTAATAGTGACAGCATGCAGTATATGGTTATATAGTGTGAGGGGTAATAGTGACAGCATGCAGTATATGGTTATATAGTGTGCAGAGTAATAGTGACAGCATGCAGTATATGGTTATATAGCGTGCATGGTAATAGTGACAGCATGCAGTATATGGGTTATATAGTGTGCAGGGTAATAGTGACAGCATGCAGTATATGGGTTATATAGTGTGCAGGGTAATAGTGACAGCATGCAGTATATGGGTTATATAGTGTGCAGGGTAATAGTGACAGCATGCAGTATATGGGTTATATAGTGTGCAGGGTAATAGTGACAGCATGCAGTATATGGGTTATATAGTGTGCAGGGTAATAGTGACAGCATGCAGTATATGGGTTATATAGTGTGCAGGGTAATAGTGACAGCATGCAGTATATGGGTTATATAGTGTGCAGGGTAATAGTGACATCATGCAGTATATGGGTTATATAGTGTGCAGGGTAATAGTGACAGCATGCAGTATATGGGTTATATAGTGTGCAGGGTAATAGGGACAGCATGCAGTATATGGGTTATATAGTGTGCAGGGTAATAGTGACAGCATGCAGTATATGGGATATATAGTGTGCAGGGTAATAGTGACAGCATGCAGTATATGGGTTATATAGTGTGCAGGGTAATAGTGACAGCATGCAGTATATGGGTTATATAGTGTGCAGGGTAATAGTGACAGCATGCAGTATATGGGTTATATAGTGTGCGGGGTAATAGTGACAGCATGCAGTATATGGGTTATATAGTGTGCAGGGTAATAGTGACAGCATGCAGTATATGGGTTATATAGTGTGCAGGGTAATAGTGACAGCATGCAGTATATGGTTATATAGTGTGCAGTGTAATAGTGACAGCATGCAGTATATGGGTTATATAGTGTGCAGGGTAATAGTGACAGCATGCAGTATATGGGATTTATAGTGTGCAGGGTAATAGTGACAGCATGCAGTATATGGGTTATATAGTGTGCAGGGTAATAGTGACAGCATGCAGTATATGGGTTATATAGTGTGCAGGGTAATAGTGACAGCATGCAGTATATGGGTTATATAGCGTGCAGGGTAATAGTGACAGCATGCAGTATATGGTTATATAGTGTGCAGAGTAATAGTGACAGCATGCAGTATATGGGTTATATAGTGTGCAGAGTAATAGTGACAGCATGCAGTATATGGTTATATAGTGTGAGGGGTAATAGTGACAGCATGCAGTATATGGTTATATAGTGTGCAGAGTAATAGTGACAGCATGCAGTATATGGGTTATATAGTGTGCAGAGTAATAGTGACAGCATGCAGTATATGGTTATATAGTGTGCGGGGTAATAGTGACAGCATGCAGTATATGGGTTATATAGTGTGCAGGGTAATAGTGACAGCATGCAGTATATGGTTATATAGTGTGCAGGGTAATAGTGACAGCATGCAGTATATGGTTATATAGTGTGCAGGGTAATAGTGACAGCATGCAGTATATGGGTTATATAGTGTGCAGGGTAATAGTGACAGCATGCAGTATATGGTTATATAGTGTGCAGGGTAATAGTGACAGCATGCAGTATATGGGTTATATAGTGTGCAGGGTAATAGTGACAGCATGCAGTATATGGGTTATATAGTGTGCAGAGTAATAGTGACAGCATGCAGTATATGGGTTATATAGTGTGCAGGGTAATAGTGACAGCATGCAGTATATGGGTTATATAGTGTGCAGGGTAATAGTGACAGCATGCAGTATATGGGTTATATAGTGTGCAGGGTAATAGTGACAGCATGCAGTATATGGGTTATATAGTGTGCAGGGTAATAGTGACAGCATGCAGTATATGGGTTATATAGTGTGCAGGGTAATAGTGACAGCATGCAGTATATGGGTTATATAGTGTGCAGAGTAATAGTGACAGCATGCAGTATATGGTTATATAGTGTGCAGGGTAATAGTGACAGCGTGCAGTATATGGGTTATATAGTGTGCAGGGTAATAGTGACAGCATGCAGTATATGGGTTATATAGTGTGCAGGGTAATAGTGACAGCATGCAGTATATGGGTTATATAGTGTGCAGGGTAATAGTGACAGCATGCAGTATATGGTTATATAGTGTGAGGGGTAATAGTGACAGCATGCAGTATATGGGTTATATAGTGTGCAGGGTAATAGTGACAGCGTGCAGTATATGGTTATATAGTGTGCAGGGTAATAGTGACAGCATGCAGTATATGGGTTATATAGTGTGCAGGGTAATAGTGACAGCATGCAGTATATGGGTTATATAGTGTGCAGGGTAATAGTGACAGCATGCAGTATATGGTTATATAGTGTGAGGGGTAATAGTGACAGCATGCAGTATATGGGTTATATAGTGTGCAGGGTAATAGTGACAGCATGCAGTATATGGGTTATATAGCGTGCAGACTAATAGTGACAGCATGCAGTGTATGGGTTATATAGTGTGCAGGGTAATAGTGACAGCATGCAGTATATGGGTTATATAGTGTGCAGGGTAATAGTGACAGCGTGCAGTATATGGGTTATATAGTGTGCAGGGTAATAGTGACAGCATGCAGTATATGGGTTATATAGCGTGCAGGGTAATAGTGACAGCATGCAGTATATGGGTTATATAGTGTGCAGGGTAATAGTGACAGCATGCAGTATATGGGTTATATAGCGTGCAGGGTAATAGTGACAGCATGCAGTATATGGGTTATATAGTGTGCAGGGTAATAGTGACAGCATGCAGTATATGGGTTATATAGTGTGCAGGGTAATAGTGACATCATGCAGTATATGGGTTATATAGCGTGCAGGGTAATAGTGACAGCATGCAGTATATGGTTATATAGTGTGCAGGGTAATAGTGACAGCATGCAGTATATGGGTTATATAGTGTGCAGGGTAATAGTGACATCATGCAGTATATGGGATATATAGCGTGCAGGGTAATAGTGACAGCATGCAGTATATGGGTTATATAGCGTGCAGGGTAATAGTGACAGCATGCAGTATATGGGTTATATAGCGTGCAGGGTAATAGTGACAGCATGCAGTATATGGGTTATATAGTGTGCAGGGTAATAGTGACAGCATGCAGTATATGGGTTATATAGTGTGCAGGGTAATAGTGACAGCATGCAGTATATGGGTTATATAGTGTGCAGGGTAATAGTGACAGCATGCAGTATATGGGTTATATAGTGTGCAGAGTAATAGTGACAGCATGCAGTATATGGTTATATAGTGTGCAGGGTAATAGTGACAGCATGCAGTATATGGGTTATATAGCGTGCAGGGTAATAGTGACAGCATGCAGTATATGGGTTATATAGCGTGCAGGGTAATAGTGACAGCATGCAGTATATGGGTTATATAGCGTGCAGGGTAATAGTGACAGCATGCAGTATATGGGTTATATAGTGTGCGGGCTAATAGAGACAGCATGCAGTATATGGGATATATAGTGTGCAGGGTAATAGTGACAGCATGCAGTATATGGGTTATATAGTGTGCGGGGTAATAGTGACAGCATGCAGTATATGGGATATATAGTGTGCAGGGTAATAGTGACAGCATGCAGTATATGGGTTATATAGTGTGCAGAGTAATAGTGACAGCATGCAGTATATGGGTTATATAGTGTGCAGAGTAATAGTGACAGCATGCAGTATATGGGTTATATAGTGTGCAGAGTAATAGTGACAGCATGCAGTATATGGTTATATAGTGTGCAGGGTAATAGTGACAGCATGCAGTATATGGGTTATATAGCGTGCAGGGTAATAGTGACAGCATGCAGTATATGGTTATATAGTGTGCAGGGTAATAGTGACAGCATGCAGTATATGGTTATATAGCGTGCAGGGTAATAGTGACAGCATGCAGTATATGGGTTATATAGCGTGCAGGGTAATAGTGACAGCATGCAGTATATGGGTTATATAGTGTGCGGGGTAATAGTGACAGCATGCAGTATATGGTTATATAGTGTGCAGGGTAATAGTGACAGCATGCAGTATATGGGTTATATAGCGTGCAGGGTAATAGTGACAGCATGCAGTATATGGGTTATATAGTGTGCAGGGTAATAGTGACAGCATGCAGTATATGGGTTATATAGTGTGCAGGGTAATAGTGACAGCATGCAGTATATGGGTTATATAGTGTGCAGGGTAATAGTGACAGCATGCAGTATATGGGTTATATCGCGTGCAGGGTAATAGTGACATCATGCAGTATATGGTTATATAGTGTGCAGGGTAATAGTGACAGCATGCAGTATATGGGTTATATAGTGTGCAGGGTAATAGTGACAGCATGCAGTATATGGGTTATATAGTGTGCAGGGTAATAGTGACAGCATGCAGTATATGGGTTATATAGCGTGCAGGGTAATAGTGACAGCATGCAGTATATGGGTTATATAGTGTGCAGGGTAATAGTGACAGCATGCAGTATATGGGATATATAGTGTGCAGGGTAATAGTGACAGCATGCAGTATATGGGTTATATAGTGTGCAGGGTAATAGTGACAGCATGCAGTATATGGGTTATATAGCGTGCAGAGTAATAGTGACAGCATGCAGTATATGGGTTATATAGTGTGCAGGGTAATAGTGACAGCATGCAGTATATGGGTTATATAGCGTGCAGAGTAATAGTGACAGCATGCAGTATATGGGATATATAGCGTGCAGGGTAATAGTGACAGCATGCAGTATATGGGATATATAGCGTGCAGGGTAATAGTGACAGCATGCAGTATATGGGATATATAGTGTGCAGGGTAATAGTGACAGCATGCAGTATATGGGATATATAGCGTGCGGGGTAATAGTGACAGCATGCAGTATATGGGATATATAGTGTGCGGGGTAATAGTGACAGCATGCAGTATATGGGTTATATAGTGTGCAGGGTAATAGTGACAGCATGCAGTATATGGGTTATATAGTGTGCAGGGTAATAGTGACAGCATGCAGTATATGGGTTATATAGTGTGCAGGGTAATAGTGACAGCATGCAGTATATGGGTTATATAGTGTGCAGGGTAATAGTGACAGCATGCAGTATATGGGTTATATAGTGTGCAGAGTAATAGTGACAGCATGCAGTATATGGTTATATAGTATGCAGGGTAATAGTGACAGCATGCAGTATATGGGTTATATAGTGTGCAGGGTAATAGTGACAGCATGCAGTATATGGGTTATATAGTGTGCAGGGTAATAGTGACAGCGTGCAGTATATGGGTTATATAGTGTGCAGGGTAATAGTGACAGCATGCAGTATATGGGTTATATAGTGTGCAGGGTAATAGTGACAGCGTGCAGTATATGGGTTATATAGTGTGCAGGGTAATAGTGACAGCGTGCAGTATATGGGTTATATAGTGTGCAGGGTAATAGTGACATCATGCAGTATATGGTTATATAGTGTGCAGGGTAATAGTGACAGCATGCAGTATATGGGTTATATAGTGTGCAGGGTAATAGTGACAGCATGCAGTATATGGGTTATATAGTGTGCAGAGTAATAGTGACAGCATGCAGTATATGGGTTATATAGTGTGCAGGGTAATAGTGACAGCATGCAGTATATGGGTTATATAGTGTGCAGGGTAATAGTGACAGCATGCAGTATATGGTTATATAGCGTGCAGGGTAATAGTGACAGCATGCAGTATATGGTTATATAGCGTGCAGGGTAATAGTGACAGCATGCAGTATATGGGTTATATAGCGTGCAGGGTAATAGGGACAGCATGCAGTATATGGGTTATATAGCGTGCAGGGTAATAGTGACAGCATGCAGTATATGGGTTATATAGCGTGCAGGGTAATAGTGACAGCATGCAGTATATGGGTTATATAGCGTGCAGGGTAATAGTGACAGCATGCAGTATATGGGTTATATAGTGTGCAGGGTAATAGTGACAGCATGCAGTATATGGGTTATATAGTGTGCAGGGTAATAGTGACAGCATGCAGTATATGGTTATATAGTGTGCAGGGTAATAGTGACAGCATGCAGTATATGGGTTATATAGTGTGCAGGGTAATAGTGACAGCATGCAGTATATGGGTTATATAGTGTGCAGGGTAATAGTGACAGCATGCAGTATATGGGTTATATAGTGTGCAGAGTAATAGTGACAGCATGCAGTATATGGGTTATATAGTGTGCAGGGTAATAGTGACAGCATGCAGTATATGGGTTATATAGTGTGCAGGGTAATAGTGACAGCATGCAGTATATGGGTTATATAGTGTGCAGGGTAATAGTGACAGCATGCAGTATATGGGTTATATAGTGTGCAGGGTAATAGTGACAGCATGCAGTATATGGGTTATATAGTGTGCAGAGTAATAGTGACAGCATGCAGTATATGGTTATATAGTGTGCAGGGTAATAGTGACAGCATGCAGTATATGGGTTATATAGTGTGCAGGGTAATAGTGACAGCATGCAGTATATGGGTTATATAGTGTGCAGGGTAATAGTGACAGCGTGCAGTATATGGGTTATATAGTGTGCAGGGTAATAGTGACAGCATGCAGTATATGGGTTATATAGTGTGCAGGGTAATAGTGACAGCATGCAGTATACGGGTTATATAGTGTGCAGTGTAATAGTGACAGCATGCAGTATATGGGTTATATAGCGTGCAGGGTAATAGTGACAGCATGCAGTATATGGGTTATATAGTGTGCAGGGTAATAGTGACAGCGTGCAGTATATGGGTTATATAGTGTGCAGGGTAATAGTGACAGCGTGCAGTATATGGGTTATATAGTGTGCAGGGTAATAGTGACATCATGCAGTATATGGTTATATAGTGTGCAGGGTAATAGTGACAGCATGCAGTATATGGTTATATAGTGTGCAGGGTAATAGTGACAGCATGCAGTATATGGTTATATAGCGTGCAGGGTAATAGTGACAGCATGCAGTATATGGGTTATATAGCGTGCAGGGTAATAGGGACAGCATGCAGTATATGGGTTATATAGTGTGCAGGGTAATAGTGACAGCATGCAGTATATGGGTTATATAGCGTGCAGGGTAATAGTGACAGCATGCAGTATATGGGTTATATAGCGTGCAGGGTAATAGTGACAGCATGCAGTATATGGGTTATATAGCGTGCAGGGTAATAGTGACAGCATGCAGTATATGGGTTATATAGTGTGCAGGGTAATAGTGACAGCATGCAGTATATGGTTATATAGTGTGCAGGGTAATAGTGACAGCATGCAGTATATGGGTTATATAGTGTGCAGGGTAATAGTGACAGCATGCAGTATATGGGTTATATAGTGTGCAGGGTAATAGTGACAGCATGCAGTATATGGGTTATATAGTGTGCAGGGTAATAGTGACAGCATGCAGTATATGGGTTATATAGTGTGCAGGGTAATAGTGACAGCATGCAGTATATGGGTTATATAGTGTGCAGGGTAATAGTGACAGCATGCAGTATATGGGTTATATAGCGTGCATGGTAATAGTGACAGCATGCAGTATATGGGTTATATAGTGTGCAGGGTAATAGTGACAGCATGCAGTATATGGGTTATATAGTGTGCAGGGTAATAGTGACAGCATGCAGTATATGGGTTATATAGCGTGCAGGGTAATAGTGACAGCATGCAGTATATGGTTATACAGTGTGCAGGGTAATAGAGACAGCATGCAGTATATGGGTTATATAGTGTGCAGGGTAATAGTGACAGCATGCAGTATATGGGTTATATAGTGTGCAGGGTAATAGTGACAGCATGCAGTATATGGTTATATAGTGTGCAGGGTAATAGTGACAGCATGCAGTATATGGGTTATATAGTGTGCAGGGTAATAGTGACAGCATGCAGTATATGGGTTATATAGTGTGCAGGGTAATAGTGACAGCATGCAGTATATGGGTTATATAGTGTGCAGGGTAATAGTGACAGCATGCAGTATATGGGTTATATAGTGTGCAGGGTAATAGTGACAGCATGCAGTATATGGTTATATAGTGTGCAGGGTAATAGTGACAGCATGCAGTATATGGTTATATAGTGTGCAGGGTAATAGTGACAGCATGCAGTATATGGTTATATAGTGTGCAGGGTAATAGTGACAGCATGCAGTATATGGGTTATATAGTGTGCAGGGTAATAGTGACATCATGCAGTATATGGTTATATAGTGTGCAGGGTAATAGTGACAGCATGCAGTATATGGTTATATAGAGTGCAGGGTAATAGTGACATCATGCAGTATATGGGTTATATAGTGTGCAGGGTAATAGTGACAGCATGCAGTATATGGGTTATATAGTGTGCAGGGTAATAGTGACAGCATGCAGTATATGGGTTATATAGTGTGCAGGGTAATAGTGACAGCATGCAGTATATGGTTATATAGTGTGCAGGGTAATAGTGACAGCATGCAGTATATGGGTTATATAGTGTGCAGGGTAATAGTGACAGCATGCAGTATATGGGTTATATAGTGTGCAGGGTAATAGTGACAGCATGCAGTATATGGGTTATATAGTGTGCAGGGTAATAGTGACAGCATGCAGTATATGGTTATATAGTGTGCAGGGTAATAGTGACAGCATGCAGTATATGGGTTATATAGTGTGCAGGGTAATAGTGACATCATGCAGTATATGGTTATATAGTGTGCAGGGTAATAGTGACAGCATGCAGTATATGGTTATATAGTGTGCAGGGTAATAGTGACAGCATGCAGTATATGGGTTATATAGTGTGCAGGGTAATAGTGACAGCATGCAGTATATGGGTTATATAGTGTGCAGGGTAATAGTGACAGCATGCAGTATATGGGTTATATAGTGTGCAGGGTAATAGTGACAGCATGCAGTATATGGTTATATAGTGTGCAGGGTAATAGTGACAGCATGCAGTATATGGTTATATAGTGTGCGGGGTAATAGTGACAGCATGCAGTATATGGGTTATATAGTGTGCAGGGTAATAGTGACAGCATGCAGTATATGTGTTATATAGTGTGCAGGGTAATAGTGACAGCATGCAGTATATGGTTATACAGTGTGCAGGGTAATAGAGACAGCATGCAGTATATGGGTTATATAGTGTGCAGGGTAATAGTGACAGCATGCAGTATATGGGTTATATAGTGTGCAGGGTAATAGTGACAGCATGCAGTATATGGGTTATATAGTGTGCAGGGTAATAGTGACAGCATGTAGTATATGGGTTATATAGTGTGCAGGGTAATAGTGACAGCATGCAGTATATGGGTTATATAGTGTGCAGGGTAATAGTGACAGCATGCAGTATATGGTTATATAGTGTGCAGGGTAATAGTGACAGCATGCAGTATATGGGTTATATAGTGTGCAGGGTAATAGTGACAGCATGCAGTATATGGTTATATAGTGTGCAGGGTAATAGTGACAGCATGCAGTATATGGGTTATATAGTGTGCAGGGTAATAGTGACAGCATGCAGTATATGGGTTATATAGTGTGCAGGGTAATAGTGACAGCATGCAGTATATGGTTATATAGTGTGCAGGGTAATAGTGACAGCATGCAGTATATGGTTATATAGTGTGCAGGGTAATAGTGACAGCATGCAGTATATGGGTTATATAGTGTGCAGGGTAATAGTGACATCATGCAGTATATGGTTATATAGTGTGCAGGGTAATAGTGACAGCATGCAGTATATGGTTATATAGTGTGCAGGGTAATAGTGACAGCATGCAGTATATGGGTTATATAGTGTGCAGGGTAATAGTGACAGCATGCAGTATATGGGTTATATAGTGTGCAGGGTAATAGTGACAGCATGCAGTATATGGGTTATATAGTGTGCAGGGTAATAGTGACAGCATGCAGTATATGGGTTATATAGTGTGCAGGGTAATAGTGACAGCATGCAGTATATGTGTTATATAGTGTGCAGGGTAATAGTGACAGCATGCAGTATATGTTTATATAGTGTGCAGGGTAATAGTGACAGCATGCAGTATATGGGTTATATAGTGTGCAGGGTAATAGTGACATCATGCAGTATATGGTTATATAGTGTGCAGGGTAATAGTGACAGCATGCAGTATATGGGTTATATAGTGTGCAGGGTAATAGTGACAGCATGCAGTATATGGGTTATATAGTGTGCAGGGTAATAGTGACAGCATGCAGTATATGGGTTATATAGTGTGCAGGGTAATAGTGACAGCATGCAGTATATGGGTTATATAGTGTGCAGGGTAATAGTGACAGCATGCAGTATATGGTTATATAGTGTGCAGGGTAATAGTGACAGCATGCAGTATATGGGTTATATAGTGTGCAGGGTAATAGTGACAGCATGCAGTATATGGGTTATATAGTGTGCAGGGTAATAGTGACAGCATGCAGTATATGGTTATATAGTGTGCAGGGTAATAGTGACAGCATGCAGTATATGGGTTATATAGTGTGCAGGGTAATAGTGACAGCATGCAGTATATGGGTTATATAGTGTGCAGGGTAATAGTGACATCATGCAGTATATGGTTATATAGTGTGCAGGGTAATAGTGACAGCATGCAGTATATGGTTATATAGTGTGCAGGGTAATAGTGACAGCATGCAGTATATGGGTTATATAGTGTGCAGGGTAATAGTGACAGCATGCAGTATATGGGTTATATAGTGTGCAGGGTAATAGTGACAGCATGCAGTATATGGGTTATATAGTGTGCAGGGTAATAGTGACAGCATGCAGTATATGGGTTATATAGTGTGCAGGGTAATAGTGACAGCATGCAGTATATGGGTTATATAGTGTGCAGGGTAATAGTGACAGCATGCAGTATATGGGTTATATAGTGTGCAGGGTAATAGTGACAGCATGCAGTATATGGGTTATATAGTGTGCAGGGTAATAGTGACAGCATGCAGTATATGGGTTATATAGTGTGCAGGGTAATAGTGACAGCATGCAGTATATGGGTTATATAGTGTGCAGGGTAATAGTGACAGCATGCAGTATATGGGTTATATAGTGTGCAGGGTAATAGTGACAGCATGTAGTATATGGGTTATATAGTGTGCAGGGTAATAGTGACAGCATGCAGTATATGGTTATATAGTGTGCAGGGTAATAGTGACAGCATGCAGTATATGGGTTATATAGTGTGCAGGGTAATAGTGACAGCATGCAGTATATGGGTTATATAGTGTGCAGGGTAATAGTGACAGCATGCAGTATATGGTTATATAGTGTGCAGGGTAATAGTGACAGCATGCAGTATATGGTTATATAGTGTGCAGGGTAATAGTGACAGCATGCAGTATATGGGTTATATAGTGTGCAGGGTAATAGTGACATCATGCAGTATATGGTTATATAGTGTGCAGGGTAATAGTGACAGCATGCAGTATATGGTTATATAGTGTGCGGGGTAATAGTGACAGCATGCAGTATATGGGTTATATAGTGTGCAGGGTAATAGTGACAGCATGCAGTATATGGGTTATATAGTGTGCGGGGTAATAGTGACAGCATGCAGTATATGGGTTATATAGTGTGCGGGGTAATAGTGACAGCATGCAGTATATGGGTTATATAGTGTGCAGGGTAATAGTGACAGCATGCAGTATATGGGTTATATAGTGTGCGGGGTAATAGTGACAGCATGCAGTATATGGGTTATATAGTGTGCAGAGTAATAGTGACAGCATGCAGTATATGGGTTATATAGTGTGCAGGGTAATAGTGACAGCATGCAGTATATGGGTTATATAGCGTGCAGGGTAATAGTGACAGCATGCAGTATATGGGTTATATAGTGTGCAGGGTAATAGTGACAGCATGCAGTATATGGGTTATATAGTGTGCAGGGTAATAGTGACAGCATGCAGTATATGGGTTATATAGTGTGCAGGGTAATAGTGACAGCATGCAGTATATGGGTTATATAGTGTGCAGGGTAATAGTGACAGCATGCAGTATATGGTTATATAGTGTGCAGGGTAATAGTGACAGCGTGCAGTATATGGGTTATATAGTGTGCAGGGTAATAGTGACAGCATGCAGTATATGGGTTATATAGTGTGCAGGGTAATAGTGACATCATGCAGTATATGGTTATATAGTGTGCAGGGTAATAGTGACAGCATGCAGTATATGGGTTATATAGTGTGCAGGGTAATAGTGACAGCATGCAGTATATGGGTTATATAGTGTGCAGGGTAATAGTGACAGCATGCAGTATATGGGTTATATAGTGTGCAGGGTAATAGTGACAGCATGCAGTATATGGGTTATATAGTGTGCAGGGTAATAGTGACAGCATGCAGTATATGTGTTATATAGTGTGCAGGGTAATAGTGACAGCATGCAGTATATGGTTATATAGTGTGCAGGGTAATAGTGACAGCATGCAGTATATGGTTATATAGTGTGCGGGGTAATAGTGACAGCATGCAGTATATGTGTTATATAGTGTGCAGGGTAATAGTGACAGCATGCAGTATATGGTTATATAGTGTGCAGGGTAATAGTGACAGCATGCAGTATATGGTTATATAGTGTGCAGGGTAATAGTGACAGCATGCAGTATATGGTTATATAGTGTGCAGGGTAATAGTGACAGCATGCAGTATATGGTTATATAGTGTGCAGGGTAATAGTGACAGCATGCAGTATATGGGTTATATAGTGTGCAGGGTAATAGTGACAGCATGCAGTATATGGGTTATATAGTGTGCAGGGTAATAGTGACAGCATGCAGTATATGGGTTATATAGTGTGCAGGGTAATAGTGACAGCATGCAGTATATGGTTATATAGTGTGCAGGGTAATAGTGACAGCATGCAGTATATGGGTTATATAGTGTGCAGGGTAATAGTGACAGCATGCAGTATATGGGTTATATAGTGTGCAGGGTAATAGTGACAGCATGCAGTATATGGGTTATATAGTGTGCAGGGTAATAGTGACAGCATGCAGTATATGGGTTATATAGTGTGCAGGGTAATAGTGACAGCATGCAGTATATGGGTTATATAGTGTGCAGGGTAATAGTGACAGCATGCAGTATATGGGTTATATAGTGTGCAGGGTAATAGTGACAGCATGCAGTATATGGGTTATATAGTGTGCAGGGTAATAGTGACAGCATGCAGTATATGGGTTATATAGTGTGCAGGGTAATAGTGACAGCATGCAGTATATGGGTTATATAGTGTGCAGGGTAATAGTGACAGCATGCAGTATATGGGTTATATAGTGTGCAGGGTAATAGTGACAGCATGCAGTATATGGGTTATATAGTGTGCAGGGTAATAGTGACAGCGTGCAGTATATGGGTTATATAGTGTGCGGGGTAATAGTGACAGCATGCAGTATATGGTTATATAGTGTGCAGGGTAATAGTGACAGCATGCAGTATATGGGTTATATAGTGTGCAGGGTAATAGTGACAGCATGCAGTATATGGGTTATATAGTGTGCAGGGTAATAGTGACATCATGCAGTATATGGTTATATAGTGTGCAGGGTAATAGTGACAGCATGCAGTATATGGTTATATAGTGTGCGGGGTAATAGTGACAGCATGCAGTATATGGGTTATATAGTGTGCAGGGTAATAGTGACAGCATGCAGTATATGGGTTATATAGTGTGCGGGGTAATAGTGACAGCATGTAGTATATGGGTTATATAGTGTGCAGGGTAATAGTGACAGCATGCAGTATATGGGTTATATAGTGTGCAGGGTAATAGTGACAGCATGCAGTATATGGGTTATATAGTGTGCGGGGTAATAGTGACAGCATGCAGTATATGGGTTATATAGTGTGCAGAGTAATAGTGACAGCATGCAGTATATGGGTTATATAGTGTGCAGGGTAATAGTGACAGCATGCAGTATATGGTTATATAGTGTGCAGGGTAATAGTGACAGCGTGCAGTATATGGGTTATATAGTGTGCAGGGTAATAGTGACAGCATGCAGTATATGGGTTATATAGTGTGCAGGGTAATAGTGACATCATGCAGTATATGGTTATATAGTGTGCAGGGTAATAGTGACAGCATGCAGTATATGGGTTATATAGTGTGCAGGGTAATAGTGACAGCATGCAGTATATGGGTTATATAGTGTGCAGGGTAATAGTGACAGCATGCAGTATATGGGTTATATAGTGTGCAGGGTAATAGTGACAGCATGCAGTATATGGGTTATATAGTGTGCAGGGTAATAGTGACAGCATGCAGTATATGTGTTATATAGTGTGCAGGGTAATAGTGACAGCATGCAGTATATGGTTATATAGTGTGCAGGGTAATAGTGACAGCATGCAGTATATGGTTATATAGTGTGCGGGGTAATAGTGACAGCATGCAGTATATGTGTTATATAGTGTGCAGGGTAATAGTGACAGCATGCAGTATATGGTTATATAGTGTGCAGGGTAATAGTGACAGCATGCAGTATATGGTTATATAGTGTGCAGGGTAATAGTGACAGCATGCAGTATATGGTTATATAGTGTGCAGGGTAATAGTGACAGCATGCAGTATATGGTTATATAGTGTGCAGGGTAATAGTGACAGCATGCAGTATATGGGTTATATAGTGTGCAGGGTAATAGTGACAGCATGCAGTATATGGGTTATATAGTGTGCAGGGTAATAGTGACAGCATGCAGTATATGGGTTATATAGTGTGCAGGGTAATAGTGACAGCATGCAGTATATGGTTATATAGTGTGCAGGGTAATAGTGACAGCATGCAGTATATGGGTTATATAGTGTGCAGGGTAATAGTGACAGCATGCAGTATATGGGTTATATAGTGTGCAGGGTAATAGTGACAGCATGCAGTATATGGGTTATATAGTGTGCAGGGTAATAGTGACAGCATGCAGTATATGGGTTATATAGTGTGCAGGGTAATAGTGACAGCATGCAGTATATGGGTTATATAGTGTGCAGGGTAATAGTGACAGCATGCAGTATATGGGTTATATAGTGTGCAGGGTAATAGTGACAGCATGCAGTATATGGGTTATATAGTGTGCAGGGTAATAGTGACAGCATGCAGTATATGGGTTATATAGTGTGCAGGGTAATAGTGACAGCATGCAGTATATGGGTTATATAGTGTGCAGGGTAATAGTGACAGCATGCAGTATATGGGTTATATAGTGTGCAGGGTAATAGTGACAGCATGCAGTATATGGGTTATATAGTGTGCAGGGTAATAGTGACAGCGTGCAGTATATGGGTTATATAGTGTGCGGGGTAATAGTGACAGCATGCAGTATATGGTTATATAGTGTGCAGGGTAATAGTGACAGCATGCAGTATATGGGTTATATAGTGTGCAGGGTAATAGTGACAGCATGCAGTATATGGGTTATATAGTGTGCAGGGTAATAGTGACAGCATGCAGTATATGGGATATATAGTGTGCATGGTAATAGTGACAGCATGCAGTATATGGGTTATATAGTGTGCAGTGTAATAGTGACAGCATGCAGTATATGGGTTATATAGTGTGCGGGGTAATAGTGACAGCATGCAGTATATGGGTTATATAGTGTGCAGGGTAATAGTGACAGCATGCAGTATATGGGATATATAGTGTGCAGGGTAATAGTGACAGCATGCAGTATATGGGTTATATAGTGTGCAGGGTAATAGTGACAGCGTGCAGTATATGGGTTATATAGTGTGCAGGGTAATAGTGACAGCATGCAGTATATGGGTTATATAGTGTGCAGTGTAATAGTGACAGCATGCAGTATATGGGTTATATAGTGTGCGGGGTAATAGTGACAGCATGCAGTATATGGGTTATATAGTGTGCAGGGTAATAGTGACAGCATGCAGTATATGGGATATATAGTGTGCAGGGTAATAGTGACAGCATGCAGTATATGGGTTATATAGTGTGCAGGGTAATAGTGACAGCATGCAGTATATGGGATATATAGTGTGCAGAGTAATAGTGACAGCATGCAGTATATGGTTATATAGTGTGCAGGGTAATAGTGACAGCATGCAGTATATGGGTTATATAGTGTGCATGGTAATAGTGACAGCATGCAGTATATGGTTATATAGTGTGCAGGGTAATAGTGACAGCATGCAGTATATGGGTTATATAGTGTGCAGGGTAATAGTGACAGCATGCAGTATATGGGTTATATAGTGTGCATGGTAATAGTGACAGCGTGCAGTATATGGGTTATTGAGTAATGCAGCATATAAACAGTGCAGGATAATGTATGTACCTGATGTAGGCTGGTATATGGATGGGTTGCAGAGTTATAGGGTGCAGGACAATATGAAGATATATGGCCAGTATAGGGATACAATCCATGTAGAAGCTGCAGTGACATGAGGGTGAGAAGCTGCCAGAACATACAGAGGGTGCCGGGTAACCCCCAGCCCCGGATAGGTCCATCTCACCTCTCCCAGCCCTATTCGGGTAACTTCCCTCTCTCAGCCCTATTCTGGTCACCTCCCTCTCCCAACACTACTCGGGTCACCTCCGTCTTCTAGACCTATTCGGGTCAGTTCCCTCTCCCAGCCCTACTCGGGTCACCTCCCTCTCCCAGCCCCATTCGGGTCACCTCCCTCTCCCAGCCCCATTCGGGTCACCTCCCTCTCCCAGCCCCATTCGGGTCACCTCCCTCTCCCAGCACTACTCGGGTCACCTCCCTCTCCCAGCCCCATTCGGGTCACCTCCCTCTCCCAGCACTACTCGGGTCACCTCCCTCTCCCAGCACTACTCGGGTCACCTCCCTCTCCCATCCCCATTCGGGTCACCTCCCTCTCCCAGCACTACTCGGGTCACCTCCCTCTCCCAGCACTACTCGGGTCACCTCCCTCTCCCATCCCCATTCGGGTCACCTCCCTCTCCCAGCACTACTCGGGTCACCTCCCTCTCCCAGCACTACTCGGGTCACCTCCCTCTCCCATCCCCATTCGGGTCACCTCCCTCTCCCAGCACTACTCGGGTCACCTCCCTCTCCCCGCGCCTCTCGGGTCACCTCCCTCTCCCAGCACTACTCGGGTCACCTCCCTCTCCCCGCGCCTCTCGGGTCACCTCCCTCTCTCCTCCTCCTGCGTCACTCCAGCAGTCAGAGCTCAGCCTCCTCCCGGCTGTCTCACTCTCACTCCCGGCTCTCTCTCACATCCTCTCCCGGTGCATGGACCCCTCTGCCGTGGCCACCATGCCCACCCACCGCCACATCCTGCCCCGGAACTTCAGCTGCTCGGCGGTGCTGTATGATGAGAGCCCGGAGGATGATGATGATGATGAGGAGGAAGGAGACCTGGAGCACCCGGCGGAGAAGAGCAAGGACAAGGAGCCCAGCAAGCCAGTCAGCCCCCGGGGCAGGGAGATCACCCTCACCCCGCAGAGCCCCAGTGCCCGCCGCAGAGCCAAGTCCCTGCCCACCCCCGCGGAGCGCCGGCACCTGGAGGTGGTGGTCCCCCGTAAGAAGGAGGTCCGCTTCGCTGACTCTCTGGGGCTGGAGCTCACATCTGTCCGGCATTACAGTAACGCGGACCTGCCCCAGGTGCCCCTCCATGTCCTGGCCGCGCTCCGCTGTAGGGAGGCCTGTCCCGCGGGGGCGGAGCTTAGCGCCCTGCTGTTCCGCGCATCCCCGGACACAGTGCACTTTGAGGCTTTATTCAAGGATCCCGGGACCCAGAGCAACTTCCTAGATCTGGTGCGGCACCGCAGGGTGTGCCTGGAGAGCCTCCGCACCGACCCCTTCAGTATCAGCGGGGAGGTGCGGGTCCTTAACCTGTCCTTCGAGAAGGAGGTGGCGGTCAGGTACTCGTCGGACTCCTGGGAGACCTCCTCCGAGGTGCCAGCCGCCTACCAGAGAGGGTACAGTGACAGGCACACGGACCGCTTCTCATTCAAGCTCCTGTGCCCGGCCCTCTACAACAAGCAGGGCCTGCTGGAGTTTGCCATCCGGTACCGGGTGTGTGGGGCAGAATACTGGGACAACAATGATGGGGTCAACTACAAGGTCAAGAGCCGCAGGGCCACCATGTCCCCACCCAAGGAGTTGAACACTGCCTGGATTCACTTTATATAGGGGCTGGGCCAGATACCCCTCTGACGTCATGGGGGCAATAAGCAACTGGGCTACTGACCCACAGTCAGACAACTGGGGCAGAAGAGGCGAGTAGGGTCAGGTATAGGAGTCATTGTAGTGTAGCTAAGGTTTGACACCCACCATTGGAGTAAGAAGAGGTCAAATAATAATGCACTGGGCAGTTGGGGTAAAGCTCAACACATAAGGTCAAGGAAACAGTAGCAAGGTATCCAGTGCTGCAAGTGCCATGCCACATCTGAAGGAGGTACATGTACTGGTTCCTCAAGTTGTGAGATCTTTAAAGAAGGACATCTGTGGATGACCCAGGATGCCTTGCACTCCAAGTCTGTCCTCTGCATCTTACCATCTAATTATCTCTCCCTCCTGCAGATCATTTGTGGGGAACCTCCATTTTTATATCAGATATTGACTGTTGTGTGTTTATTATTTGTTTGTTCACAAGATTTATTTTTGGTGTATATTTGCAGTGCTCACACAATGCTAGATCAACACCTTACCTCTCATAATGTATACCTGCTCTTACTATAACTTAGATATGTCAGCATGCGTCTGGGGCTGTATTCACTAAGGGCCTCATTCAATTGCAATTTGCCCAATTGAATTGGACCCTAAATAAGCACATAACATATATTTTGTAAATAATTTTTTAGTTATTGAAAACCTTTCTTTTGAATAGATGCTTGCTAACAAAAAACTTCTTTAAAAAATATATGTAATGTGGTTATTTAGGGCCCTATTCAATTGTTCAAATTGCAATTGAATGAGGGCCTAAGATTCTCCAAGGCTGAGAAGTAGAGGGTCTAGGCTGCCAATAGATACAAGGCCTTGCAGTCTTAGGGTGTCTTAGAGAACATGTCCCAGTGATGTCTTTGGGCTTTTACCTTGCCATTGAGGTATGACATCATGACTGCTCTTACATGACATCACATCATTTTAAATACTGATAGATGAGGCTTTAAAGGGATTCTTTAGCCTCTTGACTGATGGTTGTTGGTAGATAATATTTTTGCAAGAGGATATATTGAGACAATAATACAAAATGTGGTTACTTATATTGCTGGAAAACATTATCCTACAGTGACAGAGCAGGACCTCCCACCCTGCATAGAGCGCCAAGTCACATTGCATGCTGCAGGTGATAGCAGTCTGAGTATATATGGATATGTACAAGTGGGTCGCCGGTGCTGATAAATAAGTTTAAATGTTTTTGTGTGTGTATGTATGTATATATATATGTGTATCTATCTATCTATCTATCTATCTATCTATCTATCTATCTATATATATATATATATATATATATATATATATACACATATGCATATATAGATAGATAACTAAAGAATCCCTTTAAGTAACCCATTTCTATGTCCCACTATGGCTTCCCAGTTGTACAAGTCTCAGTCTCTATATCCCAAACCTCCCAAGTTCTTCCTCTGCTGTCCATCGAGACTGTTCCCAAAGTCTTGTCTTGCGCAGTATTGTGCATGGCGCACCTCTTGTATGAAGCTTTTTAACCATTTCTTTGCCAGTGGGCACAGAGCAGAGCCAGACCCCCATTAGCATTGCAGCAATGTCCAATGTATATTTTTATAATATAACAATATATTTTGTGTTGTGTGACCCTACAAATGCGTTTTATTATAATATGTCTGTGCTGTGGGAGCGCTGGGAACCTGATGTCCAACGCAGCAGCTTCCTAACCAGGTCACCTCTGAATAATTCAGTCTTTTTGTGTGAGACCCAGGACGTCTTTCCTACTCGCTGCTTCCAAAATGTTCTTTTTTAATATAGTGCAATAAGGCAAGGTGTGCTTCCACTTGTAGATATATTAATCACGGGTACCTAACAAATCACATCATGCAACCGTTATAGGACACAGACATCAAAGGTTCTTAATACGTTTAATAAGATGCCCCCCCAGTTATTTTCTTTCAATGTTTTAAAATACCACATTTTGCATGAGGAAATTCCTTCAAATATGCCAGGAAATTGTAATATTTATGTTATCAGGGGTAATTAAGAACCTTTGACTCTATGGGCCTCATTCAATTGCCATTCGGCCAATTGAATAGGGCTCTATATAAGCACAGAGCATATTGTTTTACAGAAGTTTTTAGTTAGTGATCTTCTATCCAAAAGCAACGTCTTCACTCAACTAAAAACTTCTGTAAAAAAAATATGCTATGTGCTTATATAGAGCCCTATTCAATTGGCCGAATCGCAATTGAATGAGGCCCTATGTCTTATACTCTTATTGTGTTTGTTATTTGTGAATTGTATTTCCTAATATCTCTGATGTTTGTGCAGAATCACTTCATAGGTGTATATATATATATATATATATATATATATATATATAGTATGGTCCTGGCTTACTGATGTTTTGTGTGGTCAGTATATAGTGCTAATGATATAGGTATCTTGGCCCCATTAGATACATAGGTTGTGTATCAAAAAATATATTTGAATTACTTAAGGTCTCTCAACATAGAATACAAAATATGACAGAAGACAGTGTCCTTCCAGTGAGTGGAACAAGTCTCAAGTGAACAAGATTGTCTTCTAGTGACAGCTTTCTAGTTGGTGAGACCTCCCTCTAATGAGTGAGGATACTATACAGTCATTAGGTTGCTGCTAAGACTACCGTCTAGTGAAGGAGACCGCTCTTTATTGAATGACTAAGTGTGACTGCTATAAGTCAGTAAGACTGCCTTCTAACAAATGAGACCTCTTCAATGAGACTGCTTGCTGATTTAGAGTACTCCAAGAATAGAGACTGTCTCCTAATGAAGGATAGACTATTTTAACCTATGAGGCTGCCTTGTAGATTGCGAGACTGCTCTTTAATGAATGAGACTGCCTTATGAGGCCACTCTTTACTGAATGAGAGTGTCTTCTATGAACAAGGCCACCTTGTAATGAGATTACCTGTTAATGCTTCTGCCTGCTTTCTAGAGATTGAGACGTCTTGCTAATTAGGAGGAAGATTGCTCTCTAATGAACGAGACTGCCTTTTGTGTATAAGACTGTCCTCTGGTTATATGTTTGTGTTATGTGTGTGCGTACCCTAATCTATTTTAATGCTCCATAAGGGACCACTGTGGTCACGTTTTGTCTATATGGTATTTTAAACATCTAAGCTTGACAGTGAATAAACTGATTTTAGATATAAAAATAAATAAACACATCCTTTACACTTTTAACCTTTATATGCAACTATTTTTTACTGCAGGCATCCATCTATTGTTATGTTAATATAGATTTCCAGGAATCACTGGCAGTTATAGTTGCCACATTCGCATTTGTCATATAGAAACATCCTCTTCAGTCAAATTCTCCCCCACCACAGGAAGTTGATCAACAAAAAACAAGCAGCAGTATTATTGCATATAAAAGATAAAAAATGAGAGGCTGTAAAATTATTTTTTTACGATCTATTTTGTTCTTAAAGCATTTCTCTAAGATAAAAGTACAATAGAGAAGATACTGCAGGCCGCGCGGTCCCTGACTGCCAGAGATATTTTTATGACATTGCCTTGTGGCGGCTGTAATGACAGCTGAGCTGTTGTGGTTTCCTTCTGCCGCCCCCCCCCCCCTCCACATGCCCCCCCCCCTCCACATGCCCCCCCCACCTCCACATGCCCCCCCCCCCCCCCCATGCCCCCCCCACCTCCACATGCCCCCCCCCCACCTCCACATGCCCCCCCCCCCCACCTCCACATCCCCCCCACCACCGTTACCAAGAGCACAGATCTGGAGCTGCACGTACACAGAAGGGGAGGATTAGACGACTAGTTATTTCACACATGTCCCCGGCTCTTTATTGGCTTGGTTACCATTTCCTACACTCAACAGCTGTCTGGTGGGATTTATTAATTAACACCTTCCCTGCCAACGTATCCCATGACGCATTGATATGGCCCCCTATGACGTGGATAGAATATATAATACTCATGGACTCCGCTGGGTACCAGACCCAGGAAGTGAAGAATTTAAAATGACGCAGCAGAACACCATATATATATATACATGGGTGCAGGAACTGTGGGGGATGAGGGGGGCATATGCCCCCAGATTTCTCAGTGTGTTTGTATGCGTATAGAAGCTGTTAATTGTTCTGTGTATCAAGTGAGCTGCATCCCCCAACAGAATTCTGCTTCCTACACCCCTATGTGTATATATATATATATATATATATATAACATAGTACACTTATAAATAAATATAATTACAATTGATTGTTTTTACAAAATTTGAGTGGATGTGTTAGATAATTGAGAGGGAAAGTTTGGTATTTTAAGTGTACATTATAAATATAGGACTTCCATCTCTCTTTATCGAGGACATTAACTAATTATCAACCTGATAAAGCATGTTTTTAAAGAATAAACCCGGCTAATAATGGTGACAGAGACTTATAATTGTCAAAAAAAGTTGTTGTTACCCAGTGATGGTTGATAAGGAAAAGAAGCATGCCCGGTCGGTATAACTGCATGCTCATCTTCCATATTGGCCTTCACTGTGACAATTAACTGATAGCCCTAGATAAGGACACTTAGAGAGGGATGGCTTGTGCAGACAATGTATGCCCTAATACCTCATTTCTAAGCTCAACATCTCAATCGTTTTAAGCTTATCTACTTCCCATATGTGTAATATCCTTTGCTGTGTATAATTATCCGGTTGCTTGGGTAATAATCTGCGGAGTGATATGTGGGTATCTGCGGTGTATTTGCATGTTGGGTAAAGGAGACGGGTGTGTTATGTTATCTTCTGACAGTGACTGTGAGACATTGAATGTATTTGTCTAATCCGTTTTACCAAATAGGGCTTTTATTGAACACAATCTGGCAGCTGGAATAATTTGCCTTTTTTATTATATTAGATGTCTTGGAATAAACTCATTTAGCTCCAGACAGCAGACAGAAAAGGTTATTTGCTGCTAAATTTAATTTGTGGAAACTCCCAGAAGTATTACAAGTACTTGGTGTCTGCATGGAATACAATGAGAGGTATTGTGTGTTTGCAGTGTAATTAATACAACTGGATACAATGTAACAAATAAGGTGAAATTACACCAAACCAGAGGTCATCCGGGACCGAAACAGTACAGAACTCCAAGTAATGGGTTAATTTTACAGTATGTGTGTGTGTATATTTGTGTGTGTGTGTATTTGTGTGTGTATATTTGTGTGTGTGTGTATTTGTGTGTGTGTATATTTGTGTTTGTGTATATATGTGTGTGTATATATTTGTGTGTGTGTATATTTGTGTTTGTGTATATATGTGTGTGTATATATTTGTGTGTGTGCATATTTGTGTATATTTGTATGTGTGTGTGAATATTTGTGTGTGTGTATATTTGTGTTTGTGTATATATGTGTGTGTATATATGTGTGTGTGTATATTTGTGTGTGTGTATTTGTGTGTGTGTGTATTTGTGTGTGTGTGTATTTGTGTGTGTGTATTTGTGTGTGTGTGTATTTGTGTGTGTGTGTATTTGTGTGTGTGTATATTTGTGTTTGTGTATATATGTGTGTGTATATATTTGTGTGTGTGCATATTTGTGTATATTTGTATGTGTGTGTGAATATTTGTGTGTGTGTATATTTGTGTTTGTGTATATGTGTGTGTGTATATTTGTGTGTGTATATTTGTATTTGTGTGTGTGTATTTGTGTGTGTGTGTATTTGTGTGTGTGTATATTTTTTAATTACACTAATAACATAAACAATCTAAAGTTTCTCGTATCTACTAGCTGTCGCATGATTAATACCAGACAGCAGAAGCTTTCGGCAACAACAGTGATTGATAGCAGTTTTCCCTGAACTCAGGAATGCACAAGGCATAACTGACCTGTTTAGTTGATTCCAGCATTCCATGCTCTGCACAGATGTATTATTTAAGGGTTAACTCTTTTTTGTTTTGCTCACCACACAGAGCTGTAGCTGTGGGTCTGGCAGTGGGCAGTCAGTGACATGTGTAAACACAGATTTCATTTATTAACTTCTCAAAATTCTATACATATTTAAACATGCTTTTATGAGATGTGGTGATGATGTGGTCCAAATTGTGCTGAATTAAGTGGCCCTTTCAGCATTTTTTGTAATTGTTTGCTATTTATTATGTACAACTATTAATTGTTTCAATGACCTGTCAATTGTTCTCAGTCAGTGGGGCTTGCACATGCTCAGATGCACCGTAGCAGGAATAATAAAAAGCTAGTTTGCTACGGAGGACCTGAGCATGTGCTAAAAGCACTACAGATGTATAAAAATTTGCAGCGCACAGAATTATAGCAGATAAAGTCCTAAATGCACAAAAGTTTTATTCCACTAAATGAATATTTTTAATAACGTTCTTTGCAAAAATCCATATACAATTTATAGCACAATTAAGACGTCTTCTGTGTAGCATTAAGTAATTCTCTTGTGAATATTTTCTGTCTGCAGTAATTGCGGATGTTGTGTAAGGCGTCCGATGTTGTCGTACATTAGAGCAATTTAGCTAATATTGCAAAAGTGGAAATAGTAACGAAACAATTAATTTCCTGTTCCTGTTTTATTTGATTTATTTAGTTATTTATTTGCAGTTCTGTTGTGTTTTCTGCGTTTCTCTCGTTATTGTAATGTGCATGCTACAACTAAGTGTATAATTGTTCCCATCTTTGTATTGTATGTAATATGTTTAGGCTGATTGCGTCTGTTAGGTATAGTCATGGGAAGGTTGATATGTCCGAATATTAATAAAATATATATATATAATAGAAACACAAATATAATTTTATAACAAATATATCACAAGCAGCTACTGTAAGATATCTAAATTGAAAATACTATTTTTATTATATTATGCGGATTGTGCTGTCATAATGCGATGTTTTGTGCCGTCAATGTCTATAATTAGAGCCTGAGATATGGATGGATTATTTCAATTTAAAGGGGAAGTTCCACCTAACAATAATGAAAGAGTCCTCTTAGTGACCTGTAAATGTGTATATGAACGTTGTGGGACTGCGTCGCCTTTTATGCTTCTGTGTTTGAGGAGAATGGAGACGATCATTTGATTTTTTTTCTAAATTGGGACTTTATTTGGTAATTCGGCCAAAACGAGGAGCCGGTCAGATTCTATTCTTATTTATTAGTGGGAACAAATATTTTCCCTCGGCTGAAGCTGTAAAAGATTAAAGGGATTTGTCTCCCAAGATCATGTTTCTTTTTTTTTTTTTAAGTCATTCTTAAAGAAACCTGACTTAATGTTGCATTAGACCAGGGGTGTCCAACTTCGGTCCTGGAGGGCCACACACAGGCCTGGAATTGAGGATTTCCTTTCTGTGCACATGTGAGTCAATCAGCATGACTGAAAAAGGTGATTATCCTCAAATCCAGGCCTGTGTGCGGCCCAGCAGCAACGAACTTGAACACCCCTGCACTAGACAGTTTTCCTGAATTATTACTGAGATATTAGACATTATTATGCAAATTAGCAGCTCTTGGTCAGTAATTAGTTGCTTTGATCTGCTAATTAATAACTCAGTCTACATTAATTACATAAATTACCCCAATGTTATCATGCAGTTAGATCCCCTCGCTCATGCTTATAAAGCATGCTGAGCTACAAATTAGCACGTGGAGCTGCACAATTGAATATCTCGGTTATTACTTTCTGTAGAGAAAAACAGCTAATACAATGTATAGATGGGTTTTAATGCCCTATATCAGGGGTGGGCACGTTTGGTCCTGGAGGGCCACACACAGGCCTGGATTTGAGGATATCCTGCTGCGCACAGGTAAATCACTTGTTCAGTCATCCTGTGCACAGAAAGGATATCTTCCAATCCAGGCCTGTGTGCGGCCCTCCAGGACCGGACCAGCCCACCCCTGCTGTATATGATGAAACCAGCCTGTTGTTGCAGTGACCGTCCCTAACTTTTATATACATATATATATTTCTCTTTTATTTAGCCCCGTGAGCAGCTGATGTATCGGAATAGTTTTCTTTGCTTGTTGTTCTTTCTCAACATCAATCTACACGGATTTTGCATGCGTTTATGTGATGTGTTGTATGTTTAATACATGGTTACATGTGCAATAAACACTTAGGCTGTAAATAAAAGCTACACAAATATCTTCTAAATACTGCAAACTAGAGCCAAAAGCACCGATAGACCTATTTTTATATAAAAAGTCAGATTATATTTATTTGGAACAGTCACGTTAAGTATTAGATGTATCAGGTAAGATGATTGGAAGGTCTCCAGTGCTATCCCTGAGACCTCTCACCTTAGTACATCTGGCCCTATGACCTGTCAGACCTTCAGGATTTTGATACTTAATTCTTGGAGTTACCAAATAGAGCTGAAAAGGGGATGTTCCTGGATTTTACTAGGTCTAAATTATAGCTGTGAATCTAATTACTTTTATGTACTTTAATTAATTGAATTACTTTAATTAATTGGCTGGCTCTTAAAAGCTCAGTTCTACTGTCTAAAATCAAACAAGTGGTCCCTGTATGGGTCTGCCATCTGCAGCTCATGAAGACACAGACTCTAGTACTGACTGTGCAGTGTCTCATACTTACCAATCGGTGACCGTCTCTCAGGAATATTTTGCAACGTGCTACTGAGACGCGGTCCCTGATAGGCTAGGACATTACACTACACATCCAGTTCTACAGAGTCAGTAAAAACAGAGGTTATAAGCACCTAGTAATAATATAAAGTACATAAAGGTATATAGATACACAGGGATATTATTTACATAGTCCAGGAACCTTCCATATCCCTTTAAGGGACCATACTAATACTGTATATAGAGGTTATATTTGTAATGGACTCCTCAGTGGTCCCGGCTATGGCAGAAATAAACCCTTTACATATAAATAAGGATATTTGCAATTGGTTGTTAATTATAAAAATGGGTTTAGATAACTGATCTTGAATGCTACCGTTTTTAGGCAGACATTACTTTTCAAGACTCTCCTACGCTCAATGAGCACATTTGTAAATATCCATTTGGGCAAGTTAGAAGTAGGAGAGGCAATCGCCATATGAAGGGAAACATGGCAGCCTGCATCACAGCTTTTAGATAACGTTGAATGTCTCAGGCAAGTTTCTTATGGATCAGGAAATGTAAGATATCTAAATAATGTTTAACTTGTTTCCATTCAGTGACACAGTAACTCACCTGACAAAACGCACCATTTTTCTTAGTATTGGTTCTCTCTACGGATATTTGGAGGATTCAAGTCCATCTCTGACTCCGATTCCTATTATTGTATTGTACAGTTCTGATCATTTTGTGCTATTTTATCCAAAAACTAAAAAAAAGCCTTAAATGACTGTTCTAAAAACTAGCGACAAAAGCTTGATTTAAATGGACTCTGTCACCCCCAAATCCAGTTATTTTTTTAGGCATGAAAACCTGGCTGTGTGTTGTGTTATTGATTGTTATTATAAAATGTATCAATCCTGGGAAATCCATGTTGTTGTTGTTGATACATTTATATGTAAATGAGCATCTCATACCTATTAATTAGCGGTTTGATGTGCTAATTAGGGTTCTAGTCTGCTTGACTCTGTAGTGGGCAAAATAAAGAGCTACAGTGTTATCTGGCAGTTAGACCCCCCTCCGGCCCATATTAGCATACCGAGCCGCTAATTAACACTCTGCAAGATGTTCATATTAACATGCAATTCTAATTATGTCAGAAATGATTTACTGTAGAGAAAAAAGGAAATCAGTGGTGACAGTGTCCTTTTAAATAGCCCCCAACCATACATAAGACGCTCCGATTTCCTTGAAGCTGTGCTTCCATTAACTCTTACACTTCCTCAGGGTCTTGTGCTCTTCCTGTGACACGCACCTACCTTACTGATGTACCTTAATGTATAAATGTTTTATTTTTCTATAGTGTGCAGCGCTGGGTTAGTCTTAGATTAATCACTCCGCACCTAGGTCACCGAGACAGGCGCTCGTTAGAGGTAATAAATAAGATGCACCATAAATATCCCTCCTCAGGATCAAACACAGACACGGCTTCCATGTCCCATTCACGCACGCACATTTATTTCAATTATTTTGTACAATTTCTTTTTTATATATCAGCTTCTGTATGTGAGCAGACATCTTGTAAACGCTTGCATTCTTCTTCTTGTCTTGGCCACGCCCCTTCTTCTTTTTCCTCTCATGCACTGCCTGGTGCGGGCGCAGAAGTGGAAGGGGGCGGGGCTAGCACAATCGCTCATGAACGCAAGATCAGACAAGATGGCAGCTGCAGCCAGGGGCTAAAATCCAAAATAACACATTTATTAGAAGGGAATATTTGTTGTACGTTCCAAATGATGTATATTTTTACATTTTACAGAATAAGATGGATATTTTGTGTCACTTCTGTCTCTGCTCATTGGTTATATGTCCTGAAAACACTGTGTATCATTATATATAAATGTATCCGTGCTATATACATTGTAATGTTTCAAACACATTTAAAATAAAATCACCAATATGTTTTGTTTAGATGTCAGTGTATTGTTTATGATTGAATTTGGCGCTAGTAGAGGGCCCTAGTAATTTGGGGAGCCCTCTGGCAATTTTTCTGTACAATGTGCATTCTCATTAGGCCAACCGGGCCAAAATGTTCCTTGGCATAAAAAAGTAAATACTCTATTTCACAGATTCGCCACTAGGGGAATTAGAGAGTAACAATAGAGAGAAAGCTACTTTGCTCAGGGCCGCCGGAGATGGAAATCTAGCCCTGTGTGCCTGTAGAATTCAATAAAAGTTAAAAAGTATTTTGGTGGTTACCCCACTTATATATATATATATATAAAACTAGCCAATTGCCCGTCATAAATGATGGGATAATATTTCATGTGTTTCTTCCCCCCTCTCCCTTGCCTGTGTCTCTCCCCCCCTGTGTCTCTCCACCCCGTGTCTCTTTCCCCCCTGCTCCCTCTCCTGTGTCTCTTTCCCTCCCTCTCCCTCCGCTGTGTCTCTTTCCCCTCCTCCTTCATTCCACTGTGTCTCTTTCCCACCCTCCTCCCTCCCCGTGTCTCTTTCCTCCCTCCCCTGTGTCTCTTTCCTCCCTCCCTCCCCTGTGTCTCTTTCGTCTCCTTCCACTGTGTCTCTTTCCCCTCCTTCCACTGTGTCTCTTTTCCCTCCTCCCCCAGCACGCAATGCTCCCCTCCTTTACCCCATGTCTTTCTCCCCCCCATGTCTCTCTCCCATCCGCTCCCCTGTCTCTCTCTCTCTCCTCCCCGTCTCTCTCCCCCCTGTATCTCTCCCACCCTCTCCCCTGTCTCTCTCTCCCCCTCACGTTTCTCTCCCCTGTCTCCCCCCCTCCCATTCTGCATGGTTTGTTCATCAGACGAAATGCCCATGCGCTACTTGGTTTGCACAATGTGCATACGCCATTTACGTAGTGTGTAACCTTTTACGTAGTGCGCATGCACGGCGGGAGGTTACACACTATAAAAACTATTATAGGTGATAATTATAAGAGACCTCCTTTACTCTAGGCTGCAGAGAGCCCCTACCCTGTTTTGGGCCCCAGTTCTTTGCACCTACTGCACCAGCAGCAGCTCCACCACTGGTGTAACACATTGTAGCACTTGCCTTTTATTGATACATAACCATTTTATGTTAGGTGATGTGTGCAGTGATGGGGCTACTGCTGGTGCAGCAGGTGCAAAGCACCATGGCCCACAACATGGTAGGGACTATCTGCTACTGGCAAGAGGAATCTTAATGTATTATATAGGATGATAGATATTTACTTTATAGGACGTTGAGCTGATTACCAGCGGGATGATTATTCACATATATTTTATTGACTCCAAGGGGGTGGATAGAGAAGTTGCAATTATTTTGTACTGGGGCCCTATGCTCACTGCATAGATATACTTACAGAATGGCAGTCTGATCGGCTCTTGGACTTTGGAGCCAATCAAATTACACAGCTTAGAATTCTAAGTGTCAGTGACAGAAATGGCACACAGTTTTGTTTGTCATGGTGGTGCGCACTGTACCCAAACACGGAGCAGTAACTGGCAAACTGCAAGTTCCATAACTTTTATGTAGATAGTTAATGCCTTGGTGCTCTCTTTATAGTATAGACCTACAGTTTAGTGGGACTTGTCATTGCGTTTATGCAGATATATGTGATCCTGATCTGCACACTCCCAGCCTCCTCTTTCTGTTGATTGCAATTTCAAGGGCATCTTCCTGCTTGAAAGGCAGATAAGCAACAAAAAGGGGCGGGGGTGATGTAGGAGAACATTAGAGGCAATGAGGCTCCATATTTATACAGTAATACATTAACGGTCTACTGAAGTGCTTATAGTATGCTCTTATAAAGAACCTTCCATGAAAATGTTGCTGTTCCTAACAAGATTAGACACCTGAGCGGAACAGGAGGAACAACGATTTCAGATAAAATCCATATTAACGTAAATAGACACTTGAAAATAGATATCAATATTTGGGTAATTCCTAGAAGGATAACTCCCCCTCAAGCTATAGGCAGACTCGCACTCCAAGATGAAAGCCCACATTATAAAATTGTAATAAATTTTTTTTTTTCTATAAATGCTCATAGAACGCTGAAATATCTGTTGATATTGTTAATTTACATATGTGATATTTTTCCCAAACTACAGGTTTTTAAACTTTCTTAAAACATTTTTGCCCACTATCAATACCAGATATTTATACGGCATATCGTGAATATGGTTATTCCAAATGCATTTATGAATAAAATCGTGGTGGAGAAGACCTGGCCATGGTCTTTACATATCAACTAGTACTGTGTTTATATATATATATATATATATTTTTTTTTTGTTTTTGTTTTTTTTTTTATACATATATGTGTATAACTGTATGAGTGCAAACATATATATATATATATATATATATATATGTATATATATATATATATATATATATATATATCCGTAATTATATAAGTGTGTATATATGTGTGTGTTGAATACCAAATTTGATGAGTCTCGTGGTAGATGGGTGCCGAGGTACCACTGTGTGTATATATATATATATATATATATATATATATAATTATTTTAAAAAAAATTACTAATTATGGATAAAATAGCTAGTGCTATATAGATCGTAACAATTAATATCAGCCTTATTAAATTGCGATTCGGCAAATTGAATAGGGCTCTATATAAGCACAGCATATTTTTTTACAGAAGTTTTTAGTTAGTGATCTTCTATCCAAAATCAAGGTCTTCACTAATTAAAAACTTCTGTAAAAAAATATTCAACTTGCCGAATCGCAATTCAATAAAGCTGCAAATGTGCGCAGTGCAATATCCCCTCCCCCATATATACACAATAAGCCTGCTGGGGAAGGGTCACTAGAGATTTTGCTATTATTATCTTGTGGGAGAATGTGAATCTTCTGAGCGCTGCGCTACATATATGTGATATGATTATTACATGTGTTACATGGTATCTCGCTGTTATCTGCCATTGAATGTCATGTTACTGGCTCACTGTACTGTGTTGCGTGACATTAATACAGATGTATGTTATGGTGTACGTGTTTGTAGTATGGTTAACATTGTGCTTCAGTCTGCAGCCAGTGTGTTTATTATGGGATTTCAAGAAAATGATCAAACATTTAAAATTTAAAAAATATAACCTCATTAATACTTCTCAGGAGGTGCATGATGGGACTAATTCAGAAACAAGAGACGATGCAATAAAATCATTACACAGCAACCTGTCTGACACATTCATGTTTATTTCTGGAGCAAAAAATACACAAACAACTAAACAATACATACAATTAAAGATCACTCTTAAGTGCACTAAATAAAAAAATATAAAAAACGTGTAATTCCCAGTGTTATCAGGAAGCATAGTGACCGTGCTGCCACCTCCCATGTCTGATCGAGCAGCAGACATGATGTTACCAGTTGTGGGTAGATGGTCCTACTGGGTCTTAGCAGTCAAAATATATGGATTATAGAAGGGACATCCAGGGCTAAGTCTGGAAATGACACCAATCCTGGGCTCCATATCTGAGGTATGTATATATATATACTTATACACACACAAAATATGTATGTACTAAGCCATTATTATTTATACGACAGTATCCCATTAACCCACTGTCAACATGGAGCTAAAGAAATACATGCTATGGGAAAACAAATGCATCATGGGAAAGGGTACAGCCTGAATTTAAATTGATATTTTACAGGCTCAGTGCCACTGGCAAATATTAATGTGTGACCTTGACAGCTATTATTGTATTCTGACCTTCTGCAGAGTTTGGAATGCAATAGGATATATAGAAAGAATCCATTTAAAATGACATTTGTGTGCATATATATATATATATATATAATATTCTGAGGCTATTGAGGCTTCCCCCTATAAAAATATAAAGAGACGGTCGTTGGTTACAGTGAGGGAAAAAAGTATTTGATCCCCTGCTGATTTTGAACGTTTGTCCACTGACAAAGAAATGATCCGTCTATAATTTAATGGTAGGTGTATTAACAGCGAGAGACAGAATAACAAGAAAAAAGAACAAAAAAAAACTCTCTTAAAGGGAGTGCTCCTAATCTCAGCTTGTTACCTGTATAAATGACACCTGTCCACAGAACCAATCAATCAGATTCCAAACTCTCCACCATGGCCAAGACCAAAGGGCTGTCCAAGGATGTCAGGGACAAGATTGTAGACCTCCACAAGGCTGGAATGGGCTACAAGACCATCGCCAAGCAGCTTGGTGAGAAGGTCACAACAGTTGGTGCGATTATTCACAAATGGAAGAAACACAAAATAACTGCCAGTCTCCCTCGGTCTGATGCTCCATGCAAAATCTCACCTCGTGGAAATGATCATGAGAACGGTGAGGAATCAGCCCAGAACTACACGGGAGGATCTTGTTAATGATCTCATGGCAGCTGGGACAAAAGTCACCAAGAAAACAATTGTGAAGAACGCTGTGAAGGACTCAAAACCTGCAGCACCCGCAAGGTCCCACCGCTCAAGAAAGCGCATGTACAGACCCATCTGAAGTCTGCCAATGAACATCTGAATGATTCAGAGGAGAACTGGATGAAAGTGTTGTGGTCAGATGAGACCAAAATCAAGCTCTTTGGCATCAACTCGACTCGCCGTGTTTGGAGGAGGAGGAATGCTGCCTATAACCCCAAGACCACCATCCCCACCATCAAACATGGAGGTGGAAACATTATGCTTTGGGGGTGTTTTTCTGCGAAGGGGACAGGACAACTGCACCGCATCAAAGGGACGATGGACAGGGCCCTGTACAGTCAAATTTTGGGTGAGAACCACCTTCCCTCAGCCAGGGCATTGAAAATGGGTCGTGGACGGGTATTCCAGCATGACAATGACCCAAAACACAAGGCAACAAAGGAGTGGCTCAAGAAGAAGCACATTAAGGTCCTGGAGTGACCTAGCCAGTCTCCAGACCTTAATCCCATAGAAAATCTGTGGTGGGAGCTGAAGGTTCAGGATGCCAAACATCAGCCTCAAAACCTTAATGACTTGGGGCCTCATTCTATTATCGGCCGTAAGGCTGCGATTCCTTGCGGGGGTTCAGTTAACTCGCGATTCTATTATACGGCCCCGCAAGGATCTCCTCTTACGGCCGGCCGCATATCTTGGAACCGGCCGTAAGCTGTGAAATATAAAAACTCAAAAATAAATTCAAGCCTGCACTGTACAGCTCTGTAAATGCTAGGGATCATATTGGGGGACATGAGGATTAAAAGTAACCCCCTCTCAAGCTTGCACATCAGCCCAAACCTAAGTTCAAATTAACTGTTTATTTTCCGGCTGCGGCGTGGGCGGGTCTGAGGTGCTCCAAGCACTCTGGACTTTTTACATGGATATTTTACGGATAGTAAAAATAAAATATTTTACGGATTTGAGTATAGGATAATTATGTGCTATTTTTTCTAACACCTAAAATCCCTTTATAGTCTTCTCAAAGTGCAGGATGGCTTTATTTGAGCTATTTTATGTGCTTAATTGGTGCTAGCGAGACCTCTTTCCTGCAAGTAAGCTGCGGCTCGTTTTTAGCCTTGCAGAGAGGGTTGAATTGCAAATAGGAATTTCTTACGGCCGAAACTCTTACGGCCGTTTTAGATCAAAGGCTTTCCTCCGGCGCGAGCAGCCGCAAGAGATAGCAAGGCGCCGGCTGCAAGCCTGCCTGAGCCCCCGGCCGTAAGGGAATAGAATAGCCGAATAGCTTGCGGCCGGTCCTTGCGGCCCTGCAACGGCTGCGGCCGCTAATAGAATGAGGCCCTTGGAGAGGATCTGCAAAGAGAAGTGGGACAAAATCCCTCCTGAGATGTGTGCAAACCTGGTGGCCAACTACAAGAAACGTCTGACCTCTGTGATTGCCAACAAGGGTTTTGCCACCAAGTACTAAGGCGAAGGGGTCAAATACTTATTTCCCTCATTGACCTGCAAATCAATTTATAACTTTTTTGACATGCATTTTTCTAGTTGTTTGTTTTTTTGTTATTCTGTCTCTCACTGTTACAATACACCCACCATTAAAATATAGACTGATCATTTCTTTGTCATTGGACAAACGTTAAAAATCAGCAGTGGGGGGCACTGTATATCCTCAAAATAGTAGCTGCTTTATAAGGGACCAATGTGTTAAACTTGTTTCCATATAGTCCTTTTAATAACTAAACATGATAATATAAAAAAAAAACACATAAAATACAACCTTTACATTTTATTAATTACACACTTGTAATTATTCTTTACAACATGTTCCATTTTTAACCAGAATCTGGCTGCTACTTTCTCATGAGGGCTTGTTCTTGTAAACTAATGAGCTTCCCAATAGTCCTATTGAGCTCACTGAAAGTTTTAGCTGGGATTGGGGTCAGATATGATCTCCCTCTGCATTCAAAGTCTCCCACTACCTCAAGAAGTTAATCATTAGAAACTATAATGGTAGATTCCACAGTAGCAGTAACTTCTGTCTGAAATGATCATTTCCGCAGTAACATAACTGAATATAAATATTAATACATTATTTGCTACATTATTTTTGCATTATAAAAGCAAGCTGCCTTTTTTCGAGTGTAGTTCTTCAATGTGTCTCAGCAAATTACCGTTATTTTTAGGTATTTTCTTTTAATACAAAAGCCCATATATGGAATCAGAAAGATTACAGTGTATTCAATTACGATTTCCTACATTATATAGATAATTATACTGGGGTGTAAATAAAAGCGCCCCATGGGGTAAACCCTACAATTAAGGTTATAAATGGAGCCCTTTTCTGATACCTACTCAGGATCCAGGTATTTGATTGGCTGTTGCTATGGTAACCAGTACAAGGGTAGAATATTGGAAAAGGCCTCCCAGGGGGCAAGAAATCCCATTATCTGTCCACCTCGGTGACTGCTGATTCATTATAGGAATCAATAGGGCCAATGGCTGCTGTTTGGTGTTATTCCAGGAGGCTCCTCAATGACATGTAATAAATGAGAAGGTTGTCCGGCCATCTTAAGGGGGCTCTGTAATGCTCCCCAGTGGAATCCACCTGGATACCTATATAGCTTTTAAGACACTTTAGATTATTCTTAAAGATAATCAAAATTGGATATATATTGTGCTATCATTTTGTTTGCTAAAGTTTTGTTGTTGATGTATTTATACACAAATGAGCATCTCACGCATAATAATAAGCTGATTTGATGTGCTAATTACAATTATAGTCTTTCTTTAGTCTGTCTTTTTAGTGGCCAAAAAAAAACATTGTTATGTGGCAGCTAGACCCCTCTCCCACCCTTATCAAGTACTCTGACCCTTACATTAGCATTCTGACCCTTACATTAGCATTCTGACCCTTACATTAGCATACTGACCCTCACATTAGCATACTGACACTCACATTAGCATACTAACCTGCTCATTAGCATACTAATCTGCTCATTAGCATACTGAGCTACACATTAGCATACTGACCCCCACATTAGCATACTGACCCTCACATTAGCATACTGACCTGCACATTAGCATACTGTCCCGCTCATTAGCATACTAAGCCACACATTATCCTACTGACCCGCTCATTAGCATACTGACCCTCACATTAGCATACTGACCTGCTCATTAGCATACTGACTCTCACATTAGCATACTGACCCTCACATTAGCATACTAACCTGCTCATTAGCATACTGACCCACTCATTAGCATACTGCCCCTTACATTAGCATACTGACCTGCTCATTAGCATACTGATCCACTCATTAGCATACTGCCCCTCACATTAGCATACTGACCTGCTCATCAGCATACTGACCGCTCATTAGCATACTACCCCTCACATTAGCATACTGTCCTGCTCATTAGCATACTGACCCACTCATTAGCATACAGACTCCCACATTAGCATACTGCCCCTCACATTAGCATACTGACCTGCTCATTAGCATATTGATCTGCTCATTAGCATACTGCCCCTCACATTAGTATACTGATCTGCTCATTAGCATACTGATCCACTCATTAGCATACTGACCTGCTCATTAGCATACTGACCCCACTCATTAGCATACTGACCTGCTCATTAGCATCCTGACCCACTCATTAGCATACTGACTCTCACATTAGCATACTGACCTGCACATTAGCATACTGACCTGCTCATTAGCATACTGACCTGCACATTAGCATACTGAGCTGCTCATTAGCATACAAAAGTTATTGACTGTAGAGTACAACTGTGAGACAGTTTTTAATGCTCATTAATATTAAATCATCTTCATATTATGGTGACAGATTCCCTTTACTTATTAGTGTTTCAGACATCAATACATCTTCTTATAATTAGGTAAGAATTGAGATATACTTATTAATTACTTTTTATATTTCTGTTGAACCTATATGGGAACGGTCGCTGAGATCAAATAGATAACATCTAGTATGGCTGGCGACTCCTATATTGGTCTCAGTTAATAGTACCTTTTATTATATGTATACAGATCTTCTCTCCAGCGTCCATTAAATACCCAGTGGCAGATTTATATACACAATAATACGAAAAAGAAAATAGTAACGAGCCAATGAATTATGGTAATTTTCCCAAAAATGCTGTCAGGAGTGCATGCGCAAAACAGCTATTTTTTGGACATGTTGGCCATACTATCAAGACATGAAATATTATCCTCTTATCCTTTGTTAGATGCATTTAAAAAAGTTTTTGATAACTAATTACTACGCAATAAAATCACCAGTGGTACAATATTAGAGATACTGTGTGTCACTCATAAGGATGGAGTAAGCCCGCAGACGGATGTAAATACATTTTATACTTTCCCATGAGTGTAATTCCAATAATAATCATATGCTCTTATGGAACATCAGTGAATCTCTTATCTAATCTATAAAATTGACTTTGGATCACACTGACATAGGGTTAATTCCACTTTTGCCTATTAAATATCACAGGCTTAACATCAGTATATCTGCTGAACCATATAAACCGCGGTTGTGAAAAGACACCCTCAGATATACTCCTGCTTACTCCATACATATTGTGCTTAAGTTTCTTATACACTATAAACTAGAGAGTATAAGGTCTAGGTAATAAGCTTAAATACTGCCCAGGACAAATTCTAGTAGTACACTTGTTTATTATATCAACTGGCTTTAAATACAAAGCAAAGACTTTGGGCCTCATTCAATTGCGAATTGGCCATATAAGCACATAGCATATTTTGTTACAGAAGTTTTTAGTTAGTTAAGACCTTGCTTTGGGATAGAAGTTCACTGACTAAAAACTTCTATAAAAAAAAAACGCTCTGTGCTTATATAGAGCCCTATTCAATTGGCCAAATCGCAATTGAATGAGGCCCTATGAGTATTGTCCAGGACAAGCTCCTGCCTATACTCAGAGGCTATGAATTACATGCATATAGAGAACACCTATGTGATTGAAATAGAACAAAGTTACTCGGAGCACAGCTATCTCTATTGCCAGGCGCACACCGATGACGTCATCAACGCGTGACTACTGCAGCACGTTTTGCAAGTATTGCTTCCGGTTTATCATTAAGCATTTCCTTATGAATTGTATTACAATATATTGTAAAACAGCATACAGGAGCCGCAAAATCAATTCAAAAATATTTCAGAAAATATTTACTGTACTCAAAAACTGCTAGTACAATGCATAGCTAGTTTTTAATTTTCTTGGGGTGACAGAGCCACTTTAACATCCAAGCAAACTTTTTACTATTGAACACTGTAACTGCACTCTTGTATCTGATCCTTGTTATTTACGAGGTGTGACTGCAGCAACACTAGTATTTTCTTCCATTATCTTCAGACCACCACCCCCTCACAAACACTCACTGTCCATAACACAAATACCTTCTTCCATCACCTTCAGACCCCACTCCCACATACTATCTCTTATGTACTGTCCATTACACCCATATCTTTTTCAATCACCTTCAGATCCCCCTCCCACATACTATCACTTATGTACTGTCCATAACACGAATATCTTCTTCAATCATCTTCAGATCCCCCTCCCACATACTATCACTTATGTACTGTCCATAACACGAATATCTTCTTCAATCATCTTCAGATCCCCCTCCCACATACTATCACTTATGTACTGTCCATAACACGAATATCTTCTTCAATCATCTTCAGATCCCCCTCCCACATACTATCACTTATGTACGGTCCATAACACCAATATATTCTTCCATCACCTTCAACCCCCCCTCCCACACTATCACTTATGTACTGTCCATAACACCAATATAATTTTCCATCACCTTCAGACCCTCCCTCCGACACACTCTAACTTATGTACTGTCCATAACACCCATATCTTCTTCAATCACCGTCAGATCCCCTTCCCACGTACTATCACTTATGTACTGTCCATAACACCCATATCTTCTTCCATCATCTTCAGACCCCCTCCCACATACTATCACTTATGTACTGTCCATTACACCAATATCTTTTTCAATCATCTTCAGACCCCTCCCACATACTATCACTTATGTACGGTCCATAACACCAATATATTCTTCCATCACCTTCAAACCCCCCCCTCCCACATCATCACATATGTACTGTCCATAACACCAATATAATTTTCCATCACCTTCAGACCCCCCCTCCGACACACTCTAACTTATGTACTGTCCATAACACCCATATCTTCTTCAATCACCGTCAGATCCCCCTCCCACACAATATCACTTATGTAATGACAATAACAACCATATCTTCTTCCATCATCTTCAGACCACCTTCCCACACACTATCTCTTATGTACATAACACAAATGTCTTCTTCCATCATTTTCAGACCCCCTCCCACATACTATCACTCATGTACGGTCCATAACACCAATATATTCTTCCATTACCTTCAAACTCCCCCTCCCACACTATCACTTATGTACTGTCCATAACACCCATATCTTCTTCAATCACCTTCAGTCCCCCTCCCACATACTATCACTTATGTACTGTCCATTACACCAATATCTTTTTCAATTATCTTCAGATCCCCCTCCCACATACTATCACTTATGTACTGTCCATAACACCCATATCTTCTTCAATCACCTTCAGATCCCCCTCCCACATACTATCACTTATGTACTGTCCATAACACCCATATCTTCTTTTATCACCTTCAGACCCTCTCCCACATACTATCACTTATGTACGGTCCATAACACCAATATATTCTTCCATTACCTTCAACCCCCCCCCCCTCCCACACAATCACTTATGTACTGTCCATAACACCAATATCATTTTCCATCACCTTCAGACCCTCCCTCCGACACACTCTAACTTATGTACTGTCCATAACACCCATATCTTCTTCAATCACCTTCAGACCCCCTCCCACATACTATAACTTATGTACTGTCTATTACACCAATATCTTTTTCAATCATCTTCAGATCCCCCTCCCACATACTATCACTTATGTACTGTCCATAACACCCATATCTTCTTCCATCACCTTCAGACCCCCTCCCACATACTATCACTTATGTACAGTCCATAACACCAATATATTCTTCCATCACCTTCAAACCCCCCCCCCCCCCCTCCCCACTATCACTTATGTACTGTCCATAACACCCATATCTTCTTCAATCACCGTCAGATCCCCCTCCCACATACTATCACTTATGTAATGACAATAACAACCATATCTTTTTCCATCATCTTCAGACCACCTTCCCACACACTATCTCTTATGTACTGACAATAACACAAATGTCTTCTTCCATCATCTTCAGACCACCCTCCCATACACTATCACTTATGTACTGACAATGACAGCAATATCTTCTTCCATCATCTTCAGACCCCCCTCTAACACAATATCACTTATGTACTGTACATTACAACAATATCTTCTTCCATTATCTTCAGACCACCTTCCTACACACTATCACTTATGTACTGGCCATAACTACAATTTCTTCTTCCATCACCTTTTCCCTCCCACACACTATTACTTAAGTACTGACCACAATACCATTATCTTCTTCCATCACCTTCAAACCATCCTCTCACACACAATCAATTATGTACTGACAATAATACCAATACCTTCTACCATCACCTCCCCCCTCCCACACACTATTACTTATGTACTGGCCATAACACCAATATATTCTTCCATCATCTTCAAACCCCCCTCCCACACACTATCACTTATGTAATGACAATAACACCAATATCTTCTTCCATAACCTTCAGACCCCCCCTCCCACACACTATCACTTATGTACTGTCAATAACACTCATATCTTCTTCCATAACCCTCAGACCCCCTCCCACACACTATTACTAATGTACTGGCCATAACACCAATTTTTTCTTCTATAACCTTCATACCCCTCCCACACACTTTTACTCATGCACTGACACTAACACCAATACCTTCTTCCATCACCTTCAGATCCCCCTCCCACACATCATCACTTATGTACTGGCCATAACACCTATATCTTCTTCCATCACCTCCAGATCCCCCTTCCACACACTATTACTTATATACTGGCCATAACACTAATATCTTAGTCCATCACCTTCAGACCCCCTCCCACACACTATTACTTATATACTGGCCATAACACCAATATCTTCTTCCATCACCTTCTGGTCCCCCTCCCACACACTATCACTTATGTACTGTCAATAACACTCATATCTTCTTCCATAACCCTCAGACCCCCTCCCACACACTATTACTAATGTACTGGCCATAACACCAATTTCTTCTTCTATAACCTTCATACCCCTCCCACACACTTTTACTCATGCACTGACACTAACACCAATACCTTCTTCCATCACCTTCAGATCCCCCTCCCACACATCATCACTTATGTACTGGCCATAACACCTATATCTTCTTCCATCACCTCCAGATCCCCCTTCCACACACTATTACTTATATACTGGCCATAACACTAATATCTTAGTCCATCACCTTCAGACCCCCTCCCACACACTATTACTTATATACTGGCCATAACACCAATATCTTCTTCCATCACCTTCTGGTCCCCCTCCCACACACTATCACTTATGTACTGTCAATAACACTCATATCTTCTTCCATAACCCTCAGACCCCCTCCCACACACTATTACTAATGTACTGGCCATAACACCAATTTCTTCTTCTATAACCTTCATACCCCTCCCACACACTTTTACTCATGCACTGACACTAACACCAATACCTTCTTCCATCACCTTCAGATCCCCCTCCCACACATCATCACTTATGTACTGGCCATAACACCTATATCTTCTTCCATCACCTCCAGATCCCCCTTCCACACACTATTACTTATATACTGGCCATAACACTAATATCTTAGTCCATCACCTTCAGACCCCCTCCCACACACTATTACTTATATACTGGCCATAACACCAATATCTTCTTCCATCACCTTCTGGTCCCCCTCCCACACACATCATCACTTATGTACTGGCCATAACCTATCACTCGGATACCTTCACAGTCTCATCTGTACAGTCAGTGCAGGGACGGAAATGGACTTGTGTAGTAAAAAGACTTCTAACCCTTACATTTTGGACCATATATTTCTTTTTGTGATTTTTTAAATTTATTTAATGGTCATATATAGGAAGACATAATTACAGTTCTTAATTGTACCACTCTTCATATTTTATGTACTATTACAAAGATGTATGAATATATACAGTACTTATATACTGACCATAATACCAATATCTTCTTCCATCACCTTCAGACCATCCCCTCACACACTATCTCTTATGTGCTGTACACATGGCCGGATTACCCATTAGGGCAACTAGGCAGCCGCCCAGGGACGCTTCCCTGTGAGGGGCGCCACTTATTAAAATAAATGGTTCCTGGCTTAAAGAAAAATGAAATGTTGCAGTTCATAGACTGGCTACTAGGGGGTAACCACCTAGAACAAGACAGTTACAACAGGAAAGGGAACTTACACGTACAAAAAAATGGAGGGGCTCCTCCACTTCACTGCCTAAGGGCTCCAAAAAGGTAGATACGGCCCTGACTGTACATAATATATATGAATATATTTTTGTTTAATTTGTTTATACTAAACCTTTTTTTTGATAATTTACTTTTAAAACATGGGATGGGGCACAGAAAGGTAGGGCTAGGGTATGAACGCAGAAATGTACATGTTTCACACAGTAAATATGGAGTCCGTGGTGGTGTATAGAACAGATCTCTCCAAACAAAAAAAACTATTTAACAATTAGCCTGGTGGAGCATTGTAATCCAAGCGGGTGTTGGAATCAGTTTTATAGAGATTCCCAAACCTTCTAAAATATCCAACCTAATGAGCAGAGGTTTTGCTTGCTGATACTCTATAAAACTGTTAAACATATTTAAAATAATTTTGACACATTACATTTTGCTCATAAGTCAGCCAGTATAACCGGCCCAAGTGTTATACTATAGCTGCTGCATCAGTTGTGGCTCGAGGTTCTATGCAGAGAGAAGCAGCATGATGTAAAACAGTGGGCAGTCTTGGTGTACACGGACAGATGAATCTTACTGAAACAAATGAAACTGTTTAAAACTTTGTAAAAAAAAAGGGTTAACTATAATATATCAGTTTAATCACCTCTGGTCATTTGTGTGTATATTTTTGAGTGATGAAGAATACTTGCTAAGCTAAGAATTCATTTTCCATTACAAATGCTAAGCACATATCAGCCGCTAGGACTTGTAAGGATTAATGCAACGTGTTAATATTAGCATTGGTTACATGATCTGTGGTTGGTGGTCATATTGTATTCAATTGTTATATGATGCCCAAAAGAAATATTTAAAGGGACTCACCCCAACAGAACGTTGATTTCATTATAAAGAGCATTAAAAACCGGCTCCACAATTTATTAGCAGATAATTATTTCAGAAATATTTGGGAATTGATTTTGTAGCTCCTGTATTTGAATGTGCGGCTCGGTATGCTAATTTCCGGCTCGGAATACTTGTTAAGGGTGGGAGAGGGGTCTTACTGACAGATAACATTGCAGGTCTTTATGTTGGCCACTGAAGAGACAGACAAGCAGACTGTAAGTGTAATCAGCACATCAAAGCAGCCCATTAATATGCATGGACCACTAATTCCCATGTAAATGATACAAGGACAACATGGATAACACAACATAAAACCATCTTGTCATGCTCTTTAAGAATATTGTAAAAAACGACTTGGTTTTGGCTTGTCTGAGTCCCTTTAAGATGATTGTAATCTGATTCTGTTGTATCATCTGTCCCTTTATTCAAAAGCTAACAAGTTAAAGGGCCACTGTAATACTGTACAATAGTGTTTCATTTGTCTAGGTAGCAAATAATCAGCAATCCAATCAGTATTCAATAAAATAAATTTAATGTAGCTTTTGAAATGTTCATGTTTCACGATCTGGCAGAGCTGTTTCCCTCCGCCCCTATACGGTGCCAGGGCATCTATAGTAAGATTTGGCCTAGGTATGGATAACAGATAAAAATTCCTATCAGGGCAGCTTCCTGGGCAGATCCTCACACCTGATCATATCTGCTGAAGCCCGAAACAGTAAAATTCAGATGTAAGTGTTAAAAGCTACACTGAATCTTTTTGTTTGTTTGTTTTATAAATTTTAAGACTAATTATTAGTTAGGAGATCTTGTGTGAAATCTTATAATATGAAGTTAATTAATAATATAATTTCTCTCTATCAGGTAGAACATGATAATATGTTTGAGATTAAAAATAATACAGTTTTATGCATTTTAAGTAGAAGATACTAAACATCATATGTATGTTTGAAAAGTGAGTGATCTAAAGAATAGAAAAGCTATATGTTATCCTGAAGCAAGTGCAGCCGAGTGGGGTGTAATACAACATTATACTTCAAAACATGAAAAGCTCTTCTGATGTTGGGTGATCACAGTTGTGTTGTGTGTGATGCAGGCTGTGTGTACACATTAGGAATACATTGTGTGTAGTGTACAGTGGTACTGAGTACATTGCTCCTAACAGTAGAGAAAGAAAGGCTATTCGTAAAGGTTCTCAATTAACAAGTAATCTACATATTACAGATCAGAGGATACCTAAAAAGGTTGAACTTGTTGGAATAAAAGTCTATTTTCAACCATAATTACTATTTAACTATGCATGGCCGGATTACCCATTAGGCCAGCTAGGCAGCTGTCTAAGGGCGCTTCCTTCTGAGGGGCACCACTTAAAAAAAAAAAGTTTCCTGGCTTATAAAATGAAATGTTGCCGTTCAAAAACTGACTACTAGGGGGTAACCACCTAGAACAAGAAGGAACTTACAGGAAAAGGAACTTACACGTACAGAAAAGGCAAAAATGGGTCCATGCATTGCGTACTCAGTCCACTTCACTGCCCAGGGGCTCCAAAAAGCTAAATACAGCCCTGTAACTATGTAAAAAAGAGGGTATGTGATTGTGCAAACACTCAAAAACAATGTTACTCTGTAGGTTTATTTGTAAAATTACTGGATTACAGAACACTCTTTTTTTTAAATGGAATAAATAAATCGAAATATATTCACTATGTTGTGAAGTCTAAGTGTTCCACTACCGAGATAAAATCACACGGAATATGGAGACTATTTTACTACAATTATTAATTATTTATAAAGTGTAAACATCGTCTGCATGAGATCAGAGAACATGAGATGGATTTAGTGCTTTGATGTACAATGTAGAACTAGATGTGACTCACAGCTCCGGGAAAGGGGGGGATAGAGTGGGGGGCACAGAACCAGTGTAATGTGTGATGATACCCCAATGTCTCGCAGGAAGACGTGTACTACTGATGTTACTGGACGTTACCGATGATGAACATTTCAATGTAAGTTGTGTCTGGAATAAAAAATATTTATGGAGCTTTTTGTTATAAATATTGCGTGAATAAAAACATTACTTTACATAATAATATTGGGAAGGTTATGAGTTTTACGGGACACTAATGAGCTGTATCTGCCATTTGTATTGTAGTGATCAGTACTCGGCCCCCTTATATATAATCACACATTACAGACCACCTGGAAATCACCATTTATAGTTAATTCACCCCCACTCGGATCACCCCTCAGAGATTATCCACCCCTCATTGCACATTCAGTCATATCCTGCATGAACCATAAATTACAAGCTCCCTCTAAATGTTCATATTTGTCTTTACTGCAATAATAAATACCACATATTTTCCATTTAAGATTAGAATGTTTTTATAAGTACCCAAAAAGTTAAGTGTACAATTGTTCATTGCAGCTATGTGTTTTATGGCAATGTGCAGGGTGCTTGTGATTTCTGGTCCATTCAGAACCTGGAATCAGGCCATCAGTTAATATAAAAAGTCTTATAATACAATGAATTATGCATCAACTAAAAAAAATTTCAAAAAGTTGTTTGTCATTTCTCTGATGTGGAGCAGAACTGATCACTTCCCCATCATCTTCCTATAGATGATCTCGCATCAGCCCCAGCCTGATCTCCCTGGGACACACTGAGTTATGGTTGGGACCATGAGAGTTTAAGCCCCCCGGCCCCCCCCATATACCCCCACATGCTGTGCAATTCCCCCATGATGGACACATTCCCTTTGTAGCACGCCCAGTGCTTTCAGTCCTTGTTATTCGGTGGCTCATTCTTCCCCTTTTCTTAATTCAGTTCATGTCCAACACCAAAACCCTTAAAGAAACATTGCGCAAGGAAAGATAGTTGGGGAGAATAGAAAAAACAAGTGCAAATGATCATTATTCTTATGGCTTTGCACCTGTCAGGTTCGGTTTGTGCTCATTTATTGCAGTTCTATGTAATCTATTTCTGTCCAAATAAACCATTAGTGGGAAACTTGTGCTTTGTATCGACCCTCTAGAAGTCTTTAACCCTTTCACTGGCAGAGGGGCCCGAGGTGCATTGCATTGCGAAAGGGTTAAACTATTCACACACACTATGTATTTTGCCTTAATATGCAACAAATACCACATTTACTGGGGTAAAATCTAATATTTGTACGATTTAGTGTGATTAAATGTTTTACTGTTCAAATAATGTGCAGTCTGGTTCTTCTGTGTATATTAGAAGTGAGACTTCATGTCCAGCATAATATATATTCCTCAAATATGTCGGCCTCACTTGTGAGACCCAACAAGCCGCAAACCTCTGGGGATTTATATTCTATTTTTGGAGTGGATACAGATTCTTTCAATTCCCACCCTCTTTGGTGGACATTTTTTTTTTTTTTTGCATCTGTGAGTATTTGTAATTGTGTCACAGTGTGTTTTTTTTCAGATGATGGTCTCAGGACACAATTAATTATAATAATAATATAATATAATAATATAGTCCATTAATAAGTAGTAATTTAACTGTGTTAACCTAGAGCATTTACAACAACCTGTATTAAATATATTACTAGCGGCTTGCCCGTCAAAAATGGCGGCAATCAAATTTGAAGCCTGGCAATGCTGTTTTCCACGTCTAACTTGCGTGCCTGGCGATGAGTGCCTTTGGTGCTCATTGTGAACCTCTCCCTCCCTCTACTTTGCAATGTGGACAGTAAAAATAAAGAAGTGAATGCTGAACCCTAACCCTGAAGCCTAACCCCTAACTCTAACCCTAACCCTAACCTCTAAGCCTAACCCCAAGCCTAACCCTAAACCCTAACACCGCTCCCCTAGAGCAATCCATTGTAAAACTGCAGCGTGTACCACATCGCGCTCTCGTTGGCAATGGAACTGTTTTATATCTTCATACAATGGGAGGTGAAGATGAGCAACTGGTGAGAGCTTCTCGTCCCATTATCACATATTATAATTGTCAAACTGTGATTTGTTGTCACGCTTGCGAGCCTCGCAAAGCAAGGCCAGCAGTTGAGGCATTGAAGCACACGGGACTTAGGCTGTAATGAGCGCCAAAGGCGCTCCTGCGAGACTTGCAAAGCGAGCCGAGCATTTGAAGCACTCTGGACTTAGGCTGCAGGCAGTTGAGGAACGCGGGACATAAAAAAAAAAATCCTACTTCGGAATCTCGGGGGAAAAAAAATCTGACTGCGGAAAAATACAAAGTTAACGGCCGAACCGCTGAAATCGAAAAGACGAAAAACATGAAAAATAATAAAAAATAAAACACACTTACACACAGCACAGGGGGAGAGCCAGGACGCCTGGGAGTGAGGTTGCAAGTAAATTTGAGCCAAATTTACTGTCTTTCGTCACTCAAAAATCGGCTAAGCGAGAAAAAAAATGGCGAACGAAAAACGCAAAAAAGTCTGAGACTGGATGAAAACGAGGCTGAGCAAAGCCAGGCACGCGGGACTTAGAAAATACATAGTTACATAGTAATTAAGGTTGAAAAAAGACTTTCAGTCCATCGAGATCAACCTTTTAAGATCTCCTCTGATCTGAAATATGCGGATTAAATTAATTAATTAGTTGTTAATTAATTATTAATCAATTATTTAATTATATATATATTTTTTTTTTTTAATTAAACAGCCATGACGTCAAACACAGTAACACTTACACCAACAACGCCAGGCACGCGGGACTTTGAAAATAAAAACAACGCCAGTCAGCGAGCGCCACACAAACATTCAGCAGATACATATAGGAGAAGGGACACGGGGGAGATGGTGGGAAGAGACATATGCTATTCCCAAGCACTAAACTTGCAGGTTAATTAACTCTGCAATGAGCAATGAGTTCCAAAGGTGCTCAGAGAAGCAAAAGCATCACATTGTGTGGCAACCAGCATTGCCTGGCTTACACTTTTATGCCCGTAATTTTTGACGGGCAGTCCGCTAGTCATTATTATAATGAGGAAAGCTTATGGTATCTGCTATTTGAAGTGCACACGTTTCCTTATCGCTCTCATATCTGAATATAGGCTTATGTATTTACCAAGAATAAATAAATTAGATGTCTTATTTATTATCAAAATAAACATGAGTACATAGAATAGCACTTAGGTTTTAAAATCAATTTTAAAGGATTTTGGAGCTCTAACTCATAGCAGTGCCGGCCATTAATCTGACGTGACAGAGGGTTATTAATCCACTTTAAGCAACAGGTACAAATATTAGACATAAATTCTAAAGACAATATTCAATGCAGTCTGCAAGGAGGAAGCCTTTAATGTATTAAGTATTTATTAAATATTAAATGCAATTATTCCCTAAAACAAGTCCCCAGTTTTTTTCTGCTAACCTGCTTCTATAGTTTGGAGGAGATCTTCAGTGTAGAGAAAAAGGGCAGTGCCAAGTGCCAGTGCTTTCAATAGGTCTAATTAAAATGTAATCAGTTTACTAAGTATGTGCATGAGTGAGAAAGCAGGATTTAAGTTTGTTGTTGGTGAGTGTGTGCATGTCAGTACATACATGAGAGGGAGTGTACATTCATATATATATATTTATATATATATATATATATATATATATATATATATATATATATACAGTATCTCACAAAAGTAAGTACACCCCTCACATTTGTGTAAATATTTTATTATATCTTTTCATGTGACAACACTGAGTGCATGCCCCTCTGCTACAATGTGAAGTAGTAAGTGTACGGCCTGTATAACTGTAAATGTGCTGTCCCCTCAAAATAACTCAACACACAGCCATTAATGTCTAAACCGTTGGCAACAAAAGTGAGTACACCCCTAAGTGGAAATGTCCAAATTGGGCCCAAAGTGTCAATATTTTGTGTGGACACCATTATTTTCCAGCACTGCCTTAACCTTAATGGCCTTGCTAAAAAAGCTGAAGGTAAAGGTGATTGACTGGCCAAGCATGTCTCCAGACCTAAACCCTACTGGGCATCTGTGGGGCATCCTCAAACAGACGGTGGGGGAGTGCAAGGTCTCTAACATCCACCAGCTCTGTGATGTCATCATGGAGGAGTGGAAGAGGACTCCAGTGGCAACCTGTGAAGCTCTGGTGAACTCCATGCCCGTGAGGGTTAGGGCAGAGCTGGAAAATAATGTTGGCCACACAAAATATTGGCACTTTGGTCCCAATCTGGATATTTCCACTTAGGGGTGTACTCACTTTTGTTGCCAACGGTTTAGACATTAATGGCTGTGTGTTGAGTTATTTTTAAGGGACAGCAAATTTACACTGGAGACCATTGAGGAGACCATTGTATGTGGACCAGGATGATTCCCCCTACCCAGACAATGCCAGGTGGGAATGGTTGAGGAGACCATTGTATTTGGACCAGGATGATTCCCCCTGCCCAGAGAATGCCAGATGGGAAGGGTTGAGGAGACCATTTTATGTGGGTCAGGAAAGATTCCACCTGCCTAGAATATGTTAGGTGGGAAGGGTTGAGGAGACCACTGTATGCGGACCAGGAAAGATTCCACCTGCCCAGAATACGTTAGGTGGGAAGGGTTGAGGAGACCACTGTATGTGGACCAGTAAAGATTCCACCTGCCCAGAAAATGTTAGGTGGGAAGGGTTGAGGAGACCATTGTATGTGGACCAGGAAGGATTCCCCCTGCCTAGAGTATGTTAGGTGGGAAGGGTTGAGGAGACCATTGTATGTGGACCAGGAAACATTCCTCCTGCCCAGAATACGTTAGGTGGGAAGGGTTGAGGAGACCACTGTATGCGGACCAGAAAAGATTCCACCTGCCCAGAATACGTTAGGTGGGAAGGGTTGAGGAGACCACTGTATGTGGACCAGTAAAGATTCCACCTGCCCAGAAAATGTTAGGTGGGAAGGGTTGAGGAGACCATTGTATGTGGACCAGGAAGGATTCCCCCTGCCTAGAGTATGTTAGGTGGGAAGGGTTGAGGAGACCATTGTATGTGGACCAGGAAACATTCCTCCTGCCCAGAATACGTTAGGTGGGAAGGGTTGAGGAGACCATTCTATGTGGACCAGGAAGGATTCCCCCTGCCTAGAGTATGTTAGGTGGTAAAAGTTTGGGGAAAGATGGATCAAGGCTTTAGGGCCTCATCAGGCAGGAAGTGATAGAAGCTCTCCTATGGAAACGGTTGAGGTCACAGCAGCTTCCATACACTAGCAAAGTCTACTAAAAGTATTCTCTGAAAATGCTTTTATTCTCATGATTTACATCGCTTCTAATCTTGTTAGTTTATTGCATACTTAATGTACAAGAGACTTTTTTTGTTTGTTTCTACAAAGACGTATAATATAAGAACTTGGTTTCCTATATAAACTGTAATGCAAATAATGGCTGCTAGTCCAGATTTAACCTTTGGAGGCCGCTTATGACTATTTTACATTCCAGCTTTCCAATCAATATGGCAGAAAACCTCCAGTTCCAAAGCAGCCATGAAATAATCAGTGCCCTAAATACACCCAGAACAGTCAGCTTGCAAATATAACTGCAAGCCCTGCTCAAGCAGAAGTATAAGCACCGCTCTCAGAAACAAAACCTGCACCAACATATGAGGGTACAGCAGCATACTCATTTATTCTCAAATAAAAATGATCTGTATGACATTTTCCTGACTAATGCTGCTTTTAGTCCCACTGACATTTTTTCAGACATATGTACTTTTTCCCATTATACAGTGGGGTGTGTGTGGGGGGGGGGTGTCCTTTTTGTACCTCATGGCTCAATCACATATATAGTTTTGAGCATACGATTTTTTGCTAACGCTTGTTGGCTCGAGTAGCCTTTGGCGCTCCTTGCCAGCAACTGCGACCCTCGCAAACTTTACGTCGTAACGCAAACAACATACGAGACACGTTACGACCCATTACGACCTCGCAAAAATCGTCCGCAACCCGCGGACATCAAAACATTAAAAACATAATAAATACACACAACACAGACATAAAAAGCTTACCTACAGCAAGAGGGGGGGGGGGGGGGGGGGGCTGGGGGGGGCACCCAGGACCTCAAAAAATGAAATTACACCTTCATTTAACTCAAAATAAAAGAGTTTAGACACTAAAAAATTCTCTAAGGGAGAGAAAAAATGGCCGCCGAACAAAACGAAAACGAGGCTACAGCACTGTAACCACGCAAAACACCACAAAACAGCTACGGATATTCCGCTACAGACGCATACCACACATTAGCCGCCATTTTAGAACAATGCGGAAGTACACAACTACGCTAACAATTTGGTCTCGCGCACGCACACTATTACACTGCACACATTCATCACGCTTATACAGCAGCTCCACACCACTAATGCTGCAGCAACATGAAAACACATTGACAGCTCTTCAACACAATGATTCCTGCATATATTACTTCACAATAGGTAAAGTATATTAATTTATTAATCTATTAGTTATTTTATTATTATACACCAAACAGCATTAGCTCACTTACAATTTCATTGCTGTCATTTTTTGACGGGCAATTCGCTAGTATACTACATAAAAACATAACAATAAAACTTTTGTGCTACAACAATTTACTAGAATGTTTTACAAGTTGCCCTTAACAAAGATGGCCGCCGGTGAGTTAAGGTATTGTCATTCTGAGCATGCGCGCTGAGATGTTACAAAACACCTAGACTGCTGCTTGTATAACAGTGAGACTGGATACAAAGTAACAGCAGCAGCAATGGAGAACTGTGCACAGGCCAGGGTGTTACTGCAAGAGCTCCAGGCTGGGGCCCTGCTGCCTGATGAGTTCTTCTGCCTGGTCCTGTCCTTACTGGGCAACCACAGGACTAGAGTCCAGCTCCCTGAGCTAGTCCAGACCCTGAGACACAGCAATCCCACCCTGCACTCTGCACTAATACACATGCACTCTGCTTACTTCCACAAGGTAAGACTAGTAATATCATTAATCACTTTCTTTCCTGTCCTGATTCTGCCTGCTATTTTCTCTGAATTCTTTTGTAAACTAATGAGCTGAAGCATTTACATTTTACAGATAGAAGCTTCCAGATAGAAGCTTGCATGTATAGTATCTCACTGAAGGAAGATAATTAGCAGAAACTAAAATGACAGGTTCCACTGCAGTATAATTCCATATCACAAATTAGAACTGTAGTAAGTATGTTGCACATCATTGAGTCCAGGTATATATGTACACATGTTAGTGTGTATGTATATATTTATATACACATACATAGATAATCTCCTGATTGTTCAGCACTGCTTAGTAAGCATGTTCTATAATTACTCTAAATTGAAGGTGTCACTTCCAAACTAGTATACTTCAGTCTGAAGTCAATGTTATTGATATGATGTGCTCCCTCCAGTGTGTGTTAGGGTAGATTACCTATTTTGGGGCTGGGAGCCAGATCAGGTCAGATCACTTTTGTTACATTCAGAGACCTCTACCAGCACTGGTCAAAGAAAAGTCAACACTTTTTCATAATGTCAGCCAGCCTTTCTGATGCACCCACCAACTGAGATTCATATCTATTGGTAATGAAATATTATTGCTATTAATTACTGAGGCATTGGGTCCATTGTCTTGATAGCACCAATGACAATGGAACCAATGCCACAGTAAATACGTTTCAATGATCTCATATAAAGATACATAAATCTCGGTTATGGGTAGATCAGCAGCTTAAAATAGCAAACTTCAATTTTAGTTTAGTGTTGAAAATGCAATTTTTTAAACATTTACTTAATATAGTTCTGGTAATTACCTATAATTTTAAATTCTACTGTACTTGGAAACTCCACTCTGTCACTTCAATGAAAAACCAACCAGGACATTTTAGGGTCTGTGTATAAATGTAATAAACTACCATCCTACTCGATGTTTCAGTTGAGTCGCTCTCTTCCGTTATGAGCACGTAAAGCCTTTGTGTGTCCTCCTCCAGGAACAAAAAAATCCTTGTCCTAACTTACAAAACCATAGAAATCCCTACACCTCACTGTATCTAAGATGTCTCCAAATACTCCCCTGACTGCTCCCTGTCTCTTCTCACCAATGCTGGCTCCAAGTCTGCACCTATTCTGATAAGTTCTTTACCTGATTCTCGCAATTTTTCCCCAAATCTGATCATTTTTAAATCCTATCAGCCCTATTCAATTTGAAGCCCGTAGCAGCATTGCCACACCTGCAAAGGCTGCGGGCTTGACATTTGTCTGTTACAGTGCTATTAAATCAAACCATGCCGCAGAAGCAAGCCTGTAAGCCATGCTTGCCACGATGGATGTGTGGCCGTGCACATGATCAATTCATCAAACCTGTAGTTACAGGTTTAGACTTAGCCAATGGCAAAGGAGATCATCATCATTACATCACTGAAAAATGGAGGTTAGATTTCAAAGCCTTACGGGTTTGGATTACGAGTTTCTATCAGACCCACATTCCAGAAAAAATGCAATATTAATAAATCAGTAAATGTGATATTCCAGTCCATGTGAGTTCCAGTATATGTATTAACACATTGATTGCCGGGATCGATATAACACGGAAATTAAACATAACATAAAGTATTGTATATTGTAGAGTCGCAAGCTTGAGAAAGTTGTCCTATTAATTCTAAGATCTAACATGACTTTCCCTTTAATTATAAGTACAGTAGTGTGTGTGTGTATTTGCATTTACAGTGCTACGGATAGGACTTTAACCCCCTTGCGGGTCCTCTCTAGTACCGTTGGCTTTTTGGCTCCATTTGTGGGCTTGAACACCAGTAAATTTGTTGCAATTTAATGGCGTGATTGGAACATAGCAGTTACGGGCTTGACAGATCAAAGGATTTGCGGGCGCGCAGTTCAACTTTCCACGTCCCGTAGCCTTTTTTCGCCCTTACCCCACAAGTCGTCAGCGGGTTGCTTTTAAGCGGCCAATTTAATAGCCGCAAGGCTTGCAGGCTACGTTACGGGCTACGGTTTTACACGTTGGGGGAATTTAATAGGGCTGTAAGAATACTATCACATTTGTACTACAGCACTCCATTATAACCTATGTATACACTTGCAAATACGTTTTGGTTATCTTCATGATGCATTCTTATTGGATTCTGCCATTCGATAAGATTTACCTCTACTAAGTCACCCCCAGTGACCTTGGATACAACCTTGGTGACATTATGGTGGTTGGATACAAGCAGCAGTAACTTTAAAACAAAATGGTCAATTCCTAATTAAAACATCCAGCTCTTGTTGTTGAAGCGTTACCGTGACCCATTAAGCAAAGCCTTCAACTTCTTGGTACCTCTATATAGCTACAACAACCAAAATACTCTTCTTCAAGACTCCGTATAAATCAGCCAGTGCTAGATTAAGGAAACTTCTGTTTATGTTGGTTTGGTTGACAGAATTCATGATCAAAAATAACGAACATGCTTCTTACATTGTTTTGTCTACAGGCACAAACTGATATTGAACCACTGAGTTTTGAGGAAGAGCTGGATCTGGCCATCGCTTTATCTCTTGAGGGAAATCCATCTCCGGTTGACGCAAGCCATGAAGCTCCAACACCATACCCTGGTCCTTCTCTATCGTTTGCAGATGTTGCCAAAAGATCAAACCTTGAAAGCGCTAATGCTCACCAAAAATGTTCATCAAATATCAAATATGGAGGTCCAGCAGATAATCTGAGCACATTACAAAGTTCTCAAGACATTGGCAAGTGTGAACCCAGTAAGGAGGAGAGAACATTCATTGAAGACTCTTATGATGGGCAGCCAGAACCAGAAGACTGTGTCCTAAACCATGGTGGGGGAGGAGATCTCTTCCACTTAGAGTCTTCAAGTCCAAACATCACTAAAAAGAAAAGAAGAGACAGAAGAAAGAAGTCAGCAGCTCTCCTGAAGAGTCCGGGATCCATGAGACCAGCTGTGGTCTGGTTTAGAAGAGATTTACGATTACATGATAACCCGGCATTAATCGCAGCTCTGGAGCTTGGCGTTCCAATAATCCCAGTTTTCTTGTGGAGCCCAAACGAAGAAGCCGGTCAAAACTTCACACTAGCCACAGGCGGGGCTACCAGATATTGGCTTCACCATGCCTTACAGCAACTTAACCAGTCTCTAGTGGAGAAATTTGGCAGCCACGTTGTTTTTCGTGTAAACCAGTCTTGTGTCCAGGAAATTAAATCCATTGTACAGGAGACAAGAGCTGGCACGGTCATTGTGAACGCAGTATATGAACCATGGCTGAAAGAGAGAGATGACCTTATATCGGAGGCCCTGGAGAGGCAGGGGGTGGTGTATAAGAAGTGCCACTCGTACTGCTTGTATGAACCCTACTCCATTAGTACTGAAGGGGTTGGGCTGAGAGGTGAGATCCATCCCATTATACAGATATTTAAAATTTAATTGGCTCTATATTGTCTTCTGGATCTTAAATGTTATTGGAGAACCCATATTAGTCTGAGAGCACTTAAAGGATCACATTAATAATATGCAGCCTCTAATTGTTGGGTAAAAATTTAGAGGCTGGAGGAATGTTTTTTGCATTGTATCCTAATATATTTAATCAACTAGAAGGTACCATGGATGCAGATAACATCTTTATTCAGTTCTGTCAAAAGACCACCACACCTTTTATGGTATTTAACAATAATACAATTAAACAGAAGTGCAAATCACGGTAGGATTATCTTCCCACTTAAAGGGCCACTGGTGTGTGTATATATACAGTGTCTTGCAAAAGTATTCACCCACCTTGGCATTTTTCGTGTTTTGGAACCTGGAATTAACATGGATTGTTTGAGGATTTGCATAATTTAATTTACAGAACATGCCCACAACTTTGAAGATGTTTTTTTATTTATTTTTTATTGTGAAGCAAACAACAAATAGGACAAAATGACAGAAAACGTCAATGTGCATAACTATTCACCCCCCTATAGTCAATACCTTGTAGAGCCACCTTTTGCGGCAATCACAGCTCCAAGTCGCTTTGGATAAGTCTCTATGAGCTTGCCACATCTTACCACTGGGAATTTTTGCCCATTCCTCCTTGCAAAACTGCTCCAGCTCCTTCAAGTTGGATGGTTTGCGCTTGTGAACAGCAATCTTTAAGTCTGACCACAGATTTCCTATTGGATTGAGGTCTGGGCTGTGACTAGGCCATTCCAACACATTTACATGTTTCCCCTTAAACCCCCAAGTGTTGCTTTAGCAGTGTGTTTGGGGTCATTGTCCTGCTGGAAGGTGAACCTCCGTCCTAGCCTCAAATCACGCACAGAGTGGTACAGGTTTTGCACAAGAGTATCCCTGTATTTAGCACCATCCATCTTTCCCTCAACTCTGACCAGTTTCCCAGTCCCGGCTGCTGAAAAACATGCCCACAGCATGATACCGCCATGTTTCACTGTGGGGATGGTGTTCTTTGGGTGATGTGATGTGTTGGGTTTGCGCCAGACATAGCGTTTTCTTTGATGGCCGAAAAGTTCAATTTTAGTCTCATCAGACCAGAGCACCTTCCTCCATACATTTTGGGAGTCTCCCACATGCCTTTTCACAAACTCAAAACGTGCCATTTTATTTTTTGCTGAAAGTAATGGCTTTCTTCTGGCCACTCTGCCATAAAGCCCAACTCTATGGAGCGTACGGATTATTGTCGTCCTATGTACAGATACTCCAGTCTCTGCTGTGGAACTCTGCAGCTCCTCCAGGGTAACCTTAGGTCTCTGTGCTGCCTCTCTGATTAATGCCCTCCTTGCCCGGTCCGTGAGGTTTGGTGGGCGGCCGTCTCTTGGCAGGTTTCCTGTTGTTTATAAATGTGACTCCCTGGTGCATAACACCTAGTTATATCTTGGCACCAATAATTGGGAAACGTTTGCAAAAATCAAGAATGTGAAATCTAAAACCCTAATACCAAAGTTAGAGTAACTTGTAGACTACAGATACTTGCCGCTATAATATTTCCTATCAGGCACTATTGTGTACCTCTATGGACCTTGGAAGCCAACACAATTGACTGTTGAATTTTACAAAATTCCCTTATAAAGTCCGCATATGGCAATACTCGCTTGTTAATCCTTGGACTATTGGGAATATTTGTTCTAAAAAAAAGGGTTAAAAACATAACCTAGAGGATGCGTAGTGGCCGAGCAAATATCTCTGGGAGGTAATTTAGTTCACAATAGCAGCATTACCAAACTTCCACCGTGGATGCTGAATGCCTGAATCATACATGCAATATTGCAATTCAATACACAGTGAATTTACCAAACAGAGACACTCCCACCCTACTATAGGGTTAAAAGCTACTTGCGCATCCTTAGGAGAATCCCGACGGTCCGTTTCACCCTTTTTAGGGCTTACTCATGCACTGTTTAAAGCCCTTCTACTTCCTGATTAATGCATGTGACGTCATGACATGCCTTGCACACTTACGCATTGTGTTGTTGCGCATGCATAGTTACTGTTCAAGCCATCTTCCGATTTTTCACCTCAAAACGAGGCTTGGGATGCGGATTGTCCACAGTGAGGCTTGGACGCATTAGTCCATTATGTAGCTACAACACAGCCTCTGAGGCTTTACATGTGTGTGATTCAATTGACTCTTTACCTTAGGCCCCAAAACGAGGCTTGGAACTCCTCTATCCAACTTGAGGCCCTCAACTTAGCTTAATGCTATAGGTGTTTTAAGATGGATTAAATAACCATGTATGTGGTGCAATTATAAGTGAAGATGAACAAAATTGGCATGTGAAGTATTCATTTTGAATAAGTGATAACCTTAAAATCTCAGATTATTAGTAAATTTGTTTATGTACGTATCAAAAAAAAAGAAATGTAGTGTGATAATATAATTAAATCTATTTAATATGTCACTATACATCTGTAGTGAGGTGACTTGGTGGTGAAAATGAATTTAATGAAAAAACAAAAACGTATTTTTGCCGTCCTGTGCAATACTTCTGCGGCGTGTGAGCGTTCGCGCTACTGGTGTCGGATCTTTTTTTTTTGTTTGGTGTTTTTGTTTTACAAGCTTGTGTTGTTATCTTCCAGGTATTGGTTCTGTGACTCACTTTATGAGCTGCTGTAAAAGAAGCCGCCCAACCCCAATAGGACGTCCATTGGATGCCCCCTCCAGCCTCCCTGTCCCTTCCTGCTGGCCGACCTCCTTGGAACTAGAAAAGCTGAACTTATCAAGGATGCCACGAAGGAAAGATGGCACCGTGGTGAGATTATTTTTTCTGAAAGATCTACGGATTAAAGGGATTTGGACGTTTTGTAATATTATGATAAACTGGTGGAGTGTTTTTGCATCTAAGCATCGTGCTTAACAGCTTTGTTTTTACTTGCTGCGATCGAACAACCTCAACAAAGCTCCGCCCCCAGCTGCTCATGCACAAAGCGTTTCTATTGGTACTAGCTGTACTAACCAATCAGATTGTTTCTCAACAAAATATTATATTATGCTGCTGAGACCATCTGTGATTGGCTAGTACATCTATCACTAATAGAGTGCATGAGCTGCTGGAGGCAGAGCATTGTAGGGACTGTTTGGTAGGATTAGAAGTAAAAACAGACTTTTAAGCACTTGTTAATTGATGTTTAGATGAAAACACAAACTTATGTTTTTAATATTCAAATAAATCAAATTTTTTTTATTTAACTGGCATAGAGGGGTGAAGGTATTTGGGTATAGATAGATTTGTGGGTTCAGCTTGGGGCTTGTTTGGGATATATGAGCAAAAAAGGGGATTAGGTGAGAACAGACTTTGCAAAGCTCTCTTTCCCCAGTAGGGGCTAACTTTTCTGACCATTTGGCTGCACCTAGAGAGACCTGATTTAAGACAGCTCCTGGAGTATTGGTGGGGCTGCTGATGGACTGAGTGTATGCAGTTTGTCTGAGCTGAAATGATGGGCAGAGCTAACCATATATATAAAGTGATGCTTTCCAGCACTTGGCAAGAACAAATATGGCTGAAAATGCCAGGCTTGGGTGCTTTGGTCAGTCCTCCCGGATAATAAATCTACATTGATATCCACAGTGATACTGACATTTAACACCTTCTAATGCTTTCTTGATCCAGGTTGACTGGGCAGCTACTATCAGGAAATCCTGGGACTTCAGTGAAGATGGAGCTTATAAATGCTTAGGGGGCTTCCTTGAAGAAGGTGAGAAGGTTCTTAAAGGACCACAAGCTATTTTGCAAAGTGCAGAGCCGGTATCCCCATTCAGATACATGTCGTTGTCTGTGCAGGTATTAAGTGCTATGAGAAGGAGTCGGGCCGCGCAGACAAGCCGTACACCAGCCATATCTCTCCGTACCTCCACTTCGGTCAGATCAGCCCCCGCTCGGTGCTACATGAGGCTAATTTCACTAAAAAGAGGGTGCCCAAATTTCTGAGGAAGCTGGCATGGCGGGACCTGGCATACTGGCTGCTCGTTCTGTTCCCTGACGTGCCCAGGGAGCCAATCAGACCGGCATATAAAGTGAGTGGACACGATGACCAGGTCACAGCGGCCCCAGATATAAATATACTCTACATGTGAAAGTAGGCAGCATATTCTTATAATGTAAAACATAATAATGCAGCCTTTAACATATTATATGCAGTGGAATCTACCTTATTGGTTTTTACTGATTAACTTCCTAAGGTAGAAGGAGATTTAAATGCACAATGTGTATCATTTTTTTTTGCACTGGGGCCTTCCATTCTCCAGCTCTGCCATGGATTAATTGCTTTATTTCCTTAAGATACCCATTTTTTTTTCCTGCCTTCAAGACAATATTTTAAACCATTTTACAGACTCCTGAGCGCCCTCTAGTGACTTCCTTGAGGTCTGTCAATATCTTAGTTCATTTTCTCCCCTTTACCAAATAAAATATATCTGGTCATATTTTTACTACTTATTACTTAGAATCCCTGCTCTGTATATTCCAATTCTCATATTTAATCTTAATCTGTGTTGCTTCTGACTTGATAAAGAGAGGTGCAGCTCTTGAAACTAAGATGTCTGCCAATAAAACAGGTATCCCTATATACTGCAATACCATATATCACTATATCTATCTGTCGCCATCTGCTATCTGTAGCCATCTCTATCTGTCGCCATCGTTATCTGCTATCTCTAGCCATCTCTATCTGTCGCCATTGCTATCTGCTATCTCTATCTGTCGCCATCGTTATCTCCTATCTCTAGCCATCTCTATCTGTCGCCATCGTTATCTCCTATCTCTAGCCATCTCTATCTGTCGCCATCGTTATCTGCTATCTCTAGCCATCTCTATCTGTCGCCATCGTTATCTCCTATCTCTATCTGTCGCCATCGTTATATCCTATCTCTAGCCATCTCTATCTGTCGCCATCGTTATCTCCTATCTCTAGCCATCTCTATCTGTCGCCATCGTTATCTGCTATCTCTAGCCATCTCTATCTGTCGCCATCGTTATCTGCTATCTCTAGCCATCTCTATCTGTCGCCATCTCTATCTGTCGCCATCGTTATCTGCTATCTCTAGCCATCTCTATCTGTCGTTATCTGCTATCTCTAGCCATCTCTATCTGTCGTTATCTGCTATCTCTAGCCATCTCTATCTGTCGCCATCGTTATCTGCTATCTCTAGCCATCTCTATCTGTCGCCATCTCTATCTGTCGCCATCGTTATCTGCTATCTCTAGCCATCTCTATCTGTCGCCATTGCTATCTCCTATCTGCCATCTCTATCTGTCGCCATCGTTATCTGCTATCTCTAGCCATCTCTATCTGTCGCCATCGTTATCTCCTATCTCTAGCCATCTCTATCTGTCGCCATCGTTATCTCCTATCTCTAGCCATCTCTATCTGTCGCCATCGTTATCTGCTATCTCTAGCCATCTCTATCTGTCGCCATCGTTATCTGCTATCTCTAGCCATCTCTATCTGTCGCCATCGTTATCTCCTATCTGCTATCTCTATCTGTCGCCATCGTTATCTCCTATCTCTAGCCATCTCTATCTGTCGCCATCGTTATCTCCTATCTCTAGCCATCTCTATCTGTTGCCATCGTTATCTCCTATCTCTAGCCATCTCTATCTGTCGCCATCGTTATCTGCTATCTCTAGCCATCTCTAACTGTCGCCATCGTTATCTGCTATCTCTAGCCATCTCTATCGGTCGCCATTGTTATCTCCTATCTGCTATCTCTATCTGTCGCCATCGTTATCTCCTATCTCTAGCCATCTCTATCTGTCGTTATCTGCTATCTCTAGCCATCTCTATCTGTCGTTATCTGCTATCTCTAGCCATCTCTATCTGTCGTTATCTGCTATCTCTAGCCATCTCTATCTGTCGTTATCTGCTATCTCTAGCCATCTCTATCTGTCGTTATCTGCTATCTCTAGCCATCTCTATCTGTCGTTATCTGCTATCTCTAGCCATCTCTATCTGTCGTTATCTGCTATCTCTATCTGTCGCCATTGTTATCTCCTATCTGCTATCTCTATCTGTCGCCATCGTTATCTCCTATCTCTAGCCATCTCTATCTGTCGTTATCTGCTATCTCTAGCCATCTCTATCTGTCGTCATCATTATCTGCTATCTGTTGCCATCACTATCTCTATCTCCTATCTCTAGCTGTCTTATAGATTTGTATGTGCAAACCAACCTGTTATATTAGTGTATAATAAGCGCATGAAATTGAAATGACATTATATTTGGATTAGAGTCAGCGCTGGAGCAGTGACCGCGGGCATCTGAGGGCATGGCAGAGGGGGCACACGGGATACCCTCTGGTGGATGCGGCGATGAGGGAGCTGTGGCTCACCGGCTGGATGAATAATTACATGAGACACGTGGCGGCGTCCTTTCTAGTGGCGTATCTGCACCTCCACTGGGTGCACGGGTACCGCTGGTTCCAGGTGGGGTCTCTATACAAATATCTGCTTTATTCTATATTATTAATACATCTGTTTTTTTTTTGGTAAGGCTCGAATAACATTATCTCCTCTGACATCTCTCGCTTCCTCTCAGTGCTTAGGACAGTGAGAAAGATGAGGAGCGCTACAGCAGTGGCCATTAATGAGTTAAACTGGTTTAAATGCTATTTTCTGGCCAAAGATTTGCTTTGCTGTTATTTACATGTGTATTTTTGATTGTAAGTTAATGGTTAACTAATTAGTAAGTAACGTGAAAAGTGCACACTGGCCCTTTAATAGGAGCGGAATGTTTTAGTTGTATTGATTGGGAATAACATTTCTATATATGATTCAGAAAAGCTGTTCCCAATATTACATTTTATTTAAAAAAATAACTAAAAAGCCACAATTTTTAAGCTGTTCATCTCTACCCATTAAGAAGCCAGGAAGGCTTTGGGTAAAACTCGGACTAGGAGGCAGTACTAAATGGTCAGACACAAGCTTGGGTCCATGCCAAGGTAAGACTATGGTCTCCATCCAATGATATGTTAGGACGGGAGTAGATGATTAAGTATTTGACTGCTTCCACCCCTTGATAACTTCATAATGGGTGGAGACAAACAGATTTACAATTGAAGAAAGTCTTATTTAGACATGTATATAACCCCAGCTGCTGTTACAGTGGTCTTTTTTTAAGTTTATTTTCTAATAAAATTTACTTTTTTTTTTTTTTACTTTTTGCCCACTATGAAGCTTAGTTAAATTCTTAGCTTTGCGGTAAATACAATAGACAGGAGAGATGGGCGATCTTTGTTTCTCATACGGTTTTGTGGCTCTTTCAGGACACGCTGGTCGATGCGGATGTTGCCATCAATGCCATGATGTGGCAGAACGGGGGCATGTCCGGCCTGGATCACTGGAACTTTGTCATGCACCCTGTGGATGCCGCCCAGACCTGTGACCCTTATGGGTCTTATGTGAGGAAGTGGTGCCCAGAACTTGCTGGTTTACCAGATGAATACATCCACCAGCCCTGGAGATGTGCCCCCTCTCAGCTTCGCCGGGCAGGTAGGTGAACCTGAGCTGCCAACACTCATTTTATATGGACATGGGATTTCCTGGGTTTTATCCCTTATGTACTTTATTTTATTATAAACTTTTTACTGTCTAAAATAATGCAAATAGTCCCTATTCGGTTCTGCCCATTGCAGCTTATGAAGATACATACTTTGTAGTACTGGCTGTGCAGGGTTTCATCCTAGCCAATCCATGATTGTGTCTCAGCAATATATTGCAGCAGGATTGCTGAGACATGGTTGCTGATTGGCTAATATTGTACAGTAAAACCTGTATATTTGTGTGCTGCTGAGGGCAGAGCCATTAAGGTGCTGTGTGTATGATTTTAGGCTCAGAGCTTATAAGCACTTAATAAAAAGTACATCTAAGTAAAATAAAAAATATATATTATATATTATTATTCATATTCTTTACCTAGTAAAATCCAGGAGCCCTCCATGTCCCGTTTAGTGATGTAATTAAAGGTCCTTGGAGACGTTACTGTAGATAAGACTTGTTGGGCCCAGTGTGGGTTACACATAGTACTACCTGTAGTCTTAAATTGTACCATAAGTGTGGATTTTATTGTAAGTGCATTTTCATGCAATTTTTTATTTGTAAGATTCCCGATCCACCTACCAAGCCCAAGTCCTCCTGGGATCTTTTTTAGATTGAAAACCATGCAGGGAAAAACTAGCAATCATTGGCAATCACCCAGAAGAATAAGGTTTGCTTCAGGAGTATATAAGTTCAGTAACTGTCTTTACTGAAGCAAGTTTGTTTCCTTCTACAAAATTACACTTGAAGGGTCATGTTTTGTCTTGGTGATTTTATTTTATTTAAAACAAAAAAATAAAATAATTCAATAACTTTATATAAATGTGTAAAGACTATCAGCCAAAGTAAAACCCTTTGTCTGAAGTGGTTGAGCTAGTCTATATATGGTTTAAAATGTGTGTTTTATCCTGGTATCCCTAATAGCCATCAACACAATGCATTCTGGGAGGTAGTCATGTGACTGCTGTCCCACCATTTTGGGGAAGTTCTATGGTCAAACCTATATTTAAAATCTTTTACATCGGCACAGGACCAGATGCTGCATCTTATTATGCTCGAAGTAACAAGTGCAGCACACATCACATCTTCCACAAGTGAAAAGGGACATCCTAGCCATAATCTAAGGAGTTTACACAATGCTTTGTTTTACAACTAGTTAAATATGCAAAGGTTTTTAATCCATAGTGATAGAGAAGGTCCAATTTTTTTTTTTTTCCAGTTATTTATGAAGGGGGAAGTCCATCGACAGTGGTTGGAAACGCTGCTGTGCCCATGCATCTTCTTCCTATGTTAACATTTAAAGGGCCGCTCCACCATGGGGGTAAAAACAAGTTTGTAAAGCTAGAGTCAGACTACCATCATAATTAAGCAGAAAAAATAATCATGCAGCTAGTTTTTGATTGGAAAAACAAAAAATATATGTTGTCTCTGGTCCCATCCAGGTCTCAGGATAGGATATATAAGAAGTCTTATTTCTTAAAATGGCTGCAGTTCTTTTTAAGAAAATGGTTTGATATATAAATAAAGACCTATGCGATATTCCTGCTATCTAGAATGACCTAAAAATACATTTTAAAAGCAATGTATGAATCCAGAGGTAGCAAAACTTCTTTAAAAATTAGCATTACATCATGGGGTCGTGGGTGAGATGACCCGCCGCATGGTCTCTGGCACTTTATATTAAGGTAGCACGGGATTTTAACGAGGTAAATGAACAGTTGAATGGAATTATAAAAATGTAGTTTCCTACAGTAAATAGCCAGTCTTACTAATTAATGGCAGATCATTTCAATTAATTTCTAATTGCTTGCTCTACCTCCAGGAAGTGGATAGTTTAGTGTAGGAATGTAATAACCTTCAACTGAAGTTCTTATTACATACAGTCAGGTCCATAAATATTGGGACATCGACACAATTCTAATCTTTTTGGCTCTATACACCACCACAATGGATTTGAAATGAAACTAACAAGATGTGCTTTAACTGCAGACTTTCAGCTTTAATTTGATGGTATTTACATCCAAATCAGGTGAACGGTGTAGGAATTACAACAGTTTGTATATGTGCCTCCCACTTTTTGAGGGACCAAAAGTAATGGGACAGATTAACAGTCATAAAACAAACTTTCACTTTTTAATACTTGGTTGCAAATCCTTTGCAGTCAATTACAGCCTGAAGTCTGGAACGCATAGACATCACCAGACGCTGGGTTTCATCCCTGGTGATGCTCTGCCAGACCTCTATTGCAACTGTCTTCAGTTCCTGCTTGTTCTTGGGGAATTTTCCCTTCAGTTTTGTCTTCAGCAAGTGAAATGCATGCTCAATCGGATTCAGATCAGGTGATTGACTTGGCCATTACACAATATTCCACTTCGTTCCCTTAAAAAACTCTTTGGTTGCTTTTGCAGTATGCTTCGGGTCATTGTCCATCTGCACTGTGAAGCGCCGTCCAATAAGTTTTGAAGCATTTGGCTGAATATGAGCAGATAATATTGCCCGAAACACTTCAGAATTCATCCTGCTGCTTTTGTCAGCAGTCACATCATCAATAAATACAAGAGAACCAGTTCCATTGGCAGCCATACATGCCCACGCCATGACACTACCACCACCATGCTTCACTGATGAGGTGGTATGCTTTGGATCATGAGCAGTTCCTTTCCGTCTCCATACTCTTCTCTTCCCATCACTCTGGTACAAGTTGATCTTAGTCTCATCTGTCCATAGGATGTTGTTCCAGAACTGTGAAGGCTTTTTTAGATGTTGTTTGGCAAACTCTAATCTGGCATTCCTGTTTTTGAGGCTCAACAATGGTTTACATCTTGTGGTGAACCCTCTGTATTTACTCTGGTGAAGTCTTCTCTTGATTGTTGACTTGGACACACATACACCTACCTCCTGGAGAGTGTTCTTGATCTGGCCAACTGTTGTGAAGGGTGTTTTCTTCACCAGGGAAATAATTATTTGGTCATGCACCACAGTTGTTTTCCGTGGTCTTCCGGGTCTTTTCGTGTTGCTGAGCTCACCGGTGCGTTCTTTCTTTTTAAGTATGTTCCAAACAGTTGATTTGGCCACACCTAATGTTTTTACTATCTCTCTGATGGGTTTGTTTTGTTTTTTCAGCCTAATGATGGCTTGCTTCACTGTTAGTGACAGCTCTTTGGATCTCATATTGAGAGTTAACAGCAACAAATGCAAATAGCACACTTGAAATGAACACTGGAACTTGTATCTGCTCTTTGTAAATGGGATAATGAGGGAATAACACACACCTGGCCATGGAACAGCTGAGCAGCCAATTGTTCCATTACTTTTGGTCCCTTAAAAAGTGGGAGGCACATATACAAACTGTTGTAATTCCTACACCGTTCACCTGATTTGGATGTAAATACCCTCAAATTAAAGCTGAAAGTCTGCAGTTAAAGCACATCTTGTTTGTTTCATTTAAAATCTATTGTGGTGGTGTATAGAGCCAAAAAGATTAGAATTGTGCCGATGTCCCAATATTTATGGACCTGACTGTATAGTTTAGTTATAATATACGTGAAACCTGGGCTATAAATGGTAGGGTATAAAGGTGTTAGTCTTATACCATTTTATAATGTCTTGCACATGTGTACATCTGTAACAGTTTCTTAAACTGACTTGGTCCTAATTTTCTTCAAGGTGTTGTTTTAGGTCAAAATTACCCCCAGCGCATTGTTCTGGACTTAGAGGAAAGGCGGGAACAGTCTTTAAATGATGTAGTAGAAGTTCGCCAGAAGCACGCTGAATACGTAGACAATGTCTCAGGGTCGGATCTGGTTCCCATTCCTGATCAGCTGTTGGCTCGGACCTTAGGACATTCTGACGATGGAGAAGAAGTGGTCAAGAACAGCGCCGGTTCATTCCTGTTACCGGTTATTACTCGGAGGGAGTTTAAATACAAAACACTATATCCTAATTCAAATGACAACCCATACAGTACGGTTCTGAAAGGGTACGTGAGCCGCAAGCGTGATGAGACCATCGCTTATATGAACGAGCGACACTTTACAGCCAGTACCATCAACGAAAGCACAGAGAGACTCGAAAGAAGGGAGAGAACCTGGAGAATACTGGAAGGACTACCCCAAACCACAGAGCCTAGAAACAAGAGGACGCCAAAGGAGGGGTCATCTGCAGTACCTCCAGCTTATCTGCATCTTGCTAATTAAAAGAAGCAAGGAATGTGTACACAATTATTTATTTATTCCTTTATCTATATTTTATTTTACATTAAATATTTTAAATTATTTATTGTTATCCTCTTCAATATAATTGTCACCTGCTTTTATTCCCGTTCTCTCTAGTCTGCCATAACTGATGTAATGCTGTGCCAACATGGCAGGGGCGTCAGACCCTGTATCTCATGCTGCTCACACAGCATATCACTTGTCTGTATTCAGCCGCACGGGACAGTTTGAAGTGCCTCCCATGTGGGCATAGCAGAAGATCAGACCAATGCAACATGGCAGGCGGCATTTAGACAACAGGGAGATCCCACAAGCTGAGAAACCTTAAATGTAATTTTACACAATTATAGTGAAGTTTTTTTTTTTTTTTTTTTTTAAACACTTCTGTAAAGCAAATTTGTGCTTAGAGCAACTGAACCATTTCAAGACAGGATGAGGAGAAAACAAATCTCTCCCATCCCCTTTAAGGTAGCTTGTCGCACTTATTTGTCATTGGTGCATAATAGAACAATTTGGACGGCAGTGGCCTTTTAATTTTACGCCCTCCGCCTCCCTCCTGAAAAAATGTTTTACTAAATAATTGGTTGAAAAGTCAGTTTTTATTCCACACTATTACCTCAAACTTGCAGCATAGTTGGGGCCTTAAAAAAAAACAAATTATATATATTTTTGTAAGCAGTCACCCAAGCACAAAAACGTAAGTCTGAAAAACGTGCGCACCAAAAAGGTGTAAAAGTGCGGGTTCTGCAGTTGCAAATATATATCTGCCCATACCTGTGGTATTAAATAAACATATGCAATAGCAATTAAGGCCATCACATTATTAGCTTTTTTTTCCTTCTAAATTATAGTACAATTATTTTAGTTCTTAAAAAAAAAAAAAAGACTAATTGGTATTGTAGGTTTGCAAAAGGTTCAGCAAAAATCCTGAAATGACTTGGTCAGTCCAGCTTGTACACCACTTCTGGGGGAGAGATGTGCTCAATTAAAACACTGATCTCTGTGGGGTCCCAATAATGGGGAACAGAGGGCCAACCACAGACCACTACTCAGTCTACAAAGGGTTAATATTGCTATCTGGGGTACAGCCTGGAGAGATCATTCCTCGATTGACTTTACGTATTTCTGGTAAGCTTCTTCACTCATTAGCTCCTCCAGCTCGGACGGGACGTCCACGGTCATCTTGATTAGCCAGCCTAAAACAGAGAGAAACAAAACTTTATATAAAAGTATCGTAATCATTTAGTACAGAGATATGGTAGAGTTTATAATTAGAAGGAAAAACAACTTGTAATGGTTCTGTTGGACCCTGGAGGCATCCATGACACTCTGGTGAACAATATCTGTGTGTTAATGTTGCTTTACATTTCTGCTGAACTAGAGACTCCACACACGCCTCATGTCCAGCGATCAGGACGGGATGAAACAAAGGCAGACTGAATATTATCTACTTATACAGAGCCTTAAAAAGCACAGATTTTCTCTAAAATTGCAAACAGAATGACTAATGTTTGTTACTTAAATGTATAATGTTTTTTTGATTGTCCTTTAAATAAGTTCTATATCGAATACAATTTTCCTAATGATATATATTTGGATTCCCTCACCGCCATTATCAATCACTCAACCATAAATTAGAATATTTAGCTGTACAAACAAAGCTGTATATCTCAGGAATGGAAAAAAAAAATCTAATGCAATCTCTAGACAGCTTCCTATGCTCATTAAACCAACACCAGCTTGTTTGGGCGACAGTATAATGGAAAACAATTAAGTCTGACGAAGCCTAATTACACACTCGATACATTGCTGAGGGTTGCAGTGGAACTTAAATGGTCACAGGATGTTTCTACATTTCAATAGGAATATAATGTATCTATTTACTTATATCCACTGTGGGAGATGTGGGCACAATACAAAAACTGACAATAATAATAAATTATATTAAGAAGTGCCTATAAGCTATGTTTGTTTTATCATACAATTTGTACTTGTTTGGGTCTAAAGTGTGTAACACTGATTAATAAGAACTAAAAAAAATATGGGGAAAGTGTAGTTTAACATTCACAAAAGTACATTTTATTATACCATATGGTAGACAGCGACGCACATACAAGAATAAAAACAAAATTAAAAGCACTTAAAAAGGAAATGCCTTTTAATAAAGGAATGGTAAATTATAGGAGACTGAGGTTTCTAAATGTATCATAAATATATATATTCAATGGTTAGGAAACCAGTTTCCTTTTATTCATACCATTTAAATGAAGGAATCCCTATTTATACCGTCGATGGCAATGCACACACCCTCAGGGTAATTTGGAAGTAATTAACCCCCGAGTCTACTCAGTATAGGGTTTGGGTCTGCCCTCTAGCTTATGCAGCTAAGACATAGCGTGAAGTGCAGTTTTTCAAATTAGCCTGTCCGTGATCTCTCTCAAGCGGCATGTTGCCACCAATTCGTTACGAGGCAGTGCCCACCCTTTACTAAGAAGTACACTGCTTACATGGACTGCAGAGGGTAGAAACCAATTAAGAACTATTTGTAAGTAGGTATATAATATACCTGTGTATCTTTTTAGTTTTTGGCAATTTATTTTATGCAGGGGGGGGGGGGGGGGGGGCATTGGCGGGGGGGGTGAAAGAGTCCCTGTATGGGTCTGCCTACTGCGGTGTATGCAGACACACTCTGTAGGGGTGGCTGTGCAGTGTCTATCAGGGACCACATAGCATATCTATGGTCATGAAAAGTACGTACAACTCGCACCCTCACTGTATTTCCTGCGTGTGGGGATTTGCAGTGTTCGTATTAACCCTCACAGGCCCAGCAGCAGGCAAAGAAACTTAAAGATATTTGTTTTTTTAGAACACAAGATACATGTATGTGTACATTTGCATATCTAAAAATAAGATAATGTATTTCCTGTTCGAAATCTCAAGGAAGTGTTTGCACTGCACTATGGGAAACTGGACATGCAAATGAGCTCACATAATATATTGCACCCTTTAAGTTTAAACAATGTTTTAAACATGGCCCCTTTATAGAATTTGTGGTTAGTAGCTTAAAAAACAAACTTAATTGGTATCAAAGTGAAGTTATTACAGACATTAGCTAGTAAGGGTTAAAATTGCCCCATCATGTACACCAATCAAAATCAAGTAGGAAATGTGTAAACATATTCATTTAAGCCCTTTGTTACAGTTACCAAATGCTAAGTCAGCTTTCCCAGAGCTCAGACTATTTATTTAATCCGACACTGAATGGACCATACATTACAAGCTCCCTCTAAATGCACATAGTTGTCTTTACTGAAATAATGAATTTCACTTTTTACTGCGATCTTAAAAATGTTTAAAAACCCCAAAAGGAACAGTCTGACATTTTATCACTGACATTTGGGTGTGCTTGTATTTTGTTTTATCTTTGCAGAACCTGGAAGGAAACAATCTTTGGCTACAAATGTTTTGTAATTAAGTGTATTATATAAAAACGTGTGTAAAATATGCTTCAATATGATGAAGTCTGTGTTCTTGCAAATAACAGATATAAAATAATGAATTAAATGCGTGCTCCAGTTACTGTGGTTTCTCTAAGAAGCCTCAGTTTTGTCTACAAGAACATTTTCTTTGAAGAATTTACTCTCTTAATCCAGGCAGGGCAGTACTTAGTACATTGGTCAGCATCTCTACCTACAAGGGCTACAAACAGTCCAGGATTTCAGCATCTCTCTCTGCAAGCAATAATCAGGAATAACTTGCATGTGCACTAGCAGAGAACTTAAATCCAGGACTCTTGGCGCCCCTCGTAGGACCGGGTTGCCCACCACTGGTTTGGGGTCTTGTACCTTTATCGTAGCAGGATTTGTTGACCAATCCAGGATCGTCCGATAAATCTGTGTTTACTTCCGTGACCTCTCCCGTCAGCGGGGAATATAACTCACTAGCAGCTTTAACACTTTCTAATGTTCCAAACTCATCTGCAGACAAACAGTAGAAGAATTACTTTACTCCATTGAAGAAATATTTAATCAGCTTGTTCATTGTAAGTGACTAAATAAATCACGGTTATTAGAAAAAACAAACCCAACGCCAGAAAACTTACTGTGAAAATTGCATATTCTTGATTCCATTCTAGTTAGTCTCTTATGAGAACATGGGGGTTGCAGATATAGTAGTAGTTACTGAATAAAAGTGAAGGCGATTATGCAGACGGAACTAAAGACTACAAATCCCATGATGCTTTGCTGAAGTGACTAAATCCCCATGCAGCTACAATGTTATAGCTGCCTACGATTGGCCACAAAGAATTATTAATTTTATGCTAACTTATCTTGAATTTTCAGGGACATTCCTTTTCAAAGGGGGGGGGCTATGTTTGCATAAAACTACTGATTCTCCTCTATCGGGTGCATTCGTAATCCATGATACTTCTGTATACCATTAATAAACTCCCTTTGGAGGGTGATAAGGAAGAAAGTAATAATGCACAGTTGGTTATCAACATCAGAGTTAAAACCTTTATGATTTTTATTTACGAGTTTATGGTTTTCTGCTTTATTTGTGTTTGGCAAATGAATCCTTTATCTTCTAGGTCTCTCATACTAGCCATGCTTCAAAATGTACACAACATAAGTTAGTCATGGAACAATTTCTAGGTGCAGAGAAACCCTTAAAATAAAATTAATAATAATTTAAAAAATATTTGCTTCAGTGGCACCGCTAAAAATGTCTTTCCATACTCAAAAAATTACCTGGAGCTTGGCAAAAATCCATGTACATGACATATACATTTCTCTGCAGATCACTTTAAATTATTATTAGAGAATTAACTTTAAATGTTGCTACTGTTTGGGGAAAAATGACATTCCAAGATCTCCCTCCTTGCCCTTTGTCTTATCTCAGGTCGTATAAATAAGAAATGTTTGCTCAGTTGGGTTAATCATACAATTCTCAGAAGGTTATAAATGTCACATCTTCCCAAATTCTTATGATTCAACCAACTGGACATGATCTTACTGCTGTAAAACATTAGCCAAAAACTACTTTATAAGATTTTTTTAAAGATTATGTTTCCTATAGAAAGCTTCAGTCTTGTCTGATTTGAGTATCACTTCTTGACAACTTTGAGCATAAGGGCAATGTTTATCTATTGAACAGTGGAGGGGGTAGCTGTTAAAAGTAGGGAGAGGGGTGGGGGATTTGTACATTCATTGGACTATATGGAAGTTCAAACTGGTGCCATGCATATAATGCAAAGCAGGCACCCAGAGTCAAATATAAGCTAAAGAATATGTTGGCGCGTTATAAATGAACTATAATAATAACATAAGCTCTGTCCTGCAAACATGTAAAAATGCCGCTCTCACACACACAATCTTTAAAGCAGGGGTGTCCAAGTCTGGTCCTGCTGGGCCGCACAGGCCTGGATTTTCATTTGTGCACAGATGAGTAAATTAGGATGACTGAAGAAATGATAGTCTCACCTGGGTGCACCAGGGCTATCCTCAAATCCAGGCCTGTGTGCGGCCAGCGGGACCGAACTTGGACACCCCTGCTTTAAAGTATATTCTGCTGAAGTATTTTCTATTTAAAAGCTAGCTTTACTACAGTCTTGCTGCCTAATTACACTTTTAGGCAAATATTTCCCTCTTTTCTCCATTATATACAATTTTTTAATCATAAGATCAGGATGAGGAGGTGCCCAAGAAGTAATTTCCTCCAAAAATAGCAACACTGAAGTTCAATTCCCTAGCACTAACAGTATGTAATTGCTGTGTGCAGGTGATTTCTAATTTCAATAGAAATCAGGACCAGTGTTGTGTTTAGTTAAATACATTCCTTATCGATAATAACATTTAACAGAAAACATACCTACCCATTTTATTCAGTTTGATGCCAATTTCTGGAAGCCCACAATAAACCACATCTCCTAATTGGTCCTAGAATAAAAATAAATATTTAATAAGGTTAGAGATGTCAAACGGACTAACACAAAAAGTGGAAAGGAAGTTAAAAATCTAGTGACCTTAAAAAGAAAATTAGTAACAGATAAGAAAATAACAGAATGGCTACTGAAAAATAGAAATGGTGTCAGCGTGTTTGCATGTGAAAGGTGACAGATCTCAAAGATCATGGACAGGAGCGCCGGGAACAAACAGATCAATACCTGCGCAAATTTGCTGATTCCTACAGTTCCAATGCCATTTTCCACCAATATCCACTCGTGCTTATCTGTGAATTTGCGAGCTGCAATAAAAAGATGGAACATAGTTATAGATTAATAACAGCGGAGGCATCAATTGTGTCATAGATAATTAGTAATTTATCAATTGCATGTTAAATATATTTTGTTATAGTAAACTTACAATGTAGTTTGCAATATTTGTCAGTCACCGAGCACAATGTGATATCTCATTTTAATGGGACACTATTGCCAAATATGCCTTGAACTGTTTTCAGTGTAGTCATAGGAACTGACAAGACTGAGCATGTGCAAGTTATTAGCCTAAGCAACCAAAATTGCTGTTTTCTTTGAGGGTCATTCAGCCATTCGCATGTGCTTCAATATATTTACAGCCCTATTAAATTGTGATTTGGCCAATTGAATAAGGCTCTATATAAGAAGGACAGTGCATTTTTTTTTACAGAAGTTTCTACTTCGTGACGATCTTGCTTTTGGATAGAAGTTCACAAACTAAAAACTTCTGTAAAAAAATATGCTCTGTGCTTATATAGAGCCCTATTCAATTGGCCGAATCGCAATTTAATAAGGCTGTTAGAAGAAATAATCAGTCAATATAAAGATGTACTATGTTTGTCTCACTGGCAGAAGTATAACTCAAACAACGTTTGTAGTAATTAACAAAACACAAAAATAGAGGTGTTCAATCAGAGAACGAACAAACCTTAATAGGTTAGTTCTATGGACATGATAATCCAATTTGAGATCACTTGTGCCCTTCAAAAAAGGGAGAAATATCAGTGATCCAGCCCTGAAATACCAGGCAATTCTACCCTGAACAGGAGAAACTGCAACCCCCAGACATATGTTTCGGTCTCTCTTGGACCTTGTCAGTGAGGTGTAACTGATAACTCCCTATAATGCGCAAAAATGTCTATGTAAAAGGTAAAGGTTATCACAAAGCTTTGCACACAGTAACTTTTTGGAGTAATTCATTCCTGTTCATACAAAATAAAACCGTTTGAGCGATTCTGCATTATCCAAGGGCCTGAATAGGAAGCTTGGGAATTTTCTGGGTCTTTTTGGCACAGGAAGAAATTCACCACTGGACTTTGTATTCTTGAGATTATATAAAATGCCATAAAGCCCCCTTTGCAGCTTTTGACAAAAACAAACAAAATGTTGTATGGGTGGAAAAATCCAGGAGGTTTATTTAACCTGCATCAGAAGGAAGTTTCAAAGATATATATATATTTTTTTATAAAATTAAATCCGTAACTGGCTTCTAAAAACGTATTTGGCTTTTAAATACATGTATCCGGGATTGCCAAAGGCATTTAAATGTAGGAGCCAGCAAGGCTAGGAGAAAGCCACACATTTTGGGGGTCGGGTTATGGAGTGTACTAGGCATAAATAAAACTAAGGAGGCCACATCAAAAATGTCTTCCTCGGTTTGTCAAGCCCCAACATGGAGGCATACGGTACCTTGGGTTTTGTCCCCGGCTCCTAATTTGAAGTGTTATATTGTATTTTCAGCAATTAATATTTCATTCATTTATTGGCTCTTTCGATTTATGTATTTTAGTCCGATTCTGTACATATTTTCCCAAAGTGAAAACACAATTACTAGGACATTTTTTAGATACAGTTAAGACATTTTTACCCCTATAATCCGATTACCATGTTCTCGTTTCTTCTGCTGTGCGTACAAATGGATCACAATTTAATTCAAGCCATTAAGCATAAAATTCTGCAGAAGGCAGAAACTTCTCTTCCTAAACATGTTTACACTGACAAGAAACCACTGGCTTAAACCAGATGAGAAGTCCAGGCAAGCGCATCGTGTAGACCATAAATGTGATAGACGCGCACAGATGTACACCAACTAACACAATTAGACTAAAGACAAAAGTTTAAAAAGGACTGTAAATACAAATACCATTTTTATTTTATGCTCTATTGAAATAATATATATATAAAACTGTCAAAACATTTTTTTTTCAGTTGAAAAAGGCAGAATAAATAAATGTAATTTTTAAGTATACCTTTGTTAGTAATCTTGTGCATTCATAGGAAGCAGCTAGAAACTCTGGATAGAATTTCTGTGTCCATTTAATATAAGTTGTCAAATCAGCAAAGCTTGTCCCCCCGGCTCCTAAAATTTTATTCCTGACTCCTAACTTTAGGTATTTAGTTTATAGGGTATTATTTAGATAATTTCTATATTAATACAATTTAGATTGTTTTATATTCAAATCCCTCATCACAAATCATTTGCAATAAAAAATACTGAGGAATGTTTAAGATGCATGCTCTTTAAATATAGGTGCTTCATATCCATTTAAATGGATTAAAATGTAATTCTACTTAGAATTAGAAAAAAAAATAATATTATCCATCTACACAGGATGAGCATGCTGATTCACTATAAAAGCTGTTTTTGCTGGACACATCCCCCATTGGATATAACACCGTTCCCCGAGTAACACTTATTTCATACTTGTGTTTCTTCCAAACCACCAAGAGCCATGGAAGGAATTTTATAATTGAGTTTACCTGTGATTTAACCTATGTTAAAGTTGAACCATTTAACCACTCTGTAGATGTGTTCCTAGAAGACAGAGTTAAAAGTGGCATGCCTGTATTTATATAACGGTATACACTGTTTCGCTATAAGGTCATTTTGACCCGTAATTCCCTGTATAACACTGTTTTTGCTGCCACATCCCTTTTAATGCTCTGATTCTCAAAAAACAAAATCAAGGATGAGCCAGAAGTTTCAACATCACAAATGTAAAGTGTACATTTCTGTTAATGTTCAGTTTCTGTTAATGTTTGCTGTTTGTTTTTATCCAAGATTACATTTTTACCATTTGAGTAATAAAAAAAAAAAAAAAAAAAATTGTGTATTTTTTTTTTTTTTTTTACACAAGTTCCTCTATCGACCCTGTGTTAGAATGACCCGTTTAGAGCTGTTTTGCTTAACCCTCCTATTGCCTGGAACCATCTACAGCGTTAACCCAGGTATAGCTGTATATAAGCTGTGTAAAACACTTTATGTGATAAACTCATCTGAAAACGGTTCCGTAGTTAGGCCCGCTCCAAAATAAATATTGCAATGTCATTATAATTACAGGTTATATGCCAGGAAGTTTTTTCTCTTGAGTCTTTGAAATTAGCGAAGAACTAGAAACTTAAGGAGAACTGGCAGTGTATGGAAGGAGGATTTGGATGTGCATTCTTTCAGTATCTTAAAAACATTTATTTTTGCTTTAGTACAATTGCCCTCTATTTCTGAACAAACACATTTTATTTAGCTTCATATCTCTAATAAATAAACTATTAAGACACGACTACTGCCTATAAATGCATCAAATAATTGTTGGAATAAAAATGTTCAACTGTAAAAAAAAATGCTCATGTTTTGTGTGAAATTATAAGATTAACAAATTACTTGGTGATCGTAAACTGAATTCAACAAGGACTCTGTGAAGTGATGCCAAGCACCGCAGGGTCCAGTAGGCTTAAGGAGGAATCTCTCTGCTGAGTTTAACTCAAACACAAGATTAATTGACATAGGGAAGGAAGTGTAGGAAACAGCACAACCTATCTCTGCTTGGGGAGACACTTATATACACTGCAAGGCCACATATTCAAACAAGATCCAGCTCTGTCAAAATATATTTTGCAGATATTTAAATAATAATATTTCATGTATATATGTCCATTAGCCACGAAGGTGTTTTTACCCAAGGTTACATTTTTACCATTTGAGTGTTAAGCAATGCCACTCATAGCTAGAAAAACATGGGAAATAAGTGACTTAAACACCTTTGAAGACAGAGGTGTGCACTTTGAAGTCAGCTTACGATTAACACTTCATTAGCTGCTTACTGCCACTAAAGTGCCGCTTCCAACAGCTCATCCTCAGCTAAAATATATCAGCGCTCTTCACCTTTGTGTCAGCAATAAAATGTGAACAGGTATCCAGAGTCAAATGTCTAAACATACTTTAAATATAATTTCAATGACAGATCTTTGGTGTTATCATTGTAATATTATATGCCAACGATTATATTATATGAAAAAGCTCCAGCACATTTACTTAGCGCAATTAAATATTGTCTGCAAAACATTTTAATAATTCACCATAATACAGTTCCATAATTATATATATATATATATATATATATATATATATATATATATATATATATATATATATATATATATATATATATATATATATATATATATATATCAGGAAATGCAGAGAGCATACACGAGCCTAGATCTCATTGGATGGTGAAGGGCAAGCCCCAAGAGCAGTCTTAATAAGATTTTGTGCTCCAAGAGCTTCATTTGTGACATGTTATTAAAGGAATATAGTATTTTTTTGTTGTTGATGAGGATTGTTAATATTCTTTTGGAGATATGGTCTCCAGAACCCAATGCTGTGTATTACGGGAGGTCTCACACCTCTCTTTTTCTGCTAAGTCCTCTACAAATACATTCATGCCACCGGTTTGCTTTGCTCCATTGCTTGCCTACTTTTAAATCAAGTCTTCCCCCCATTATTTGCCATTTTAAGTTGTCCAGATATTCTACTTTTGTAGCCTAAATGTATTATTTTGCAGTTAGTGTTGAATTTTAGATCCCACATATTGACCGATGTTCTAGTTTTATAAAAATAATTTCACATTTAACTTGCACCTTACTGTCCCCTCTGTTACATATTTTTGCCATTTGCAAAAAGGCAAACTTTTCTTTGAAGCCCACTTGTAATATCACTAATAAATACAAACTAAACCATGTTATACTCCTCTAGTAACCATCCCTTCCTCTGACGACTATCCTGCCGCCAGCGTCTTTACACTTATTATTATTATTTTTTTTTTTTTATGAATCAAAAATAATATCAATTATCTTTGGCCCAATGAGATAGAGCTCACAGACAAGTACAAAATATATACAAACAAAAGGAGCTTGCACAACACGTCTAAAGGAAAAATAAATATGTAGCAGAGCAACTCCTGACTGCTTGAGTCTGGTTTTACTGAGGACTTGTAGATGGGGTGTGCCTCATCCTACATGATTTAGGTAACCTGTCTTCATGATTTAGGTAACCTGCACAGCACCGGTCATATATCTGTAGATGTGCAGCACCCAAATAGCCCTGTGTAATTCTGTATATGCATCTGAAAACTGTGTGTGAGGACATGGGGACTCCATGACACTTGTATGTCCTTGACTGTCTACGCAACGACATTTAGTTACTTTCCTGTGGATAGTCAAGTAACACATTTTAGGTTTTGTTGTATAAATGTCTAATGGCATGCACATAAATAGTTATTAGCCGCATGCCGGGGCTTCATAAGCAATGGGGCCCAGTGATCCTCATATAAAAAAGTATGTGTGTGTGTATGTGTAATTATATATATATATATATATATATAAACACATATATATATATATATATATATATATATATATATATATACATACATACATACATTCCCTCACTTGCAGCTGGTTTTGTGATTTGCTCTGTGTATATATATATATATATATTTTATTATATATATGTGCAATGACATGCAGCTTAGGCCATTGTATGCATGTTTTGCATGTAACTACTTGTATGTTGCTGCTTGCAGTGGTATTCAATTACAAGTTTGCTGTTATGAACAATAACATGTATGTGCCCAGTGAGATGTTATACACAGTCATTCACATGCAGATAGTTATGCCTTGTATGCAATAAGATCTGAGTTAGTTATCAGGTCTGTAATAACTTTCTGCCATTAGACAGAGTCTCAGTGTAATATATAACACATCATGTAATATATAGAATAAGGTCAGTACAATGGCGCTAACCTAGTATAATATCACATACAATACATCATTCAGTCCATATAATACCCCACACTATATAGAATACCCCACACTATCCCATGTCACGTGCTGTCCCTCCTAGCCCCTCCCACCTCTCTCCCCTCAGGTGCTCTCTAAGTTACACGGACCCGTCCTGAGGCTCTAACTCACCGGTCAGCAGCGGGCTGGAGGTGGTGAGACCCCGGGCCGTGCTCAGCCTCCAGTGCACGGCATGTCCCGAGCACGGGGGATGCAGGTTACCCGCACACACAGCTCTCACACCGGCCCGCATCCCGAGCACCACTCGCAGCGCCATCTTTACTGCTCAGCAGCCGCGAGTACAGAATGAGAGCGCGTGAGCCGGGACTGGAGTGCGCATGCGCCACATGGGGGCGGGGCCTGACTGGGTGATGTTAGTTACCATGTATGAGAGACACTGCGATAATATCATGTAATAATACAGTGTGAGATAATATCATGTAATAATACAGTGTGATATAATGTTATGTAATAATACAGTGTGAGATAATATCATGTAATAATACAGTGTGATATAATGTTATGTAATAATACAGTGTGTGAGATAATATCACATATAATAGTTGTGAGCGTACGAGTCGTTGCTCACGCTTGCGGGCTCGCATAGCGAGCCCGCGGCCCTCGCGAAAACACCTACGGATATTCCGATACAGACCTATACCACACATTACTCGCCATTTTACACCAATGCGGAAGTACACGACTACGCTAACGGTTTGGTCTCGCGCACGCACAGTGTTACACTGCACACATTCAGCACGCTTATACAGCAGCTCCACACCACTAATGCTGCAGCAACATCAAACAAGGTTCACAGATCTTCAACACAATGCATACAAATTCATTTATTCATTTGGATTATATATTTTAGTAAAAAAATAAATAAAAAAAAAACAACATTACCTACCTTACAATTCAATATGTATATTAATAACTAAACAACTTCACAAACATACACATCTCATTGCCGTCATTTTTTGACGGGCAAGTCGCTAGTCATGTAATAATACAGTGTGTGATAATGTCATGTAATAATAGTGTGAGATAATGTTATGTAATAATACACAGTGTGATAATGTCATGTAATAATACAGTATGTGATAATATCATGTAATAATACAGTGTGATATCATGTTATGTAATAATACAGTATGTGATAATATGTAATAATACAGTATGTGATAATATGTAATAATACAGTATGTGATAATATCATGTAATAATACAGTGTTATAATGTTATGTAATAATACAGTGTGTGAGATAATATCATGTAATAATACAGTATGTGATAATATCATGTAATAATACAGTGTGATATAATGTTATGTAATAATACAGTGTGATATCATGTTATGTAATAATACAGTATGTGATAATATGTAATAATACAGTATGTGATAATATGTAATAATACAGTATGTGATAATATCATGTAATAATACAGTGTGATAATGTTATGTAATAATACAGTGTGTGATAATGTCATGTTACACAATGTGATATAATGTCATGTAATATAGAATAACAGTATGTGATAAGGTCATGTAATCATAGTGTGTGATATTATGTAATAATACACAATATGACATTATGTCATGTGATTATACAGACTAACAGTGTGTGATACTGTCATGTAATAATACACAATGTGAGATAATGTCATGTAATAATACAGTGTGTGATAGTATCATGTAATAATACAGTGTGTGATAGTATCATGTAATCATAGTGTGTGATAATGTCATGTAACAATACACAATGTGAGATAATGTCATGTAATCATAGTGTGTGATATTATGTAATAATACACAATATGACATTATGTCATGTGATTATACAGACTAACAGTGTGTGATACTGCCGTGTAATAATACACAATGTGAGATAATGTCATGTAATAATACAGAATAACAGTGTATGATAATGCCATGTAATAATATATAATGGGTGAGATAATGCCATGCATGATATCATGTAATACAGAACCTATTAAATGTAAATAATGAAAGAATTGGAAACGTGTCAATGAAGTTCGAAGGCTATGACACAACGTGACTTTGTTTTAGTTTTCTTTGACTCTTTTCTGCAAAAATGTGTTTAAATCTGCTGTTCCTCCTTCCCTCCAACTCCTCCCTCACCCCACACGCATGCTAGAGGCATGGTCACATTTTCCACGAGTCTCCAAAATGACTATGATTATTAGGGTTTACATTACATCATTTATTTGCACGGCCCATGCATGCAAAAATATAATGTATAACAAATGTCCTTATTCTGGGAGGTAACAATAAATATAAGATTAATTTACATTTATTTTCCTTTGAGTGGTTGTGTAGGTAGGGCCCCAGTGCACTGCTTTGGCCGGGGGCTTATAATGCTGATAAGACGACTCTTCTGCTGGCACCCGGTTTCAACCTCTGCTTGTCCTAAGTCTTTGTGACATTTGGCTGGTCTCACATGTGGCCTCATAGATCCTATCGGTACTTGGTGCCACCGGAATCCTTAATCTAATCTAGGGTGGTACATGAGCAATACATACTGGTCCTGAAGGACCCCCTCGGGAGTAGAGCACTTTGGATGATACAGAAGAGCGGTCGGAAGGATTGAAAAAGAGATTTAAAGAAATGGAGGACAGACGGAGGGAGAACTGGAACCAGAGAGGAAACGTGACAGGAAAATAAAAGTAGTAAACTGATCGGGGTAATGTTGTGATAGGTGGGAAAGAGAAGGAAAGGGATGAGGAAGATGTGCGAGAGCTTGTGTCAAGAAAGAGAGAGAGGTAAAATGGGAGAGACAGAAATACAGAAGGCTGAGAAGGGGGGGAAGACTAAAGAGAGAAAAGGGGCTGTATAAGGGAAAGGATGAGACAGCAGACATGAGGAGAGAGCGCGCAAAGAGGAGTTAAAGGGACACTTTACCCAAATATTTTGATTAAGTTCTGTTAAAAAAATAGCATTGATACAGGGAGGACACAGATAATCCGGCACCTCCTGTTATCCGGCAGTCTCCTCCAGTGGTAGTAATCTGTCAGTCAGTGCCCCAATCACAATTTGTCCAGCAAATCAGTTAATCCGGCAAGTTCCTGAAACAGAGGATACCAGATTATCGGTGTCCTACCTGTAATGGCCAAAAAAACACACTTCATATGTGTTACCTCTATTGTTGTCTTATGAGCTATCCCTCTACTGGCTTCATATCAAGTTGTTGAGAATGAGATTAGCTCATTACCTCATTAATTATTATTATTATCTTTATATCGCGCCAACATATTCCATGGCGCTGTACAGGGGGTTAGTACATGGCAAAAAACAAACTTAACACCTTATAAAGAATGGAGGGCCTGTTTCTGAGCATATAATCAAATGTACATAGTGCTTGTTTCCAAGACACGCAAACACAATTGAAAACTCACAAACTTACAATCTAAGGGTTTAGGTGTGATACAAGAGGGTGACAAATACAAAATGGCAACGTGAATGCAATTTGTTTAGACAATTGGAGGGGGTCTGTGAGCTGTACTGTAGATTGTGGGTGGGAGGGTTTTTAAGCTGTGGAGTGTTCAGTTGTACATGTTAAGGCTGAAGGTGATAAGATTTTTTAAATAGGTGTGTTTTTAGTAATTTTTTAATGGTTTTGAGGCAGGAAGATAATCTAATGGAGCGGGGCAAGGGGTTCCAAATAGTAGGGGAAGCACGAGAAAAGTCTTGAAGACGGGAGTGAGAGGAGGTGATGAGAGCGGAGGAAAGAAGAAGGTCGTTAGCAGAACGAAGGGGGCAGTTGGGAGAATATTTTGAAACGAGCAGAGATATAAGGGGGTGCACTGTTGTTGAGGGCTTTATGTGTTAGGGTCATGATTTTAAATGTGATTCGGGAAGCTATGGGAAGCCAGTGGAGTAATTGACAGAGAGGGGCTGCAGACACTGATCGTTTGGTATTGAAGATGAGTCTAGCGGAGGCGTTCATTATGGATTGGAGGGGAGACAGACGAGAGATGGGGAGGCCAGCAAGAAGGGAATTGCAGTAGTCGAGTCGAGAGATGATGAGAGAGTGAATTAGAATTTTAGCTGTGTCTTCTGTAAGATAGTGGCAAATTGTGGAGATATGTTTTAGGTGAAATTGACAAGATTTTGTTATCGATTGGATGTGAGGAATAAAAGAGAGAATGGGATCCATTAGAACCCCAAGACAACGGGCCTGGGAGGTGGGAGTGATGATGGTGTTGTCAACAGTGAGAGATATTTGAGGAGTGGAAGCTGTAGTAGAGGGTGGAAAGATAAGGAGTTCAGTCTTAGACATGTTGAGTTTGAGTTGACGGGCGGACATCCAGGAGGATATGCTAGAGAGGCAGTTGGAAACTTGAGCTAAAAGAGAGGGGTATAGATCTGGTGCAGAGAAGTAGATTTGAGTATCATCTGCAAAGAGATGATACTGAAATCCAAAGGATTTTATGAGGGTGCCAAGGGAGGAGGTGTATATGGAGAAGAGGAGGGGGCCTAGGACAGAACCAGATTGGATGGGGTCAAGAAGGGAATTGGAGGAAATACATTGAGTGAGGCGATTGTAAACAAACCGCTCAAGCAGTTTAGAAGCCAGGGAAAGTAGTGAGATAGGGCGATAGTTGGAGGCAGAAGCTGGGTCAGATGAGGGCTTCTTGGGAATGGGTGTAATTATGGCGTGTTTTAAGGAGGATGGAAACCTGCCAGTGTTTAGGGAGAGGTTGAATAGATGTGTGAGAGCTGGGATAAGTGTGGTGGATAGGGGAGGGATTAGCTGTGATGGAATAGGATCATGTGGACATGTTGTAAGGGGAGAGGTTAATAATAATGTAGATACTTCATCTTCGGTTACAGGGTCAAAGTAATCCATAGTGGAGGAGGGATTGGAGAAGGGTAAGGGCTGGGTGTTGTCGGCTTGTGGAAAGGATGGTGGGATAGGGCCAAGCTGGGAGGAGAGCTCATTTCGAATAGTTTTAATTTTAGTTTTAAAATGGCTGGCAAAGTCATCAGCAGTGAGAGAGGAAGGGGCAGGAGGTGGGGGTGGGCAGAGGAGGGTGTTAAATGTAGCAAATAAACGTTTAGGGTTGGAGGACAGGTTTGATATTAGTGATGAGAAGTAGTGTTGTTTGGCAAGATTGAGGGCAGAGAAGTAGGAGCGCAAGGTAAACTTGTAGTGGAGAAGGTCTGCTGAAGAGCAAGATTTCCTCCATAGTCGTTCTGCAGTGCGTGAGCATCTCTGTAGGTAGCGTGTTTGTGTGGTGTGCCATGGTTGTGGGTGAGAGCGAAGGCGTTTGCTTGTGATTATAAGGGACAGAGAGTCAAGGGTGGAGGTTAGAGTAGCGTTGTACTGTGAAGTGGCGATGTCAGGGCAGGCAAGGGTGGTGAGGGGGCTGAGAAGGGGTTTTAGTACATTTGACAATTGTTGTGGGTTGAGTGCTTGCAGGTTTCTGCGTGTTCTGATGGCCGGATTTGAAGAAGGGTGGTGAGCGGAAGATGAGGTGAGGTTGCAAGTTAGTAGGTGGTGGTCAGATAGGGGAAGTGGGGAGATGTCAAGGTTGGAGATAGTGCAGAGATTAGTAAAAATAAGGTCAATGGAGTGTCCACCACTGTGAGTTGCGGAATCTGTCCATTGTGAGAGGCCAAGGGAAGAGGTGAGTGCAAGTAATTTTGCAGTTGTTGGGGAGGTGGGGGTGTCAGTGGCTATGGTGAAATCGCCAAGAATGAGTGAAGGTATATTGGAGGAGAGAAAGTGAGGGAGCCAGGCGGCAAAGTTGTCCAGAAATTGAGAGGGTGATCCAGGCGGGCGATAGATCACAGCTACTCGCAGAGGGATGGGAGAGAAGATGCGGATAGTGTGGACTTCAAAAGATGAGAATTGGAGGGAGGGAACAGGGGGTATGCAGTGAAAAGTGCAGCGAGAGGATAGTAGTATGCCCACACCTCCACCTTGTTTGTTTCCAGGTCTAGGAGTGTGGCTGAAGTGTAGACCACCATAAGAGAGTGCGGTATTTGCACTTTTCTATATACTTTGAACTTTGTTTATCTGCCATTCAAGCATGAAAAAGCTTTGGAAGTCCAGACATAATATAAGAAAGTCAAATCTATCCTTTTATGGGGTCGGGCCACTAGAGTGCGGCCGCCAACCGTTAGATGGAGCTGCCAATATTTTGCAGCGCTGCCAATAAGTGAGAGAAGTTCTAAGCTTATAATGTTAGCCTAACCCTTGAACAAACCCTAACCCTCACCCCAACCCCAATCCTCACTCTAATTCTAACAGTTTACATAAGCCTTGACTCTATAATATGGCACCGGAATATCAGCAGCGCTGTTTGCTATTATCTACATCTTTTTAGCATTGAGCATTAATAACTCCTTTAATTCCTCCTCCTTATCAGCCATCAGAGTAGTATCATCGGCGTTTCTGAGGTTGATTTTTTTCCAGGAATATTAATTCTGGTTTTGGATTCATCCAGCCCTCCTTTACGCATGATGTACTCTGCGTATAAGTTAAAAAAATAAGCTGACAATATACAACCTTGTCGCAGATCTCTCCCGATCTTTAACCATTTAGTTGTCCCATGTTCGGTTCTGACTTGGCTTCTTGGTCCACAGACAGATTCCTCAGGAGGTGGATGAGATTATCTGGTCCTCCCATCTCTTTAAGAACTTGATGATACATTTTTTTGTGATCCACACAGTCAGAGGCTTTAGAATAGTCTATGAAACATAAGTAAATACTTTTTTGGAACTTTCTTGTTTTCTCTATTATCTATTGGATATTGGCAATTTGATCTCTTGTGCCTCTGCAAAACCCAGCTTGCAGATCTGGTAATTCTCAGTCCATATATTGTTGCAGCATCTTAAGCATTACATTGCCTGCATGTGAAATGAGGGTAAATGTTCCATAATTGTAGCACACTTTGGCACTGCCTTTTGTGGGTATTGGGATAAAGACTGACCTTTTCAGTCTATTGGCCACTGTTGAGTTTTCCAAATGTGTTGGCATAAGGCAAGTAGCACTTTCACAGCATCTGTAGAAATTGGAATAGTTATATTGGGATTCTATCACCTCCTGCATCCTTAACATCCTAGGGCCCATCTCACTTCACTCTCCAAGATGTCTGGCTCCAGCTTATTGGAAGTTATCAATGCTGTTAATATTTTTCTTGTATATATATTCTGTGTATTCCTGCCACCTCTTCTTTATATGATCTGCTTCTTTAGAGTCTCTACCAGTTTGGTCTTTTATCTCACTCGCTTTGGCATGAAAGTTTCCTTTGAGATTCCCAATTTTCTTGAAGAGATCTCTTGATTTTCCCATTCTATAAATACACATAGCACAAAATACTATGACATACATTAAAGTTTTAAAAATTATATCCTAAATAAAAAAAAATACAAAAATAATCTTCTGCTTCTGGAAGGCCTTCTCACTATTCAGCTGCCATCTTGCACTGGTTGTCAATGGACTTGGATCATTGTGAGGTTAAATGGATTTCCTTGAATTGATTCGGTCATTTATTGGGTTATGACCAAGCACTGCCTTGGTCACCCTTTGATCGACTACAAGGGCTACTCCATTTCTTCTGCAGGATTGTTGAACAGTAGAAGATCTGGTGGTTGTCCGATATGAAATGTCCCATTCCTGAACATTTTTGTTCACTAATTCCCAGGATATCAATATGTAATTGTTTGACCCCGTCCAGTTTTCCTTGTGTTACAGTTCTCACATTCCAGGTTCCTATTCTGAATTGGTCTTTGCAGCAGTGCACTTTCCACTCCAGACACACTCACAGCAGGGCACCCTCTTGACTTTGGCCCAACCTCTTCATTAGATCTGGTGCTACTCGTACTCGCCCTCTGCTCTTCCCCAGTAATCTGGTAGGCACCTTCTGACCTGAGGGGCTCATATTCTGTTGCCATATCATTATATCTCTGGTTGTGCTTATCCATAAGGTTATCTTGGCAAAGATACTGGAGTAGGGTTGCCAGTTCGTTCTCCAATAGATTACAATTTTTCTGACCTCTATATTATGATTTGTCCATCGAGGGTGACCCTACATGGTATAGCTCACAGCTTAACTGAAGTACACAAGATAGTGATCCAGAAGGGAATATAAACAACCAGTTGATGCTGTCCCCTACAGTGATTGGCTAGGATGTCATTATGGAGGGAAACTGGAACCACAGACCCAAATAACTTGATTAATAAAAGCTATTTTCTGTTTGGAAATGTTTAACATGTTGTATTGTTTTCCTGTGTATACAAATGTGGACTTAGGAAGAGAGTAACTTGGGAAATCAGTGACCCAATCAAAGTCGCTTTTCGAGTCTGGGTGTTGAGGAAAGGAAACTGTAACGGAGTTGGAACACGAATCCAATATCTCCGCTGGTATACGGTAAAATATCCAAGAAGCACTACAGTCTCACCATCCCCGACCTCCCATATTGGACGACACTCAATTTGGGAGTCAAAGAAATACTAACTTTATTTTGTTATGTGCAGAAATATATATACACATCTCTTCCCACAGGCAATACACATCCCCCATAGTTGGCCACACAATACACATAGAGGGACAATAGGTGGGTCACACCTCCCTGAGGCTACCTGGCAACTTTGATACAATCCGACATTGATTAGATCATCCTTCTTTGTTCTTATGTCTGAGAATGAAAACACATTATACAATAGCCTTCCTTATCTTATGAGGAGTCTCTGTAATAGGATTATCTATTATGCCAAGGTCTGCAATAGTCTGGGCTAATATTCTGCAGTGCATAAACCAACATACATACAGTATAGCAATGTGATCATATTTTAACCAAGTATTAAATAACCATAAAACAGGGTAAAACAGTGATGGGTTCCGTTACAGAAACCTTTTAACATTTAAGGAGGTCCTGGTGCAAACCGGTCCAGTTGGTCCCAGATCATGACAACTGGCCTTAAAAATCTTTTTTTTGCACCTTGAGCTCTTTTTTTTAGGCTTTCATGTAAGTTTATCCTTACTTAATGTTTATTACATTATTAATAGTTGTCCTGTATTCACTTATATATAAACTAATAAACATAAGCTTCTTGCTCAGAATTCAAAAGCAAGAAGTAGACATAGCATAAAATATTACAACATACATTAAAAACTTTTCAAAATTAATGTTACAAACGGTGTGGATTTTTCCGCATGCCGCTAGCTTAAGGTGATTGCAACTACAACTTTCTGATCCACCCACCAAACATAGACTGGTATCTTTTTAGAAATAGTGATTGTTAGTAATTGCTAATTACTCTTTGTAGCTGTGTAAATATGGTTTTCAGTGTAAAGCCATATGACATTGACAAGACTAGGCATGTGAAGGCCCAGAGACTAACTCCGCTAATTAGCCTGTTCAACATGTAATTACAGTGAATATAAATAGTTAGTCATTCCGAAAGACAGATTGATCAATTCATGCGGTTTACTAGAAAATAAACAATTTTGATTTGTTTGCATTGAATAAGATTTATTTAATATCGCAAACAAAAAATATCATCACTACATTATTTTTTTTAATAAATATATTGTTAAATAAAATATTTTACATGTAAATAACACAATACAAGTTATCCTTGGACATTGCAGCTAATATATTCCAATAACATTAATATGGAGCACGATGTTCTTCATACGAGTCGTCAGTTCCCCTGGATATTGGGGGACAGCTCGGTGTGGCCCCCCGGAGCAGCCGCCTCGTCTTTCTTGTATCTCAGGCCTAGAAAGCTACAGATTTTCATCAGCATGAGATCAACAATTTCCTCCTCTTCTGAGGCCTAAAATATGCAAAGAATGTGGATTACGTTTTTATTGCTTAAAAGAACACAAAGTCTACAGAAACATGTCCCAGAAGCACAGAACAGGGGCATGGGGCTCATATCTGTCTAGCAGGGATATAACAATTGTTTTTGCTTGAAAAGGTTAAAAAGTACTAGAAATGCGCACTTTAAAACCAATGGGATCAAAAATACAATATGTTGTAGTTCAGTCATCCATAAGGCTCACTGCACCCATTTCTTACAACATACCAGGGCAAGAGGAGGAGAAAACAAAACCATACTGTCTATATTTAATTTAATATTTCTACAGATCAATTATTCCTTATACAAAAAACTTTTTGTAATTGGTAAAATGTGATCTTTTAAATGCAAAGTGAGGGACGCAGTTGCGGGGATGGAGGCACGCTGGACTTAGCTGCAATGAGCGCCGAAGGTGTTCATTGCAGGGGTGGAGATGAGCGCAGCAGGCAGTCATCACAAGGCACGCAGGACTTCCCTGGACTTAGCGATGCAAAATTACGTCCCGTCGGCTCATTACGTGGGGCTCACAATGAGCATAGAGGGTGATCATTGCAAAGCAGGAAAGTTGTGGCTCAAAATGAGCGCCGAAGGTGCTTAGAGGGGCCATAGCCTTGCATTGCGTGGCAAACAGCATTGCCAGGCTTCAGATTTTATTGCCGTAATTTTTGACAGCAAGTGAAAAAATAAAGAACAATCTTTAGCATATACTGTATATATCACATAAATAGTTGTCGTACAGCGAGTTGTTGTCACGCTCTGCAAGCATCGCACAGTGAGGCAAGCAGTTTACCGCGAGCCTTGCGAAGTGAGGCAAGCAGTTGAGGTACGCAGGACTTAGGCTGCAATGAGCACCAAAGGCGCTCATTGCACTGCAAGCCTCGCAAAGTGAGGCGTGCAGTGGAGGCACGTGGGACATAGGCTGCAATGAGCGCCGCAAAGCGAGGTGAGCAGTTGAGGCACGCGGGACTTAGGCTGCAATGCGCTCCAAAGGACTTAGCCGGCGCTCATCCCGAGAGACGCAGGACTTTGCAATGGGCGCAAAATTACGGCCCATATTAATTAGGACACAAAGCACGTATGACTTTAACGGCCGAACCACCAAACTGGAAAGACCTGCAAATATGCCTCAAATTAACTTCCAGACTCACACACAGCACAGGGGGCGAGCCAGGGAGCCTGTGAGTGAGGTGGCAAGTTAATTTGAGGCATATTTTGCCTTTTTCATGATCGAAAATCGCTGAAGTGAGAAAAAAAATGGCTTTCGAAAAAACGGAAACAAGCCGAAAACGAGGCCGAAGGACGTAAATATGACCCCTAAGCACAAAGACTTAACGCAAAACAGTAACACTTAATACAAGGCAGTAACATTTAACTCAAGCCAGTAACACTGAACCTAAGGCCTATAAAGTACACCCAGGGAGAGGCTCGCAATGAGCGCCGAAGGGCATCATTGCAATGAAGGAAAGGTGCGGTATGGCAAAAACGGCAATAAGCGACAAATCCGCTCATTGCAGGGCTCGCCATGAGCGCCAAAGGCGCTCATCGCGTGGCCTGTAAAGTAGACTGGGGAAGAGGCTCACAATGATCGCCGAAGGTGCTCAGAGGGGCCATATCCTCGCATTTGCTGGCAAAAAGCATTGCCAACCTTCACATTTTATTGCCATCATTTTTGACGGGCAAGTCAATAGTATATATATATTCTCTATCCACCATAATTTATTGCTAAACAATCTCGACCCCTCTCATACATTGCAATAAAAACAGTTCCTGATCTGAATTACTCTTGAGATATAAACCATTTTCTCAGCTCACCCACATTTTTGGGCAGATGGAAGAAGATAAAACCGTCTGTTTAATATTTTACCGACAGCCAAATATAACAGAACTATTATTAGAAGACACTTTGTGTGGACAGGATAGAGCATTATAAAATGTCATTACATACAAAGTAGCAGATCGATACAAACCTTGGAGATAATGTACTTAGTAATTTATGGGTTTATGTTCTTGATATTCAAAGAGAAACAATTTTTATTATCTATCCATTGACAGCTAAACTGGAGAATATCAGAAAGTACAATATATCTGATTAACGTAGGTAGGTGCCTTTTGGGGTGAAAAAAGGACAAAAATACATGTTGGTGGTCAGATCACGCACCGGTTGATGAGATCACCTTTCTATAAAAATGATTATCTGTCTTTCTCCTCTAATAAACTCAGAGGACCTCTTTACCCCTCAGAGGACCCTTACTACATCATGCGCCCTGGTGCTTTGCACCTGCTGCATCTGCCACTGTATATAAGCACCTGATTGCCTCTGAGCATCTGACCACAGTGGTCCATGCTTTGTGACTCTCCTCCTTGACCATTGCAATGCACGATTTCTGGGACTTCCAGATAAATAATTACACCACATGCAGACACCTATCTGTTGTTCTCTGCATTGACTACCTATCAATGGTGAATTTATTTCAAGGTTGCCATGCTGAATTGTGAAGTTCTAAACAATCAGGGTCCAATCTACCTGAAGGAACTCTTGCCCCCCTTCTCTTCTACCTGTTCTATTTGATTAACAAGTGCATTGTAACTAAATGTGCCAATTAGCATAGCTCTACTTGTGTGGAACTCTCTCCCCAAAACAATGAGAGGGTCCCCATCATTTGTATATTTCCAAAAAGAAGCTCAAGAATTACCTGTTTACCCAAGTCTTTGGTAAACATAATATCAGAAGAATTATAAATCTCATTTGAGTTCAACAAGAAGAAAGCTTCTATAAATTACTATTATTATTAGTGCTAGTATTATAAGAAGAGGCTAACAGAGCGATTGCACTCCACAACCATGAATACAATGCAGCATTTGAGAAAAAAGGGGAGAAAACCCCAAAGCAGTAGCCATACAGAGACACCCGAGAGTGGAGTGGCTTAGGCTGATGACAGGTAATGGATATAGCCAGCCATTCTGGTCATGTTTCCGTGGCCTGTTTACCTGGTGATGTTTTTGTTCTTCACTGAAAGCAACAAGTATAACGGATATAAAGAGATTGAGGACAACAAAGGTCATGAAAATAATGCATGATCCAACCAGGAAGGAGCCCAAAACAGGATTATAATCCAGGACCTAAAAGAGCAGAGAAAAGAAAAGAGATATCATGAGCAGCGTGGAAGCACAAACTGATTCTTATGATGTGATCTTTTGTTAAATATCATATCACTAGGAAATTGCCCGTAAAAAAATGACAGGATTAAAATTGTAAGGTTGGCAATGCTGTTTGCCACACAATGTGAGGATTTTGCTCCTCTGAGCACCTTTGGCGCTCATCGCGAGCCCGTCACTGAGCGCCTTCAGCACTCTCGGTCTGAATGCAGGACTCTGCTGAGTAATATGTGGTAGGACATCACGGTGTCAACCCTGAGCAATGGGTCCATTCAACACACCCATTTTATCTACCTATACAGATTAGACTTACAGAAAAACCAGCAATGCATCAACGAGGCTACCAAGGGAAATGCTAAACAGTAGCATTTTATCAAAATTTTGTATTAACATTTGCAGATTATACAGATCTGCAATTGGAAATGGAACACATATCTTTACCAAACATCTGTTTAAAACAGACAACTTAATAAATGTCATGGACCCTTTTTTCCAGTTCCTGGATCTTAGCCCATTGAGCCACCATTAAGGACAGACTGTTTGGCTCCAGCCACTGGACTATGTGTATAAACCCTTTATTGTATTGTAATCCGTTTTGTCACATTGTTTGTCAGATAAAGTTAATGTACTCTATTTGAGGTCTGGACAACTAGACATGGGGACAGCATTATGTGTATTTGGCACCTGTGAACAACAGGCCAACCTCCAAACAGGACACCAGAATGAAAAACTATTAGACCCCATGTGAGTCAATCTCCTGGGATTGTCTTCCACTCCCTGTCATTGTTGTGTTTTATACACCCCCCCCCCTCGTATCTATCTCCTATAAATATTGTTTGACTTTCCAAAACGAAATCAGTTCACTGCAGAAACATATAGAAATGGTATGTTCTCTTATTTGCTCTTGGTGGCTGTGATGCTGATCCTATCTCCACCCTACAAGTAACTTGTTCTGGTCACTACCACAGGAAGTTTACTGAGACTCCTGGAAGTGTTGATTCCTGAGGGAGAGACCCTGACTGATAAAGAAGCCAGATATCAGGGTGCTGTGACGAAATTTTCAAGAACCCAACAGTCCTTGTAGTTAGTAACCTGTAGTCTATAGCAGGTGGCCCTGGGCAGTAATAGCCCCTACCCATGGATCATAACAATTAATAATTACTACATGACTGCAGGAAAAACAAGAACTTCCAAGGATAAGCTTCATAACTCTGCTGGTGCAGTACAACGACACACCCAAACTAAAGACTGCCTGAAGGGGCATGGTGCAAGTATTCTAAACACAACTCAAAGTTTCATTATTTAATCTTTGTAGCACCAATATCTTATGCGATAAAACATTTTAATACATGATTAAACAAATAAGGGAGGCCCATGAATAGTTTTAAGCATCAAATAAAGAATTATATTATAATGCAGCGTCTTAGAAGTGTGCAAATGTAAGAAAAATGGCCAAATTGTTTAAAATCTTTCATTTAATATACCGGTCAGGTTGCATTCCCTAGGAGATAAAAAAAAAAATCATAACTATGTGTCATTTTTCATTTCTGAAGCTTCACATCTGCCCTGTTTTAGGCCTCCATTCCATGGCTCCCATAAGACAAGAACCGAGAGAAGTTCACTTGTAAATCACCACCGAGCTAACACAGCACACAAGTAAAACTAACCTCAGACAAATGCCAACCGAGTACTCACAATGTCCTTAATATCCTAAGCCCTGAGTACCTGTCCCATAACAATTTTAAAAATCTCTATCAATCGCCTCCCATAATAATAGCCAATCTCACTGAACTTTACCCAGAAGTCTCTCGAAGTGCTCAGAAGTTTAAAACAGCCTGTGGGTACATTCAACCCCCATAAAAATGCCTCAGAGAAGTCTATATGCCTATATAAGGGTCTAACACACTAATTGTGTTAGATTTGAGTCTTGATTGCACAAATTTGACACAAATAAGCTACCTATTATGAGCCTGGCGATCCCTTTGCCACCCCCCCACCCTCGTCACTCAAAAATTGGCTAAGTGAGGAAAAAAATGGTGGTCGAAAAACTTAACATTTCTGAAACAGCATGAAAACGAGGCTCAGCAACGCAAGGCTCGCAAAATGTACAAAATACACAACGCAGAAGACTGTAACACTTAACGAACAACGCCAGGCACGCGGGACTTGGAAAATACACCACACCGAACACACTAACACTTACACGCCAGGGACGCGGGACTTTAAAAATAAAACCAACTGCAGTCACCGCATGCAGAAGGCACTCATTGCAAGCCACGCGATGAGCACCAAACAAAGTCGCTTTGTACTTTAGGCACTCATCGCAAGCCACATACTGACTTCCCAGCCGTAAAATTGAATTCCCGTAATTTTTAACGGACAAGTAGCTAGTTCTAAACTATGATCTTGGGGTCCTCATGGACACCCATGGCACACAAAATTAACAGCTATGCCAGGGGAGTCCTTATGGATCCGGTGGAACTAATAAATAACCCCTATGCCAGGAGGTTCCCTATGGACGCCGTGACATACTATACTATAACCATCTATAGACTTTCTTAATATTAACTCATGTATGATGGGGATTCCTACAGACCTCCATGGTATACTATGACTTTGGGGGTCCTAATGGACCCAAACGGCACACAAAATTAACTTCTATACTATGTGGGTCCCTTCTGTTTGCCTATAAATGTTCCAACTTTTCCCAATAAGGACACTCTTTTAGGGAATATAAGCAAAACGTTCTAGAGGGTATAATGTATACTGATGGTCCTGGAATAGAAGCCAGTCACCAAGAAGCCAAACTACTTCATGGTCCAAGGGCGTATACCATAGGGGCACCCATAGTATAGGGGTTAATTTAGTATACCATGGGGGTCCGTGATGTCATAGGCGTCCCAGAGGTTACTCAGGCTCATACTGGTAGCGAATATTAAGGGGGAATCATAGGAGGTAAAGGTCATAGGAGGAGGGGTCCTAAACACCTTCATTAGTTTTTTTATTATTTAACCATTCCCTGCCATGGGAAGGGATTTATAGAAATAGCAATATGGAATGATGTTAGGGCTAGGGTAGTGTGTTCACAATAGTTGGTACTATTTGGTAGTGTGCTATGGAGACTGCTGGGATTCAGACTCGCAGCCTTGTACTAGTACACCTTAGACAGACACATTAAAGCTAACCCTCTGGTTGTGAGTCAATAAGAATGCATATGATTTTTATATATGCCTATAAGTGTATTTATTTGGTTATTCAATGTTGACATGTATGGTTTATATTCCTCAAGCTTTTTAGCTGTAGCATGAGGCTGATATATTAACATGGAGTGTCTGACCGAGCCAATTAGTTGTTTACTATTTGAAAACACTGTGGCATAACCAGTTTATAAGTCATTGAGGGCATTAAGTCTGAGCGCCAGTTTTCAATCATTCTGTTTTCTCCAATACATTTAGGGCCATATTAAATTCCAGCCGCTTAAGGGCTCCGTGCTTCAAATTTGGCCGAGTTATGTCACTATTAAATTAGAAAGGGCTGCGAGCCACGATCGAGAGATGCTAATTCGTAAACCAGTTTGTGGTCGTCGGACTTGCGTGCTTGCACGCAAACTATTAAGTAATCTCGTAGTTACAGGTTCAGATGGAGCCAATGGAAAGAGAGATCGTAAGCGTCACGCCACTGAAAAGGGGAGGGTAGATTTTCAAGTCCTACGTGCTTCAAATCCAGTTTGCGATCGGCCCAACAGGCCAGATATAATGCAATATTAATAAAGCAGTAAATATGATATTCTACTATATACGAGTTACAGAATATATCGTAACACATTGATTGCCGGGATCGATATAACACAAAATATAATCATAAAATAAAGTATTTTTCTGGGCCGATTTGCGAGCTGGAGAATATTGTGCTATTAATTATAAGACCTAACATCACTTTCACTTTTCATAAATGTACAGTAGTGTTGTTCTTTGCATTACAAGTGCTACATATTGTACTTTACCCCCCTTGCGGATGCTCTCGAGCACACGTTGGCCTCTGGGCTCCATTTGCGTGTTACGTGCTTGCTCGCGAGTGACCACGTAGCACTTTAATAGCTGAATTAAACAATTAGCAGTTACGGGCATGAAAGATCAAAGGATTTCCATGTGCAAAGTTCAACGTTTCTCAGCACGTAGCCTATTCTCTGCCATCCTGCGTTATAACACGCAAAGCCCGCTGCGAGTAACGTTACAAGGCATTTAAATGCGCAAATAGCGCTAAGATTAAATTTACGAGCTACGTGTGAACACTTAGCTCCAATTTAATATGGCTATTAGTATTAGCTATTTCCAGGAGTGAATGCACCCTATTATTGAGGGAATAGGTGTGGGTTACCAGTTTTTTATAACATCAGCTAACTACTTGGTACCTACCGGTTATAAGAATTAGACAAACAACCTATTTATTTGTATTACTGTTTGTTTATAATTATCATCAAATAGATGGGAACCTTAGAGGCTGAGATTAAAGGCATATATAAGTGAGTTGGATTATGAATGCATCTGATAGAGGAGAAGTAGTAGTTTATGAAAAAAAAATGTTTGCATGAAAATATCCCAAAATAAACATTAATTAGCTTACCTTGAAGTTAGCAAAATTTCCTATGTTTTTTTGCATTTGCATTTCATTGTGTAAGCCCCTAGAAAATCCCACCTAAATTAGCATAACATTCAAATTCAAAATCATGCTAATACATTGTATCATTCTTCACCTCGGTGGCTTCTGGCAAGTGCTCAGTACAAGAACTGCAACAGTTACTTCCTGGGCGCTGTACCAGAAAGGTCAAAATATGTATCTTGCTGTATTTCCTGTGGGTACACTGCTGTATTTCCTGTGTACCCTGCTTATGTAAGCGTCCTATGGGTGTGAACAGCTGGATTTTACTTTTGTGCAAATAATTTTGTAAGTAAACTGAACTTTTCTATATAACACATATTTTTATACACTACTAATTCTCCTCATTCATGCATAATCCAGCTCACTTAAATTTACCTTTAATTAATTATTTGCCATTTGAACTTTTATTAGACAACTAACTTGCTTGTCTGACGTTCAATGAGAAGGCGCCTTGGAAGTTGGGACACAATGGAAGAGGGAACAATGGAGAAGACCGTGCCTGCATATAACTGTATAAAATAGGTGACAAATTAAAGTTGTTTTGTTTTGTGTTACTTTAGTTCTTTAAAATAGAGCACTGAAAATATGGTAATACAGTGTCCCTGGAGATTAATTGTACTGAAGATGTAAATCTAATGTGTTTATAGTAACAATATGATCTATCATTGGGGACATTAATTGGATTATTCAGCACAACTCAATTGTCAGAGCGATTCATTATAATGTGATGATGGACAGAAGCACCAGGAGCTACGTAAATCATTTAACCCTGTCACTGCCAGAGAAAATCATATAGAAGTGGAGAGCACGAGAAAGAGTGAGAGAGAAGGAGAGCGAGGGAGAGAGGGGAATGATGGAGAGGGAGAAGTGGCGAGAAAGAAAGAGAGACAGAGACGAGAGATAGAGAGAAGAGTAAAGAACATGAAGGGTTGTGATATAGTGAGAGAAGAGGAGAGAGAGAAAAGGTAGTGATGTACTGTATAGAGAGAAGAGGAGAGCTAGAGAATTTGGTGATATATAGAGAGAAAAGAGATAAAATGGTAGTGATATAGAGATAGAAGAGGAGAGGGAGATAAGGGTAGTGATAGAGAGAGGGACAGGGAGAGAGATAGAAGCATAGTGATAGAGAGAGGGACAGGGAGAGAGACAGAAGCGTAGTGATAGAGGGAAGGGGAGAGAGATAAAAGGGTAGTGATAGAGAGAGGGAAGGGGAGAGAGATAGATGGGTAGTGATAGAGAGGGGGAAGGTGAGAGAGATAGAAGCATAGTGATAGAGAGAGGGAAGGGCAGAGAGATAGAAGGGTAGTGATAGAGAGAGGGACAGGGAGAGAGATAGAAGGGTAGTGATAGAGGGAAGGGAAGAGAGAAAGAAGGGTAGTGATAGAGAGAGGGACAGGGAGAGAGATAGAAGGGTAGTGACAGAGAGAGGGAAGGGGAGAGAGATAGAAGCATAGTGATAGAGAGAGGGACAGGGAGAGAGATAGAAGGGTAGTGATAGAGAGAGGGACAGGGAGAGAGATAGAAGGGTAGTGATAGAGGGAAGGGAAGAGAGAAAGAAGGGTAGTGATAGAGAGAGGGACAGGGAGAGAGATAAAAGGGTAGTGATAGAGAGAGGGAAGGGGAGAGAGATAGATGGGTAGTGATAGAGAGGGGGAAGGTGAGAGAGATAGAAGCATAGTGATAGAGAGAGGGAAGGGAAGAGAGAAAGAAGGGTAGTGATAGAGAGAGGGACAGGGAGAGAGATAGAAGCATAGTGATAGAGAGAGGGAAGGGGAGAGAGATAGAAGGGTAGTGATAGAGAGAGGGAAGGGCAGAGAGATAGAAGGGTAGTGATAGAGAGAGGGAAGGGGAGAGAGATAGAAGGGTAGTGATAGAGGGAAGGGAAGAGAGAAAGAAGGGTAGTGATAGAGAGAGGGACAGGGAGAGAGATAGAAGAGTAGTGATAGAGAGAGGGAAGGGAAGAGAGAAAGAAGGGTAGTGATAGAGAAGGGGAAGGGTAGAGAGATAGAAGCATAGTGATAGAGAGAGGGACAGGGAGAGAGATAGAAGGGTAGTGATAGAGAGAGGGAAAGGAAGAGAGAAAGAAGGGTAGTGATAGAGAGAGGGAAGGGGAGAGAGATAGAAGGGTAGTGATAGAGAGAGGGAAGGGAAGAGAGAAAGAAGGGTAGTGATAGAGAGAGGGAAGGGGAGACAGATAGAAGGGTAGTGATAGAGAGAGGGACAGGGAGAGAGATAGAAGGGTAGTGATAGAGAGAGGGAAGGGAAGAGAGAAAGAAGGGTAGTGATAGAGAGGGGGAAGGGGAGAGAAATAGAAGCATAGTGATAGAGAGAGGGACAGGGAGAGAGATAGAAGGGTAGTGATAGAGAAGGGGAAGGGTAGAGAGATAGAAGCATAGTGATAGAGAGAGGGACAGGGAGAGAGATAGAAGCGTAGTGATAGAGAGAGGGAAGGGAAGAGAGATAGAAGGATAGTGATAGAGAAGGGGAAGGGGAGAGAGATAGAAGGGTAGTGACAGAGAGAGGGACAGGGAGAGAGATAGAAGGATAGTGATAGAGAGAGGGAAGGGGAGAGAGATAGAAGGGTAGTGATAGAGAGAGGGAAGGGGAGAGAGATAGAAGGGTGGTGATAGAGAGAGGGAAGGAAAGAGAGAAAGAAGGGTAGTGATAGAGAAGGGGAAGGGGAGAGAGATAGAAGGGTAGTGATAGAGAGGGGGAAGGGGAGAGAAAAAGAAGGGTAGTGATAGAGAGAGGGACATGGAGAGAGATAGAAGCGTAGTGATAGAGAGAGGGACAGGGAGAGAGATAGAAGGGTAGTGATAGAGAGAGGGAAGGGAAGAGAGAAAGAAGGGTAGTGATAGAGAAGGGGAAGGGTAGAGAGATAGAAGGGTAGTGATAGAGAGAGGGACAGGGAGAGAGATAGAAGGGTAGTGATAGAGAGAGGGAAAGGAAGAGCGAAAGAAGGGTAGTGATAGAGAGAGGGAAGGGGAGAGAAATAGAAGGGTAGTGATAGAGAGAGGGAAGGGGAGAGAGATAGAAGGGTAGTGATAGAGAGAGGGACAGAGAGAGAGATAGAAGGGTAGTGATAGAGAGAGGGAAGGGAAGAGAGAAAGAAGGGTAGTGATAGAGAGAGGGACAGGGAGAGAGATAGAAGGGTAGTGATAGAGAAGGGGAAGGGTAGAGAGATAGAAGCATAGTGATAGAGAGAGGGACAGGGAGAGAGATAGAAGCGTAGTGATAGAGAGAGGGAAGGGAAGAGAGATAGAAGGATAGTGATAGAGAGAGGGAAGGGGAGAGAGATAGAAGGGTAGTGATAGAGAGAGGGACAGGGAGAGAGATAGAAGGATAGTGATAGAGAGAGGGAAGGGGAGAGAGATAGAAGGGTAGTGATAGAGAGAGGGACAGGGAGAGAGATAGAAGGGTAGTGATAGAGAGAGGGAAGGGGAGAGAGATAGAAGGGTGGTGATAGAGAGAGGGAAGGGAAGAGAGAAAGAAGGGTAGTGATAGAGAAGGGGAAGGGGAGAGAGATAGAAGGGTAGTGATAGAGAGGGGGAAGGGGAGAGAAATAGAAGGGTAGTGATAGAGAGAGGGACATGGAGAGAGATAGAAGCGTAGTGATAGAGAGAGGGAAGGGGAGAGAGATAGAAGGGTAGTGATAGAGAGAGGGAAGGGAAGAGAGAAAGAAGGGTAATGATAGAGAGAGGGAAGGGTAGAGAGATAGAAGGGTAGTGATAGAGAGAGGGACAGGGAGAGAGATAGAAGGGTAGTGATAGAGAGAGGGAAGGGAAGAGAGAAAGAAGGGTAGTGATAGAGAAGGGGAAGGGTAGAGAGATAGGTGTATGTGTGAGAGAGGGAAGGGGAGAGAGATAGAAGCATAGTGATAGAGAGAGGGACAGGGAGAGAGATAGAAGGGTAGTGATAGAGAAGGGGAAGGGTAGAGAGATAGGTGTATGTGTGAGAGAGGGAAGGGGAGAGAGATAGAAGCATAGTGATAGAGAGAGGGAAGGGCAGAGAGATAGAAGGGTAGTGATAGAGAGAGGGAAGGGGAGAGAGATAGAAGGGTAGTGATAGAGAGAGGGACATGGAGAGAGATAGAAGGATAGTGATAGAGAGAGGGAAGGGTAGAGAGATATAAGGGTAGTGATAGAGAGAGGGACATGGAGAGAGATAGAAGGGTAGTGATAGAGAGAGGGAAGGGGAGAGAGATAGAAGGGTAGTGATAGAGAGAGGGACATGGAGAGAGATAGAAGGATAGTGATAGAGAGAGGGAAGGGTAGAGAGATATAAGGGTAGTGATAGAGAGGGGGAAGGGGAGAGAGATAGAAGGGTAGTGATAGAGAGAGGGAAGGGGAGAGAGATAGAAGGGTAATGATAGAGAGAGGGAAGGGTAGAGAGATATAAGGGTAGTGATAGAGAGAGGGACATGGAGAGAGATAGAAGGGTAGTGATAGAGAGAGGGAAGGGAAGAGAGAAAGAAGGGTAGTGATAGAGAAGGGGAAGGGTAGAGAGATAGGTGTATGTGTGAGAGAGGGAAGGGGAGAGAGATAGAAGCATAGTGATAGAGAGAGGGACAGGGAGAGAGATAGAAGGGTAGTGATAGAGAGAGGGAAGGGCAGAGAGATAGAAGGGTAGTGATAGAGAGAGGGAAGGGGAGAGAGATAGAAGGGTAGTGATAGAGAGGGGGAAGGGGAGAGAAATAGAAGGGTAGTGATAGAGAGAGGGAAGGGGAGAGAGATAGAAGGGTAGTGATAGAGAGGGGGAAGGGGAGAGAAATAGAAGGGTAGTGATAGAGAGAGGGAAGGGTAGAGAGATAGAAGGGTAGTGATAGAGAGAGGGAAGGGGAGAGAGATAGAAGGGTAGTGATAGAGAGAGGGACATGGAGAGAGATAGAAGGGTAGTGATAGAGAGAGGGAAGGGTAGAGAGATATAAGGGTAGTGATAGAGAGAGGGACATGGAGAGAGATAGAAGGGTAGTGATAGAGAGAGGGAAGGGTAGAGAGATATAAGGGTAGTGATAGAGAGAGGGACATGGAGAGAGATAGAAGGGTAGTGATAGAGAGAGGGAAGGGGAGAGAGATAGAAGGGTAGTGATAGAGAGAGGGACATGGAGAGAGATAGAAGGGTAGTGATAGAGAGAGGGAAGGGTAGAGAGATATAAGGGTAGTGATAGAGAGAGGGACATGGAGAGAGATAGAAGGATAGTGATAGAGAGAAGGAAGGGGAGAGAGATAGAAGGGTAATGATAGAGAGAGGGAAGGGAAGAGAGATAGAAGGGTAATGATAGAGAGAGGGAAGGGGAGAGAGATAGAAGGGTAGTGATAGGGAGAGAGGGAAGGGGAGAGAGATAGAAGGGTAGTGATAGAGAGAGGGAAGGGTAGAGAGATATAAGGGTAGTGATAGAGAGTGGGACAGTGAGAGAGATAGAAGGGTAGTGATAGGGAGAGAGGGAAGGGGAGAGAGATAGAAGGGTACTGACAGAGAGAGGGAAGAGGAGAGAGAGAGAGAAAAGGTAGTGATAGAGAGAGCGAAGAGGAGAGAGAGAGAAAATGTAGTGATATACTGTATAGAGAGAAGAGGAGAGCTAGAGAATTAAGTGATATATAGAAAGAAGAGAGATGAAATGATAATGATATAGAGATAGAAGAGGAGAGAGATAGAAGGGTAGTGATAGAGGGGGGAAGGGGAGAGAGATAGAAGGGTAGTGATAGAGAGAGGGAAGGGGAGAGAGATAGAAGGTTAGTGATAGAGAGAGGGAAGGGGAGAGAGAGAGAGAGAGAGAAAGGTATAGAGAGACAGCTAGAGAATTAAGTTATATATAGAGAGAAGAGAGATGAAATGATAGTGATATAGAGATAGAAGAGGAGAGAGATAGAAGGGTAGTAATAGTGAGAGGGAAGGAGAGAGAGATAGAAAGGTAGTGATAGAGAGGGAAAGAGAGAGAGAGAGAGAGAGAGAGAGAGCGCAAGACAGAAGGCATTGATAGAGGGAAAAGATGTGTGAGAGAGAGAAGGGTAGTGACAGAAGATGAGAGAAAGAAGGGAAGCGATATAGAGAGAAGAGGAGAGAGAGGAAGATAGAGAGAAGGAAGAGGAGTAATGGAGAGGGATAAGAGGAGAGAGAGAGAGAGAAGATGAGAGAGAAAGGCAGAGATAGAAAGAAGGAAGAGGAGTAATGGAGAGGGATAAAAGGAGAGAGAGATGAGATGAGAGAAAAAAGGGCAGTGAGAGGAGAGAGACAGAGAGAATGGAAGTGACAGATAGAAGAGCAGAGAGATAGAATAGTGACAGAGAGAGAACAGAGAGAGAATGGTAGTGATATAGAGGAAGAAGAGAAGATAGAGATGGGCAGTGAGAGGGAAGTGGAGAGAGAGCAAGAGAGAAGAGCAGTGTTAGAGGAAAAAAGGTGTATGTGTGAGAGAGAGAAGATGAGAGAAAGCAGGACAGTGATATAGAGAGAAGATGAGAGAGAGAGAGAGGGGCAGTGATAGAGAGAAGGAAGAGAAGTGACAGAGAGGGATAAGAGGAGAGAGAGAGAGAAGATGAGAGAAAGAAGGGCAGTGATATAGAGAAAGAAGAGGAGTGTGAGAGAGAGAAGAGAAGAGAGAAAGAAGAGGAGAGAGAGGGGGCAATGACAGACCGAGAGAGTGCGAGAGAGAAAGTTTCATTAAGCGGGACACATTCCCAAAATACAACATGTATCTACCCTTCCACAAGCAGGTTCTCAAAGCCCACATCATAATGCATGCAGATCAGAACTGTGGAGATACTTATTATTATTATTATTATTATTATTATTATTATTATTATTAATCATAAGTGAACAAGCTACAAAGTTCGTTGTGTCCTCATAAAAAGTGATTTTATGACGTATGGATTTTAAGTTAAAATGCTTAACAGAATAAAACAAAATGTGCCACAAAAAGGGAAAGGAAAATACTATTTTAGAGGAAAAAGTAGTAGACTGACGGTCTTAGTAAAAGTGACTAAAACAGGAAATGTAAGAATCCATAGGAGCTATTCTACGTTTGGTTTGAGAGCTGAGATTCTGGATCAGACGGCGCAGGTCAGACAGTTCTCTTTAATGTCGCCATCACTGCCCATCACACACAAGTCACGCTTTACCTCCTCATAGTTGAAGATCCCCAGCTGGAGGCTGACCATCGTCTTTGCTGAATCAAAAACAGTTTTGTAGGAATGAAGCTTCCATCCAAATATCAGGTTAGACTGAAATAGAAAAGAAGGAATAACTATTGATACAAAGGTCAGAGGTCACCACTTTAGGGTTTCAGACTTCAGCAGATCTGGTTCCCTCTACCCTTATCAGGTGCCCAGGGTCGTAGTAGAGTATCTGCCCAGGAGACAATCCTGACAGGAGTCTTTATATGCCTCACTGCATGAAAACATACTTTCCTGGTCAGATTCTCCCCCACCTCCTGACATATAATAAGGAGAGGACAGAAATAGACCTGCTAGGCCCTAAACTTTATTGTTCAAACAAATCTTAAAGTTATATTGAACTTACTTTCTTCATTTGCAGATTTTCTTGCTAATCAATAACTAAATTAATACATTAAACCTTATTGTATGACTACTACAGTGACCCTTTAAGATGCCTACTAGTACAGCCAGTATTAGGTGTCACAAAGGCCGACAAACTCACAGCCATGGGCATCGGGAAAACAGAGTGACCTGTGAGAGAGCGCCTCAGATGTGTGTCTCATTTCCATTTTACCACCTCCCTCCTTTTCTTTCCACCATCTGTCCTTTCTCTCACCCATTATCACTCTCAATAAATCCATAATTTATTTTACCTCTTGCAGCCTCTCCCATCTCTCTCTGATCTTCCATTGTCTCTCTTTCTATCCATTCTTTCTTATATTCTTCCCCTCCAGTCTTTCTGTTCGTTCTATCTATTAGACATTCATCTTCTCCCCCCGTCTTCCTTTCTTTCATCACATCCTTTGTTTTCTATCCTGATCCCAACTCTGTCCTTTCTCTTCCCATTTTCTCCCCTTCCCATACGCCACCTTTTGTTTTTTCGATGTCTCTCTAGTTCATTCCCACGTCCTTTCTCCTTGCACTCTTTTTCTCCTCTTTTCTTCTCTTATCACCTTTCTCTTCTCAATCTCTCTCCGTCCCTGATATCTATCTTCTCTTCCACTCCACATCTATCTCCTCTCTCTCCTTTCCTTAACTCCAACTCTCTCCTCTCCTCCTTGCCATCTCTCTCCCCCTCACCATCGCTCTTTCTCTCCTCCTTTCCTCAACTCTCTCATCTCATCTCTCCCCCTCCCCATCTCTTTCCTCCCCCTTCCCATCTCTCTCCTCCCCCTTCCCATCTCTCTCCTCCCCCTTCCCATCTCTCTCCTCCCCCTTCCCATCTCTCTCCTCCCCCTTCCCATCTCTTTCCTCCCCCTTCCAACCTCTCTCCTCCCCCTTCCCACCTCTCTCCTCCCCCTTCCCACCTCTCTCCTCCCCCTTCCCACCTCTCTCCTCCCCCTTCCCACCTCTCTCCTCCCCCTTCCCCACCTCTCTACTCCCCCTTCCCCACCTCTCTCCTCCCCCTTCCCCACCTCTCTCCTCCCCCTTCCCCACCTCTCTCCTCCCCCTTCCCCACCTCTCTACTCCCCCTTCCCCACCTCTCTCCTCCCCCTTCCCCACCTCTCTCCTCCCCCTTTCCCACCTCTCTTCTCTCCCCTTCTCATCTTTCAATTCTACCTTTTCTGTCTTTCCAGTTTACCCGCCCATCATTATACTCTCACCGTTCCATTTTTTCCTTAACTTTCCCTACCCATCTCTCTCCTCTCCCCCTTCTCATCTCCCTCCTTTGCCCTTTCCCATCTATCGCATCTCTCCCCTCCTCGCCTCTCCCCCTTCTCATCTCCCTCCTTTGCCCTTTCCCATCTATCTCATCTCTCCCCTCCTCATCTCTCTCCTTTCCCCTTCTCATCTCTCTCCTCTCCCTCCTTTCCCATCTATCTCATCTCTCCCCTCCTCATCTCTCTCCTCTACCCCTTCTCATCTCCTTCCTTTCGCATCTATCTCATCTCTTCCCTCCTCATCTCTCTCCTCTCCCTCCTTTCCCATCTATCTCATCTCTCCCCTCTTCATCTCTCTCCTCTCCCCCTTCTCATCTCCCTCCTTTCCCATCTATCTCATCTCTTCCCTCCTCATCTCTCTCCTCTCCCTCCTTTCCCATCTATCTCATCTCTCCCCTCCTTATCTCTCTCCTCTCTACCTTCTCATTTCCCTCCTTTCCCATCTATCTTATCTCTTCCCCTCATATCTCTTCTCTCCCTCATTTCCCATCTATCTCATCTCTCCTCTCCTCATCTCTCTCCTCTCCCCCTTCTCATCTCCCTCCTTTGCCCTTTCCCAAATATCTTATCTCTCCCCTCCTCATCTCTCTCCTCTCCCCTTCTCATCTCTCACCTCTCCCTCCTTTCCCATCTATCCCCTCCTCATCTCTCTCCTCTCCCCCTTCTCATCTCCCTCCTTACCCATCTATCTCATCTCTTCCCTCCTCATCTCTCTCCTCACCCTCCTTTCCCATCTATCTCATCTCTCCCCTCCTCATCGCTTGCCTCTCTACCTTCTCATCTCCCTCCTTTCCCATCTATCTCATCTCTCCCCTCCTCATCTCTCTCCTCTCCCCCTTCTCATCTCCCTCCTTTCCCATCTATCTCATCTCTTCCCTCATCATCTCTCTCCTCTCCCCGTTCTCATCTCCCTCTTTCCCAACTATCTCATCTCTTCCCTCCTCAGCTCTCTCCTCTCCCTCCTTTCCCATCTATCTCATCTCTCCTCTCCTCATCTCTCTCCTCTCCCCCTTCTCATCTCCCTCCTTTGCCCTTTCCCAAATATCTCATCTCTCCCCTCCTCATCTCTCTCCTCTCCCCTTCTCATCTCCCTCCTTTCCCATCTATCTCATCTCTTCCCTCCTCATCTCTCTCCTCTCCCTCCTTTCCCATCTATCTCATCTCTCCCCTCCTCATCGCTTGCCTCTCTACCTTCTCATCTCCCTCCTTTCCCATCTATCTCATCTCTCCCCTCCTCATCTCTCTCCTCTCCCCCCTTCTCATCTCCCTCCTTTCCCATCAATCTCATCTCTTCCCTCCTCATCTCTCTCCTCTCCCTCCTTTCCCATCTATCTCATCTCTCCCCTCATCATCTCTCTCCTCTCCCCCTTCTCATCTCCCTCCTTTCCCATCTATCTCATCTCTCCCCTCCTCATCTCTCTCCTCTCCCCCTTCTCATCTCCCTCCTTTCCAATATATCTCAACTCTTCCCCTCATCTCTCTCCTCTCCCCTCCTTTCCCATCTATCACATCTCTCCCCTCCTCGTCTCTCCTATCCCCCTTCTTATGTCCCTCCTTTCCTTTTTCCCATCTATCTCATCTCTCCCCTCCTCATCGCTTGCCTCTCTACCTTCTCATCTCCCTCCTTTCCCATCTATCTCATCTCTCCCCTCCTCATCTCTCTCCTCTCCCCCTTCTCATCTCCCTCCTTTCCCATCTATCTCATCTCTTCCCTCCTCAGCTCTCTCCTCTCCCTCCTTTCCCATCTATCTCATCTCTCCTCTCCTCATCTCTCTCCTCTCCCCCTTCTCATCTCCCTCCTTTGCCCTTTCCCAAATATCTCATCTCTCCCCTCCTCATCTCTCTCCTCTCCCCTTCTCATCTCCCTCCTTTCCCATCTATCTCATCTCTTCCCTCCTCATCTCTCTCCTCTCCCTCCTTTCCCATCTATCTCATCTCTCCCCTCCTCATCGCTTGCCTCTCTACCTTCTCATCTCCCTCCTTTCCCATCTATCTCATCTCTCCCCTCCTCATCTCTCTCCTCTCCCCCTTCTCATCTCCCTCCTTTCCCATCAATCTCATCTCTTCCCTCCTCATCTCTCTCCTCTCCCTCCTTTCCCATCTATCTCATCTCTCCCCTCATCATCTCTCTCCTCTCCCCCTTCTCATCTCCCTCCTTTCCCATCTATCTCATCTCTCCCCTCCTCATCTCTCTCCTCTCCCCCTTCTCATCTCCCTCCTTTCCCATATATCTCAACTCTTCCCCTCATCTCTCTCCTCTCCCTCCTTTCCCATCTATCTCATCTCTCCCCTCATCATCTCTCTCCTCTCCCCCTTCTCATCTCCCTCCTTTCCCATCTATCTCATCTCTCCCCTCCTCATCTCTCTCCTCTCCCCCTTCTCATCTCCCTCCTTTCCCATATATCTCAACTCTTCCCCTCATCTCTCTCCTCTCCCTCCTTTCCCATCTATCACATCTCTCCCCTCCTCGTCTCTCCTATCCCCCTTCTTATGTCCCTCCTTTCCTTTTTCCCATCGATCTCATCTCTCCCCTCCTCATCTCTCTCCTCTCCCTCCTTTCCCATCTATCTCATCTCTCCCCTCATCATCTCTCTCCTCTCCCCGTTCTCATCTCCCTCCTTTCCCAACTATCTCATCTCTTCCCTCCTCAGCTCTCTCCTCTCCCTCCTTTCCCATCTATCTCATCTCTCCTCTCCTCATCTCTCTCCTCTCCCCCTTCTCATCTCCCTCCTTTGCCCTTTCCCAAATATCTCATCTCTCCCCTCCTCATCTCTCTCCTCTCCACTTCTCATTTCTCTCCTCTCCCTCCTTTGCCATCTATCCCCTCCTCATCTCTCTCCTCTCCCCCTTCTCATCTCCCTCCTTTACCATCTATCTCATCTCTTCCCTCCTCATCTCTCTCCTCTCCCTCCTTTCCCATCTATCTCATCTCTCCCCTCCTCATCGCTTGCCTCTCTACCTTCTCATCTCCCTCCTTTCCCATCTATCTCATCTCTCCCCTCCTCATCTCTCTCCTCTCCCCCTTCTCATCTCCCTCCTTTCCCAACTATCTCATCTCTTCCCTCCTCATCTCTCTCCTCTCCCTCCTTTCCCATCTATCTCATCTCTCCCCTCATCATCTCTCTCCTCTCCCCCTTCTCATCTCCCTCCTTTCCCAACTATCTCATCTCTTCCCTCCTCAGCTCTCTCCTCTCCCTCCTTTCCCATCTATCTCATCTCTCCCCTCCTCATCTCTCTCCTCTCCCCCTTCTCATCTCCCTCCTTTCCCAACTATCTCATCTCTTCCCTCCTCAGCTCTCTCCTCTCCCTCCTTTCCCATCTATCTCATCTCTCCCCTCCTCATCTCTCTCCTCTACCCCTTCTCATCTCCTTCCTTTCGCATCTATCTCATCTCTTCCCTCCTCATCTCTCTCCTCTCCCTCCTTTCCCATCTATCTCATCTCTCCCCTCTTCATCTCTCTCCTCTCCCCCTTCTCATCTCCCTCCTTTCCCATCTATCTCATCTCTTCCCTCCTCATCTCTCTCCTCTCCCTCCTTTCCCATCTATCTCATCTCTCCCCTCCTTATCTCTCTCCTCTCTACCTTCTCATTTCCCTCCTTTCCCATCTATCTTATCTCTTCCCCTCATATCTCTTCTCTCCCTCATTTCCCAAATATCTCATCTCTCCCCTCCTCATCTCTCTCCTCTCCCCTTCTCATCTCTCACCTCTCCCTCCTTTCCCATCTATCCCCTCCTCATCTCTCTCCTCTCCCCCTTCTCATCTCCCTCCTTACCCATCTATCTCATCTCTTCCCTCCTCATCTCTCTCCTCTCCCTCCTTTCCCATCTATCTCATCTCTCCCCTCCTCATCTCTCTCCTCTCCCCCTTCTCATCTCCCTCCTTTCCCATCTATCTCATCTCTTCCCTCATCATCTCTCTCCTCTCCCCGTTCTCATCTCCCTCCTTTCCCAACTATCTCATCTCTTCCCTCCTCAGCTCTCTCCTCTCCCTCCTTTCCCATCTATCTCATCTCTCCTCTCCTCATCTCTCTCCTCTCCCCCTTCTCATCTCCCTCCTTTGCCCTTTCCCAAATATCTCATCTCTCCCCTCCTCATCTCTCTCCTCTCCCCTTCTCATCTCCCTCCTTTCCCATCTATCTCATCTCTTCCCTCCTCATCTCTCTCCTCTCCCTCCTTTCCCATCTATCTCATCTCTCCCCTCCTCATTGCTTGCCTCTCTTCCTTCTCATCTCCCTCCTTCCCCATCTATCTCATCTCTCCCCTCCTCATCTCTCTCCTCTCCCTCCTTTCCCATCTATCTCATCTCTCCCCTCTTCATCTCTCTCCTCTCCCCCTTCTCATCTCCCTCCTTACCCATCTATCTCATCTCTTCCCTCCTCATCTCTCTCCTCTCCCTCCTTTCCCATCTATCTCATCTCTCCCCTCCTCATCGCTTGCCTCTCTACCTTCTCATCTCCCTCCTTTCCCATCTATCTCATCTCTCCCCTCCTCATCTCTCTCCTCTCCCCCTTCTCATCTCCCTCCTTTCCCATCTATCTCATCTCTCCCCTCATCATCTCTCTCCTCTCCCTCCTTTCCCATCCATCTCATCTCTCCCCTCTTCATCTCTCTCCTCTCCCCCTTCTCATCTCCCTCCTTCCCCATCTATCTCATCTCTCCCCTCCTCATCTCTCTCCTCTCCCTCCTTTCCCATCTATCTCATCTCTCCCCTCCTCGTCTCTCCTATCCCCCTTCTTATGTCCCTCCTTTCCTTTTTCCCATCGATCTCATCTCTCCCCTCCTCATCTCTCTCCTCTCCCTCCTTTCCCATCTATCTCATCTCTCCCCTCATCATCTCTCTCCTCTCCCCGTTCTCATCTCCCTCCTTTCCCAACTATCTCATCTCTTCCCTCCTCAGCTCTCTCCTCTCCCTCCTTTCCCATCTATCTCATCTCTCCTCTCCTCATCTCTCTCCTCTCCCCTTCTCATTTCTCTCTTCTCCCTCCTTTCCCATCTATCTCATCTCTTCCCTCCTCATCTCTCTCCTCTCCCTCCTTTCCCATCTATCTCATCTCTCCCCTCCTCATCGCTTGCCTCTCTACCTTCTCATCTCCCTCCTTTCCCATCTATCTCATCTCTCCCCTCCTCATCTCTCTCCTCTCCCCCTTCTCATCTCCCTCCTTTCCCATCTATCTCATCTCTCCCCTCCTCATCTCTCTCCTCTCCCTCCTTTCCCATCTATCTCATCTCTCCCCTCCTCGTCTCTCCTATCCCCCTTCTTATGTCCCTCCTTTCCTTTTTCCCATCGATCTCATCTCTCCCCTCCTCATCTCTCTCCTCTCCCTCCTTTCCCATCTATCTCATCTCTCCCCTCATCATCTCTCTCCTCTCCCCGTTCTCATCTCCCTCCTTTCCCAACTATCTCATCTCTTCCCTCCTCAGCTCTCTCCTCTCCCTCCTTTCCCATCTATCTCATCTCTCCTCTCCTCATCTCTCTCCTCTCCCCCTTCTCATCTCCCTCCTTTGCCCTTTCCCAAATATCTCATCTCTCCCCTCCTCATCTCTCTCCTCTCCCCTTCTCATTTCTCTCCTCTCCCTCCTTTGCCATCTATCCCCTCCTCATCTCTCTCCTCTCCCCCTTCTCATCTCCCTCCTTTCCCATCTATCTCATCTCTTCCCTCCTCATCTCTCTCCTCTCCCTCCTTTCCCATCTATCTCATCTCTCCCCTCCTCATCGCTTGCCTCTCTACCTTCTCATCTCCCTCCTTTCCCATCTATCTCATCTCTCCCCTCCTCATCTCTCTCCTCTCCCCCTTCTCATCTCCCTCCTTTCCCAACTATCTCATCTCTTCCCTCCTCATCTCTCTCCTCTCCCTCCTTTCCCATCTATCTCATCTCTCCCCTCATCATCTCTCTCCTCTCCCCCTTCTCATCTCCCTCCTTTCCCAACTATCTCATCTCTTCCCTCCTCAGCTCTCTCCTCTCCCATCTATCTCATCTCTCCCCTCCTCATCTCTCTCCTCTCCCCCTTCTCATCTCCCTCCTTTCCCAACTATCTCATCTCTTCCCTCCTCATCTCTCTCCTCTCCCTCCTTTCCCATCTATCTCATCTCTCCCCTCATCATCTCTCTCCTCTCCCCCTTCTCATCTCCCTCCTTTCCCAACTATCTCATCTCTTCCCTCCTCAGCTCTCTCCTCTCCCTCCTTTCCCATCTATCTCATCTCTCCCCTCCTCATCTCTCTCCTCTCCCCCTTCTCATCTCCCTCCTTTCCCATATATCTCAACTCTTCCCCTCATCTCTCTCCTCTCCCTCCTTTCCCATCTATCACATCTCTCCCCTCCTCGTCTCTCCTATCCCCCTTCTTATGTCCCTCCTTTCCTTTTTTCCATCGATCTCATCTCTCCCCTCCTCATCTCTCTCCTCTCCCTCCTTTCTCATCTATCTCATCTCTCCCCTCCTCATCTCTCTCCTCTCCCCCTTCTCATCTCCCTCCTTCCCCATCTATCTCATCTCTTCTCTCCTCATCTCCCTCCTTTCCCTTTTCCCATCTATCTCATCTCTCCCCTCATCTCTCTCCTCTCCCCTTCTCATGTCCCTCCTTTCCCATCTATCTCATCTCTTCCCTCCTCATCTCCCTCCTTTCCCTTTTCCAATCTATCTCATCTCTCCCCTCCTCATCTCTCTCCTCTCCCCTTCTCATCTCCATCCTTTCCCATCTATCACATCTCTCCCCTCCTCGTCTCTCCTATCCCCCTTCTTATGTCCCTCCTTTCCTTTTTCCCATCGATCTCATCTCTCCCCTCCTCATCTCTCTCCTCTCCCTCCTTTCCCATCTATCTCATCTCTCCCCTCCTCATCTCTCTCCTCTCCCCCTTCTCATCTCCCTCCTTTCCCATCTATCTCATCTCTTCTCTCCTCATCTCCCTCCTTTCCCTTTTCCCATCTATCTCATCTCTCCCCTCCTCATCTCTCTCCTCTCCCCTTCTCATCTCCCTCCTTTCCCATCTATCTCATCTCTCCCCTCCTCATCTCTCTCCTTTCCCTTTTCCCATCTATCTCATCTCTCCCCTCCTCATCTCTCTCCTTTCCCTTTTCCCATCTATCTCATCTCTCCTCTCCTTCCCATCTCTCATTTCTTTCTTTCCCATCTCCCCAGTTTACCCGCCCATCACCATATTTTCTTCACTCCATTTTGTCTCATCTTTCCTTCCCCATCCTTGTTCCCTTCTCTACTCATCACTGTCTCATATCCTATAGCCATCTCTCTGGGTCCAGGCTATATGTTAGGATGATAATGAAGTGCCCTTGATAGACAAAGCCTTATTTTTAGCATGTTTTGCACCTTTGCCATGCCTCAAACACAGGGCCCATGCTAACAGTAAATAGCCATTATTCTTGTGCCCATATCGCCCCTCTAGATACTCTCCAGATACTCACAGCAATGGAATAAGAGAGGAACATGATCAGAATAACCAGCATAAATCCCGAGATGTCTCCCCAGGCTCGGCGCAGGGTGGCTGTGATCATGTTCAGTTTGGGGTTTAATCTCAGAAGGTGCCACAACTTAATGGTTGATAACAGCACTAAGAAAGCGATCAGGTAGCCCAGGGCGGCGTCCGCAGTAGCCGTCTCATTAAAACTTACAAACCTTCAAAAAACAAAAAAAGAAGAGATCATTAAACTTTGTTAGTACAAAAATTCACTTGATCCAAAAACTGTGCTGGTAAATCTGGATAAATAAAGCTGGATTTACTGAAATATAACTTGTTTAGTAGATTAAAAAGTGATAAAAATGCTTTGTGCTTTTTCCCATATATTTTCATTTGGCGGCTTTTATTTCCCAGTGCACCTTATATGCTGAAAATATAGATATCTTTCACATCACAATTTAAACAGAACTGTAGTAAATATGTGGATTTTATCCATAAATATAATCATTTAAATATGGAAAGTACATTAAATAAATTCAGTCCTAATCCCAACCCTGAGATTTTTACATTTTACAACAGACGTCTTAAAGGAACACTGTAGCGCACAAGTGAATAACGTGCTTTAAAGTTAAATATTAAAACACGCTGTATTAAATGCATGATTTCTGGGACTACAGTTTAAAGGGATCTTAAGGGACCACGGTGGTCAAATTTTTTTTTCTGTATAATGTTTTGAATAATTAAAATGTAACACAAACTTTATATTTGTATCTATTATATGTAATTATTCTTTACCGTGGGGTTCTTTTTTTTGTCTTAGCTAATTATATTCTACATTCTCAGGAGGCTGTGGCTTTCTAAACTAATTAGCTTTCCATTAGTCCCATTGAAAACATTGAAAACAGCGTTCAACCTTCCCAGATCTCCTCTGATCCCTGTAGAATGTGGATTAATTGATAATTGTTAATTGCTCCAGAGGGTTCCCTAAAAAACTTAAATTCCTTCCTGACCCCAGATACTGGCGATCGGTTACCTCCCTAGATCAATACTCCCTCTCTAATTATCCTGGAGAACCCTAAATGCCTTTTTAGCTATCACTTTATTGTGCAATAGAAATGTCCTGTCCATTAAAAGTCTACTCCCACCTCCCACAGTTCATCCGCAGAAAACAAAATGGCAGCTTCCATTGGAACATTTTTTGGTATAGGGATTCATTGCTAATTTAGTGAAAGCAATAATAAATAATGAGAATAAATACATTTCCCCGACATACTCGTCCTTGTGCTCCTGATAGTAGTTGATTTCTCTTGTTCCAAGAATCGTCCTTTTCACAAACACGGAGAGCGCGCTCCAACTAATTAATATCATCGCCAGTTCCAGCAGGTTCCACTTGCTCTTGAAGTAACCCCATTTCAGAGTCTTCATGAGCTTCCCCTGGGAACAGATTAAACAGATAAATATACGGACGCCACTTCCAAAAACTAGTATTACAAAGACCACTGCATTATAGAAATAATATTCAATATTAAGATGTTATGATTACATATAGTGACTATACTATTTTCATTTTCTGTAAAAAAAATATATGTTCTGAAAGTGCTGTGAGCTCCTTTTCTGAGTGTTTCAGAGACAATACATGAGGCAGTTAACTGTACAAACATGTTCTCTTATCTATTATGTTTGGATACTTTACTCAGTCTAGCAGATGCCCCTGAAGAAGCCCTTCATTACATGAAACACGTAGAGATATTGCCACAGTGATTGTCTCATTGGCAGCACCAACGTCATCACATTGCAACACTACCTCATCAGCAGCACAGTAGGAACCGAGAGCTGCAGCTACCAATTACCCACAAGATAGACTAAATGATTACATAAGGACTGTGGTAACTTTGGTTTGCACTTGTTGAGGTTGGAATCTGCATTATGAGGGAAGTGATTGTACACAATGTTTTATTAATTATAAGACTAAATATAGTTATATAGAACAGAAAAGGACCATAAAATGACCTTTGACATTTTGTTCTGACAGACAGGTACATCTTCTATATGGCAGGAGATATGGCATGTGTAGCACTAGGGGTGGGTACACTCTACTTACCTGCACTACCATGTAGTATATAACAAAGAGGAAGTAAATGACCTCGGCAGCAACTACAAAGATGTGCAGCCCATCAGTGTAGGGGTACAGGCGGACGCTCTGCTGGTTTGTGTGCGTATAGAAGGCCCCTAAAGCAACATAAAACAAAGCATCATGTGAGCTATATCATGGATTCTAACAACATTCACAACTGTGAGCTTAAATTCATTTTTAAAGAAAATCTTTATTTTGTTTAAATCAGATGACCGCCATCTTTGTGTCCATACTTAATCCTGGCTTGGACTCTGTGTTCCAATAATTTACATTATGGTATGATATGAGGTGTATCAGTTAACTCACTAGTTGATTCAGATAAGCTTTTAGTAAAAAAACATCTCCCCCTTCCTCCTCCACATTTATGCAACCCTTGCCCTGCCCTGTACATGCCCCCTCAGGCCTTAAAATAAATATATTACTGTTACTGTTATAGAATTTTCTCCTAATGTGTTTTTTTGCTGTTAGTTACTTACATAATTCACAAAATTGCCAAAATGATTTTCCAAACTTACAAAGGTCTTTAAAATGGTATATGATCTATTATAAAGAAATTCATGACATTATAAGTCAACTAAATGTATATATTTTATAACAGTGATAGTGGAGGTTGCAAATATTGTTTAATCTTAATCTATAGTTAATAAAAAATAAACTATACTATAACTATATCAATTAAATGTTATTAATAAATAATAATAATGAATATAAACTGCATTTTCCTATAGTAAACTAAGATTGAAGTTCACAGTTCTGAGCTGGCAGTCGGCCTTTGTCATCCACCCACTAAAAGGAAGTTACAATTTTATCTTAATTGAGGTATGATTACATTTAATTATAGCTAAGCCCCATTTATTGTATTCAGGGCTGTAACTTAGGCCTGGGCATGCCTAGTCTCTGAAGAAGACTGCGCCGAAAACATTGCCTCAGGGGCTTATCAATTGTTAAATGCAATAATCTCTCGTTAAAGGGATATGAAAGGTTTCCGCTTGATACTAGGTATATAATATCCCTGTTTATCGATTTAATTTTTTGTACTTTATTTTATTAAAGGTATATATAAGTTTCCTGGATTTCAAATGTTTGGTAAGAAACAGGAAGTGATTATCAGAAAATATTTAATTTCTAGGCAGGAAAGTAAAATCCAGCTTTGCACACCCAGATTAAACTGGCATTACCAAGTATGCAGAGGGAATGTATCTAAGTATGCAGTTTGACCTTCCAAAGGAAGTACTTGGTGCTGGATTGCTTCTTTGCAACACAGCAATCCTGGAGTATGATACAAATGTATCTGCTTTCTCCTGATTGGCCAAAATTAATTATGCTAATCTTAGCAGGGATTTTCAGGGGAGTCAACTGACAAAAGCATCAGTTTGCAATTTGAAAATATTCAGCAAAAATCAGGCTGAGTTTGTAAATGTTTATTTTGGTATTTTTTCATGTAAGAAATGTTTTCATACACTACTGATTCTCCTCTATCAGATGCATTCATAATCCAGGAAACATATGTATGCCTTTAAGGAGGGCTTATAAACTCTGTTTTACTGCTTAAGTCAAAGAAATATTGCCAAGAGACACATGTAATATTATACTATCATTTTAACGACTAGAATTATATACCCAGTAAAATCCAGAAACCTTCCAAAGTAATAATATTATTCGAGAAAATCTGAATTTTTAAGACTTTATGTATAGAAGATATTTTCCTGTTCATGTCATCCCTTTCAAATATCTGGAGCATGAAATGTGTGTTTTTTGTTATCTATCAGTGGATATGGGAGTAGAGGGAAAAGGGAGAACTGCTCTCTTCCCCTGCACATGCCTAGAAGAAGGCAGCTTGCATCAATAAATGCAAGTTTGGCTCCTACAGAAATGTAAATGCCCCTCTCACCCAAACAGCTATAACCAAATGATCGTGGATGCTTCCAGGGACCACCAGATGAATCAAATTGGATTTTTTTATGTTAAAAATGACTTATTCCTGCTTACATGCTAACTCCATACATGCTCCTCGTTCCTCACCTAATGCTTTAGTCTCGAACATTATTCTGACGATGCAGAAGAGGTTAACATTGGCGTTGTAGATGGTGAACTCCACAAATACAGCTCTGGTGTAAGTGTCCAACCAGACGCCATCGAACAGACCCTGCAAAACTCTGAAAAACATATAGCGACAAAGTGTATACACCCGGCTGCGGCAAAGTGCTCTGTTACCATGGAAACTGGAAAATCATTTTTTAGAATTAAAAAGAAAGCTTTTATATTTTAATAATGCAACAATTTTTTAAATAAAACAATGAGCTTTAATTGCAAAATGTACCCCCCCCCCCCCCCATGTTGTGCAATCAGTGCCTATTATCTTGTAATACATGTGGCAATATCCCATTATAGGGGTCCGCCTTCATCGTGGTCTAAGTTACCTTATGTCACAGGGACATTCACATCATTTACAAATAAACAAAATCCAGAAATAGGAATTACATTTGAAATATGGGAAATTCCACTAAAGGGCCACTGTGTCATATTTAAAATGTACTTGTTTTTAGAGGATTGCACATGAAGTATCTATCTACACAATTATAATGTGTCATCTACAACAGCCAGTGCTTTCATTAGATCTGATGCAAGATAATTAGTTTACAAGGATACAACCTTCTAAGAAAGCAGCAGCAGAATCAGCTAAAAGAAGAAAATGGAATTAGATTTAAAAAAAAATGAATTGTACGGACAATTAAGCAATGTAGAGACTGAGCTCAGTTTTTTGCATTCAAAATACAATTTTGCCCTAGATTAAGTTGAGTTATTCAAAAATCACTGTATAAAACATTGATCACAAGGTAGCCCTGAAGTCCCAGATTTGGATAACGAAAAATGATGATGAACAAAAAATGTTCACAAAGAAATCTAGCCCCATCTCCCAAGGCTTCCTCCCACTTCACTCCAAACATCTAGACATTCAGATCAGCTCTGACAGCTCCTCCATCAGGGGGCTCAAAAGCAACAGGCAATAATAAAAACAGACTGACAATAGTGTCCTCTGCTGACCGCGCAGACTATGAAACCAACGTGCGACCCCAAGCTATGAAAAAAAAGTGTATCTTAGTCCTTAGACCAAAGTCTTGTGTGATTAGTTATTTCTCAGGTCTTTCTTTAATAATTGTGTGTATGTATATTTATTTTTTGCCAGTGTTGGTATCATGGGTGCAGTAGCCATATTGGTTTTTGGCAGTGTTTATTGTGTGAATGCGGAGGCCATAATTGTTACTGGCAAATGGATTGTTAGGCATGTGTGATGTTGTCAGGTTTGAACTAGACGTTACACGGGCATAGCTCCTTCAAGTGTCGCCGCCCTGCTGCATTTACATAGCAATGTGCCTGTGTAGTCCGGGGTCAGCCATTTCAATATAACTGGATCAAGTGATCATTTATATAAATTCAATCTTGTGTCAGTGCCTTGGAAACAAGCTCTATGTACATTTGATTTTATGCTCAAAAACAGGACCCTCCATTCTTTAGAAGGTGTTTAATTTGTTTTCTGCTATGTACAGCGCTACAGAATATGTTGGCGCAATATAAATAAAAATAATAATAATAATAATAATAATATTAAATGTATATATTTTAAGGGGTCCATAATTTTATGGACATACTTAAATTAACATTCAGCTTTGAAATCTGCACAGCGTTTGTTATTGTTAGTTGTCTGTACAGGGGCATAATTAGGTCTTATGCTGCCCTAGGCCCGTTCAGATTTATGCACCCCAACAACCCATTTACTCCTCCACAATTCCTCTTGCTATATCGCTATTGTCAGTTTACCACAAACCTATATAGAACATTATATGTGTCTATGTAAATATAGATTAAGTCAGAGGGTGCCAGGTATACTTACAGACAGAATATTCTCTGCATATAGACATTTCTGTGCATATTCCATGAAATTGCATCGGTAACTTGGTGCCCCTTGAAAATGTGCTGCCCTAGGCCTGGGCCTCATGGGTCAAAGCTAAATTTCCCCCATGTGTCTGTGGCCTTTAACATTTCAAAAATGCTCTTAGAAACACATTAACTATCAAGATATTTGGTGTAAATGTGGGCAGGATTATCACATATATAGTTGTGAGGAGCACCAAAGGCGATCCGTGGCAGCATCTGCGACCCTCGCAAAATTTACATTGTTACACAAAAAAAAAATACGAGACACGTTACGACCCATTACAACCTCGCAAAAATCGGAAGCAACACGCGCACAGGAAAACATGAAAAATACAACAAATGCACACAACAAATACATAAAAAGCTTACTTACAGGAAGAGGGAGCATCCAGGACCTCAAAAACTAAAGTTACACCTCAATTTAACGCAAATTAAAAGAGTTTAGACACTAAAAATGGCCGCCGAAAAAAATGAAAACGAGGCTACACCAGTCTAAAGACGCAAAACACCACCAAACACCTACGTATTTGCCAAAAAACAACTACGAGATTAAAAAATAATGACACAACCCGCGCAACCCCAAAAACATTACAAACACAATAAATACAAACAACAAACACATAAAAAGGTTACTCACAGCAAGGGGGGCACCGAGGACCTCTGCAAGTGAAGTTACACCTCCATTTAAGCACAAATTGCAGAGTTTAGAGACCGAAAATCACCTAAGCGAGAGAAAAAATGTCCGCCGAACAAAATGCAAACGAGGCTAAAGGTCCCTAAACACGCAAAACATTACCATAAACACCACCAAACACCTACGTATATTCCGAAAAAGTCCACCAAACACCTACGGATATTCTGAAAAAGTCGCACGACATAAAAAATGAAGGACGTTACATCAGCCACATTATATACACCAAACACCATTAGCTCACTTACAATTTCATTGCCGTCATTTTTTGACGGGCAATTCGCTAGTTATACTATAAGTACCTGGATGCGCTGACTCGATCATTCCCTAAATGCACCACGTAGCCTCCACCCCTGTACGTTGCCAGCTTCCCCCAGGTCGGGTGGCTTCTGAGCTTAGTCTGGCTCTGGTAGTGCCACGCAGAGCTGGCATCCGTAGTATTGGTAACAGCAGAGACATTCCAGCGCTCATCGTAGTGGGTCATATCTTCAGCATCCATTGAGTACGGAGCTCTGCAGTCGTTAATGGTACCCTGGAGGGCACGGGCAACTGGGCACGAATTCCTCATAACTCTGAGCTGGCGGATACGGGCAGTGCCAACTAGCTTGGAGTTACCGTCAGTTACAAAACCTGGAGAGCAGAGGTATGATTAATGATTACAATATATATATATATATATATATATATATATATATATATATATATATATACACACACATACATACCTATAACATGTATCGGCCGGCACTAAAAGAGCATTAAAACCTCACTGATCATTAAAGAGCATGCCCAGTTGGTATAGATTATAGTAATAACAAGACTACATGACTTAATTGTCTATTTTTTATCCAACTGGGCATGCTCTTGTGGTTTATCAACCCTCCCACTCTAAGAGCTAATTAAGAATGTAAGATAAAGTCATTAGGATAGAGAGGATGTTTTCCTGTGATTTATGCTTAAAATACCCAACTTTAAAGCTCAATTACCTAGCATGTCCACTTGTGGGTATGTTACCTGGGAATGTTCCATATAAATTGCTGATTAGAGTAGTGTTCGCCCATGTGAAGAACTGCCGGTAGCTGCAGACTGGTTCAAGTCCCTCCGTGAAGCTTCTTTCAATATGTTTATTCAGGTAATAAGAGTTGGGGTCTCTCTGCCCATAGGCAACGAGCAGAAGCATCCACAAGAAACCCAGATACGCTGAAACAAAGCAAGCGCAGACATTAATAATGTACGAAATGCAGTATAGTAATACCAAGTACACTGTAATCAATCATATAGCTTTTTTCATTATTTAATAGTTGCTGTGATAGCATTTATGGCATTTATACTGTTTACTAGCGACTTGCCCGTCAAAAATGACGGTCAATAACATTTGAAGCCATGGCAATGCTGTTTGCCACACAATGTCAAGCTCTTTCTACTCTGAGGACCTTCGGCGCTCATTGCAAGCCTCTCCTCTGAGCACCTTCGGCGCTCATCACAAAGACAGATACATATGTCTATATTTTTTTAAATAATAATCAATTAATTAGTTACTTAATAAATTAATATACTTTACCTATTTCTAATTAATATATCCAGCAATCAATAGCCTGAAGAGCTAACAATCTCTTTTTATTTTCCTGCAGCATACAATGTTTAGTTGGACTGTTCCTGACCTGAGGAGAAAGTGTCAGCAATGTGCCAACCGTGCATTAGAAATAAGCTAAGTGCGCAAGGGCAAACCGTTGGTTTAGTTGTGTAAAGCGCCATTTTAGATTTGTAATGTTATTAGTTGCAAGTTAGTGTTGTAAAATGGCGTCATTTGTGTATGTGTTACGCGGCTCGCAAGCGTTTTTCTAATAGTGTATTTTGTTCCTCGTACGTTCCAGGGTAAAAGTTGTACGTTGCTGGCGGTGTTTTGCGCAGTTCAGGGTCTTGTAGCCTCGTTTTAATTTTTTTCGGCCGCCATTTTTTTTCTCGCTTAGCTGATTTTCTAGTGCCGAAACTCTGCAAATTCGGCTTAAATTCACATGCAGTTTCACTCTCAGACGTCCTGGCTGTCCCCCATGCTCCGAGTTTTAAAGCCTCCACTGCTTGCCTTGCTTTGCGAGGATCGCAGGCGATGAGCGCCAAAGGCGTTCATCGCCTAAGTGCTGCGAGTTTTACTGCCTCAACTGCTCGCCTCACTAAGTTGCACGCACAACGAAAAGCGTGACAACGTCTCGCAGTTTGACAATTATAATATGTGATTAATATTTCACATGACCCTAAGCCGGAGTCAGCTACACTGTAAGATTCATTGAGCTTATAGGAACCTTCCTTCGGGTGCTGAATGGACAATAAATCACAATCTCCCTCTACACTTTCATTTTTCTCTTTACTGCAATACTAAATTTCCATTTTTTTCCCCTTTAGGATTAACTAAGGAACCCAAAGAAAAATGAAGAGATTTTTGAGTTGCAGCAATGAGAGTTTTGTTGCCATGTGCAGGGTGCTTGTGATTTTTGGTCCTTGTAAAACCTGCAGTTCAAGAAATAACATTGATTTGGATATTGTCAATATTACCCAGTATTTAACGTTAACCTTAACATATACATACAATGTTTCAATTAGACAAACAAATAAAAGCAATGACTTATTACCCAATATTTCACGGATTAGGCCAAACACTTTTTGCTCCTTTATGTAATTGCTCTTCATCTTGCTGATGTCGGCCGGAGGGGGCGGCTGGTAGATCTTGCTGTCTCTGCGAGACTCCAACAAGAGATTTGCATCACCTGAAAAAAACAAAACTGGTTGTAAAATATACCAAAATGTACTAGACACCCTAATGTTAGTATGAATCTGTAGCGCTAACGTGGAACGGTGCTACTCTGCAATTTAGAGCTCTAAGGCCGGAATTGGGCTTTTTAATTTTGTTATCTCTTCTATCATTGATAAAGACGCAATATAGGGCAGAGAACGCATCTGGTGTTTAGTTTTGTTTTTAGGCTATTTTATTTTATTTCTTATACATGTTGCGATATAGGTACATTGCCTGTATAATGGGTTATTATATTTTTTATTGTGTAGAATAAATCCTGGTGTGCCCTGAGATAAGCCTTAGTGTGCAATTCCTGTTGTACACTTTCTGTTACGATATTTGGGTATACAAGCCCTTAAGGTATGCAGAGTGTATAGGTGCTCCATATCGACCACCAGTAATAATATTACAAGCAGGCTTTATACATACTCAGGAACCAGCTCACTGCACTTATATACATTTAATTGCACATAAGAGACCTCAACTACCAAGATGGGAGGATCTGGTATTTACAGAAGAACCCAGAACTGCATAGAGGACCATACAGTGGACCTTCTTCTCATAGAGGACCATACAGTGGACCTTCTGCTCATAGAGGACCATACGGTGGACCTTCTGCTCATAGAGGACCATACGGTGGACCTTCTGCTCATAGAGGACCATACGGTGGACCTTCTGCTCATAGATGACCATACGGTGGACCTTTGGCTCATAGAGGACCAGACGGTGGACCTTCTGCTCATAGAGGACCATACGGTGGACCTTCTGCTCATAGAGGACCATACGGTGGACCTTCTGCTCATAGAGGACCATATGGTGGACCTCTTGATACGCCATACCCATACCTAATGATCAGAGCCGGATCTACCTTTTTGGAGCCCATAGTAAGTGAAATGTAGGAGCCCCTGCGAGTGTGCGTGTAAGTTCCTTTTCCTGTTGTAACTCGCTTGATTTTTTTTTTAAAGTGGGGCCCCTCCCCGGGAAACGACCTTGGGCGGCTGCCTAGTTGGCCTAATGGGTATTTCGGCCGTGCTCATGAGATGAGAGATTGACATGTGAGTGTGCTTTTGTTATACTATTTTATCATTGTGTCTCTATATATATTATTGATTTGCACTCTCTCTCATTTCCCCCTTTTTGATTGTTAAATATGAACTGGAAATAAATCCATCCCACCTGTCCAGTTTGCTTTCTAAAGAATGAGATTGTTTTCTCACCAGGTCACGGAGAAAGAGACCGTGTCATAATAAGTGAACAAACTCGCCATTATAATGAGTTTGGTCAGTATCAAGAGCGGCGCTATGGCTGTGCATGTGTGAAAGGGTTAAACTATAAAATACTACAAACCCCCATAAATTCCACCCACAAATTCATCGACAAACACTAAAAACTGAATATAGATTTCGACATTTTTTTCTAGAGTAAATGTATCTTGAGATATTCCCGATTGTCTGCTAATGAGGGGCTCGGGTATGTGTGCCTTTGCAGCACATTGTGCGCCTTTCCTCCTGCGTCATACAGTGGAGTATTATCTCGCTGTTAGATCCTCCTACATTAATAAAGCACATATTGTCACACATTAGCACATGGAACAGCATGTTCATGTACCCAAACTGCACAAATAATGCTGAATATCTCAATAATGACTTACAGTAGAGAAAACTGACATATGGCACTCAAACTGTGAAAGAACTGCTAGTGCCTCCCCAAAAACTGGACTGGTAGTGTTACATTAATATAATGAGGGTCACATCACCACTTCAAAGTAAATGGTATTAGATAATAATAACACATAAGCACAATGCTTAATTTAGTAACAATTATGTCTTCCACTGGTGACGACTATTGAATTGACCGATCTAGTTGACTGAGCCTCTTTACCAAAACGTAGTGCCTTGTTGACTTACTAGCTTTCAATTAGTTCTAGTGACGGTGCCGGCACCAAAGGACACATTGAAGTTGAAGTTTGTGAAAAGTTATCTGCCAAAAACTGGAAGCACCAACTATAACATAATTGCATATATTACTTAATAAATTAAATGGCTGTATTTTTCCCAGCTCTATTTTTACTCACTGAAACCTTCAAAATAGTGCCTACAAAGCACCAACCCCAACAGCTCACACACACAGCATATCTACTAGATGTACTAGCCAATCACAGACTGTTTCTCTACATTATGTTTTGAAATGCCGCTGAGATACAATCTGATTGGTTAGTACATCTAGTACTACAGAAAGACTGCGTGCATAAGTTACAGAGTGGAGTAAAAACACAGCTTTTTAGCCTCTTGTTCATAAAATGATGTTTAGAGGCAAAATAGGTAGTTTATTTTAATATTAAAAACAGGGAACATTTCTTATTCCTTTAGATAGATCCTTTTAATAATCCTCCGGCCAGCTTTTTGCACACCAGACAACCAGGGGTGTCCTTTCTATATCTGCCCCATCCCAGGGAGCTCACTCCACGTATCCATACTATATTTTTTATAATTTACTTCTGAATCTTCCACGTGCCCATGTGATCATGACCTCTTTTTCTTGATATCAGTTTCATCTGAACATCAATAATTAAATCCCCACAATTCCATACCTGGTGCAGAGAGCTTCCCGTTCAGAGGCGTCTCTTCTTCATCCTCTGCTTCAACTTTCTTCAGAACTAGAGCGAAGAAAGCTGCAAATCCCAAGACCTGGAATACAAGAGAGATCAGATGAGGATCTAAGACACAAAAAGAAATATAAACACCGGCCATGTATTAGTGATGGATTCTGTAACATTTATCCGATAATTATTATTTTTAAGCTCAAGGAATTAACCAATAGGCCAATTTATAAAAAAAAATATTGTAACATTTTACCTGCAAATGGTAGTGTTTTCCATGGAGTATTTACTATACTATTTCATATGGCATAATATGATGTATTTCTATAATTAGTGTAGTTTTATTAGAGTATTTCAAATTAAGGCTCTAAAAAGTAAACAAAATCTCCCCGTTTGTTGGAATGTCAAATTAATATTAGAAATGTGCACTAATTTCAATGTTATTTTATTATTAATATTATTATTACTAATAATAATAATGATAGTTTCATATGTAACATGTGCTGTGTATAACAAATTATTATTATGTGCAGTTTCTTGTCTGCCATTCAAATAACCATTTGCAAATGGAGAAATGTTTTAAATGTCAGTATATTCTTTAACTATTATCTGGTTGTTTTTTATTCTTTATTAAAAGACAAAAATGTAAAATACATCTCTCTTAATTTCCAATGATAACATTAATTACATCTATCTGTCTATCCTTCTCCAGTGAATAATTATGTATTGCAATGCAAATGCTTTTGAATGTTTTTGCAGTTAATATATCAATTTGATAATTGATTTAATAATATATATCAGTTTCATAAAAATGGGCCTATAGAGGTAATTTACATTATTATACAGTTGTGCAGGCGGTGCAATGCACCGTGGCCCTGCGCCTTTGAGGGGCTCAGTGCTACCATTGCCATTGCCCTCCTCTGCCCCCTCATTGCCCTCCCATGTGGCCATCCTCAACACTCTGCGGCCCTGCTCGGCGCCTGGCCCCTTGGCTCACCCAGAAAGTGGAATGGAGCATCACCGGCAGGACATGGAGGTAAGTATATATATATATATATATATATATATATATATATATATATATATATATATATACCCACACAATCTCTTTAGGCTGTAAGTTTGTGAGTTTTCAATCTTGCAAGGTGCTTTGGTGAGAGCAAATTGGACACTGGATCCTAAACTCCAAAACAGGGCCCTCCATCTTTTGTAATGTGCTAATACTGCTGTTTTTTGCCTTGATCGAAACCCATGTATAAGGCTACGGATTATGTTGGCTCGTTACAAATAAACAATAATAATAATAATATATGTATATATATCTATATTATATATTGTTATTACTTTTAACGGCTGTGTGATGAAGAGACTCTCAAAGAAAGAGATGGCCATGGATATCAGCCACTTGATGGAACTGTCTTTGCCATAATGTAGCCCGTATAACATGGTGAAGAATCCGGACACACCACTGGTGGCAATCACGAGAAACCAGCCAATGAAAACAAACCACCAGGGCAGTCCCTTGGGGGCGCTCTTCTTTCCATTCTCAGAAAGACTTGCTGAAGATGAGCATCTGGAGAGCAAGGAGACAGCAGGTGTCAGGTTTAGTTTATTTTCTAACATGAATTAAAAAAAACTAAAATCATATTGGTAGATTTGGGGAAAATAAGTCACAAAAATTCAATAATGAACCAGCTTCCAGGTGATTCCAATAGCTTCCAGACAATCAGTGTGAGCCATGTGACAAGAGGGTCTTGGACGCCCCAGTACATCAGGCAGGTAACACTAATTTTAAAATTATTTTATTTACTGGGTTTCCATATCTTGAACTAGCAAGTGGTGAACTAGATACTCACTGCCATTTACCTGGTTCTTACACTGGGCCTTCAAGTAAAAATTAATGTCTTTAGGAAATCTTTTGAGAGAACCTTACTTCTGTTAAAAAAAAGACGTTTAGAAATGTTTAAAACATATGCTTTCACATGCATGATGAAAATAAATTGTCCTCTATGTTCCTTTTAAAGGTATACTGAACTCCCATACATGCAAACCTCTCGTTTAAAGAACTATATTTAATAATGTAATAATTATGTCTTGGAATGTGGAAAAAAAAACTTTAATGCACAGTCTATTATATGGAACTATATGCTTTCTTGGCCATCTCCATTGTTGTCTTATATAGATGTCACTATTTATTTAGCAGGAAAGATGATAAAATGCACTACAGTGCTCCTTTAATCCCATTGCATGCCTCTCAGGCACCATAACATCTAGATATATCTCACATGTCACTGGCAGAGCTGGAGTGGGACAGCTGGTTTTCCAGGATGCCCTTCATGTGCTGGACCTGGGCCACAGCCTGGCTGTAACTCTGAGGTTTCTGGAACTGATGTGGCCCCAGGAATTCCAGCTTCCTCTCCACGTGTTGGAGCTGCAGGTATAGATATCGGTTATGATCAAGACGTAGGGGTCTTTCCGTCCTCTGACTGTCTGGGGTCGGGCTCCTCATCTCCTCTGGAAAGGACAAAAACACAATATATAATTGTAACAAACATATATAGAACATAAGTGGTTGTAGATTAAATATTAATTAATATATACAACACAAAACTGAATTATAGTGGAAAAGTGTGCTATTTTTTTTGCATTTTAGAAAAACATAATCTGCTGCTGTAAAGCCGTTTTTATCATTTTTATTGTGCCACTTAAATGATTGATTCTTAGTAGAGCTGTATGTGTATCCAAGGCATGACTGAATAACTGCACTGCATTTGTCCCTCCTGGTTGCTGCCTGACGTATCAACTATCCCTTTTATAAATTAGAGTTTATGCATATTATTACTGCACTAGCGACTTGCCCGTCAAAAACTGACTGTCAATAAAATTTGAAGCCATGGCAATGCTGTTTGGCACTCAATGTTAAGCTTTTTATACTGAAAGGACCTTCGGCGCTCATTGTGAGCCTCTCCTCGTGTGTCCTTTGTCTCGTCTCTATATTTTTTTAAAATACTAATTCAGGAATTAATTGAATAATAAATTAATATAGTTTAACTTTTTCTAATGAATATATTTAACATTCAATAGCCTGAAGAGCTAACAATCTCTTTTATTGTCCTGCAGCATATAATGTCCAGAGGGACTGTTGCTGCCCTAAGAAGATAGTGTTATGAATGTTGCATTAAAAATAGGCTGCGTGCGCGAGGGCAAACCGTTGGTTTATTTCTGTAAAGCGCAACTGTAGATGCGTAATGTTGTTAGTGGCAAGTTAGGATTGTAAAAAAGCGTGTATGTACTACGTGTTTCGCGAGCATTTGCCGTACTTTGTAATAGTGTATTTTTTACCTCGTAGGTTCCTGTGTGAAAGTGGTATGAGGTTGGTGGCGTTTTGCGTGGTCCAGGGTCGTGTAGCCTCGTTTTCATGTTTTTTGGCCTCTATTTTTTTAGTCGCTTAGCCAATTTTCGAGTGCCTAAAGTGGCGGAAATCGACTATTACTGCCCAGGGCCATCTGCTATAGACTACAGGTGAACTACTCTACAAGGATCGTTTGGGCTCTTGGAAATCTCGGCAGTCTGGCTTCTGTATCAGTCTCTCCATCAGGAATCAGAGCTTCCAGGAGTCTCAGTAACCTTCCGGTGGTAGTAACCAAGACAAGTTACGTGCAGGGTGGAGATAGGATCATTATCGCAGCCACCAGGAGCAAATAAGAGAACATACCATTTCTATGTCTCAGCAGTGAACTGTTTTATTTTTGGAAAGTCAAACAATATTTATAGGGGGTAGACACAGAGCAGGGTGTATACAATACAATAATGAAGGGCAGACAAACAAAACATTTTTTAGAGAAAATCTAAATTTTGACAGTTCTCTGTGTAAAGAAAAATCTTGTTTTTTGTTTCATCATGCCTTTATAGCTGGAACATGAGGGGTGTATTTTTTATCTATCAGGGAAAGGAGGGATGGAGTAGGAAAGAGTGAATGGAGGGATGACTTACTAAATATTGAATCTTTTAGAATTTCACACCTACCCTTTCCCCTGCATAGGTCCAGAAGCAGACAGCTTTCGTCATTAGATCAAGCCCTGCTCTCCAGAAATGTAAACACATCTTACACACACAACCTCCACCAAAGTTTCATGGATGTCACCAGAGTCAAGTAGAGGCATCAGATTTTACTCCATGCCTAGTTATGCTATTAGTCAGACTTAAAGTTTTTCAAAGACATATTTAATTATACAGTGATGTTTTAATAAATGTATTTAAATAATACTAACTAAACCTAGAGCAGATATTGGATTCATAAACTTACAAAACAAGCCATAACATGACCTCTCTACTTGGTGTAAGAGCTCCATCCTGTAACTGAATGGTGCCCCAGGAATATTTCTGCCACGTTACCTTGTAAATCTGCAGACCCCAGACTGAGGATCAGAGATTTCTCTTTCTTCTTACTCTCAACATAAAACTCCTGCCCGGCTCTGTTCTGCTGACAGATGATGTCTTCTACCACAGATAGGAGTTTGTTGATATCGGTGGATTTCCCAAAGTCGGCGTCAGTCACAGGAGTCCTCTTGCTTTTAAACAGAGAGTTGGCGATTCTCCTGATATCCTGCGGGCACCAAATGGGCAGGGGAATCATTAAAGGGAAAGTTTCTGCATTTTATAAAGTAAATGATATCCATGAGTGCAGGGGTGTAGGAACTGGGGGGACAAAGTCCCCCAGATTATATGAACAGGGGATCCAAAAAATAGCAAAATTAAACTTAATCATGCATCACTAGAAGGCGCCAGTGTTATGGAGCAGTATGTCATTCCCATGAAAACTCTGCAGTTCATGAAGAGACTTTGCTCTACTTGCTGTGCAATCAGTGACCTTCTCTCTGCAACATTTTCGCTGAGACGTGGTCCCTCGTAGGCTAGGATACCACACTACACATCCAGCCCTACAGAGTCTGTGTCTGCATAAGCTGCAGTGGGAAGACCCATGCTTAAAAATGTAAATATATGTGTAAAATGATAGAACCTGTCTAGCACACCTTTGAGTAGACAGTAAGAAAATACTTAATTTGTTTGGTCAATCTGCATCTACCCTCCTCCTACAGTTTGTTTGTACAGTATATATGTAATTACCAATGAGGAGTTGAAGGTGTTATTAGCTTTACTGACTTTGCAGCAACCCCTTTATTACTGCTTTAAGAAGCCTGGATTTAAAGATTTCTCTACCCAAAAATCTGGGGCATTGTTTACTAAAGAGTGCCGTGATACAAATTATATTAAAGTACAATATATTTATGTACAGCGCTACGGAATATGTTGGCGCGTTATAAATAAACTATAATAATAATAATTAAAGCTTTACTTGCTCATAATAAGCCTCTGGATCATTGATTGACCACCTCAAAAAAGTGTTGGCCACTATTTTTTCTCTTCATGGTTCTTTGAATAACTCACCTTGATAATGGACATAATGTTTTAGAAAAAAAATACACATCCTTTACATTTTTCATTTTACAAGCAATTATTTTTTACTTTGGGTTTTCCCTTTTCTTCACTGGGTTTTTTCCTGGAGCTTCCGTTCTTACAAGGGTATGCGCTAGTAAACCAATGAGTGTTACATTATTCTAACTGCCACAGTTCCCATTAGAAGCCTCCTGTGCATTCTAATCCCCCCCCCCCCACATTAGGAAGTAGATCAGTGGAAACTCAAATGTCATTTTCAACTGTAGCATAATTACATATCAGTGTTCATTGATGGTAAATCCAGTACCTTGAGGACAGCGTCTGGGGTGAGAGAGATGCTGGTGATTTCTGGTGGTGGGGGGGATTTCTTTGCAGACACTGTCTCACAGCCCCCTGTCTTGCCCTCACTTGATTCCTTCTCTTGCCTTGGACGGACATGTCTGAAGATCTGGACAATCAAGAGGTTGATCGGAAACATGAGCAGAGAGCTCTCGAATCCAATCATAACCTCCTGCCAGGTGAACTCGATCTTACCTGTGGAGAAGACAACACATGAGGCTACTTTTCAAGCTGTTTTACATGGGTTAGGCGTGTGCAGAAAAAGTAATGATGCTGGATATAAACACTATCTACCGAGCAGATTTCATATACATTACCAAGTCTGCAGGTCCTCTAAAAGGTGGATAGTTGGCGCTGTGGAATTGCAAATTATTTTTGGATATTACTGGACCACTTTAATTTTAGGAAGAACCATCACAAATTAAAAATTTATCAGCAATGTAAACCATGAACCTGAAACGGTTTTCATAGAAAACCTTAATGTTTGAAGTATTTATAAAGAAAGTTTCTCTCTCTCGTATGACTAGAGCCCAACTTGATAACTTGCACATTGAGGAGTGTTTTTATTTAATCTGCCAGTGGAGTGAGGGTGTGGAGGAAGGATAGGTGTTGGTCAAATCATTTGACACGTATCCCCTTCCATTGAACTTGCTAAGAAACAGGTAGCTAGCAAAACAAATGCAAGCTCTGCTAAAATGTAAACACCCCGAGAGAGGTGTGTTAGGACGAGAGGTGTGTTAGGGCGAGAGGTGTGTTAGGGCGAGAGGTGTGTTAGGGCGAGAGGTGTGTTAGGGCGAGAGGTGTGTTAGGGCGAGAGGTGTGTTAGGGCGAGAGGTGTGTTAGGGCGAGAGGTGTGTTAGGTGTTAGGGTTAGGTGTTAGGGCCAGGGCTGTTAGGGTGAGGGGTGTTAGGGTTACTGGGAAGAAATTCTTGGAAAAGATTCACGGACCCCTCTGTTGTGCCACCTTGTGGCTGATGGGCGCTACTGCGCACGGGCAGCAAACAGGAAAGATTCATATTATTATTCAGGATTTTGCATTTGATTAATTATGTAAACCAAGAGTCCTACAAATCTTTTTAGCATGGCTACTAGAAACAGATTATTATGAATTTAGTGACTATGAGCCTTATGTTCCAGTCTTTAAATGTAATGACAGGGGCGTTGGGGACTGCAGTCACAAGCATTTCAATGCAAATATACGATGGCAAAGGGTCATCCTTGTCTGGTACTTGCTAAATACTGCCTTATGTTTAATGTATTTAAATGTCCTTTAGCAATGTTAGCACATAGTAAACTCTTGATGTGTTAGATAAGATTGCATCATCTTGTACATACGCTTTTACAGCGAGCATGTATTTGCTGGAAACTATATACCGTAATTGCCCCCTAGGTTTTCAGTAACATTTATTTAATATCTAATTTTGTGAACTGAAGTAAAATACTGTGATATGTTAAATTACTTTTCATGCAGGATTTATTGTGTCAAACTCGATGTACATGGTGTACTCTACCAAACTCTAATGCTTGTTTGCATTGCAGTAATACGATATATTTTTAATTAAGCGTGTGGCGTTTACCCAGGTCCATTTTCTGTTCAGCTGGGTCGGTGGGTATCCCCCAGAACATAATGCTGGTCAGCATGGTACAGAGCAGCAGGGAGAAGCAGCAGGAGACTCTCTGCACTCGAGTGAAAGGGCTTCTGGGAGATCGGCTGAACACAGAGTACCAAATGTGTCCATCCCGAAATCCTTTAGACGTCTTCATGAAAAACAGGTTGCTGTGGGGGAAAAACACAGAGACAGCTTCTGAAGACTAATAAAATATTGACAATGCAATCTGCCAATTATCTGATAGTTATAAAAATGCTTTGGCTTAAAGGATCCCTGTAGCTTAGAAATGTTTAAAATGCTTGTATAAGCAGCTGCTGACGAGTGACGTCAGACGCCGGAGACACGCAGCACCACGCTTGGCTGGTTGGTGAGAGAGCCGAGGGACAGCAGTCAGGACCAGATCACTATCTAGTAAGTACAGGGTGATACATAGCTAGGGACAGCAGTCAGGACCGGATCACTATCTAGTAAGTACAGGGTGATACATAGCTAGGGACAGCAGTCAGGACCGGATCACTATCTAGTAAGTACAGGGTGATACATAGCTAGGGACAGCAGTCAGGAGAGGGTTACTATCTAGTAAGTACAGGGCGATACATAGCTAGGGACAGCAATCAGGACCGGATCACTATCTAGTAAGTACAGGGCAATACATAGCTAGAGACAGCAGTCAGGAGAGGGTTACCATCTAGTAAGTACAGGGCGATACATAGCTAGGGACAGCAGTCAGGACCGGATCACAATCTAGTAAGTACAGGGATATACATAGCTAGGGACAGCAGTCAGGACCGGATCACTATCTAGTAAGTACAGGGTGATACATAGCTAGGGACAGCAGTCAGGACCGGATCACTATCTAGTAAGTACAGGGTGATACATAGCTAGGGACAGCAGTCAGGACCGGGTCACTATCTAGTAAGTACAGGGCGATACATAGCTAGGGACAGTAGTCAGGACCGGATCACTATCTAGTAAGTACATGGCGATACAAAGCTAGGGACAGCAGTCAGGACCGGGTCACTATCTAGTAAGTACAGGGCGATACATAGCTAGGGACAGCAGTCAGGACCGGATCACTATCTAGTAAGTACAGGGCGATACATAGCTAGGGACAGTAGTCAGGACCGGATCACTATCTAGTAAGTACATGGCGATACATAGCTAGGGACAGTAGTCAGGACCGGATCACTATCTAGTAAGTACATGGCGATACATAGCTAGGGACAGCAGTCAGGACCGGATCACTATCTAGTAAGTACAGGGCGATACATAGCTAGGGACAGTAGTCAGGACCGGATCACTATCTAGTAAGTACATGGCGATACATAGCTAGGGACAGTAGTCAGGACCGGATCACTATCTAGTAAGTACATGGCGATACATAGCTAGGGACAGCAGTCAGGACCGGATCACTATCTAGTAAGTACATGGCGATACATAGCTAGGGACAGTAGTCAGGACCGGATCACTATCTAGTAAGTACATGGCGATACATAGCTAGGGACAGCAGTCAGGACCGGGTCACTATCTAGTAAGTACAGGGCGATACATAGCTAGGGACAGTAGTCAGGACCGGATCACTATCTAGTAAGTACATGGCGATACAAAGCTAGGGACAGCAGTCAGGACCGGGTCACTATCTAGTAAGTACAGGGCGATACATAGCTAGGGACAGCAGTCAGGACCGGATCACTATCTAGTAAGTACAGGGCGATACATAGCTAGGGACAGTAGTCAGGACCGGATCACTATCTAGTAAGTACATGGCGATACATAGCTAGGGACAGTAGTCAGGACCGGATCACTATCTAGTAAGTACATGGCGATACATAGCTAGGGACAGCAGTCAGGACCGGATCACTATCTAGTAAGTACAGGGCGATACATAGCTAGGGACAGTAGTCAGGACCGGATCACTATCTAGTAAGTACATGGCGATACATAGCTAGGGACAGTAGTCAGGACCGGATCACTATCTAGTAAGTACATGGCGATACATAGCTAGGGACAGCAGTCAGGACCGGATCACTATCTAGTAAGTACATGGCGATACATAGCTAGGGACAGTAGTCAGGACCGGATCACTATCTAGTAAGTACATGGCGATACATAGCTAGGGACAGCAGTCAGGACCGGATCACTATCTAGTAAGTACAGGGCAATACATAGCGAGGGAGGGCAATCAGGGCCGGATATACATTTTCAGAGCCCCTAGGCAGTGAAGTGGAGGAGCCCCTATGATGAGTACACAAGTTATGCATGGACCCATTTTTGCATTTTTTTGTTCCTTTTCCTGTTGTAACGCTCTTGTTCTAGGTGGTTACCCCCTATTAGCCAGTCTATAAACTGCAGCATTTCATATGTTTTATGAAACCAGAAATGAGATTGGGTAAATTGAGTTACTGCCGCACCCGTGGTCGGTAAGGACAATTTTACCATCAAAAGTGGGCGGTAGGTGTTAAAAGACTGACGACCCTTGTGCTAGAGCATGAAAGCTGACAGTAGTCCTTCTTATTTAAGGTCTGAAGTTTACTAGAGGTGGCCGCTTCTGAGCATGTACTAATTGTCAATTGCTAAACATGTATTTGACTTATCCAATGAAGCTCCAAATGTCTCACCCTCCTCCCTCTCTGCTCCCCTGAATAGATAAAAAATGCAGATCACACTCCCCTCAGGCTCTAATGAAGTATTTAAAATATCAACATCCAACATGGAAGATCTCAGGCACCAGTACAGGCTGCAAACTAGGTTATGAAAGCTCAAACCCTCTGTTGTCCACACAGGAACAATATTTCTGTTAAGATTTCATTAATATGCCCCAAACCTTCTTTATACTATTATCAAAGAATCTTCTATGGAGAATTAATGATTGATCATATAATGGCTACACTATTTTACTGTTTGTTCTTGTAGTACCTGAATTGCTTCATGTCCTGCTCTGTGGCGACACTGAACACCTTATCCAACACACAGTCTCCCACTTCAATGGACAGCCATGAGTTACAGAGGAAGTACCATTTCTGGTCCAGTTCCACATCATGGACCAGGACTCTGTTAATATACCTATAAACAGCAGAGAAGAACCAAAAACAGATGGGAAACAATAATCTATACAATGTATGTTGCTCGTGGAGGCTCTGGACCAATTATCTTGGAGCATAAAACCCCTAGTGATGAGATGAGGGAGTGAAAGCAAAAAGGAAGTAAATTGTGGGTTTAAGATATACCCAGGCGCAACATATGCAGGGGATGAAGCCTCAATCAGAATATGTTCTGGAGGAATTTTACTCATTCTTCATCCATTATATATACCATACTCTCATGCTTCCCTCCCATCTGGGTTTTGGCCTTGTTAGTAGTAAAGGAACATATCCACCAATGACCACCAGCAGGAACCATGAATGAGATGCCAATCAAAATATTTCAAATAATAAAATCCCTTTCCAGTTAAAATAATTATATACAGTTACTGTTCCTATATTTGCCCATAGAGCTATCAAATTAATTTTGTATTGTGAATTTGTTTAATTCACGTGATTTATAAAAAATATACTTAAAAAAAAAGATAATTGGTATAAATGAATGCTACGCTATATGTATTTGGCATCGGCACACTTGCATATCATTTCTATTTTAAATAGTTTATCTTTCAAAACAGGATTGATTTTTTTAAATTAAATTTCTTTGCTAGATATATAATAATACATTGAAACGTACATATAGGTGACATACAAACAACAAACAGTCTGATAGAGAAACAAAAAATAGTTTGCTAGATGTATACAAGCATCGTACGAATAGAGTATATGAAAATAAAGAAAATCTACTTGGTTCTTACTATGGCCCATGAAGGGGTCGTACAGCTTGTAAATAAACAAATATAATCACTAGGTATTATATGTATTAATATTGTTTCTTACCAGGATGGCTTGTCTCCAGAGTTGTCATGCCATAGCCGGATACTCTCCACCTCTCCAAGTGGAAAAAGAGTAGTCAGTAAGAAGACATCGGACCCTCCTCTCTCAAACACGGCTCCATCAGGGTCCGAGAGGTGGTGCGGGTCGCTCTCGCCATCAGAACCGTACAGAGTGATAGTCACCTGCACAATGGAATTTATATGTTATTATTATTATTATTAGTGTTTATTTATAGAGATGGAGTAACAAATGTTATAGGGGCAGGAAAATAATTGGTGAGGAGCAAACTCACTGGAACTTAAAATGTAAAGAAAATTATTATATGGACAAAAAATAGTATGAAAGAATTGGGCACAGTAGGTGAAATGATTTGATCAGTTGGCCAGTGTCAGCACAAGAGCAGTGTATGTGTGCCAGATCAAGGATGGTCCAGATCAGGTGGCAGGGGTTCTGGAAAACTGCCAGTGACCCCGAAATAGGTGAGGGCTTGGTGTGGAATTACAGGTGTCATGGAGGAATAAGGTAAGTAAATGAACATTGTTGTGTGAAATTAACGGCTTCTGTGGAAGTTCTTAATGTGAATGATACATGATTTAAAGGAACACTGCACAATGGAATATATATATTTATTTAAAACATTGAGTCTAACTAAGAGCATAATGTTTTTCTTACATTTCCGTTAAGTCTCTTCTGGTAGAAAAAATGCCAAATAAATGTGTTACTTTTATTGTATTATTAAACTGTAAAAAAGTAATATAGCAAGTTTTTAATTATCACTAATATAGTTTCCGTTGTGTGTAACACTGGCCGGGGCATGAGCACAATGGAAACTATATTGACAGCCGGGAGTGCACTCATACAGTGTACGCGCAATGCACAGAGATATGGGGGGAAAGCATGGGAAAGAGACTCAGAGGAGGGAGAGAGAGACACCGGGGAGGCAGAGAGAGACACGGGGGAAAGAGATACAGGGGGAGAGAGAGACAGGGGAGGGAAAGAGAGACAGGGGAGGGAAAGAGAGACAGGGGAGGGAAAGAGAGACAGGGGAGGGAAAGAGAGACAGGGGAGGGAAAGAGAGACGGGGAGGGAAAGAGAGACGGGGAGGGAAAGAGAGACGGGGAGGGGGTGGGAGAGAGAGATACAGGGGGAAAGAGATACAGGGGGAGAGAGACACCGGGGAGGCAGAGAGAGACACGGGGGAAAGAGATACAGGGGGAGAGAGAGACAGGGGAGGGAAAGAGAGACAGGGGAGGGAAAGAGAGACGGGGAGGGGGTGGGAGAGAGAGACACAGGGGAGGCAGAGAGAGACACAGGGGATGGAGAGAGAGACATAGGGGGGGAGAGGGTGGGAGAGAGACACACAGGGGATGGAGAGGGTGGGAGAGAGAGACACAGGGAAGCTAGAGACAGAGACACAGGGGACGGAGATGGTGCGAGAGAGAGAGACACAGGGGAGGCGGAGAGAGACACAGGGGATGGAGAGGGTGGGAGAGAGAGACACAGGGGAGGAAGAGGGTGGGAGAGAGACACACAGGAGATGGAGAGGGTGGGAGAGAGAGACACAGGGGAGGAAGAGGGTGGGAGAGAGACACACAGGAGATGGAGAGGGTGGGAGAGAGAGACACAGGGAAGCTAGAGAGAGAGACACTGGGGATGGAGAGGGTGGGAAAGAGAGACACAGAGGAGGAAGAGGGTGGGAGAGAGCGAGACACACAGATAAGAGGGAGGGTGGAAGGGAGAGACACGGGAGAGAGACACAGGGGAGGGAGAGAGAGACACCGGGGATGGAGAGGGTGGTAGAGAGAGACACAGGGGAGGCAGAGAGAGACACAGGGGGAGAGAGAGAGACAGGGGAGGGTAAGAGAGACGGGGGAGGGTAAGAGAGACGGGGGAGGGTAAGAGAGACGGGGGAGGGTAAGAGAGACGGGGGAGGGTAAGAGAGACGGGGGAGGGAAAGAGAGACATGGAGTAGAGACACAGGGGACAGAGAGGGTGGGAGAGACACAGGGGATGCAGAGAGAGACATAGGGGATGGAGAGGGTGGGAGAGAGAGACATAGGGGAGGAAGAGGGTGGGAGAGAGACACACAGGGGATGGAGAGGGTGGGAGAGAGAGACACAGAGGAGGAAGAGGGTGGGAGAGAGTGAGACACACAGGGAAGAGGGAGGGTGGAAGTGAGAGACACGGGGGAGAGAGATACAGGGGGAGAGAGAGAGACAGGGGAGGGAAAGAGAGACAGGGGAGGGAAAGAGAAACGGGGGCGGGAAAGAGAGACATGGAGTAGAGACACAGGGGAGGAAAAGGGTGGGAGAGAGACACACAAAGGACAGAGAGGGTGGGGGAAAGAGACACAGGGAAGCTAGAGAGAGACACACAGGGGACGGAGAGGGTGGGAGAGAGAGACACAGGGAAGCTAGAGAGAGAGAGAGGCACAGGGGACGGAGAGGGTGGGAGAGAGAGACACAGGGAAGCTAGAGAGAGAGAGACACAGGGGACGGAGAGGGTGGGAGAGAGAGACACAGGGGACGGAGAGGGTGCGAGAGAGAGAGAGACACAGGGGAGGAAGAGGGTGGGAGAGAGACACACACACACAGGGAAGAGGGAGGGTGGAAGGGAGAGACACAGAAAAGAGACACAAGGGGAGGGAAAAAGAGACAGGGGAGGGGGTGGGAGTGAAACATGTGGTGAGACAGAGAAGGAGGGGAGGGGGGTGAGAGAAGGAGGAGGGGAGGGAGATAGGTCACAGAAATAGAGAGGACATAAAGACGGTGCAGAGAGAGAGAGAGAGAGGGTGCTCAGGGAGAGAGAGAGAGACATAGCAGAACATATATTATAACATATTCTATGACGGCAATCGACTAGTAAAAAATAAACGTTGGTGCCTCTGCTGGGCCGTGGGGCAATCCATGATATTTTTGGAGAGATACGTTTGCATTTCCTAAACCAAGGTGTCGGCTTCTGGGCCAGTGAGGGGGGGGAGGGTGTGGCGCCAATTACAATCTTACCCAATTGTCTTAACAAAGGTTCTTTGTCCACCACCCCTCTCTTTACACCCTTGTGATTCAACTCTAAGGAAGTGATGTAAAAAACACATAAACAGAGTCATCAAAAATTCAGATTTTCCCCAAAAATGTTTTATGTTCATGGCTTTCACAGCAACTAATATTGTTAGTTTGGTGCCTATATGACAAACAAGTGAATGTTTTCTAAAACTGCAGTGGTCCTTTAGTTAGTGACTGAATATGAGGAATACCGAGTCCAATACGACTCCAAGGCAGAGGGCTTATGGAGTGGGGATGAAAGTGGCATTGTGATAGTAAGGGAGATTTAAGATATAAGAGTTATAGAGGAATTGTGGGAAGAATATGAGATTTACACCCCAGTACTTGCATACCTTGGATGTGGTGGCAGCTCCTCTGCGATGTCCCGTAAAGACCGTGACCAGGTACCGATACTGTGCCACTGGGTCATTGTCCTCCAATGTTATTATCTTTACCTGCTCCCAAACAAAGAGAAATCTTGCTAAGTGTTTGAAAATGATTCATACCAACAATATTTATTTATAAAGATTACCTGGTTATGGAAATAAAGTGGCAGAAAGCTTTGGGAAGCTATTGTAAACCAACTAAGCAGTCACAGCTAACATAACTAACACTTTAATTAACAGCTGTGCTTCCGTTATCATCTCCTCTTATCACTCATAATCCATAATAAATAGAATATATCTTAGGGTTTGTCATGTTACACAAGATTACTTATTGAGCTTGTTATGGGACAACAGCTGGAGCGGCTATAGAAGATGTTATACTAGTTCGGTAACACTTATTTTCATTTCACCACTACATTGTAGACCACGGCCCAGATGGTGTTTTGCTTTTCATTTTCTAAGACTGAAATCCCCTCCCTGTGTTATTTAATTGATTGATTACCGGAGCTGCAACTTTAACTGCCTCATTAAATTGGGGCTACGTTGTAAAACGTATGCCCGTAACTCAAGATTTACGTGTTACGGCTATTAAATGGGCCCTGTAATGTTGGTCACAGCGGCTGTTGCGTGTTAACATGCTGGACAGCCAAGAATAGGCTATGTGGTGAGCAACTTTGAACTTCACACACGTTAGTCATTTGGTCCGACGAGCCCGTAACCGCTACTTGTTCAATTCAGCTATTAAATTGCAAAGTGGTCACTCGCGAGCAAGCACGTAACACGCAAATGGAGCCCAAAGGCCAACGTGTGCTCGAGATCACCCACAAGGGGGGGATAAAGTCCAATACGTAGCACTTGTAATGCAAATAACAACACTCTACTGTGCATTTATTATAAGTGAAGGTGATGTTAGGTCTAGAATGAATAGCACAACATTCTCAAGCCCGCAAATGGGACCAGAAAAATATTTTATTTCATATTTTGTTATATTGATCCTGGCAATAAGTGTTATGACATGTACTGTAACTCACATGTCATAGAATATCATATTTACTGCCTTATTAATATTGCATGATATCTGGCCTGTGGGTCCGATCGCAGACTGTACTTGAAGCACGTAGGACTTTGAAATCTGCCGTCCCCTTTTTCAGTGATGTAACACTTGCAATCTCTTTTTCCATTGGCTCCATCTGAACCCGTAGCTAAGTGATTGCTTAATTGTTTGCGCTCAAGCACGCAACCCCCTGATGGCCAAGAACTTGTTTACAAAATAGCGTCTCTCTCTCGTAGCTCTCAGCCCATTCTAATTTAATAGCGATGTAAAACGGGCAGATTTGAAGCACTCAGCCCTTACGTGCTACACGTGGCTGGATTTTAATATGGCGTTTAATGAGCAGATACCTTTACTTGTTTCCATTACAATTTACCAAGCTCCCACTACTTGGTCACTTACATCATAAGGGCGTACACAGTTTACGTACTGTATAACAATCAGATACACATATAACATAGAAGCCCTAGTGTACGTGGGTCTGGAAACCTACTCAAGAGGCACCATCTTGGAGATAGCATGGCTTACAGAATGGAACCAAAGGGGACTTAAAACTATAATATCCCCATTATAAATCCAAATTTTGGGGATTGGTCAACTGCCAGAAGTAGGTAAAACAGTGAATGGAGGACAGTCTACCTGCTCCAGCCAATCAGGGGCTTGGTAACATAATTTCATCTCTGATTGGCCACTCATGCCATTTGTGGTAAATTCGATTTCCTTAAATACACAAAATGACATTGTCTCTCTGCATATAAATGAAATTCTTGGTATCTGCAAAAACTGCCTTTTGCAAAATAATTACTAGTACGTTTTTAAACTTTGTTGTACCTTGTGAAAAAAAAATCATATTGTAATGTCAGAATATGTGGCAGACCCATGTGCCTTTATCTTACCTTGGCATTATCCTGAATATCTTTTCTTCTGGCCCAAATTAATACCAGGATGTAAATCACAGCAATGCAGCCCACGGTGGTCACCACCACAGGGTTATCCACAAACGTGGCAAAGAGCTCCGCCGTTCTACTGACATCAATAACATTGGGCATCACAATGAAAGAGCTTCCAAAGAAGGTGAGGTGGGTGCAGAGGCACTGGATGCTGCTGGGAGAGGTGTGGGGTCCAACCTGGGAAAGAGACAGACACTCTGTACCATCTGTTGTGTCAGAACCCAAGGGTTTCACGAGGAAGGACATTATATAGGACCCAGGATTCTGAACGATTAATATCCTATGGAGAATATATATACCCAGGAAGATTGGGTTTGATGTGCTTACTTTCCTTGTGCAGAGTGTATTTAGGGTCCCTGTAGGGGGAGGGTCTGTGCTCCATCTCACTCTTTTCTGGGTTCAGGTCCAGCACTTGCTCAAATGGGAAGTTTCACCTAAATATACTTTGCATTTGTATGAAATAATTCACTTATATGAGAAGTTAAACTCTAGTTGGAGTGAATAATGTTCTTACAAAAGTAGAAGTTCAAAACCCTCTCTGAATACTATAAAGTAAATGATAGATTCATTATAAATATAAGTCTTTGAATATAATTAACAAAAACAGAGGAGCTTAATCTGAGAACAAATAACAGTAGTAGGTAAGTTTGTTCTATAGGCCTGGTCACCTACTCTAGCTCTCTTGTGCCTTTCCCATTGAGAAATATCCTGTAGTATCAGAAGGATCCAGCCCTGAAATACCAGGCAATTCTAACCCGAACAGAAGAAACAGCAAACCCCAGATGTACATTTCGGCCTCTGTGGGCCTCATCAGTGGGGTATAACTGAAACCCCTAAGGCACAGTGAGAAGGAGTCTATGTCTGAACACCTGTAGTAGGTTTGTTCTAGCTTAATAACTTACTCAGAGAGCAGCACTCAGATTTGTTTTTTTTACTTGAATATCATTAGGTTACTTTTCAATAAAATTACTTGAAATTTGTATTCATTTTTCTGGGATTTTGTAGGTATCAATCTAGTTCTCATTACCCGCCCCATTGTTTTATTAGGGTTGACATTACCCAGCAGGACCACAGCGCACAAGATACACCAACTGCTCTGTGCAATGTTTACTTTAGGATAAGGACACTTCAAGGAACAAGAGCAAAACAGCTAGTAACCCTGTACTGAGTGAAGGGAATTAATAGGTAATAGAGTGAATCATGGATACCTACAGAAGAGTAGAAAACATATTAAACATGTAATAAATTGCATTAAATTGTAACCAAATGATAATCAAAGGCTTTTATTAACATGGTACTTTAGTATGATGTCACAATGTGTGATGATATCTCTTTAACACACATTGTTTTTGCAACAAAATGTCAAATCTCTAAATATTGGAAATATCCGTATTGAATCAGTCCTATAACTGGGATAACTTCTGGCTGCCGTCCATGTCATCAGCCTATGGACCTTATCTATATGAATGGTTTATTTTAGCAGTTTATAGAAAACGTGACTTTTTTTAACATTGTATTGTCTTTTCCTTTTTTTTTCTTTTCTTTTTACTGTTTTATACACTGGGTTAAATGATATACTGTATTTGCCAAATATTATATTTATATTGTACTGTATTCTCTCTATATAAAATATTACTAAAAAAAAAATCCATTACACAACTGGTAGAAAATGTATTAGGTGGGCAGCGAAGACCTTAACCAACGTTCAGGTGTCCTTCAACAAAGACGTTCGATGTTTTTTTAATGGTCCTACAGAAAAAAAACAAGTTTGGATAGCATTCTTCTAGATGTCTGACCTCTCCACATAATACTCACGTGACACCCGGTGCTGTTCCAGTCCTGGTTCATCTCGTCCCAATAAACGCATTGAGAAGAGAAGCACGTGATGGAGATGGTCATGTTGTCCACAGCACCATCCTCTTCCATGTTTGGTTTCACGGTCAAGTAATAAGTTCCCTCTCCAAAAACAAGCTCCTCTGGATTGATAACCCAAGAGTAGACACGATCTATGAGAAAAACATTATATCGATCGATATGTAATCACAAAAAGAAAGAACACTATAAATTTACAAACAACAAGAAAACAAAACAAATCAATACATATAAGTAGAAGGCAATAATGTGTCATATGAATAAAAACTTGAAAACTGTCAAAAAACAAGTTAAATGGAACTTCCCATCTGAGATTCAAGCAATAAAGAACATGTCCCATTGGGGATTCCTCTCATCCACTTACATCTTCATCCAACTTCAGATCATGACCTGTTGTCCTAGCATTTCCCTGGAAGATATTTTCTTCCTGAACGTTATTAAACCCTTTGATATATTTGCAGGTCTCGCTCATCTCTCCCTCGCCCTTCTCTCCTCTAATATATACATATTCAGGCCATAAGGTCTTTTCCTCCAGTTTGTCTTTTGCACCCTGCACCATTTTAGTCGCCATTTTTATTATTATCCTTTTGGAGACCTGGACAGAACCGGACACTGTATCCATGGGAGGTCTGACCAGGAATCGAATTCCTCTTTATATACAACCACGCACCTACTGGCTACTCCTGCAGCTTTGTCACATGGTCTTTTTCCTACTTTTAATCCTACAATGTAATAACTCCCAAGTCCCCTTCTGCTTCTGGTGTGGTCATCAAAAGTATTATTAAGTATTTCCTACACTTGGGTTCTGGTGCCCTACATGCAGAGGTTCCAATTACTATAGGAAAGTGCCAGTTAGAACAAGGATAATTGCAACTAAACACTATTAAAAAGTGATCCTTCCACCAAACTTGTTATCTATATCTAATGACCTCATTATTATGGCTCCATGGATTAATGGCTTCTTTTTGCATAAGGGTTTTGAGGTCTCAATTTATAAACAGCAAATCTATTGATACCCCAGAGGTAATACGCAAAAAGAAGTCATTAATCCAGTAATTAGATCATTTGGACTTCCCCGTCAAAAAATTACGGTCAATAAAATTTGAAGCCATGGCAATGCTGATTGGCACACAATGTAAGCTTTTTATACTCTAACAATGTTTGGCGCTCATTGCGAGCCTTGCGCGGAGCGCCTTTGGCGTTCATCGTGTGGCTCGCCCAAGTGCTGCGAGTTTTAGGCTTGCAGGCGATGAGCGCCTTTGGTGCTCATCGCCCAAGTGGCGAGTGTTTCAGTGGCTTAATGGTTCACCTTGCTATGCAAGGCTTGCAGGCGATGAGCGCCTTCCGCGCTCATCGCCAAAGTGCTCTGAGTTAACAGGTCACTTTGCTTTGCGAGGCTAGCCTAAGTCGTGTGCACCACGCAAATTGCGATGACGTCTCGTAGTTCGACAATTATAATATGTAATTAAACTGATCTCTTGAGCTGAGTGGCAGCCAGAATGCAGCACATTCAAAGCTATTATAGGATTACTAAATCAAACATTTTAAATTACTTAAAAATGCAAATATTCCTATTTTTTGGTACTTTATTAGGTTACCAGAACTGGGAAGTCTGCTGTGTCTCTTTCGATTATAGATAACACATATATCACTATTGTGTAATTTGGGGGCCTGTAATGAGCATGACGTTACTGTATGATAAATATATATTAGTTATTAGTTCCATCGTTATTCCTCACCTCCTCCATGCTTCCCATTGGGTAGGTAAGTCATGATGTCATAATTGCTCTCATTAGGATGGTACTCATACCCCAAGTACAGCACTAAAGGGGTGTCACTGCTGGGCTCCAAGTGAATTACCAGGGGTATATCTGCAGATGTGACGTTTATTAGGAGAGACGTCACATTGCCCAGACTCAGAATGCTCTTATGTTCATCAGCCGTGGGAGATCTGGGCAATATTATCTGAATAAAAAAAAGTCATATTAGTGCTGATAGTAACTGAGTTTATTTATTAAACAAGGTAATAATTTGAGATACTGGGGATAAAATGAGATATACCCACTTTCTGTATTTTCTAAACTGGGTAGTAGGAATATTAATGGACCATTGTGCAATTATATATATATATATATATATATATATACAGTTGCAAGCAAAAGTATGTGAACCCTTTGGAATGATATGGATTTCTGCACAAATTGGTCATAAAATGTGATCTGATCTTCAATTAAGTCACAACAATAGTCAATCACGCTCCGCTTAAACTAATAACACACAAAGAATGAAATGTTACCATGTTGTTATTGAACACACCATGTAAACATTCACAGTGCAGGTGTAAAAAGTTTGTGAACCCCTAGACTAATGACTTCTGCAAGAGCTAATTGGAGTGAGGTGTCAGCCAACTGGAGTCCAATCAATGAGATGAGATTGGAGGTGTTGGTTACAGCTGCCCTGTCCTATAAAAAATACACACCAGTTCTGGGTTTGCTTTTCACAAGAAGCATTGCCTGATGTAAATGATGCCTCACACAAAAGAGCTCTCAGAAGACCTACGATTAAGAACTGTTGACTTGCATAAAGCTGGAAAGGGTTAAAAAGTATCTCCAAAAGCCTTGCTGTTCATCAGTCCACGGTAAGACAAATTGTCTATAAATGGAGAAAGTTCAGCACTGCTGCTACTCTCCCTAGGAGTGGCCGTCCTGTAAAGATGACTGCAAGAGCACAGCGCAGACTGCTCAATGAGGTGAAGAAGAATCCTAGAGTGTCAGCTAAAGACTTACAAAAGTCTCTGGCATGTGCTAACATCCCTGTCAGCGAATCTACGATATGTAAAACACTAAACAAGAATGGATTTCATGGGAGGATACCACAGAGGAATCCACTGCTATCCAAGCAAAACATTGCTGCACATTTACAGTTTGCACAAGAGCACCTGGATGTTCCACAGCAGTACTGGCAAAATATTCTGTGGACAGATAAAACTAAAGTTGAGTTGTTTGGAAGAAACACACAACACTATGTATGGAGAAAAAGAGGCACAGCACACCAACATCAAAACCTCATCCCAACTGTGAAGTACGGTGGTGGGGGCATCATGGTTTGGGGCTGCTTTGCTGCGTCAGGGACTGGACGGATTGCTATCATCGAAGGAAAAATGAATTCCCAAGTTTATGAAGACATTTTGCAGGAGAACTTAAGGCCATCTGTCCACCAGCTGAAGCTCAACAGAAGATGGGTGTTACGACAGGACAACGACCCAAAGCATAGAAGTAAATCAACAACAGAATGGGTTAAACAGAAGAAAATACGCCTTCTGAAGTGGCCCAGCCAGAGTCCTGACCTCAACCCGATTGAGATGTTGTGGCATGACCTCAAGAAAGCGATTCACACCAGACATCCCAAGAATATTGCTGAACTGAAACAGTTCTGTAAAGAGAAATGGTCAAGAATTACTCCTGACCGTTGTGCACATCTGATCTGCAACTACAGGAAACGTTTGGTTGTAGTTATTGCTGCCAAAGGAGGTTCGACCAGTTATTATATCCAAGGGTTCACATACTTTTTCCACCTGCACTGTGAATGTTTACATGGTGTGTTGAATAAAAACATGGCAACATTTAATAATTTGTGTGTTATTAGTTTAAGCAGACTGTGATTGTCTATTGTTGTGACTTAGATGAAGATCAGATCACATTGTTTGACCAATTTGTGCAGAAATCCATATCATTCCAAAGGGTTCACATACTTTTGCTTGCAACTGTATATATATATATATATATATATATATATATATATATAAATGAAGAGGTAGCTATGAGTGTCCAGTAATCCAGATGAATAATCTGAGTATTGCAGTATATAGTGCAATACTCTGATTATTCATATATATATATATATAGATCTGTGGCATGTTGATTAGTAACCATCTGTGTCTGTTTTAGCTTTTTGTGTTCTGGAGGTCTGACCACTGGGAGGCCAGTATTAGCTGATCTGGACTTCATAGAACCAGAACTATTTACTAATCAGCCTGACTTTAAGGGAGAGTCTGGAGGAGCTCATTATGTCTTATAGGATCTATGGGTCTGGCGAGAGCGAAGAGCTCACATGACCATGCAGTTAGACTGGTAAGCACCAGCACAGTAGGGCGCTTCCTGTAGACCAGGGGTGGGCAAGATCAGTCCTGGAGATCCTCACACAGCCCAGGATTTCAGGATATTCCTGCTGCGTACAGGTGAGTCAATTGCTTCTTCAGTCCTCCTGATTGACTCACTTGTGCAAAGAAAGGATATCCTCAAATACAGGCCAGGGTGGGGCTCTCCAGGACCAGACTCACCCATCCCTGCTGTAGACTATAGCTAGGGCCAAATAGGTCTACATGCGGTCTCCTGACTAGCTGTGTTATCTGTGGGGATCTGGCAATGTTTTACTGTTGTTTCACTGTACAGATAATGTGTGTCATGCAATAAAGAAAAGTGCTGGAGGAAACATATCTTGGGCTGCCCTCCTTCATCTCTAAGGATCATTTATCAAGTATTATATCCCTGCCCTCAGGGACAGACTGATCTGCTCCAGGAGATATATCCTTTCTAGTGGGACAAGTGAGTAAAAACATACTGCTCCTTGGATGGGTATTATATCACAGGGCACCCTATAAGAGATGTCCATACCCAGCTGTGTGGCTTCTCTTTGTTTGTACTTTACTATCCTGGGTCTCTACTGAGGCTCTTCAAGCATTTTACGTCATTTTGTCATAATCACAAACAATATTCCTCCGTCCCTGCAATGAAAACCTTCCTAATCTATTTGCTACACCCTGATAGTGTTTTGCCTTGATACCCACTTTCCATTATTTATGTGAGTACGTGGATTTGTAAAGACCTCAGGTAGAGAGCTCAGCCCACATAAAACATCTCAGGTCACTTACATTCTCTGCTCCCACAAATGATGAGCAGCATAGCGAGATTGGCCTATGAACGCACCTCAATGTACTCTGTGAGGTCCTTAACAGGTATGACTGATCCATTAGTGCTGGTGAGGCTCAGTCCTCCTACAGATCCACTGACGTCAATAGTGTCACTGGAGGAGAAAGGATTCACTGAGAAACTCACCATCTGAAAAGGAAACCTGAGCATGAGTCATGGGATTGTGTAATGATACAAATGTATCAGAGAGAGATACAGTATCAGAAGAGAACAAACTAATGTGTGTGTGTGGTGTGTGTGTGTATGTATGTGTGTGGTGTGTGTGTGTGTGTGATGTGTGTGTGTGGTGTGTATGTGTGGTGTGTGGTGTGTGTGTGTGTGGTGTGTGTGTGTGTGTGATGTGTGTGTGTGTTGGGTTTTGGGGAGCATGGAGCCTTCAGACTGTTCCATGTGGACCTCGGCCTTCAGTAGGCGAGCATGCCCGCATCAACAATACAGAGTCATTTTTATATTTGTTGTTGTTCAGTTGTGTCAGACTCTCCGTGACCCTACGGTCTGCAGCACCCAAGGCATGCCTGTCAGCCACTGCCCCTGGGAGCTCCCTCGGGCTCATGTTATCTCTCTAAGACTAGCAAATAATTCCCATTTGTGCTCCTACAAATGTCTCGTTATCTATGCCGCTATTAACTCCCTTTTACAATTTTGTTTTGGGTAAAATAAAGCTCTTTGAGGCCCTTTTAAGGACTGAAGGACCACATATGAAATCCTTCAAGTGAAACGGATTGCCATCACTGCCATAGGAGCTTACCATCTTACCATTTTAAAGTAACATTTTCAAAAAGTTCCTTTTTTTTCTGCTTGCAAAATGAGGACTGGAAGACGATGACACAAGCTCAGATTTAACACTGCAAGTCCCTCTGTACAGCTGCAAAATGGGCCAAGGCACCGCACCAGCTGAGTTATGGAGCTCTATGGAGCCAGGCTGCGGCTGACACAACCTGATCAGGGTCTGATATCGCCCGACATTACGAGTAGAACCGATAACATTTGCATCACTCATCTGGATGCACAGAACCAAAATGTTTAAACCCTCTTCTTTTACTTGCTTGATGGAAAAAATGTAAGTTGGGTGTGTGCGTGCGTCACTCAGTCGTGCCTGACTCTTTGTCACCTCGTGGACCACAACACACCATGCTGATTCACTTGGTATTCATGGCAGAGATACTGGAGTGGGTTGCCAGTTCCTTCTCCATTGGGCCACAGCATACAACTCCTGGTATTCCTAGGTGGTCTCCCATCCAAGTAGTGACGAGGCCCAACCCTGCATGGCTTCAGGGTGATGTGACTTCTTGGTTCCTTTACTGGAATCGAAACCAGGTCGCAGCAGTGTGAGCACCAAATCCTAACCACTGGACCACCAGGGAGCCACAGTAAAATTTACATTAAATTAAATGGCATTGAGGAGGAATGAGCAAAGCTGGCATTGATGCCAAGAAGGAAAACTCAGTCTTTGGAGGGGGAACCTGGACCTTTGCCCAAATTAAACACAAGTACCAAAACCCTTGGAAGCGTTAGACAATGTTCAGGGTAAAAATAGGTAGTGCTAGATACATATCTACTGGTCATGTTTATTTAAATTGAAATAGACCCTTACAGAGCATGAAAATATGTCGATTCATTGCGCTAGCCAGTAAATCATACCTGAGATAGCCAGCATTGTTTGTGCTGCATTAGTATACAAATGAGCATCTCTTACATACTAATAAGCGGATTTGATGTGCTAACACATTCTGCTTGTTTGTTTCTGTGGAGGAAAACCTAATATCCCCCAATGTTATCATGCAGTTAAGCCCCTTCCCTATGCAGTAGTGTGGCTCTATATGAGGATCAATCGTTCCAAAGGAGCAACACAAACAATGCTGAATATCTCGGGAATTATTTAATATAGAGAAAAATGGCTAGTATAGACAGTTAAAAACAACTTGATATTGGGGGTGATAGCGGCCCTTTCACATTAATACTGTTTTGCTGGTGCCTATATTCAGTGATGGTGCTAATGTGGTGCAGCAGATGCAAAGCACCAGTTCCCACAAAAGGGTAGATAGGCCCCTCTGCTACCTGAAGTAAAGGTTTTTATTTTATTTTATGGGAGAAAAATGTCAGATAATTACCTTTATGGAAAAGTCATCTGCATAGAGACAATGTAAGGGCAGGGGCCCAATATATTATGCACTGGGGCCCTCCATTCACTGCTTATGTTGTCATTACATATAAACACAAATCATGAGCAACTAACTATATAATGTACTCCGAGATGTGCGTATCTGTGATACGGGCTAGTAATTAGTGCATTTAAGCATTGGTTAGTGTATAGTAAGGTATTATCAGCCACAGAATAAGAAAGAAAAAAAACTATCTAATACAATATACAGTATAGTAAGTTTATGTGCTTTCCAAAGAAGAATACAAGTGACCTCCTTTAGAAGTCAGCACCCATTACTTTTTGGTAGTGTACAATTATACAGCGCTACGGAATATGTCGGCGCGTTATAAATAAACTATAATAATAATTATACAAGAACACCTCGAACATGCTTTAATACGATGTGACAATTGCTCATATAAAATGTCACTATTTCAAATAGCCACAAGGTGGCAGTAGATAATTATCTAACAGGGAGCAGGCAGCATGATGACATCATATGAAACTAGTGATAAGGGCACTCATAGAGGGCATTATGATAATGTAACACCTGCAGATCCACTGCACGTTCACTAGTGATAAGGGCACTCATAGAGCATAGTGAGGGCATTATGATAATGTAACACTTACCCGCAGATCCACTGCACGTTCACTAGTGATAAGGGCAATCATAGAGGATTGTGAGGGCATTATGTTAATGTAACACTTACCCGCAGATCCACTGCACCTTCACTAGTGATAAGGGCATTCATAGAGGATAGTGGGGGCATTATGATAATGTAACACTTACTCGCAGATCCACTGCACCTTCACTAGTGATAAGGGCACTCATAGAGGATAGTGAGGGCATTATGTTAATGTAACACTTACCCGCAGATCCACTGCACCTTCACTAGTGATAAGGGCATTCATAGAGGATAGTGAGGGCATTATGATAATGGAACACTTACCCGCAGATCCACTGCCCCTTCAATAGTGATAAGGGCACTCATAGAGGATTGTGAGGGCATTATGTTAATGTAACACTTACCCGCAGATCCACTGCCCCTTCAATAGTGATAAGGGCACTCATAGAGCATAGTGAGGGTATTATGATAATGGAACACTTACCCACAGATCCACAGCACCTTCACTAGTGATAAGGGCACTCATAGAGGATAGTGGGGGCATTATGTTAATGTAACACTCGCAGATCCACTGCACCTTCACTAGTGATAAGGGCATTCATAGAGGATAGTGGGGGCATTATGTTAATGTAACACTTACTCGCAGATCCACTGCACCTTCACTAGTGATAAGGGCACTCATAGAGGATTGTGAGGGCATTATGTTAATGTAACACTTACCCGCAGATCCACTGCCCCTTCAATAGTGATAAGGGCATTCATAGAGGATACTGAGGGCATTATGATAATGGAACACTTACCCGCAGATCCACTGCACCTTCACTAGTGATAAGGGCACTCATAGAGGATAGTGAGGGCATTATGATAATGGAACACTTACCCACAGATCCACAGCACCTTCACTAGTGATAAGGGCACTCATAGAGGATAGTGGGGGCATTATGATAATGTAACACTTACCCGCAGATCCACTGCACCTTCACTAGTGATAAGGGCACTCATAGAGGATAGTGAGGGCATTATGATAATGGAACACTTACCCACAGATCCACAGCACCTTCACTAGTGATAAGGGCACTCATAGAGGATTGTGAGGGCATTATGATAATGTAACACTTACCCGCAGATCCACTGCACCTTCACTGTCGATAGGGGCACTCAGAGAGGAGAGTGACGGCAGAGTGAAGGCTGCAATGCTGGGGTCTCGGATATTCACCGACGTGCCCTCCAGATGGTCAGACTGCAGCCTGCAAGAGACACATTAATGAGATGAAAAAATGTCACAGTCTTTTAATTAATAATTATGCTGCAGGGGTAGTCAGCATTTGGGTTTTTGTTGATCTACTTCCATAGGTGGGGGAGACTTTGAATGCACTGAAGCTTTCACCGCTACAATGGAAATGTGGCAATTCAAACTGCCATTACTTAAAATAAAACTAATGAAAATCTCATTACTTTAGAAGGACTCTCCTTGCTGAGAAAGTAGCTCAAATGAGCAGGTTAAAAAAGACAATGGCAGCTCACAGTATATAAGTATTACAGATAATAGCCAATCCATTAATGGAATTACAGTGGTTCTTTAATAATGTAAGGGTTAAAATTGTCATTTTAATCCATGAACAAACTGCTTTTGAAACAATGTTAGGAAGAATGAAGAATGCTTATCGATTCCTTTATCCTGCCACCTCCACTGGTATTCGGTCCCATATATCTACTACTCTTTTCTAAAATGTGTTCTGTTGCATAATACTGTGTTTTATTTATCACACGTTATGGATTCCCAATGTCACCTGCCCCTTCAGATAAGAGGCCATTAAAGGGCCAGTTACATCACTGTAAGTGTCTTCAAGATTGTATTTTAAAATTATCTATATTTTTATTTCACTAATAATAGCTAAAACGTTTTAAGTCTGTTTACAATCACAGTGTATCCTGCCTACTGGCTCTTGCATGATTAATAACATATAGCGGCGTGCATAGGGAAGACGATGATTGATAGTATTTTTCCCTGAACTCAGGAATGCACTGACTTACCTGTTTTGGTGATTCCAGCATTCCATGCTCTGCACAGATCGATTTGTTCAGGATTAATTAAGTGGCCATACAAAAAAACATTTGGAATCATTCTCATTTGTTCCTGATATTATTGTCAGTGTTGCCGATTGTCTGTGGGTTGTGCGGCTGCTTGGCCCTCCTACCCCCCAGCCTGAGGTCATCCCCTGAAGTCATATAATCCTCCCTGTATCACTCAGCCTTAATGAGTCTTGTAAGTATGATCACTGCCGTGTGACACGGAGTAACAGAAATCTTTGCTTTGTACACGTGTGTGACTCATATTGAGGGCTGATTCAGATGTATTAACCTGCTCAGTGCTGGGAAGAACAACACACTTTAAACATTATAATAACGTTTTTTTTTAAAGGGACTCAATGTTTTGTTTCCAAATAAATGTTTTACCTAGATTAATTAATAAATTGTAGAAAACGTTACAAAGTAACAGATTCTTATCTTCTGAGGCCTCCTTCTTCCTGTTCTCTTTCATTGGAGTTGCCATTTTGCACAGCTATGACCCAAAGCCACTCCCACATGGGAGGGGCTTCTAAAACTGTTACCGGTCTTAAGCTAAGTTTCCCAAGGGTGCTTTAACCAACTGACCACGAGTTATCACCACTGACCTGCACCCACCTGTTTATATACATTGTAGCCGAGGGTGCTGTGAGGATGGTGGGCTCATTGTCTGGCAGCTTGCCAATCAGTAACGCACTCTGCAGATTCTCCACCGCGCTCAGTAATTGTGTCGCCACTGAACTCTGCAGAGATAACGGAGACACAAATGTCATTCGGTCAGCAACCTAATCGGTCACTATGTTGTTGTTGTTCGTCAGTCTAAAATCCGCTAAGCAAGAAAAGAAATGGCGGCCGAAAAACTTTAAAAAATCTAAAACTGGATGAAAACGAGGCTGAGCAAAGACAGGCACGCAGGACTTAGAAAACACACAACGGCAAAGACAGTAACACTTACACCAACAACGCCAGGCATGCGGGACTTAGAGAATACACGGCGGCAAAGACAGTAACACTTACACCAATGACGCCAGGCACGCAGGACTTAGAAAATACACAACGCAAAGACAGTAACACTTACACCAACAACGTCAGGCACGCAGGACTTAGAAAATACACAACGGCAAAGACAGTAACACTTACACCAACAATGCCAGGCACGCGGGACTTAGAAAATACACAACGCAAAGACAGTAACACTTACACCAACAACGCCAGGCACGCAGGACTTAGAAAATACACAACGCAAAGACAGTAACACTTACACCAACAACGCCAGGCACGCGGGACTTAGAAAATACACAACGGCAAAGACAGTAACACTTACACCAACAACGCCAGGCACGCAGGACTTAGAAAATACACAACGGCAAAGACAGTAACACTTACACCAACAACGCCAGGCACGCGGGACTTAGAAAACACACAACGGCAAAGACAGTAACACTTACACCAACAACGCCAGGCACGCAGGACTTAGAAAATACACAACGCAAAGACAGTAACACTTACACCAACAACGCCAGGCACGCGGGACTTAGAAAATACACAACGACAAAGACGCTAACACGCCACACAAACATTCAGCAGACTCACAGAGTACAAACACACAGGGAAGGGATGGGGGAGATGGTGGAAAGAGACACATGGTATTTCCAAGCACAAAACTTGCAGGTTAATGAACCCTGCAATGAGCGGCCCGTACAGTAGACGGGAGGAAAGGGTCGCAATGAGCGCCAAAGGTGCTCAGAGAAGCAAAAGCCTCACATTGTGTGGAAAACAGCATTGCCAGCCATACCATTTAATTGCCGTCATTTTTTGACGGGCAAGTCGCTAGTCTAATTTATATATATATATATATATATATATATATATATATATATATATATATATATATAGAGAGAGAGAGAGAGAGAGAGAGAGAGAGAGAGAGAGAGAGAGAGAGAGAGAGAGAATGAAAGAGAGAAATAAAGAAAGAGAGAGAGAAAGAAAGAAAGAGAGAGAGAGGGAGAGAGAAATAAAGAAAGAGAGGGAAAGAGAGAGAGAGAGGGAGAAAGACAGAGAGAGAGAGAAAGAGAGAGAGAAAAGGAAAGAAAGAAAGAGAAAGAAAGAAAGAAAGAAAAAGAGGGAGAAGGAGAGAGAAAGAGAGGGAGAGAGAAAGAGAAGGAGAGAGAAAGAGAGGGAGAGAGAAAAAGAAGGCGAGAGAAAGAGAGGGAGAGAGAAAGAGCAATACTGTTGTGATAGAGAGATAGATAGATAGATAGATAGATAGATAGATATTACTTAGAGAGCAAGACTATTTTAGTTCAGAAAAGTGATCTAGCCCCAAAATGCCAGACAATTCCCCCCTTGAACAAGACAAACAGCAAACCCTAGATGTACGTTTCTGCCTGTTGGGCCTATGAGTGAGGTGTATCTGATCCCATAGGCACAGTCAGCCAGAAGTACATATCTGGAACCCAATATAACCCTGAGGGTGACTAAATCCCAAGAGTCATCTGCATAGGTACAAATACAAGGTCAGAGGAGGTGACAATGTAATCACATAATATTATGCCCCATTACCTGTGGCGTGCCTGCTCCATGGCTCCTGTGGCTCCCGTGGCTCCCGTGGCCCCTGTGGCTCCTGTGGCCCCCTTGGCTCCCGTTCCCCACAGTGGCCTCTAACACGTTGCTCACAGCATTGAACAGATAGCTTGCAGCCTCTGTCCTTGTCTGATCTGCTTCACTGCTCGATGATAATAAGGACGCGCTGACATCTTTCAGGGCACTGCTGGCATCCACCTTGGAAGGGGCAATAATTGGGGTAATTTTGGGGAACACTGGTAAAACTTTTTCATAACAATAGGTTTGTCAGGTCTAATATTTTAGTTGCCAACATTTGCTTTTTTCCCAGGGAAACTGAATATGGAGACCAAAATAATCACTAATAAAGTTTCTGTAGTGATTTAGCACTATGAGGGTGGGAGTGGGAGAGGGTGGGAGAGAGACAAAGGGGGGAAGAGACATGGGGGGGAGACAGGGGAGAGGGTGGGAGAAAGACACTGGGAGTGGGGACATAGGTGGGGAGCAGTGGGAGAGAGACAGGGGAGGGAAAGGATTGGAGAAAACATGGGGGGGGACAGGGGAGGGGGAGAGAGTGGGAGAGAGACACTGGGAGTGGGGACATAGGTGGGGAGCAGTGGGAGAGAGACAGGGGAGGGAAAGGATTGGAGAGAAACATAGGGGGACAGGGGAGGGGGAGAGGGTGGGAGAGAGACACTGGGAGTGGGGACATAGGTGGGGAGCAGTGGGAGAGAGACAGGGGAGGGAAAGGATTGGAGAAAACATGGGGGGGGACAGGGGAGGGGGAGAGAGTGGGAGAGAGACACTGGGAGTGGGGACATAGGTGGGGAGCAGTGGGAGAGAGACAGGGGAGGGAAAGGATTGGAGAGAAACATAGGGGGACAGGGGAGGGGGAGAGGGTGGGAGAGAGACACTGGGAGTGGGGACATAGGTGGGGAGCAGTGGGAGAGAGACAGGGGAGGGAAAGGATTGGAGAGAAACATAGGGGGACAGGGGAGGGGGAGAGGGTGGGAGAGAGACACTGGGAGTGGGGACATAGGTGGGGAGCAGTGGGAGAGAGACAGGGGAGGGAAAGGATTGGAGAGAAGCATAGGGGGAGACAGGGGAGAGGGTGGGAGAAAGACACTGGGAGTGGGGACATAGGTGGGGAGCAGTGGGAGAGAGACAGGGGAGGGAAAGGATTGGAGAGAAGCATGGGGGGAGACAGGGGAGAGGGTGGGAGAAAGACACTGGGAGTGGGGACATAGGTGGGGAGCAGTGGGAGAGAGACAGGGGAGGGAAAGGATTGGAGAGAAACATGGGGGGGGACAGGGGGGAGAGAGTGGGAGAGAGACACTGGGAGTGGGGACATAGGTGGGGAGCAGTGGATAAGAGATGGGGAGGGAAAGTATTTGTGAGAAGCATGGGGTGGAGACAGGGGGGAGAGAGAGAAGAAGAAGGGGGAAAGAGAGAAGAAGGGGGGAGGGGAGAAGAGAGAGCAAGGAGGGGAGAGGGGAAGAGAGAACAAGGAGGGGAAGGGGGAAAAGAAAACAAGGAGGGGAAGGGGGAAGAGAGAACAAGGGGGGAAAGAAGGAGGGATGGTGAGACAAAAGGAGGGAGGGAGAGAGAGAAGGAGGGAGATAGAGAAGGAGGGAGGGAAAGAGAGAAGGAGGGAGAGTGGGAGGGAGAGATAAAGAGGGAGAGAGAGAAAGAGGGAGCGAAGGAGGGGTGAGTGATAGAGAGATATGGCACAGAGAGAGAGAGAGGGCGCTCAGGGAGAGAGAGAAGGAGGGAGGGAGAGAGAGAAGGAGTGAGGAAGAGTGGAAAGGAGAGAGAAAGAGGGAGAGAGCGAAAGAGGGAGCGAAGGAGGGGGTGAGCGATAGAGAGATATGGCACAGAGAGAGAGAGAGAGAGAGAGGGCGCTCAGGGAGAGAGAGACAAAGCACATCAAATTTTATACCTTAACAGGCAGACAACTAGTATAGACATAACAACATAACTGATAAAACAGAAGAGAACCACGCCACGTGGACAAATATGAAATGAGTGAATTATTTTTTGTCACATATGAGAGGGAGAGAAAGAGGGAAGCTGTGGAAGTAAAACCATTTATGGCCCTGTGTGCAGTACAGGGTGCAATAAGGAGATACTCAGCTTGCTGCATGAGGGGCATTTATGTTTCTGTAAAGGCATGGTTGCATTGAATGATGCAATGGGTCTGCATCTGTGCCAGTGAGATTGAAGGGGTGTGGCGTCGATTTTAACCTTATCCAGTTATCAAGCAAAACACTGTGGACTTCTGCGAGTTTAATCCTCCCTACCTCTCCACTTAAAACTAGAAATCATCCAGCTCTCAGAATATAATGTAACAAACACAAAATGGATTCCTGTACCCATAAACAAATTCTTAAAAAAATTAGGTTTTCAAAAAAAAATGTATGTCCATGTCTTCCACAACTGCTAATATTGTTAGTTTGGTACCTCTTGACAACCATGAGCTTTTTTATTGAACTGCAGTGGCCCTTTAAATGGATATGACTTCTTTACCACTGCAGTGCACCTTATAGTAGTTTTCTATTAGTAAATTATATTTTCATAACTTCCAATTGACATATTTATATTTTTATTGTCACTTTCCTGATATAAGATGGGCCTTGTTTGCTTCGGATGGGACTTTGCCTCACCTGAGCTGAAGAAGACAACTCCTCAGAGCGTAAGGTGATGTCCCTCAGCACCTCGGACAGCTCCAGCGCTGCGTGCATAGACGTGACATTTACAGCAGAGATCACACTCAGCATCGCCTCCCGCAGCTGGGCGACAAAGAAGGGGTTAATAGTGAATGGCATAAACCATCAGAAGATATATAAAATACATCAAGGATGTTACATTCATTAAAATGTTTCATTTTTACATAGAAATCCTGTTGGATGCACAATACAGTTATAGGTAGGGGTGACGCTGTCTCTTTAATTTACAATAGCAAACTACCATGCCTACAGTAACGTATTAAAGGTTATCATTGTATGTCCTGATATGTAAAATAAGGGATAATTATATGTTTTATTTTGTGCTCATTGAGTTACAGAGACATGGCAAAGCTCCTAAATTATTGTACAAATATTGTTGTTGTTTAGTTGTTCAGTCACGTCCGACTCTCTTTGACCTTATGGACCTCACGACGCCAGGCACAATTGTTATCTTGCTGCTCATTCTTATCCATAATGTTTTCTTGGCAAAGATATTGTAGTGGGTTGCCAGCTCCTTCCCCAGTGGACCGTAATTTGTCTGACCTCTCTGCTATAACCTGCCCATCTTCGGTGACCCTACATGGTATAGCTCACAGCTTCACTGAAGTACACAAGCTCCTTCACCATGACAAGGTAGCGATCCAGAACGGGAAGTACACATATAACCAAGTTACAATAGTTTGCGTATGAATATTTTCAGTGGAAGTGTTAGATAACTCCATCTGAAAGTTGGGTATTTAGTCATTATACAAATTATCTACAAAGGACCCTCCTCTCTCTAATTCTCTTTATCAAGCACCCTTAATTATTTCTCATAGAGTTAAACATTATCAGGTGGATAAATGATAATAGTTACAGATACTTCTAATTGTTAAAGTCTTAGCATTCTTCAAATGTATACCAACTGGCCATGCTCTTCTTGTCGCACCTACTGTGAGAGTTGATATTCCTAGATAAAGAGAATTAGAGAGCGAATGTGTGCCTAAAATAACTAACCTTTACTTTCAAATATCTAACACTTTCACTCAATTGTTTTTGTCTCTGGGTATTATAACATTTCTTTGACACAAATAATGGAAATTTATGCTGTTATACTGTTTTTTACTCCTTAAATGCATCTTAAAAAATACCTTGCAGTGGAAAAAAATCCAAAATGTTTAATTTTCTAAATAAGTTTACTGATAAACATATTTTTTAAACATTTGCACTATGTCTTAGTGGCGGGGGTGTGTGGGGCCGGTGCTTGATCGGAGCTGCAAGGGGAGTTTCTCGGAATAAAAATAAAACAAGTTTTTAGAATATACTTGTTATTTGACTCAGCAGCAAAGGGGGACAGATAGTGCTTGATCAAAGCTGCAAATGTAGAGGGAATAAAAATAAAACATTTTCAAAATAAATAAGTTTATTTTTTTTAACAATATGCTAAATTCTCATTTTTTGGCATTCTGTCTACAAGGGCAGTATGTTTAATAGAACATTTTCATACAAAAAAAAAAACATTTGAACTATAAAACTCTTATGTTTTTTGCTAAGTGAAAAGAGCTCAACCTATCATTACTACTAAGAACATTTAACAATATTTCCGGGGTCTTTTAAAAGCTAAACTGTTGTCATAATTTAACTAAAAATGAATTTTACATTGCATAGATACACTAAGGTTAAACATTTTATAATTTGTATTATCCAAAAAGTTTGGACGTCCTCTAGTTATAAATAAATAAAAACTGTTGAAACTTGGTCAACTATCTCAAATGGAAACAATAAATAACTTGGAAAATAGCAGAAAAGGGGAAAAAGATCACCTAATGGCTAACTCATTGGTTTATTAAGACTTTTTAGAAATAATAAGTAAAAATTGTACAAAAGGGATTTCCCAGGCTCTTTACACCAACAAATATATGTATAGAACTATATGAAAACAGGAAATAAACTTTCATTTTGTGTCAATAAAACACGCCGTATATATAAAATACCCCAAATACACACAAAGAGAATCACCACATTACACACTATAGCCCTATGGTCCTCTACGGGATACCTCCTATCTGGAAGGCTACACCAATGTGTCAGCCACAAATTTGGCTAGGATCCCAAAAACTAGTTTCAAAGATATTAGGGCTAAGTGCTAGCTGCTGGATACTTGTGTGAATGAAGTATAAACTACACACTCCAATCCTATTATTTATATTGGAATACATTTCTATCTGGAAGGCATACGTCTCTGTGCAAGCCCCAAATGTGTTGTCTCTGATTTCTTTTGGTAGAAATAGTGCTTACTAAAAACTACTTTGGCATGTGGAATTCCCCCCCAAAAAAAGAATTCAAATAATTAAAATGTTAGAAATGAAACCGGTTGCCCACTTCTTGGCTACCCTGTCACACTATAGTAGCCTGACGGCTGTTTCGCCATTGGGTTGGCTTTTTCAAAGACTATAAACATTTATGGAAAATAATAAATATTTTTTTTTTTACAATGACTGGAAAATGCACTCAGAGCATATTGAGGCAGAGAACAGTCATAAAGCTAGTTTTTAATTAGAAAAAATAAGTAAATGGTGAGCTCTCTGCTGCAACTTGGAGGCATCCATAATACTTTAGTGAAGGTTGTAAATAAGCAGGGTTTGCTACTTATCTTGCAACTGCCTGCATCTGAGCATATGCAGGGGAAGGGAGTAGGTGTCATATATTAATATAAATAAATATATATAAATATAACTATATATATATATATATGTATATATATATATATATATATATATATATATATATATATATATGTATAAAAGACATAACCCTCCAGAAATCATGTCTAACCTCTTTCTTGGTCTTTCTTTGCAGTTTGTCCCCATCCCCGGGACCCTCCTGATTTAGCACAGAGGACACAGACTTATAGAGCTGGACTATCTGGGCACTGCCAGCCTCCCGTCTCCAGTAGTCACCAGACATCTCAGACACAAAAGACACCAGTCCTTGACCGCTTGTGTCTGGGTCATGGTAACTGACCTAGAAAAAAAAAGAGAAGGGCGTCAGGTTTCCTGCCAGGATTGTGCGAAAGGCTTTTACGTCACATGATCTCTCTTCAGTTTTAAATAGAAAACGTCTTTCTTTTGTAGTTCTGCAGGTTAACCCCTTGCATGCACATGTCCCCGCAAAATATTCTGGAGCACTACCTAGGGGATCTTTTATTAGTTAAAGGACCACTTCACCATAAAAAAACAATACGTTGGAAAACTTTGAGTCTGACTAAGAGCATAATTAAGCAGATTTTAATTAGAAAAAAATGTTCCTGCCTCTGCAGGTCCCTGGAGGGATCCATGATACATAGGTGTAATGTGTGTGCGTGAGGGGTGCTTTCAGTATTGGCGAGCTATGGTTGCCTTGAATGATACAAGGTGTCTGCTTCTGAGACAGTGAGAGGGTGTGGTGTCAATTTCATAAATCACCTTCAGCGCTCATGGCAAGCCTCTCCCCGCCCCCCCCCCCTTTCGTAGTTTAGTTGCCCCACGATGAGTGTTACTGTCTTGAGTTAAGTGTTACTGGCTTGGGGCTCTTTTTTTCTTTCTTCGGCTTCGTTTTCATCCTGTTACGTTTTTTCGTCCGCCATTTTTTTCTCGCTTAGTTGATTTTCGAGTGACTAAAACCCCCAAATATGCCTCAAATTAGCTTGCAACCTCACTCCAACGCTTCCTGGCACTCCCCCTGTGCTGTGTGTGAGTGTATAATGTTTTGCTTTGAGCGCCTTCAGAGCTCAGTCCAGCTCAGTCCCGCAGTCCTCGTGATGAGCGCCTGTGGCGCTCATCTCCACCCCTGCAATGAGGGCCTTTGGTACTCATTGCAGCTAAGTCCCGTGGCCCTCGCAATGAGTGCCTGAGGCGCTCATCTCCACCCCTGCAACTGCGTCCTTCACTTTGCGTGATGACAACTCAGAGTTTGACAACTATTATAGTTGCTCTATTTACTTTTGTGTCCTGTATTTTATTTAGAACTACTTATAAGCTCTGTTTGCTCTGCCTGAAATCTTACAAATAGATCCTAACGGGTTTCTACCTTCTGCACCTCATGAAGACATGAAGTGTACATCTAATTACAGGAACTGTACTCTCTCACAGCAACCAGTCAGTGGCAACATTCTGCAACATGCTGCTTGAGGGAGGTCACTGATAAGCTAATTTGAAACAGTGCACTTCACAGTCTGTGTATTCATGAGCTGCAGAGGGTAGGCCAAAACAGGTAAAAAAAAATATGATTTTTGGCCAACAAAATACAGCTTATAGGTCTACTCCACGCCTGCCTTTGTGATGTCTTACCTTGCAAAGATCTACTTACCTTAACCTTCAAGGTTGTATTGACTGAATCTCCAAATCTGTTAGTAGCTGTAACTGTAACATTTAGCTGAAAGTCATGTTCTTGTTGCCCCAGGGGCAGATACACCGAGGGCAGCTCCAGATCTGGTCCACAGTACAGCTGAGAGTCTGAAACACCACAAACACAATAATGTCTTATTATGGACAAAGCAATGGACGGACATTTACTCTTTTATTCTATTTAGTGAATCGTTTTGCATATATGTCAGAAAGTGAGCCCAGATTCACTAAGCTGAGAGGGGGCTGGAGGGTTTTTATGGGGGCCTTTCCAGTTCATGTGCAATCCTATGAGCCCACTCCTCCACATTAATATACTGGTGGTCAACTGGGGAGACTCCTAAGGAACATGAGACCTCTCACACCAAGTAGGAGACTTTTTATGGGGCTCCCCACATCAACAGCAACTAGGACGCTTCTTTGCATTTGGGGTTCCTCCTGTGACATATTATTATTATGTTTTATTATACAGCACCCGAAGATTCCCTAGCGCTATACAATGGATCAATGCTTACATACCTTAGAAGGTAGATAAAACAAGACAGCACATTTGTACATACACAGAGAGCTTACCATCTAAGAGGTGGTACGGGTTAAAAACATTATATATGGGGACCGCTGGATTAGTAATGATGGAGAAGTACAAAACAAGACTGGGCAACCTAGTCTAAAGTGCTGGATGATTGAGTTAAGGAGGAGGAAGGATTTTATGCTTCTTTGTACAGAAAACATTTGAATATTTGAAAATTGGCAGAGAGTCTTATAGAGTGAGGTAGAGATTTCCAAGAATGGGGGCTGATCTTGGGACGTCCTGGGCGGAGCATGTGAGGAGCTTATGGCATATGCTGAGGGACCAATGAGATCTCCCCCACGTCCTCTGCATCAAACTAACTTTAGGGCTAGGATCTAGAGTAATATTAATTGTTAAAGTTGGGCTGCTGATCGTGACCCATTTATTCTGAATATTGCTGAATGAATGTTAGATGTTAAGGTCATAGGCTACTAAAATCAGTATTAGGCCTCATAACGGTATAATCTAGACCGATGCTTACGTGGCTTGGGATAGAAGCAGTAGGTGACCGAGTCCCGCTCAGATCTAGTACATGAGCCAGTGAGAGAGCAGGATATAGAACAGGAGATCCTGAAGCTGGTCAGGACAGACCCCCTGTCTGGGTGTATGGTACAGCTGGGGGTCTCTGGAGGGGGGGCGGTGCGTACAGTGAAGATCTCCTCTCCATACTTATGTGGAGTCATGGCTAAAACAAAGCACAAGAGATTACCATAATGACACAGCATTACTAGGACACAGAAAAGGTTTTTCCTTAAGCAAATTTTAACAACTTTTACATTTGATACATTTTAAGAGTATACTTTCTAAGTTAAAAACTTTTGTTAAAAGTGGTATTTTATCCCCATTAATAAAGTGAAGAAATCACCTGCTTCAAATTGCAGGGGGTGCGACAACATTGATTGCAAAATATAATAAAAACCTTCCCCACAGAGAACACCAGTTGGTCGATTGTGTAGCTGCTTAATGGGGCTAAAATACACTTTTCAAAATAAATTAAATATACATTTGTGCTTTAATCCCTTTAAAGGCATATTTAAGTTTCATGGATTATGAATGCATAAGAGCGGGGAATCAGTAGTGCATGAAAACATGTATTTGCTGGAAAAATAATCAAAATAAACATTATGAAAGTTACCCTAAAGTTTGTTAAATCTCTTGAGTTGATTTTGAGAGTTAACACCCCTGGATAGCCCTGCTAAAATCAGCATAAAATTCATAATTTGTTTTGGCCAGCTATAACATTGTTTCAATCTGTGAATTCAGTTTGTGTAGTAAAGCATCGTGGGATGTGTAGTCTTGTTTTCCCCTGCACAAGAGGCAAGGAGGAGCTAAGACGTTGTTCTGTGGATCTCTGCACTGAGCTGATGTTGGTTTGAAGGATAGTATAGGGATACAAAACATACCTGAATGCAGTGTTTCTATTGGTAGGTACCAGGTGCCTATGTAAACAGCTCTGGGGGTGTGGAAACCAATTTATTTAAATAATATAAATCTATTTGTGTATACAACGAATCAATGTAATGTGTGTGATAGAGAAAGGTAGAAACAGGGAAACCTGGATATCCCTTTAACTAGAATATTGTAAAGTAAATATAATGTTACAATAAAAATGATAGGAATAAACAAAAAGCCCAGGGAGGACACCCACCTATCAGCTTGATCCTGAAGGCAGCTTCTGATTGGCTCTTCAGGAAAGTGCTGTTTAGTATGAGATGTGATGTGTTACGTTGTAGCAACTGGAGAGAGCTCTGCCTGAAGTCCCTCAGGTGGCAGGGGGCTGGGGGTGGCACTGGCTGACAGGAACACAGATAGATTTAGTTCTTATGCTGCCCACCAGGGTTTAAACATTACAACATATTTTTTTCATCAAAAATGAATAACATAAAGGTTAAAACCAATTGGTTTCCAATTCAACTTTGCAACAAAAGTTAAAACTAATTCCAATTAAAGGGACATGGAGCAAAGACACAAAAAAATGTGTTTTGTTTTTTTTGCATAGTTTCTAGATCTCATTGGATGGCAGATGACAAGCCTCCAAGAACAGTTCCCAGACTCCCCCTCCCACCGGAAGGGGGGAGTCTGAGATCCAAGATGGCGGATGATCCTGGAGGAGGTGGGAAACGAGTAGCCACCAGACCCCACGCTCTGACTAAAGAGAGAGATTTGTTTACAAATGAAAAGCTAAATCTACAGCAATAGAAAGGAAATCAAAGTCATAATGAAACGGAGGCCTCAGAAAGACAGGCCCAAAATTATTCACCAGAGAGAGAAAATAAGTCTTAAACTGCTACAAAAAGTAACGTAATGAACAAGAAAAAGGAAACCAAGAGTAAGAGATACACAGAGCATGAGAAGAGAAGAATGGGCGTCTCAAGTGTGACCATTACTGGGAAATCTCCAGGTACTACAGAGGAACAAACAGAACTGCAGAGCATTCCACAGCCTGGCCTGCAGAGCGTCTCACAGCCTGGCCTGTGCGGAAAGAAAACCCACGCAAAAATCCTCAAGCAGCGGCCAGATCTAGTGCACAGGTGGAGGGGAGAGCTAATCCAAACTCTTAGGCAGGTCAGTGTTTACATGAAGCCCTGCAAGCAATCAGCGTGAGCTCACCTGCAGCTGGGAGTCAGGCCCTGCAAGCAATCAGCGTGAGCTCACCTACAGCTGGGAGTCAGGTCCTGCAAGCCATCAGCGTGAGCTCACCTGCAGCTGGGAGTCAGGCCCTGCAAGCCATTAGCGTGAGCTCACATACAGCTGGGAGTCAGGCCCTGTAAGCAATCAGTGTGAGCTCACATACAGCTGGAGTCAGGCCCTGCAAGCCATCAGCATGAGCTCACATACAGCTGGGAGTCAAGCCCTGCAAGACATCAGCATGAGCTCACCTACAGCTGGGAGTCAGGCACTGCAAGCCATCAGCGTGAGCTCACCTGCAGCTGGGAGTCAGGTCCTGCAAGCCATCAGCGTGAGCTCACCTGCAGCTGGGAGTTAGGCCCTGCAAGCCATGCAGGAAGCAGAAGGGAGCAGTCTGGATGCAGCTGGTGTACCTGAGAGTGTGGAGCAAACGCAGGGGGAAATGGCTGAGGGGACAGAAAATGCTGAAACTTTGGCTACTTTCCAGAAATGTAGAATTTGACACCTGCCTCTGCATGTGCACAGAAGGCAGCTTCCATCAATAGATAGATTTTTTTTCTACTTAAAATCTAGCTTCATAACTTCTTCCCTGCCTAATTAGGCTCTTGATCAGGCTTTAACACATGTTTAATTGTACACTGGTCCTTTAACAAACACAGAAAATATTCTAATTTGCAGGTTTGTAATCAGACCGATTTTTTTTCCAAGCTGAGTTATTTTCCCAAATGTAATTTGCTAGATCAGATTTCTTGTAGCTGGTTGTAGTTTATAGAGACTGATCTACTAGAACATAATAAATAAGCATTCTCTATGACCAGCTTTCATTTATATTGGTTATATAGAAAAACAAGCGTTTGAATTAAAAATTCATACATTTATAACTAAATAAATAGTACATTTGTGTTCACGTTTGGATGTCTAAAAACAAGTTTAAAAAAAACTCCTGCTCAAAATCCCAAGAAATACAGTTTTTGCACTGCACTCTGGGAAAATGGGATGAAACATGTGGACTCATTTGCATGTCCCCACCCAGATTCTCAGAGTGCAATAACTGTATTTCTTGAAATTCTGAGAAGGAAATACGCTTCTGAACTTGTTTTTAGAAGTATATTCGTGAACACAGATGTACTATTTGTTTACTGGGCGGTGGAGGCTTCTATTACTATTATTATGTTGTGGTTAATACATTTTTATTTAAGAAAAGAGCTAAATAAGGAATGGCTGTGAGGAAGTTTGTCTTCAGGACATGGACTTATAATGTATTTTATTACTTATTATATGACATCGGAGAGCACAGTGATGAAGTGAATCTAAACCCATCACATATCATTAGATCAGGGACATTTACCTTCACAGGGAAGTTGGTATCCAGATACCATGTATAGGTGACCCCTTCACAGGCGTCACACGTAGCGCCGAGAATCAAATCCTCCTCCAGGTTAATCTGCTCACAGTTTGTTTTACAGCTAAAATGTCAAATGTTAGTATAAAAACAACATAAAAATTCAAATAATCCGGCACCCTAAAAAACATGAAATTACAACAATCTTTCCTTTTAGCTGACCTCCAGCAGTGGCGGCTATCGGCCAGTAGGTGGCGCGGCGGAGATTCTAGTGAATTTCTTGTTAGGGTAAAGTTTATTAACCACTATGATTTTAAACATATTTTAATACATATGGCTTTGTTTTTGTCTTTATAAACACACATTATTGTACTAACTGGTGGGCGAGATGCTCACAGCCCTTTAACTGGTACTTACACTGGCCCTTTAATACATATTTTGTATCAAAGCTGAATAGAAACATGAAACCATTTTATAAAATATGTTTATCTGTAGACTCCACAGAAATTCGCTATTATTGACTCTATAATTTAATAAACAGTGACAAAATTATATTAGGAAATGTATAATGTAGTATTAATAAACTGTACTGTGATTTTATTGCACTTATATACTATGTTCACTGTGAAATAAAATTCATATTCACATGTATTTAATATTAATTAGTAGTAGTAGTAGTAGTATCTTATATATATATATATATATATATATATATATATATATATATATATATATTACCGTAAAGGTAGGGGTAAAATAAAACATGGGTATGACAATACATAATTTGACAGACTGATACAAAAGTGTTCATGACCCTTTCCTTGCCTTTTATACAAAGCGCCTTGCATGACAGAGTTTGCGAGCTTACAGACTAAAGGATTAATGAAACGGAAGATGAGGGAATTAAAAAAAGAGAACCAATGACTTGGCAAGCAATTGATAAGAGAGTAGAGGGTTAATTAGGTATTAAGTCTGGGTGTATCAGTTGTGAAAAATGGAAGTGATAGTGCAGAAACCTGCATTATAAAGTAACATGAATCATAGGTGGGAGGGCATGTTGGATGAGTGGTGGTGAGTGAGGCTAGGAAAGATGTCAGATGGATGGTCAGTGCCTCTGCTCGGGTGAATTGTATCAGGCCCAGTGTCACTCGGTGAGTCCCTGCAGAAGTGACTGCTCAGTAAACTGGGAAAGATGAATGGTGGTGGTGTGATGCTGTAGGTCTGGAGGTTATGTGAAAGGAGCTGGGGAATATGTCACTTGGTCAGTGCTTCTGCTCAGGTGGATTGCATGGGGGGGGGGGGGGGTCACTGGCTGAGTCCCTGCAGAAGTGACTGCTCAGTCCTGATGTAGAATGGAACTTTTATTTATTATAAGTTATTGCCAGTTATTTATTACTCCACAAAATATTATTATATTCTTTTACCTACTCCACAAGCTGAAACATATTTCTTTATAACATATGAAATTGGTGGGGATTTATAAAATATAATATTTATCTAACACTGGGGGGTAATACCTGATTTCCATCTGGAGCTGGGTCCGGGCAGTCACATATATACACTGTTCGTCCTGTACTAGATGCTCGTCCTTGGATATCACCGCAGCTTGGACGGTGACGGCCATGTTTGGGGGGGGCAGGCACCCCGCAGGGATCTGGACCATCTCTGAGGATGTGTCTATTAGATTCTGCTCTACACATTCATACCACCTGGGCCAGCAGGAACCTGCACAAAAACAGCACAAATTCCAGAAAATATCCGCTCAGCAGCCAATAAATGATCATTTTTATTTTGTTTTATTTTGAGCAAAATATGGACCAAATACATAAGAATCAGAAATCATATAAAATAAGCACTTGATCATTTATTGGCCCTAATAATAGTCACATTTACTTTTTTTAAAATATGTATTATAATTCTAACCTATTCCAGAACCAAGCCGATAATGCACAAATTAACATTATTGCTACAATTATCTTTTTTTCTTCTTCTCCTACACTTCAAAAATCCTTTTAGAGGCTGATTAGTTGCTTTTTAAATACTGGGAGAAATATTATTTGTAAAACAATCCGGTTGGGAACATCATTAGTGTATAATATGTAACAAACTCAGAAATCTCAGGTTTAGCTCCTATTTTCCAATACAGACACGGCTGTAAGTAAATTAGATTCCACAGAAAATATTCTGGGTTAATAATAAAATACATCAGCACCTCGCTACCATGTCGTAGTGAAGAGGCTTGTTCACCACAATGAAGCTGTGAGCTATACCCTGTAGGGTCACCCAAGATGGGCAGGTCATAGAAGAGAGGTCAAAAAATGTACAATCCGCTGGAGAAGGAACTGGCAACCCATTGCAGTATCTTTGCCAAGAAAACCTTATGGATAAATGTTAGTACAGGCTCTTGTGATTAAGGAGAGACCCTTTTTGACCCCACTGTTATCAGCCATGCCCGGTCAGACTGGGCAGAATTCAGTTGGGAATGTGCAATTTTTAATATGGGATTAATTAAATATATCTTTGTCATGCCCAGGGGACCACTGGACTTTAGAACTGTTATGGGCTGGTATTGGTTAACACATTTAGTTGCTTATTTTGTAACTAGCAGATTTAAGTTAAAAAAAAGAGTTTAAAACAAATAATGTCTGTGTCTGACGCACTGTGGACCATAGGGTCACGGAGAGTCAGACATGACTGAACGACTAAACAGAATCATAAAATACATACCACATGCCCAGGTTATATTCTGGCTCCCGCTGCCAGCCAGTCGCAGCGTGATGTTGGTGAAAGGATTCACGTGTCTCCCGGGGTCTATTTGTATGAACAGTTTTGTGTGCGCAGCATCCTATAATAACATAATAGATTGTGAGCTGTGGGACCACACAGTAAAGATGAAGGGATATTACATGGGTTATTCTGTATCACTGTCTGCAGTCTCTTCATATTTATCTCCCTAGGCCTTGTTATTGGTAATACAGGCACAGGCTACTTGATCACTGTGTAGACAGAATGAGCCGTCTACATGGGTCAATTAGTTCTTATCTATTCCTTTAGATTATAAATTTGCGAGTTTTCAATCTTACAAGGTGCTTTAAAACAAAAACAACATGTATCTAAGATTTTAAACCCAATGACACGGCCCTCTACTTTCTGCAATATGTTCAATATTGTATTATTTTTTCTTTGTATTTAACCCCTGTACAGCGCTACAGAATATGTTTGCGCTTTACAAAAAACTGCAATAATAATAATAATAACAATAATCACTATAAATACTATAATAATAGTAAGTGAGTAATGCTCCATGCACACTACAGAAACTATGCGCAAGGAACAAAGGGGGGGGGGGGGGCAGAGAGGGGGAAAGGGACAGAGAGGAGGAAAGGGGGAAAGAGACACAGGGGAGGGAGCGAGGGGGGGGACACAGGTGAAGGAAGAGGGGCGGAAACACAGGGAAGGGAGAGGGTGGAAGAGATACAGGGGAGGGAGAGGGGGAGAGACACAGGGGAGGGAGGGGGTACAGGGGAGGGATAGGGTGCAAGGAACAGAGGGGGCAAAATGGGGAAAGGGACAGAGAGGGGGCAACGGGGAAAAGAGACACAGGGTAGTGAGCAGGGGCAAAAGAGACACAGGGAAGGAAGAGGGGGGAGAGACAAAGGGGAGGTAGATGGGGGTAAGAGATACAGGGGAGGGAGAGGGGGAAGAGTCACAGGGGAGGAAGAGAGAGGGAATAGACACATCTAATAATAATAATAATAATAATAATAATAATAATAATAATAATAATAATATACATATTGTGTGTCATGCATCTCTGCTCTTAGGACACATTCTGATAATTTAGTATTTGCAGGTAAAACACTCACCTTTGTACTTTCATTTATTCCAGATCTGTTTTGGTTCCCTGTGTAATAAGAAATATAGCAATAAATTCAGGGCTGGAAGTAACACAAATACAGAATACTGCCTACCCACGCGGCCCAGCGGGGCACAAATGTGCATGGCCTAGGGCAGCATAAACCCTATATATGCCCACGACGGGTTTTCTGTGTACTGCAGTTAAAGGGACATGGAGATTATTTTGTCTTTGTTGCATCTTAAAGTATTTGTAAACGTGTCACAGTATGTCTTATTTGTTTCAATGATGCTCTCAGAGCACAATAAACTGATTAAGCTGTTTAACTAATTTGGGAGGGTTTGCCTCTGTCAGTCAATGAGCAGTAATGTAGCCTTATTGGTCACACTGTCTGACAATGACACCTACAGACTGTGTATTTGCTGGTAATCTCCAGGGCGTTTAAATACATTTGAATTAATATGTTGACATGTTTAACTTGACAATATTTAAAATGTGCTTATTTAAATCCACATAAAAGAAAGTTTCATGTCTCTTTATGACAAAAATAGCACACAATGTCTTAAATACTAATTAGTTTGATTTTTACAGTATAAATAACACTCATTTTATTTTGTTTCCAGGTGGAGTCAATATATCAATGATTCATACAAGTAAAATAATCTGCAACTGAAAAAACCTTCTCCCCACTCCAAAGAAACTCTGGTTCAGGTACAAATATCCCTCTGCACTATAGCTTATGCCATGATTCCCCATGGGAAAGGTTTTATTATACTTTGCAATCATGGTTATCAGCCCCCATGCGAGCATGCAAAGGTTGCAGGGATTGCTCATGAAGTTCTGACGTGGCCCCCATTAAATATCATTTTGCTTTCTTTCCGCAGTGGGGAGTGGGCTCCTTACCTCTCTGCCGGGAGGTGCTGTTCCGCACTGTAATTTGTCCAATGCCCACACTCATATTAGAGAAAGGGTTAACAGCCTCAACTGTGACAGAAAACGTCCCTGGAAACAGTAAAATTACAAATCACATATTTAGCATTTTTTATCAAAGGGGAAGGGGAGAAATAAACCAATAGATAAGAGGTGCTGCTCTGCTAATTGCTCTGTGACTCCACCAGCTGGAGCCACCAGCAGATCCCAATATACTCAGGTCCAGGAGAATACAGTGGTAACACTTTGTAAATGATCCTTATAGATCAATGAGTACATCCAGGTACATGTATCCTCAACCATCTCATCCCAGAATGTCCCTCATATTTTAGCATAATGCAAGACAATAAAATATGCCCATATCCACCACATATAACAGAGAAAATCAGATGTGTGTGTGTTTGTGTCCCTGCAGTTTTTGTGCCCCTGGTTATTAAATAATTTATTATTGTTGTTGTTTGTAACTCATTCTCAAATTTAAAATTTGCTTCTCAATGTTTTATTACAAATGTCTTGATTACTACTTTAAAAAGAATTGCAGTGAGATATTAACAAACTAGAATCAATGTAAAAGAGGGCGACTAAATGGTGCAGATTCTAAAAGTAAAATCTTATAAGGAGACTTCATGATATTAATATGTATAGATTATAGAGACAATGTGTCTTGGGAAACATGAAAATACATCAAAGGGTTTAATAAAGTTCTGGTGGAAAGTGCTTTTGCGAAAAAGAGGAGCAAGAACAAGAGGTCATGATACAAGGTTTAAATTTAAAAGATTTAAGGATAATCTGTGCAAGTGCTACTTTATAGAAAGTGTAGTAGATAATTACTCATGAGGATTGATTAAAATGGGTATCCATTAAAATAGAAATGTTAGGCACAAACAGAGTTAAGCGGCCACTTAATTCAGCACAATTTTGGCTACATCACAGTAAAGATCTCCGAAAAACATATTGAAATACTTTTAGATTTTTTGAAATAGGTGCATCTATTACTGAGAAATTATTAAATGAAATCTCTGTTTACATTTGACATAAGCTGCCTACTGCCAGATCGAGAGCTCCAGCTCCATGCAGTGAGCATAAGCAAAAAAGGGGTTAACCCTTCACAAATTCATCTGTGCAGAGAATGGAATGCTGGAATCACCTAAATAGGTAAGCTGTAGGTTAACTGCTTGCTGCATTCCTGAGTTCAGGGGAAAACTACTATACATCTTTGTCTTTGCCGCAGTGTGTTGTTATATGTTATTAATCATGGAACAGTCAGGAGATTTTTTAGCAGTTATTAGTATAGTAAAAAAATAGATCATTTTAACATTCAATCTTGTGCTCTTTCACACCATGAAGAGACTTAGAGTGAGGCCAATGGCCATTTAAGATCATTAATATGCCTGGGATAACCTGAGTGCTGAGGCTTAAATAAGCCAAGCTGTTTTGGCAACTATAATGGGCAGTCTAGATGAGCCTTTTGGTTCTATTTATACATTGATATGTAATATTTATATATAAGTAGATAAAGTACCTTCTGAGTTCATAGGGATCCTGAATACCATTGGCTGTCCTGTTGGGTTCTCTCGAGTGTGGTTGAAGGTATCTGTGGCACCTCTGATCTGGATGTCCAGCTGTACAGGGGCCCCGTGGGCCACAGACACATTTATCAGTAATTCATTCCCAGCTTCTATTGTAGTGTGTGATAAACCAGCTTGTAAGCCGGACACGGGCTCCATCAGGTGGACGGTGAGGTTGGTGGCTGCGGCTCTAGATGCTGTTTGGTTGTTGGATGCTATGATTTGCAGATAATGAACTCCAGGACCAATTAACTGTTGAGATGCTGCACTCAGGGTCAGATTGTAAGCGGCTTCTCCAGGCTTTACATATGACTCGGTCAGTGTTATATTATTGGCTGTTAAGTGGTAGTTGGTGATGTCACCTTCAAAAACACAAAAGGAACAACTTCAGAAAGACCAAATTACTAAAAATGAGTGATCTGTAGTTTACAATACTAGGATATGGTTTTAGACACATATGTCTATTTCATTTTATGTATTTTGTTTTATTAAGATTAATTAAAAGCTCTGTATTTACTGACTAAAATCAAACAAATAGTCCCTGTATGGGTCTGCCCACTGCAGCTGATGCAGAGACAGAATCTGTAGGGCTGGATGCGCTGTGTAGTGTCCTAACCTATCAGGGCCACTTTTCATGTTGCTGAGAGATGGTCGCCAATTGTTTAGTTTGAAACACAGCATTGCAGGTACTTCAGAGTCTGTGTCTTCATGAGCTGCAGAGGGCAGACCCATACAGGAACTATTTGTTCAATTCAAACTTTATAAAATCTTTAGTACATAAAAATAAATCTATATATAGGGAAATTATATACCTAGTAACATCCAGGAACCTTCCACATCCTTTTAACCCTTAGTGCAAGGGATAACATGTCACTTATGTTTTTTTTTTCTCCTGTAAAATCATTGAAAGTGGATGAAGTCTTAGGAAGAGATCATACATTCAAATATGATTTAAATTGTCACCGATTGTCACAGTCAAGACTTTCACACAACTTTATTTATTCCACAAGCTACACAAGAACAGCAGCAGCTGCCCCCCCCCCCCCCCCCCCCAAAAAAAAATGTAGCAATTATTGCTGAATGGTACTTATAGCCAAGCGCTCCTCATATTCATTCAACAACAATCTCTACACTCGGGACCCCCAACAGAAAACTCTTGACTGATCAGAAGAGAGTGCAATTATCAGATCAAAATTTCCTCCATTACATTTATTTTTTGCTTAAACCGATTATAGCTATATGATAATCAGAACCTTTTCTGTGTCCCTTTAGCCTGGCTCTGCGCTCTACCCCTTGTCTTATATACTGTATGAGACAACTTTTATAAGAAAATAATTATTGACCTTAAGGAATTCTGCTTATCGAGAGAGGGAAAACTGCAAATATACCAAAGGAATTAATAAAGGAGGGGAGTGTCTTCTAGAGAAAGGAAAGAACAAGAGGTCCTGATTAATTAGAAGTGGAAGATTTAGGGGTAATTTATGAAAATACCACTTTACCAAAAGGTTAGTTAATAATTGGAACAGCTTTCCAGTAGAAGAAGTTGGGTCAAACACAGTTTAGGATTTCAGGCATGCCTGGGATAAGCATAAGGCTATGTCCAGGATTAATTAAGGCAAGCTTTCAGGTATATAGAATTGGCAGATGTGCCTATTGGTTTTTATCTGTCAAATCTGTGTCTACAACAGAAAGTTGGTGTCTGAGAGTGACAGTAACTTTGGTGGGGGCGGAGCTACCACCAGTGCAGGGGGTGCAATGCACTGAGGCCCTCCTCTGGGGGGACCCAGGTCTGTCTAATTTTTTTAAAACTTTTTTTGAATTTCTGCAGTCTAGTGGGCCCCACAACGAGTCCCCACAGCTCTCTCGACTGCAGTAGCCTCCCTACCTTAATGTGGGCTTCTTTGGGAGGATATGAGTGTAATTTATTGGTAGTTCAGCAATTTTAAAAAGGGGAATTGTTATGGAAGAGTTCTTGAGGCGGGGAGATGTTATAGAAGAGTTCTTGAGGTGGGGAGATGTTATAGAAGAGTTCTTGAGGTGGGGAGATGTTATAGAAGAGTTCTTGAGGCGGGGATATGTTATAGAAGAGTTCTTGAGGTGGGGAGATGTTATGGGAAGGGGTTTTGGGGAGGGGAGTTGTTATGGAAGGGGTCTTGGGGAGGAGTACTGAGTAAGTTTGTACAGGGGAGTGGGGAGTCAGGGAAAAAGAAGGTAGTACTGAATAAGATGGCGGGCGCCAAACTCAAAAAAAAAATAACTGTGGGCAGATGTAACACCTCCAAAGGGACTGGAGGGTACACAAAGAGCCTGTGCCTAGGGAGTGGAGTGTAAGTCCAGATCTGCTCTCACCTTCTATCTCAATCAGTAGGGTCTCTCCATATAATGCTCTGCAGGTCCCATCCTTGGACTGGTACTTGCTGTAACACCCGGTCACACTCAGGTTAACCCTTTGCTCCTCCACAATGATGATCTTCTGAGCTGTGACGTGCCACTCGCTGGTAGAACATTCCACAAACACAACATACTCTCCAGGAGATGAGAAGCTGTGGATTATACTGCTGGACACACTGCAAAAGAAGACACACAATGACACTGGTTAATATTAAAGGGCTACTGAATGTGTGACAAATGTGAGCCTGACTTAGAGCATACTAACTATCACTAGGAATTACTAGATTTAGTTAGAAAAAAAAATATGTCTCTAATGGTACCTGGAGGTATCCATGATACTTTGGTGAAAAATATGTGTGAGAGATGGGTGTATATATTTCTGCAGGAACAGGGCTTGCAGTGATACTTTCACACTGCCTGCTTCTGAGCATGTGGGTCAGAAGTGGGTAGGTATCAAATACCAAAAACTCAAATTATTTAACAAATCCCATCAACCCCCAATCCTCTGTTTAATATATAATAGCATGCCCTCTGGGTACAAGCTATTAGGAAGTGCTCATTTTAGGCAATATGGAACACTTCTATAAGCAGAGCTTATCTAATCTTTTCTCTAAATATTGGTTTATCTTCATGGCTTTTTGTTTTTTAGTCATTCAGTCATGTCCGATTCTCTGTGACCCTGTGGACCGCAGCACGCCAGGTACATCTGTCAGTCACCGCCTCTCTGAGCTTGATTAAGTTCCTGTTCATCGCTCAATGATCTCATCTATCCATCTCCGTCTCTGTCGTCCCCTTCTTCTTGTGCCTTCAATCTTTCCCAGCATTAGACTCTTTTCCAGGGAATCCTGCTGTCTCATGATATGGCCAAAATATTTGAGCTTCAGCCTCATGATCATACCTTCCAGTGAACAGTTTGTCTTGATTTCCTAAAGTACTGATTTATTGAATCTTCTCTCAGTCGAAGGGATTCTAAGCAGTTTTCATGGCTTACATAGCAGATAATGATGTTGGTTTGTTACACACTTCACAAACATGCAGTTATATAAAGGGAAACTAAAGACCCATTCTGATAATGGGCAAAACATTTTTATAATAAAAAAATAATAATTAAAAACATAATTTTAATTATTACCTCCCATATGCTGATATATGCACCCCTGGGATCTTATTTAAAGGGCCAGTGAAATGATCATATAATGGGGTTTATTTTTTTTTTCTCCATTGTTTTTAGTAATAAAATCTGTATTTTGAGACAAAATTCTGTTTAGTTTTAAAATTTATTTTTGAAATGAGCATTGTTACCTCCAGCAGATTTGCCTGTCTCCATTGTCCAGGGTGCTGCAAGAGGATCTGCCCAGTAGGCTGTCCTACATTTTTTCTGAATGGAGAGGAGTTGACTGCAATAGCCGTTGCAGGGAAGTAGGCAGATAATAGAGTTATCAGCACATTAAAAAAAAACTCCTATCATGACAGATCCCTGGTTAGATCCTCTCACTCCCCCATTTCAACCAAATCCTAACACCATCCTGTCATGCCAAGGCCTGACTGGGCTGTTTTATACTATGGCCTGGGCAGGGACTGACAAGAATTTACCCTGTTTATGGTTATAGTTATGTATAAATTACAATGGTTATACATATTTGGTTGCTTATGTTTTTAAAATGACAGTTGTATTGTATGTATTTTGATTGTGTTACAGTGTGGTTGTCTGGTGATGACTCACCCAGCACCCCCCCCCCCCCAAATATAATCACCAGAATGAGAAAAGGAGCCTGAGCTCAATAGATGTACAGGGTTTTCCAGTAAGCAGGAGCAGACTATTATGTTACAGTGTTGTTATCTGATGATAACTCACTCAGCCCCACCCAAATATAATCACCATGATGAGATTAAAGGCCTGAGCTCATCAGATGTACAGGGTTTTCCAGTAAGAAGGGGGGAGACTATTATTTAGGGATGGGCTTACTGTGATTGGCCAGCCTGTATGCCAGAACATTGTATAAAATGTGACAATTAATGAAGGTATGGCAGTTATGTTGGGACTTACATAAACAAGGTGTAAGTGTCATTCTGTGAATTTAATCCTAATTTAAAGGGATTATATGGTGTTCCTGACATTCTGGTCTGGGTGTGGTACTGGTGTTTGGTCCATCTTCTGCTATAAAAGGACCACACGATTCAGCTGGATAGGTTTGAACCAGATTCTTACCAAGTCCAATTGAAGTAGCAGATCGTGACACATTCAATCAAGACAAATTGTCCGGAGGATAACTTAAAGTCTACTACTATGTCCAGACCAGTAGTTCTCAAACCAGTCCCCAATACCCACCAGATAGGCCATGATGTAGGTGAAATGCTGTGTGAACAAAGGTGAGGCAACTAGTATTCAACAGACGTTGGAGCCTCAAATTGCATGAAGTGCTTAGTCACACAGTGTTTCACCTAAATCATGGTCTGTATTGAGGGTCTTGAAGAGAGTTTTGAGAATTACTGGTCAAGACATTGTCCTAGACTTTAAGTTATCCTCTGGACAATTTGTCTTGTTTGGATGGTGTTAGGATTTGGTTGGAATGGGGGAGTGAGATGATTCAGCTCAGCTTAAGTGATGTAACAAATGCAAAATGGAATCCTGTACTTAAAAACAGCGTCTTCAAAAATTCAGATTTAAAAAAAAAAATGGTTTATGCCCATGACGAAAACAGTTGCTAACATTGTTCGTTTCGTGCAATCTTGATAAACAAGTGTCTTTTTTCTTGAAATGCAGTGGCCCTTTAACGAAAGCATAGGAACATCTGGCTCCATTGGAAATATGACATGTACAATTTGCCAATAGTATGATAGTTGTCCTTGTTATAGGTCATGTCATGTTATAGGTCATGTCATGTTATGGGTCATGTTCTCCACTCTCATTCTACTCACACTGTCTTGTACAAGTGCTCCCATATCTTACAATGAAGATTGACCTAGGCTATAACTGTTAATATCATGACATGTAAGAATAGTGTAACTAAGTGGGGTGGGTAGTAACCACTTCCTAAATGATCTGGTTCATTGAAGTGTAACAGACTCTTTCTGCTACTTCCAGTTTTTGGTATAAGGCACCAGCAGATAACCCAGATAAGAAGTTGTCTTCTGAGCTGGTTTCATTTTGAGAGGGAAGCTGACATGATTTATTACTTCTACACTCAATAATAATAATCTGGCACACAAGAGACATACAAGAGCACCAGCTAGATGACCACAATCTTCTTCTTCGGGCCCCAAAACCTCATTATATCTTCCTCGAGACAAATGAATTGAATGGGAGCTGGTAAAAATAACTTGATATTTTATTTGAGTGGACTGAGGCTCCTGGCAGAGGTTTGAAAGTACATCTCCTCCACCGATGTCTCCATTTACCTCACCCCGCTTCCTTCCGGCACCTCCCCGCCTCCTCCTGACCCAGTACAACTCTCACCCCCTGCAGTCTCCTCTTCCATTCTTAATGTTTTCCGTCTTCTTCTTGTGTGTCCTCTCTGCCCCTACTTATTTCTTCTTATTCTCTCACTCCAGTCCTTTCCTCTCCATCCCTTCCCATTTTCTCACTTCACACCTTCCCCCTATCTCCCTCTCCCCTATTTCTCCTCTTTATTCACACTCCCACTTCCCTCCTCTTTCCCATCCTATCTCTTTCTTTCTTTCCCTTCTCTCCTCTTCACTCTGTCTCTCTCCCCTTTTTCCTTCTCCTCACCACCCTATTCCCCTTCTCTCCCTTTCCCTCCTTTCTCCCCTTTCCTTTACTTTTCATCTCTCTCTCCTTCATTCTTCTCCCCACCACTCTCTTTACCACTTCTCCCTTTTTGCTCTCCCTCTCCTCCCTTTTCCTGCTCTCTCTCTCTCTTGTCCTCTTTCTCCCTTCTCCTATTTCCAGTGTTTCTGCCCAGAGCCCCCCATTCCCTATATCTACACCACTGCTCGGTAATGTAAGTTTACACAAGGTGTCAGTCACCAAAAGCAACAACCAATTCAAATAAAACAACCTACAATGCATTATACATTATGAATTATTTAATAATAATTAATTATTCTGCATATTGTGCTCTGATAACATGTCTGTACCTTTACTAACATATATACTTTACAATTTGCCACAACTTACTTCAGGGGCTGGTAGGGATCTATGGAGCGTCCATCCCCAGTGCTTATTATACAGGACAGATTCCCGGTGTACGGACTCAGCAGCCAGGTCAGAGAGAGCGTTACGTTATCATTCACCAGACACGTATCCATCAAGTCAATCTGCAGCCCTAGATACAACACAGGAATATTACAAGATGGTCAGAGCATTGGCCCTGATCCACTAAATGGTGAAGTATTGGCGAGGGCAGGGATAGTCTCCTAATTTATTAGATGAGAGAGGCACATAATTATGTTATAGAAAGTTGATCTGATCACTCTATATATATATTTTGCACAGTGGGGAGCTAGTGAATGGAGGGCCCTGGTGCAAGAAAAAAAGATACATATATATATATATTCAGTATCTCACAAATGTGAGCAAACCCCTCACATTTTTGTAAATATTGTATTATATATTTTCATGTGACAACACTGAAGACATGCCCCTCTGCTACAATGTAAAGTAGTAAGTGTACGGCCTGTATAACAGTGTAAATGTGCTGTCCCCTCAAAATAACTCAACACACAGCCAGTAATGTCTAAACCGTTGGCAAAAAAAGTGAGTACACCCCTAAGTGGAAATGTCCAAATTGGGCCCAAAGTGTTAATATTTATTTTCCACTATTTTCCAGCACTGTGTTAACCCTTATGGGCATGGAGTTCACCAGAGCTTCACAGGTTGCCACTGGAGTCCTCTACCACTCCTCCATGATGACATCACAAAGCTGGTGGATGTTAGAGACCTTGCGCTCCCCCACCTTCCGTTTGAGGATGCCCCACAGATGGTCAATACGGTTTAGGTCTGGAGACATGCTTGGCCAGTCCATCACCTTTACCTTTAGCTTCTTTAGCAAGGCAGTGATCGTCTTGGAGGTGTGTTTGGGGTCGTTATCATGTTGGGATACAGCCCTGCGGCACAGTTTCTGAAGGGAGGGATCATGCTCTGCTTCAGTATGTCACAGTACATGTTGGCATTCATGGTTCCCTCAATGAACTGTAGCTCCCCAGTGCCGGCAGCACTTTTCAATCAAATAGTACCTGTATGGGTCTGCCCACTGCAGCATATACAGACACAGACTCTATAGAGCTGTATGTGCAGTGTAGTGTCCTAGCATGTCAGGGGCCACATCTCAAAAGCATGTTACAGAATGAGAGATGGTCACTGATTGGTTACTATTAGACCAAGCACAGCAAGTATGACAGAGTCTGGGTTTTCATGAGCTGCAGAGGGCAGACCCAAGCAGCAAAATAAAGTACATGTTTTTTTTAAATGTTATACAAATAAATTAAACTTGCCTTTAATTTTTAACTAATATATGCACTTTATTTTTAACTAATATATGCACTGGATTATAAATGTGAGAGTAACAGGAGGAACTTTGGGATCAGACCCACTTTTATAGTGATGTCTCTTCTGTGGTGAAAAAAATTAATAAATGGGAAAGAACATCAGACACCTGGAAGGAAAGCACTGTTTAGTAACTTTGTCCCAATATTTCCTCTATTTTTCTAGATATCTTTTCCATTGAATCCGGCTGTAGTCAGGCTGCACTTACCTTCTTTGCAGTTGTAATTAACAGACAGGTAACTACCAGAGGATGGACAGGGATTCCCAAACATGGCGGCATCTGTAGCGACTTGACAGGCCTGGAGTCCCTGGCATTGGGCTAGAGGATAAATAGATTTAATCCAAAAAAGGCTCACCTACTCTGCCCATTTTATCTACCTAAAAGTTTGGCATAATCAAGCCTCAGGATGGCACTATGCTTATATGATTAAATTATTTAACCTTGTTTAATGATACCACCTTGTATGTTTGTATCAAAGAAAGCGTCTTGTCAACTGTCACACCCTGTAATGGCGCCTGAGCGTTATTTAGCAAAAATTGGGAAATAGTCATTGCTAGAACGTCCTGCTTATGATTTCATTTAAATATGAGGACCTGCCAGTCTACGCTGACTCCAAACTGGAAACAATCTCTGCCAGGCACTGTGCCACCCTCTATATATCTCTTGCCGTCCTGCTGGGCCGATAGATTCGGTGGGGTCCCCCAGCCTTGTGGGATTGAACAGCCGAAGCTAAGTATAATAAACATTGCTATAGGATTATTATTCCTTTTCTGTTGTTTGATTTGTCAGAGTTTGATACATACACCACATGCCAAAAGGACCCTAGTGGGTAGACTCTTCACCACATTGTCACCAACCTCCACTTGAGGGCAGCTCCACTTATCTACTACTCTTTCTGTAAGGTACCACTTTCTCACAATAAATATAAATAACCACTGATGACAGACAGGAGCCATTGCATTATCTGACCATCTGCTTCCTAGTTTATAAATAATTAGTGTATCATTTCACTAGATGCAATCTCATACTATAGCGCCCCTTTAAATTCTAGATTTGCTTTTGTCCAGGACAATCTGTATTTTTGTACCGTCCGCTCCATCTCTATTTTACCTGCAACCTGCTCAGTAACATTAGTCCAGCGGCAGCTGCTCGTGATCAGGGAGGGGCCCTCCTGGGTGCAGAAGTGGGGGCTCTTGCGGCCGTAGAAGCTGTCGGAGATCTGGACCACTTCCCCTGATCCGCACTGGACGGTGGCGTTGTAGTTATCGCAGGCGATGGTCTGACCAGATTCTACAATTAAATACTTGTATCAATGCTCTGTCCTTATTCACATGCTCAGAGTGTTTACGGAAACTGATTGGGAAGTTATAGGACCACTAGAATGCCCTAACTAGAGGTTTTAATTAATCATTGTTCATTAATTATAATTAATATTTTATGATTTACAAAAGGCAATATTCAGTAATTAACTGAAGCTGGTCTCTGCTAAGCTAAATAGGGCGGGTGGATTTGTCTACCATACAGTGCTAAATTTGTAAATTTCAAAGTATATTAACAAAATGCTCTCCATTGGCTGGAGATTTGCTGTATTAAAGTGTTTTTTACAAGCTTTTATATTGAATGATTGTTTGGACTCTAATCTGATCAGATTGTTCTTAAAGCAATTTAGACTGGGAATGGGAAAGTGCAGTCCCGGGGGGCCACACACAGGCTAGGATTTGTGGATATCCCTACTGTGTACAGGCCAGACAACCGCTTCTTCAGTCAACCATGATTGACTCACTTGACATGATTGACTCACTGACAATCCTCAAATCCAGGTCTGTGTGTCCCCCTCCAGGACCAAACTTAACCAATCCTGCAGAATTATGTTTATTTGGAGGTTAGCCTATTGTTTCCAGGTGCTAGACAGGATGACAGTCTATTAGACCCCATGTGGAGTCAATCTCCTGTGTTTGTCTGCCACTCCCTGTCATCGTTGTATTGTATACACCCCCTCTGCATCTAACTCCTATAAATATTGTTTGACTTTCCAAAAATAAATCAGTTTACTGCTGAGAAATATAGAATGATGTGTTCTTTTATTTGCTCCTGGTGGCTGCGATACTGATTCTATCTCCACCGTACAAGTAACTTGTCCTGGTCACTACAACAGGAGGTTACTGAGACTCCTGGAATTGCTGATTCCTGATGGAGAGATCCTGACTGATACAGAAGACATATATCAGGGTGCTGGTGCAGAGATTTCCAAGAACCCAATGGTCCTTGTGGGTAGTAAACCTGTAGTCTATAGCAGGTGGGTCCTGGGCAGTAATAGCCCCTTCTCCTGGATCGTCACACTCCCCTTTATGTCCGTATCAGGGTGGATATCAAAGCAGCTCAGCTGGAGGCAAATCTTCTGATTTTGAAAGGGAATTTAACCAATTGTTGCTATTATAGATCACTGAAAATAAATGTTAATAATGATTAATGTATAATAAAACACCTCTTGTTAGGGCATTACATTGGTCCTTTAAGAGGTTCCAGCAGACACCTCACAGACAACTCTAACTAAAGAGGGATTCACTGACCAAACTGACATATGAAGTACAATTCTTGGCTGCAGTTCCCAGTTGTTCCCCAGTGATACCCGGTGTTCTTCATGATATAGCCACACTGGCCACGGTCAGCCGAGGGGTCCTCACTGTGCCAGTGACTATAACTCACATTGGAGGTGTCCAGCCACACCAGGGATCCTGTGCACAAAAATACATGAAATTCACATTTTCTGTTACACATTTAAAACTGTTTTATGCACTTTAAGGAAATTAGTGTTATAAATGTAAAATAAATGTAGTTTTACTCACTGTGCAAAGACAGCTCCCCCTGAGACAATACTTAGACTTGCCTGAGCAATGCATCGGATGAGTAATGGAGCTCTATGGGGTATGAATTTGTTCCTTTCAGAGTGATTGAGTTTGAAAAGGCTTTCCATAAGTCCCCCATCCCGTTCTCAGTGGATCATCCTTTATCATAGCTGGTGCCATTTGATACAATCCCTGGCCTGGGCCCAATAGATATTTCATCAATAATCTTATTATCCTGTCTCTCTGTTCCAAAATTCCTTATCAATTTTTTTTGTTAGTGTTAAATAAGAACGGTCACCATGAATTATAGTAACACAGTGTCACTAACATCAAGGACCTTAAGATGGGAAGATGAGCACTTTCAAAAAAAATAAAATAATATATATATATATATATATATATATATTAATATCAGTAAAGGTGGTTTATACTGAAGCTTGGTAATGATATCACATATATAGTTCTCAGCAGCCGGGCTTGCCAAAATCCGTTGGTAACGGAAAGCGAGGGCCTCGGTTGCGGCCAGGCAAGGAGCGCCGAGGGCGCTCCTTGCGCTGGTGGAGATGAGCGCAGTACAACTTAGGCAGGGAGCGCCAAAGGCGCTCACTGCGCTGGTGGAGATGATCGCCATAGGCGCTCATCCCTACGACCTTCTACCACTTAGGCACTTACAAAAGGAAACTACGACTTAGAGAAAAAAAATATGAGCCGCAAAAAAATACAAACTTAATGGCCGAACTGCACACACTGAAAAACACGAGAAAAATAACACAAAATACAAACAAAAATGTAAAAAAAAATCACACACAGCAAGGGGGGACTCCCAGGACGTCTGTAAGTGAGGTTACACCTCAATTTAAGCCCAGGACTTTAGACACTCGAAAATCCCCTAAGCGAGAGAGAAAATAACTGCCGGAAAAAAAAACAAGGCTACACGACCCCTAAACCCGCAAAACACCGCCAAGCACAGACAACTTTTATACAACCCTGTACAAGCTACAAAATACACTATTAGGAAGGACACAAAATCATACAAACCCACGTACCACATACACATTCGCCGCCATTTTACAACACTAACTTACACAATGTACACAGTTACACTAACGGCTTCCCCTTGTGCACGCAGCCTATTTACACTACACACTGCACACATTGCTGACACTTACACCTCAGGTCAACAACACTGCAAACCTACATTGTATGCTGCAGGAACATTAAAACAGATTGTCAGCTCTTCAGCACAATGCTTGCTGCATATATTACTTACAAATAGGTTAATTATATAAATTTATCAGTTCAGTAATTAATTGATTATAATTAAAAAAATACATATACAGAAAAAAATTACAAAACACCACACGACAGTATCGCAATAAACTCCAAAGACGTTCACCGCACGTCTCACAAGGTGCGCCATGGGTGCTCAGAGGAGCAAAAGTACACCAGGGGAGAGCCTTGCAATGAGCGCCAAAAGCTGATAAGCATGGACCTTGCAATCAGCGCTGAAGGTACTCACACAACCAAAACACTTACTTTGTGTGCCAAACAGCATTCCCTGACTTACAACTCTATTGCCGCCATTTTTTGACGGGCAAGTCGCTAGTTATTATATATTTATAAAGCACCAACATTTCCATAGTGCTCTTATGAATGGCCCTTGTTACAGAAGGCACAACTAAGCTATGACATATATGATGGTGACACATAGATACAAGCATCTCAGTGTAAATGTTAAGTACATGTTTCTGAAACTCAGAACAAATGTTCATATATAATAGAAAAGTAAGATGGGCAATACAGGTATGAAAATATATTTATACGTCCAATTAAATAAAAATAAATATATATATGAGATGAGTGGGAGCCATTCATTTGTATAATAGGTCATCTTATTAGGATAATAGGATTTATGTGGCATCTCCTCATTAACCACTGGAAAATGGAAATACCATAATTCCATTCCAACACCTCCAAGTCCTGCCATCTCCTTCCCACCACTATCTTACACCATTCCTTGTAGTATAAACCCTTGGTGTCACGTTGGATCCCACCTATCTTTGGCCTCTCAAACCTGATGTTTTCTTTTGTACAATATTCACAAAAGACGCACCTTATCTCTACTTCTGTAACAAGACGGCTACTTCAATCTCTTGTCTTCACCTGCCTTGGACTACTGCAACCTCATCATTGGTAGTTCACGTGCTCACCCCACACCAACAAAGCCAAAATACCTCTACCTGTAGCCTGTCCAATGGCCGCCGCACAACCTACCACCCCAGTTTAACTCCAATGGCTTCTTGTCAACTAGATAGTAAGCTCTTCAGAGTAGGGACCACATTTCAAGCTGTCTGTTGGCCTATTTGCATCACATTTGTATTGTATTCCTATAATTTGGTAATTGAACCCAATGTACTTTATTCAACTTTGTAAAGTGCTTGGAAACTGCTGCCCCCCACACCTTGGCCCTCATTCAATTGCAACTTGGCCAATTGAATAGGGGTCTAAATAAGCACATAACATATTTTTTTTAAGAAGTTTTTAGTTAGTAAATATCTATCCAAAAGCAAGATTTTCACGAACTAAAAACTTATTTAAAAAAAATATGCTATGTGCTTATTTAGACCCCTATTCAATTGGCCAAGTTGCAATTGAATGAGGGCCCTTGTCTCTTCCCCAAAACTCCTTATTACCCTAATCTTTCCCACCCCTCAAGTCCCATTCCCGTACTGCACTCAGTTCCTTCTGTTTCCTTCTTCCTCCTTGTCCATCTTCACTGCCAAGAAATCACAACAGTCTCCAAACCTGCTCACATTCAGTATCTACCTGAAGACCAATTTCCTTCTTCCTTCCAACCCTGATACAACTTAAATCCTTTACCCTACTTCTTCTGATCTGTCTGCCTGACCTACTGTGCCAAGGACCCTGGCATTGCCCCTGGCCCTGTTTGAACAACAATCCCAAACCTCACTTTTATTCAGTAAATGTCTTGTATACTAAAAAATAATGCCTTGTATAAAGATTATATACACAAATATAAATAAGCACCACTCAGTGAATTCATATTTATATCACAGACAAAAACCAAAGTCAGAGGAGCTCAATCAGAGGATGGACATTAATAGGTCAGGTCTATGGACATGATAATCCACCCTGAGAGAAGCATTTTTTAGCCACTTGCGTCCTTTACAGGGATCCAGCCCTGAAATACCAGGCAATTCTACACTGAACAGGTTAGGTCATGTCCATAGAAGTTATTAGGTCAGTTCGCACTTTGATTGAGCGCCTCTGGCTTTAGGTTTTTGCTTATATCTCGGATAATGGATTTTGCTAATCTGCATTTCAAGCAGGAAGGAACCTTGGAAATCTAGATATGACAGAGACGTCTTTATAAGACAAAATGGAGATGACCAAGACTCCATACAATCTCATGTAGGGTGATAACCGAACATAAGAGACCACAGTGGTCATTTAATTGCTAAGAGAAAATATCTATACCGAAAATATATGAAAGAAAAGCAAATTACCTTCATTTGAGTCATTAGAGGATTGCAAGCTGCGGGTTAGTCCGATCCACCAGTCTCTGCCCTCTGATAAATGTTCCACTAAAAATTCCTGTGCCTCCTGTTGATCCACAAAGACCAGGTGCCCCCCTCCTCTCTCACACCAGGTCTGGGCGCTGTGGAAGGTGCGCTCCAACCTGACAAACTCATAGCACGAACCCTGGAAAGAAACCTGGTACTTGGAGCAGGGAGAGGGGTCTGCTTGAAGGAAAGAGGCTAAGGAACACAGAGCTAGGACCCCCAGCCACATCATGGCACAGGCATCTAGTGGTCCCTCTGTTCTGGTGGCTCCTAGCCCTGTGCCAGTCTCTCTAGCCCTAGGATGTGATGTCACTCCATATATCACCTATCTGTGTATCCATTGTGCTCTGGACATGCCATAAATGTACAATAGAGCTGGTACTAAATCACCTCTCTATGGCCATGAATAAGAAACAGGGAGCAAAGAAACTATTGTTCCAAAGGCCTGTGCTGCAATAAACACCGCGCAGGGCCGGGGAGATAAGACTCATCTGTGCACCCCCCCCCCCCCCCATGCAGGTGCTACTAGGAGATAAAGGGGTTGTGTTCCTCTATTTGTGTCTGTGATTTGTTTATTGTCACATTTGTAGCAGAAAGTAAACACTGTGCAGGGAGGAGTGCAATGTGCAGGTTCACTCCCAATACTGGAGATACACAGGGCCAGATTAACTAAGATTCTCAGAGGCTGCAACATGATTGTATGTGAAATGAACATAAATCAACCACAGTCTCTTAGACTCTCCTTCTGCAGCCTGTGTGAATCTGACCTTACATGATGAGATCGGAATGTAACTTATAAATGAAAAGTGTTCAATTAGAAGAATGATAGACATGTTAGGACTTCACTGTCTATTTAAGGTAGATTTAAAAGTACTTTGCTGTCATAGAGTAGTATTGTAATATCTAGATAGACTGATATAGAGTCGGAAGGATGGATCGAATGATAGATAGAAGGATAGATAGAAGGAAAGATAAATGGACAAATTGATGGAAGGATAGTTAGATGGAAGGATCGATGGAAGAATAGATGGAAGGAAAGATAGAAGGATAGTTAGATGGAAGGAAAGATAGATGGACGAATAGATGGAAGGATAGATAGATAGATAGATAGATAGATAGATAGATAGATAGATAGATAGATAGATTGATAGATTGATAGATAGATGGATAGATACTAATCGCAGTTTGTGGCGCAAAAAGGTAAAGTAAAACATAAGTATTCACGTATTATTATAATAGGAAGAGCAGGAAGAGGGCGGATCAAGTAAATCAATATATTATCTGTGGAACACCACCCAGCCCCCACTGTATTAGTGGGTAAGGGTTTCACTATTTAAATCCTATTCCCCACAGTGATTGCAGCGGTGAATGGGGTTAAGCTCTTAAAAGGGCCAATGCCCCCTCTATCTAGCTGACCGCTTTGCCATTGCATAGGCATCTAAAGATATAATTAAGGGTGGATCCTGGATATCACCTTCCCTTCACCCCTTGGTGCGTTGGAATGGTAGTTCAAAAATGAATCCCTACCACCCAGTGGGTAAGGTGTGTCAATCACTTGTAAGGTGTGTCAATCACCCTCGTCCCCTTTATGCCCTAAGTGTAATAGGGGACTCCAAGGACCCTCAAATTCCATATATTATAGTCCCTATGCCCCTAATGCCTCTACCTTTTTCCATGTACCTGTGACTGAACCCTCTACCATCTGGGTTTCTAGGGGTCCCCATGGTCCTAACACTCCCATTTCACTCAAAAAATGCACTAAACTAACTGAGCTCCCTCACTAAATGATGCATTTTGACCATGTACCCACTTTTTATACTTCTTTTTAAAGAGCTCTGTTTAGGGTATAATAGAATAGGGTACAATAATAGAGTAGCCCCAATCACGTTGGCTATTGAAACAGCCAATCAGAGGGCAGAATATAGGCAGAAGGGGTTCACTTAAGGTATCATGGGGGTCCCCCATTTTCAGTTATACTTTGTTGAGGGAACCTTGTAAAAACTGCTTACAGACAACCTATTACAAACCAGTCCTGCAATATGCATTTGTGATACACGGAGGCGTCCGCCATATTGGTTCACTTCATTATAAGAGGTGGCTAAAAACATGTCCCCTGGTAGCCAGATAACATTGTGTAGTTTCCCTCTTATTTTATGTTATGTTATCAGACTCAGGCACCAAGACATCAGATGACCTCGTTATCTACAGAGCTTAGTGATGTTAGTGTTAATTAGCGGCAACTATTCTCTTACCAAGAGCACCTGCATATGTAAGCCCTTTTGCTAATTGGGGGTACTTAAAGGGGCTTTTGTGGAGGGTCTTATAATTACCTATTTATAATAAAGGGAGGTTTGTCTGTATCAGCTATGCCCAAACAAATTGTAGAAAGTTAACAACAAAAAAAAGATAAAAACTTAAAAGGACACAGAACAGGTTTAACTAAAATCTTACAGATCAACATAAATAATGTATAGTTTTAAGCATAATTTGAAATGTTATTTTACACCATTTATCAACTTAACCCCCAGAAAAGTTTGCAGACTTTGCCTGAGGGGGCGTGATAACTGATGGTGAAATTCAAATAAAACATTTCCTATGGATTCCTGTGCATTGATTTTGCCAGGGAACCTTGTGTGCTGATAAGGTTTCAGCTAGCTGTGTTAGTTCTAACAATGGCTACCCCTTCTACAGTAAAATTGTATATAATAGTTAAAGAATGAATTTATAGTTTTGCTACATTTATTTTTTAGTTCTTTAATTACTTCATTCATTCATTCTTTCTCCTTAAGTTTTTATTGATATTTTACAAAATAGTTTTTTTTAGTTAGATTCATTAAATTCCAAATACTCCACCCAAGAAGGTTTATAGACCACTGTGACATTTAAATTGGGCGTTGTTGATGAATATAATTTATAATTGGCAGATATTTGTAGAGAATTTTACTTTTATTTATTTATTTTTATCAGATCTTTCCTGATGGCCATCCACCACTAGGTGTTGTGGGCAAGATTTTAGTCAATTACTTGTTAGTTTAAATCTTATCACCACCATTACCCTAACCTTAAAATCTAGCGGTTACCCTAAACCCTAGCCCCTATTCCTAACCCTAAACAGTAATCACAATTCCTAACCCTAAACCCTAACCCCTATCCCTAAACCCAACCCTGAACCCTTAATCTTAACCCTAAACCCTAACCATACCCCTGAACCCTAAACTCTAGCCCTAAACCTTACCACCTAATCCCTAACCTTAAATCCTAAACCTAAACACTAAATATAATCCTAATGGAATATGACTGAAATCTCGGCTGCGTCACCTACTGGCAACTGACAAGCACTGCTGGCAGTCAGAAAACAGGAAAGGTCAATTATATCTTCTAAAAATATTTAAATTTTATCAAAAGTGCTTCAACAAAAAGAGTATTGAAAATGTGGGTCATCAGTGGACTCAATAATGACCATAACTGAATGGTGGGAAAATAGTCCAAGTGATGTTATTAGTTTCCGGCTTTGGCTCAGAACAATAGAATCAAACTGCCAGGATTTTTGTGCAATTAATGGTAACGATGTTGGGCATGTGAAATCAATTAATTTAATTTCTCTAATGGCAAAGGATTTGTCCCAGCTCATATTACTTTTTCCCATAGACATCCCTAATGAGAGAACGGAATTGCAAAACCAATTCGTAAACCCTCCAAAATGTGCGGAGCAAAATTCACATATTATTTAATTAATTTAAACCTAAAATTATTTTAATTATAAAATACTGTGAAGGTGTGTTGGGTTACATGGACCTTATTGTTTGTTCTTTACATTTGGGCATATATACATAAATAATTAGTAGACAGAGTTCAGTGACATCCGGAAGTACGTTTCCTATCATTTTGAAACCTTACAAAAGTTTTCTTTTTTGTCAGAACATATTAGGAATCTTACAGCCCTATTAAATTCGAAGCCCGTAGCGGCATCGGCACACCCGCAATGGCTGCAGGCTTGAAATTCAGCTGTGTTACAGAGCTATTAAATTAGACCATGCTGCGAGTTACGGGCTTGAGACGCAAATCCATAAACCATTCTTGGGCACATTGCATGTGCGGCCGTGAACATGATCATTTAGTCAAACTGTAGTTACGGGTTTAGGTGGAGCCAATGGCAAAAGAGATTGTCATCATTACGTTAATGAAAAATGGAGGTTAGATTTCAATCCCTTACGGGTTTAAATTACGAGTTACGGTTGGACCCGCACTCCAGAAATAATGCAATATTAATAAATCCATAAATATGATATTCTAGTCCATGCGAGTTCCATTATATGTATTAACACATTGATTGCCGGGACTGATATAACACGTAAATGAAACATAACATAAAGTATTTTATATTGCAGATTTGCGGGTCTGAGAATGTTTTGCTATTAATTTTAATACCTGACATCACTTTCCCTTTTATTATAAGTGCAGTAGTGTGTGTATATTTGCATTTACTGTGCTGCGGACAGGACTTTAACCCCATTGCGGGTCCTCTCTAGTACTGTTGGCCTTTTGGCTCCATTTGCGTGTTACGGGCTTGAACGTCAGTGGATTTGTTGCAATTTAAAAGAGATTTTTTTACGTAACAGTTACGGGCTTGAGAGAACAAAGGATTTGCGGCCTCAGAGTTCAATTTTCGACATCCCTTAAGGTTTTCTCGCCCTTACCCCATAAGTCGTTGGCGGGTTGCTTTACAGGGCCAATTTAATACCCTCAAGTCTTACTGGCTATGTTACGGGCTACAGTTTTACACAGTGAGGGAATTGAATAGGGCTGTTTACACAAGGGAGAAGTCACATTGTCACCTCCTCAGCCAATCAGTCACTAAAACAATGCAAAATGACTTGTAGAATTGCTCTGTTTATACAAACAAAACAAAGAATAAAATACAATGGTACCTTGGTTCTTAACCATAATCCATTCCGGACGGCAGGTGGAGTACCAAAAAGGTTGAGAACCAAACTCACATAAGGAGTAAAGTAATCTGGTTTTAGCAAACGCAATGAGTACCAAGGTAGCACAATTAGTACCAAAGTTGTTTGCTTATCCAGACAGGTTGAGTATCGAAAATGTTGAGTTCTGAGGAGGTTGAGAACCAAGATACCACGGTCGTCATATTTGTTTGTCCTCAAGTTTACAAATTTGCAATTTATAAGTAATTTGGAGAGAGATCTAAATAGCAGCTGGGGACTGGATTAATCTTACCAAAGGTTCCCTTAATAGTAGCATCCTGGAGACCTCTATTAATGTTCTTAACCTTCTTAAATGGAGACTTGCCCCAGATCCTGGCTGCTTCCGGGAATGTGGGGAGGTAGGATGTTTCTTCCACATTTGGTGGACATGTTCCCAGGCCACTCGTCTATGGCAAGATGTTTATACAATGGCCTCAGATATATTTGATATCCTGATTACCCCAAATGCCAAGGTTAGCCTTCTGGGCCACCAAATTATTTCTCTTACTGCCTCCCAAATTTAACTATTTCAATTCATAATTTGGGCTACAAAAAGTCATAATGCTCGTCAATGGAAACCAACCTCTCTTCATATCCAAGCAGTTATAAGCAAAATAAACTATATCCTAATTAATGAAAGACTCTCCCACATTCTAGATGACTCTCTACCTAATTTCCATAATACCTGGAACCAATGGCTAGACTCTCCTTATAGCATAACATTGACTTAGCCAGAGATTCTCATAGAGCCTTACATGCCCCGGAAAGGATCTACTGTCAGGTTGGTTGGACTGGACCCGGGGCCGGTGTTGGACATGGGTGAGTCGTGAACATAATTGACTGTTTACATCTATTTGATGCTGAGACAAGAGGCGACTATATTACCTTCCCGGCCCCTTACTTTATATTAGTAGTTCACTTAATAGTTAAGAATTATTTAAAATCAATGTAAAGGCTCATAATACAGAAGTGATAAATACCAGTCACAATTATTGAAAATTTAGAAAAGTAACAAGATTTTTTCTATTGACGATCCATACTCTCATTAATGGACTGACATATATGTTTGCTATCTACCTCAATATGTACAACTTTTGTATAATTCATCTTTTTGTTTTAAATTTGCCTTTACTTAAAAAAACTGATCGAGAAACAAAAAATATTGGTGGAACCCCCATTAATTATTATCTTCTGTGGAATCTCACAAATTCTCCCAACTCCTCAAGGAACTACAAGATGACATGGAAATGTAAACAACTTGGGCTCTGACAAAGTCTATAATGCGGCATTATGGTTAGTTTTTGAATTAGAAAATTTTACATTTGAATACCTTTATTGGTCCCTCGAGGCATCCATTATTTGGTGGTGGTTGTACGTGTGAGCGGGACATTTACATGTCTTCAGGAGCAGTACTTGCAATTATCCTGGTGACTTCCTGCCTCTGAGCATCTCCAGTTAAAGGGTAGCTGTAAAACTCTAATACCTGCAATATATAATAAATCCACTAGACTCTCTCCCCTCCATTCCTCCATACCATAGTTGATAAGATAAACACAGCACCTCAATCTCCAAGCTAACAGGAAGTGTTAGAGTGAAACAAGGTGGGACATTCTATACACAAACTGTTTTCAATTAAGATTCTCTCTAAAAATTCTGTTATATTCATGATTTACACAACCAGTGTCGCCAGTCTGTTACACACATCACAAACATGTGATTTTTTCCTAAACTACAGCATCCCTTTAACCATGGAGCCGACACTGGATGACACTGGACCTAATTACTTTATTGATTAACACTGTAAGCCTATCTAATCACTTTCTATATTTTTGCTATAATAATGTTTTTTCGTTATCTTAGTTGCTAATTGGTAATTGCTGCAATGTAGATGAGATCTTAATTGGAATTATGATAGGGTTTAATATTTGTTGACTTCTGATCTGTTCTTAGATATACTGATAACGATGGCTCTTACTGCCGATCGCCTTGGAGCCATTACTCTGGTTGATCATTGACTGATAGACAGTAGGTGAGAGGTGTCTTGTTTGTTACAGACTGTAAAAAAAATATTAAAAAACCCATCACAATAGCAAAAATAAATATAATTTTATATGTAATTATTCTTTTCCGCAGGGATTCATTTTCATTTATAACTTGATCCTTTTTTTTTTCTCACAAGGGTGTGTCCTTGTAAACTAAAGTGCTTCCCATTACTCGTGGTAATAGTGTTGGTAGTATTAGATGCAGATAGAAGCTTCCTCTAAATTCATAGTCTCCTTCCCCTTCTTGGGAAGTTGATCAGCAGAAAACAAAATGGTAGCTTCCACTACATTGATTACTTATAATAGATAATACATTAGAGGCTGAATAGACTTTGAAAGCTTTTTTTTTCTTTATTACAACTGAAAACAGGTCATCGGATAATGTACCACTGTGTGCTTTTGTTTTTCAAATGATGATCTGAGCTTGCCCCTGTCAGCCAATGAGCAGTAATATAGATGTATGAGCATAAACAGGTTTTACTTAAATGACTAGTATACAATTAAATAAATATAAATATAAATAAATAAATATATATATATATATATATATATATATATATAGTGACACGACTTCAGCACGTGTGCTGAATGTGCGCCAACATAAGGGCGGAGACAATTTAGGAATAGCAGACAAACATGCTCTGGAATAGAAGCTCCAATTGAGCACCCTGACATACATGCTGGGAGATGAGAGGGAGAAGGTGGGAGAGGAGAGGCATGGAGGTCCTGGAAGAGGAATGATAGGGTGATGGGAGGAAGCAGGGTTTGACCAGGTAATGAGGGAGGCAGGGGGTAATGAGATGTTTTAGCACACTCTATTAATGCATGAAAAAAGAATAATTGCTGCAATGCCTGTCCAATCTGTATTTATCTATATAATTACTTTAGGACCTGTCCAGATTACTGACCTTTGCTCCAGTTGAGACCTTAGGTGGCATCCATAACCATAATGATAAGACTGATCACGTCCTCACGGAAATATTTAACTAACACAACGACTGGACTTTGTTTCGCTAATTCCGAGGTGATAACAGATGATGTTTTCGGCTGATAACCTTCTAACTCATGCAAATTCATATCTTCCGATTTCTCTTATCTGTTGCTGTAACACAGGAATTCAGTTTGTGGGACTATAATACTGTATTATACTGTCTGTGCCAGATCTACACCTTCTACCTATCATGTAGAGATATTTTCTGAGTATATTCAGTCTAATCCACAGGAATACTGGACAGGCGTGTAGGAGCCAGGACAATTAGGGGGGGGGGGGGGGGGGGGATATAGCTCATTGTATACACAGGCAGTAAAATGGCTTATATATACATACATACCCTCCCTCCTCCCCCACCCCTTGAAGAAGTTCCACATTTTTGAAGACTCTCTTTGTGTGTAGAAGATTCAATCTTGTCTGGTTTCATGACTTTCTTATAGATGGAGCCTGATGGTGTGTTTATTTAATCCACCAGTGGAAGGAGGATTTGGGTAGTAGGGATAGGGTGGTGGACTTCTTGATCCTTTTGAATTTCACTTACTCACTCCCCCCGCACATGCCCAGAAAGGCACTTTGCAATTATTGTTGAAACTTCTGCTGACTTTTACATGCCTCTCTCACACAAACAACCTTTACCAAAGAATCATGGATTCCTCCAGGTACAATCAGAGATATCAACATTAAATCTCATCCAAATTGTATTCAAAGGTCCAAATACCAAATCCTACAGTCCCACAGACAGGCCAAGCATACGTTCTCAATTCTGGGTCCCCTCAAATTACCACTTAGCTCATTCTTCCAACCCTTACTTAACCAGGACCCACTCCCCAACATAAACACCCACCAGGCAATCTCATGGCTATTAGCCTAATTACCTTGTCATGCATTTGCATCACTTTGTTTGATTCCAATTGTTTAACTATTCTTGTTAGCAAAGTCTTAGTTTGGAAAATCCAGATAGTTTCCACTAGCTTATATTTATACTGTAACACCTTTAGATTTACTCACATAAGCTTTTTAAGAACTTATTCATATAGTCAATGAAGGATTGTAGAAATTGACATGAAGTATCTTAGAACCAACATAACTATGTTTTACTATTGTAAGCTGTAGTACTTTTTAGTATTGTTTAATCCTACTATATTTTATTTCAAAGCATGGTTTACGGATTTGGATGTCGGCCACGTCTGTTGCGGCTTGTCTAATTTAATCGCTTTGTAAATTTCAAGCCTGTAGGCTTTGCGGTTCTACCACGGCCGCTGCGGGCTTCAAATTTAATAGGGCGCCATGACGCCATGACGGTTGTGTCTTGACATCTTTAAGTTATAGGAGACCAGGGGGCCCATTAATATCCAAGCCATATGTCTGTGGGCTTGAAATTTGCTGGAGTTACAGAGCGATTAAATTAGAAAAGCCAGCAAGGACATGGCCAGAATCCAAATCCGTAAACCATGCTGCGGCATGTACAGTCTCCCAGTACCTCTCTGCAGACATCCAGGAGAACAGGAGCAAAATAAGAGACACACAATTTCTATATGAATCCAGAAGTTAACTGTTTTATTTTTAAAAGTCAGCAATATTTCTAGCAGTTAGATACAAAGGGGTGTATACAATGTAATAATGAGAGGGTGTGGCAAACAATTACAGGAGATGACCCCACTGCGGTCTAGCAGTAGCTTCCTAAGTGCAATAGGCTTAACCTCCAATACACATCCTGCCGTCTCCAACACATATCAGATGTGATTAACTTTATCTGACAATGGGACAAAACAGATAACAGATACAATGGAGGTGTTTACGTACATAATCCAGTGGCTGGAGCCAAGCTGTCTGTCCTTTAATGGTCTACTAAAAAAGGGGTTTGTGACATTACTCCCCCCATCCAGACAGACGATCTGGGGCTATGATCCTTTAACGCATGATAGTCTTGAACTGCAGCTCATAGCCCAAGTCCAAGTCCCCCTTCAAAGAAAAAAATGTTGGCCCAAGTGGTCACTGCATAAGTGCCAGCGCATGCCCTCCTCCTTGAGGGGGTAGGTAGTTTGTCCGGTCTGGGGGTAGTTGCCCATCTTTCAGGAAAGTGTCCACAGTCTCTAACCCTAATTTCTGTAGGGTCTTGGAAACATAGTCCATTTGTAGAGTCCTTCCAGGGGGTATCTGAGCTAGCACCCACTTCTCAGCCCCCCTGCCCCCCTTTTCTTCACAACATCTGGGATACCAATTCTCAGAGTCCAAGGCAGCAGCACAGCCCAACCCCAGCTTCTTTTCCTTCAATAACCCCCCACAAATTGCAGGCATCATTCTTGGGGACACATCTAAGGTCTCAGGAACTAGAGTCTCATCCAGGGGCATACTGCTACCCCATTGGCCCCAAGCAGATAGTGGCTCTGGGGTATCCCATCTAGGGAGCAGCTCAGCTGGGGGTAAAAAGCACTACCCCGCTGGCACAATCTCCTCAGGGTCAGTTGTTAAGGCAGGGCTGGGGAAAAACAGGGGACTCCAGGCTGAGGCTCACTGGGGTATCAGACACCGCTTGGTTCGGTAGCTCCTTAGGGTGAGTATCCTACCAGGGCTGGCAAGGTTGGGATCACTTCTGTAGCTAGGGTACCGTGTGTCAGGTCCTCTGGTAGCGTGGGCCGCTTGTCCATATCTTTTTACTCTGCCTGGACTGAAGCAACCCTGTCAGTCCTGCTGGTAATCCTGTAGGGTTTGGGAGTGGAGCCTCAACTTGCTCCTTCCTCAGGGTCTAAGGGCCAGAGCCCTCACCTGAACTCCCACCCTTATCTGGATCCACCTGATCCATGCTGGGCAAGAGCTACAGGGTTTCAGGGGAAGCCCTCTCTCCTGATAGCCTCATGCCCTGATGTGGCATTACACTCTCCATGACTGTCAGCCTTGGCGCCTGGACCTAAGCGGTCTGTGGTTCAGGACAGGTAACAGTCCGTGGGTAGTTGGGCAGACTCTCAGGGCTTGCACCCTCCTCTGCCAACTGTTCCGTCTCCAGCTCCTCGCACTTGGTTATCAACTGGAATTTTTCTGGTTGTTGGCCATCTCCCAGTGGCTGGTGCTGCTTTACACTGCTCCCTGCTCTTGAATCTACCAGGGTCTGGACTGTTCTCTCGGCCACCCTATACTGGTGAGTTCCCGGCGGCCACTCTGATCTCGCCTGTTCTGTAGCGGTCTGGTATCCTTCCACCACCTTATAGGGGTGTAGCCAACAGTCCATTTCCTCTTGCAGTGTATCCTGTGCTAACTCAGCTGGGGAAGCATGGGGTAACTCCAAGTACTTGAGCCAGGTCCCACCTGGGCCCACCTTCTCAAGCAGTTCCTCATACTCTTTTTCCAACTCCATTTCTTTATGGATCAACGGTTTGAGCAACTTTTCTTCTTCTGTCCCTGGGTCTATTTCCACATCCTTTTTGCATTGTGCCAGAAGGATTTCCCAGTGTTCTGCGGTTCCAAGGCCCCACAGCAAATCTGGGAGCCCTTCCACCAGTACAAGCTTGTAGAAGGAGGGCCATTGTGATGCAGGAGTTGGAAGCATTAAGTCACATACTCATGTTCCAAGTCAAGCTCCAACCACACCAGGTCCTCAACCCGTTCTGCTAGCTCCAGCACCCCGATATCTGGCTTCTGTATCGGTCAGGGTCCTTGCATCAGAAATCAGCACTTCCAGGCTATCAAGAGACTCCAGATCTGCTTCTTCTTAGGGGGCTTGATAAGACTTGATACAGTCAAACCTACCCCAGTAGGACCCTGGAGAATCTCCCAGTACCTTCCTGCAACCATCCAGGAGAACAGGAGTAAAATAAGAGATACATGAATTCTATATGAACAGTTTTATTTTAAAAAGTCAGCAATATTTATAGCAGTTAGATACAGAGGGGGTGTACACAATGTAACAATGAGAGGGTGTGGCAGACAACTACAGGAGATGACCCCACATGGGGTCTAGCAGTAGCTTCCTGAGTGCAATAGGCTTAACATCCAATACACATCCTTCCATCTCTAAGACATATTAGATGTGATTAACTTTATCTGACAAACAAACTAGTCTATGCAAGTTCTAATATATGTATTAACACATTAATTGCCGAGATCGATAAAACATGGAAATTAAACATGAAAAATATAAATTTTTATTGCAGGTTTGCGAGCTTGAGGATGTTGTGCTATTCATTTTAATACCTTTCATCGTTTTCCCTGTAATTTGAAATACAGCAGCGTGTTTATATTTGCTTTTACAGTGCTAGTGACAGGAGTTTAACCCCCTTATTTGCCATTTACGGGTGTGAAAACAGTTGCGGGCTTGAAGACTTGTAGCAATTTAATAGCAATTTGCGATTGTAACATTTACGGGATTGAAAGGAATTGATCAAAGGCTTAGCTGGGATGGAGTTCAGATTCTGGCAGCCCGTATTGATTTTCCACCTGTAACCCGCAGATCGTTTGCAGGTAGCTAAAAGAGGCCAATTTAATAGTAACTTTTGCAGGCTCCTTTACAGGCTTTAAAAACTCAACACGGAAATAGTAGTATTAACATTATGTATTCATAGAGCAGTTAAGACTCTACCCTGCATATATATATATTTATCAGCAGTTATGTCTGAATTGTTCACATACATCAATAGCAATTCTTTTTAGGTAACTAGAAGATAAGTCACCCAGACAGATCTGAATTCTGCTACAGATCTTGATTACATGGCTCCCATAGGACCTCCTACTAGGCTGACTTGTAGCTATGGGAGATCACACCAGAGAATTTAAGTACCTATTACATGGTTATCTCAAAATGTTTACATAAGAACTATACCCGGGGGTTGTCGCTTAAAGGAAATAGCTTACAAAGCTTACTAGGATCATTTTGTGTTACTTAAGCAGATGTGAGTGTGAAATTGTCAGAGCCCAGAAACAAAAAAATTCCCATAGCACCCCCCCCCCACCCCCAGTAAAGTCACAAAATATCAGTAAATATTGTAAAATTGTGTCTACAGAGCAAAATGTTTCACACATTATGGTTTATTACTCTTGCAGTCACTCATATATATGTTAATTTCTCATTTATTGCATAGTATGAAATGTCAGGGGATACACAGGTAGGTGGGTGGTAAGTGGGTAGTATTTAACCCATCAGACTCTGTATTAATCAGTTGTTACTTAGCATTGGTTAGGTATTAGTGATTCATTGTGTGAGCAGGTATTTACAATTCACATTGTGATTAGTTGATTGTTCCCTAATATTGTATAGGGTTATCCATTAGAGGGCTACTTTTGTGTTTTGGGATGTGTAGGCTCCAATTTTATGTTATTAATGTCGTGAAAGTTAAAATTGTTGTTCTCCTGTTGGAACACCCTTTGCTTCTTAAGTGTCTCTGAAGGGTTTTATCTGATAAAGATTTGGAATAGGATGTCTGGTATGTGTTCCCAAGTTAGGCGTAGCGCAGGATAGGTGTTTTGGTAAGATGATCCGTGTATTGTAGTAGGCTTTTATGGGTAGTCCTACGGTAGTTCTTTATTAACCCTGTCTGGAGGTGGTCCAGACTGGGATGTCAGGTATGGTGACTCCCTGCTTCAGGGTTAGGCAATACTTTGGCTTCTATTGGTGTGGACTGGGATCGGCTGCTTTTTTGGGGGGCTCTGTTCAGGTCAGTACCCGAGAAAAAGAAAAATGCAAAGGTGGGCTGGAAAAAGCGCATGATCCCTTCAGTAGTCCCAATGTTATGGGCTAATGTTTGGTCTGAAGCTCCCAATGTTGGTCTCTCTTATGTAGAAATGTTTTATATATACAATGTCTTAATGGCGGACAGATAGATAGATGCTATCAATTGGCTGGTTGCCAGTTGGATCTGTTCTCTCAGTGCAATAATCCCGGTGGCAATGCGGTAGAATAGTACTGTGGATATGACCACCTGTTGATGTCGTGGTTTAGCGGTAATGATAATGTCTAAACAGCCATGGATATGTCACACACCTAAGACGGATTACTGTGTACATTTTACCTGCAGCATTCTATGAATAAAACCATGAAGGATCCATGGCTGTTTAGACATTATCATTACAGCAAAACCGCGACATCAACAGGTGGTCATATCCACAGTATTATTCTACCTCATTGCCACCGTGATTTTTGCACTGAGAGAACAGATCCAACTGGCAACCAGCCAATTGATAGATACATAGCATCTATCTATCTGTCCGCCATTAAAACATTGTACATATAAAACATTTCTACATAAGAGAGAGCAACATTGAGAGCTTCAGACCAAAGATTAACCCATAACATTGGGACTACTGAAGGGATCCTGCACTTTTTCCACAACACCTTGTGATTTGTCCAACTATGAGGGTTTGCCGAGAACACATAGGATGTTCAGTAACTCTTATGGGAGCCATGAGATCTTACTTTACGGAAATGATCCCATAGCAACAGAGAACATTTCAGACGTGGCAACCCTTCAGGCTTAGAAGGCTACGTTAGGGCTTACATTTCTTACGGGAGCCATGTAATCTATATATATTGTGACAGAGTGAGACCAGGGATTTATATGGGCCACAGATATTGCAAAGCTCCCTTTCTTCAGGAGGTTTGAAATAGTTAACTCCTGGAAACTGATTAGCTTAGGCGAGAGCAGAATTCAAAGCATAGAACTAAGAAATGTGTGTGGCCATTGTTAAGCTGTGCAGTCTAGTAGTGAGAGGGCTTGTAATTGAGGCAGGCTCTGTTTGGGTATCCAGCCTTGGAAAGACAGTAAAGCAAACTGTGGAGAGATTTCATAGAGCAGAGAACAGATTCATGCAAGTGTATGCTGTTTATTAGCAGCTGCAAAGAGAAAACCCCAGAAAGGTGAATATTGGAACTTAGAGAAGACCAAACATGTGTACAGCTGGACTGAGTTGTGAAAAGACACACAGAGAGGAAGTGTCCATATAGGTGTCTGAAGCAGGAGATAGGCAAAGACAGAGGCACATCGATGTGAAGCTGAGGAGCCATCTGTAGTAAAGCGGAAATCTGGAGTTCTAAGGAAACAGGCTAGTAAATGGAAAGTAATAGACTGTTTGTTTAGTTTTTGCTCCATCCAGGTTTAGCAAAATGGAAGCTCTGTTATTTAGGGATCTGCCTAAGTGATGCTAGAAGCTCAGATAAGAGCTAGGCCTGTTCATTTATTTAATTTCTTTTTGGTATTTCATTTTTGTGTTACTGGTGAATTATATAAAAGTAAACTTTAGAAAAGCATTTAAAGAGCTCCTGTACTTGTGTCCTGTTACGACCCCAGGAGTGAGGGGGACATGTTCACCCCTTAACCCTTCTGCGTACTAGTATAGGGGCACTCCTGGATGGTCTAAGTTCTTACAGTCTCAGCATTTCTGACTTGTTCAGGCCAAGACATCAGTTCAGGACCTCAGGAACACAGGAGGCAAAAAGCAGGCTTGGCAAAATAATAAATGCTTTTACCTCTATCTTTCTCAAAAATGACAGATATCAACCATCAGAGCAAACATTAATAACTGACTCACAGCATGACAGTTACAGATGACATCATAAGATTCCAAATGCAGTTAACTCCTTAAGAACTGGCTACAACTAAAAGGTAATATAGAGTTTAAACACATAACATCACACATTGTCTTTGTAATAAAGCTAGGTGGCTGGGTTTTGCCACGCAGCTCCCCCGTAACCACAAGCCGGCATACCTAGTCTGAGCCCAGCGGATCGGCTTGGGGATGTCCGGGGGAGTCCTTGCAGATCACTTTTTCAGTTCAGTTTGTCTGGATAATTCGTCAGTGTTGCCATTTTGCTTTTCCGGGCGGTAGTATATTGTAAAGTCAAGGGGCTGCAGCGCTAGACTCCAGCAAAGCAGTCTGGCATTGTCTCTTGCCACCCTGTTGAGCCACACTAACGGGTAAGGAAAAGGTTTGCCCATACAAATAAGGCTGTAGCTTTTTGAGGGCCCAAACCACGGCCAGGCATTCTTTTTTGATGGCGGTGTAGCTTACGTCTCGGGGTAATAATTTTCTGCTTAAGTAAGCCATCGGGTGTTCACTTACATTGGCTCCGATTTGGCTCAATACGGCCCCCAATCCAAACATAGAAGCTTCTAAACCTCAGAGTGTGCTGGTGGATCAGTGGTGCGAGTCTGCGGCCGTGTGGTCACCGAGTAAATGTCTTGGGTAGAAGTTTGGGGTACAAATGTGGAAGCTAGCTGGCCCAAGTCATTTCCGAGTAGTACATCTGCCCATTCTACATCAATCCTGCTTCCACAACCCCTGACCCCACACCCCAGTGTAAATGAACCTTGGCAGTGGGTAAGCAGAGTACTGCTCCCCCCGATACCCGTACTGCCACATCGCCTCTGGTACGTGCTTTGTCTGGGACCAAGTGATGTCTAACGAGGGTTAATGTGGCTCCGGTGTACCTTAGCCCTTTAACGTTCTTCCCCTCCAGACATACTGTTTGCAGATGATGTTGTCGATTGACCGACGCAGCCTAGATGGGGTCGACTTCATGTAACATCCCTAGTTGTTCCTCTGGGTAGTGGGGTTCGGGCATCGAGGGTACCGGTCTCGGTGTGGCAGCAATAGGCTGCTGCTCTGTTTGGCGTGGTTGGCCCAGACAAACCCACGTGTTACTGTTACGGTTCTGCGGGCATTCCCTCTGGACATGTACCAACTGCTGGCATCGATGACACCTGATATTGGCACGAGGTTGGTACCTGGGAGCGGATGTGTTGAACCCGTAGCCCTTGTCCTTGGTGCGGTAGTAATGGGTCGCTGCTCTGTTTTGCTGTGGTCGGCACAGATGAACCCACATGTTACCGTTCCGGTTCTGGTGGCATTCCCTCTGTACATGTCCCAACTGCTGGCATAAGTGACACCGGACATTGGCACGAGGTTGGTACCTGAAAGTGGAGGTGTTGAAACCGTTGCCCTTGCCCTGACAGGGTGGGACTACGGCCGGGGGTGCTTGGGTCCGCACTGAGGGTCTATACGATGGGCGAGGTGCTGGTGCCATGCATCATAGAGTTCATTGGCCAGCCAAGCAGGGTCAGAGAGGGTAAGGGGGTTACAGTCCCTTACTCATACTTGCACCTATGGGGTCAGTCCACTGAAGAACTGCTCTAGCAGAATCAATTTCAGCAGTTCTTCCACGGTTGTGGCTTGGTTAGCCTGAACCCATCCTATGGCAGCTCTCTGCAGTCGATAAGCCCACTCGGCATGGGAGTCCTTCTCCTGTTTGTTGAGTTCCCGAAATCGGCGTTGGTATGCCTCTGGGGTGATAGCATATCACCTTAAGATGGCCTGCTGCACCCAGTGGTAATCTTTGCTGTCCTCATCTAATCTTTGCTGTCCTCATCTGGTACTGCCCCGTACGCCTCTGCAGCATGGCCAGACAATTTGCTTGTCAACAGAGGTACCCATTCGGCTTGTCCAATGTCATGTAAGTGGCACAGTCTTTCAAAATCTTGAAGGTACCCATCAATATCCTCTTTCGTGTCTCTGACGACTTTAAATGCAATGTATCGGAGCTTTGCTTTTCCTTGTGTGGTGGCCGATACTGCTGGTGACCCCTCTCTGGATCTCTCCTGTAATTGTGTCCCTTCATCAAAAGTGCCAAAAACAAGGGCACAAACCCAGTAGGAGATAGATACCGTGCCCCAATACATATACAGAGGAATGGACAAAATGTGCAGAACTCAGGAATCAGCAACAAGGAGCCAGCTAAAAAAAAAATAAAGCTAAAAATAACAGGCAAACACTAGCTACTGATACACATCCTAGTCTTGAATCCTATGTCTCAGTGATTTGTAAACAGTATAAGTGCTAGTGTTCCAATACCATCAATACTGCTTGTATTAAACATTTATCCTTCTTTGCCAGATAGATTATTAATGGTATATACATATTTAACAAAATAAACAGTGAGATGTATAAAATAAATTATGAAAATGTAATGAGAAACATATATTCAGTTTTAGTATTGTATGTATAGTCCTTTATTATGTTATATTTCTATATTTTTGTATATACCAGTGCTCGGTTAGTCAGACTTACACACACCCCTTCCAGACACATATTGTGATGGATCAAAGTAATTTAGGACTGGAGTGGCACAGCCAATGACATCACAACCAGAAGTGGAAGAAAAGGTTTATTAAAAACTGTGCAGTTTTAAGGCACAGAGGAATTATATCCAAATTCTGAGCAATTCTTACAAAGTAGCCTGTTTTAAACAGTAACTGTAAATTGCTGATACATTTGTTAAGCATTCATTGGTCTGCTATCTCTCAGATGGAAGGATGCAACTTCTCCCTGATATTACATGGACAACGGGAGAGGAGGAAGAGAGAAAATATAAAGAAATAATACACTGGCTAATTGATGCTACCGCCTGGCACCACAAAACATCCCCTGCCAGCTCATCGGGGTCTGCATGAGGATGCAATGGGCCTGTCACACTATGCAAAAAAACAACAACACAGAAATATGTTGAATGGGCATTGACGGCATTTTTTTGTTGTTGCATCTGATAGAGGGCATTTTATTATGTTTCTTTGTTTGGAGCAGCATATACTGTTTAACAGGGATAACAGTCTTTGGGGGCTTGTCCCTGTCAGCCAATATGCAACAATATATCTGCAGGAGTCATAAGTGTCTTCCAATGAGATGTAGAGTCGTACATAGTGTGCATACACAAAGGTATTTCCTTTTGGCATTTCTGGTAAGTTTACAAAAAGTTTAAGCAATGTTTACTAAATATTTTTTATAATGTTTAAAACATGCTCTTTTAATTGTAATATAAAGAAAATTGCATTTGAAATTCTATATTTTCTGTATGTCCTGTGTGCCATATGTGTACAGGAATTTCACACCATTCTCCGTGGCATGTACACATTTCAAATTTTCGCTGCGTGGGCTCTTAAAGGACCCGTGCTACAGTTTAATTAACCCGTGCCACAGGGGTACTACAAGTACCGCCACGATACCTGACATTAAAACCTACCTTACCTAATTAGCCCCCATCTAACCTAATAACCCCTACCTTACCTAATTAACCCCTCTACTATAACTAACCCCTACACTACCCCATTACCCCCCTATAACCTAATAACCCCTACCTTACCTAATGAATCACCCTCTACCCTAATTAACCCCTCATCTACCCAATTAAACCCCCTTTACCCTAATAACCCCTCTATTCTAATTAACCCGTACCTTACCTAATTAATCTTCCCTCTACCCTAATAACACTCACTACCCTAATTAACCCCTACACTTCCCTATTAATCACCCTCTACACTAATTAACCCCCTCTACTTTTATTAACCACCCTCTACCCATTTAACCTTATACTACCCTATTAAACCCACACTACACTAATTAACCCCACTCTACCCTAATTAACCCCTAAAGTACCATATTAACACCACTCTATCTTCATTCACCTCAATCTACCCTAATTAACCACTATATTAAGCTATTAACCCTCCTCTACCCTATTAACACCTATACTACCCTATTAAACCCACTCTACCCTAAATAACATCTTTATTATCCTATTAACCCCCTCTACCCTATTAACCCCTATGTTATGGATTAGGATCAGTACAAAATGCATAACTGTATTCGTGCACCTACTTATATATCTTATCTTTGCAGTATTATCGTATAACCAAGTTTTACTAATAAATGCTGAATCATTGGGAGACTCTAAAATGGAGGATTTGTCACTCCCCTGCATACAAGATGTAGGCAGCACAATTTCCGGTCTTTTAAGGATGACGAGTCTTATCACACCCTGAGCACGAGGAGGAGAACGCCATCTTCGCTTTGTCCTAAACTTCTGACCAATGAGAGGAAGACTCATCCCCCTGTGGGATGACACCTAGAGACTCCTTAATGTTTTTAACCCAATGTCTGATCAAGGTCTCATAAAAGCGAACACCTCAGAACCAATGAATAACCGAATAAACCTGATGTTTTGCTTAATTGTAACTTTTATCTGATTACTAAAAACTATATAAATGATGGCTGACGTAATAAAACTAGAAGAGAGAAAGCTGTATACCAGAACTCTGTGTTGGTGTATTATTTCTCTAAGGTGTGCACACTATGGGCCTCATTCTATTACCGGCCGCAGCCGTTTCGGGGCCGCAAGGAGCGGCCGCAAGCTATTCTGCTATTCTATTCCCCTCTGGCCGGGGATTCCAGCAGGCTTGCGGCCGGTGCCTTGCTATCTCTTGCGGCCGCACGCGCCGGAGGAAATCCTTTGATCTAAAACGGCCGCAAGGAAATCGGCCGTAAATAATTCCTATTTGCAATTCAATTGCTCCGGGAACCCTCTCTGCAAGGCTAAAAGCGAGCCGCAGCTTACTTGCAGGAAAGAGGTCCCACTAGCACCAATTAAGCACATAAAATAGCCCAAATAAAGCCATCCTGCACTTTGCAGAGTCTATAAAGTGATATTCGGTGTTAGCAAAAATAGCACATAATTACCCTATACTCAAATCCGCAAAATATATTTTTTTTAATATCCGTAAAATATCCATGTAAAAAGTCCAGAGGGCTTGGAGCACCTCAGACCCGGCCACGCCGCAGCCGGAAAATAAACAGTTAATTTGAACTTGGGTTTGGGCTGATGTGCAAGCTTGAGAGTGGGTCACTTTTAATCCTCATGTCCCCCAATATGATCCCTAGCATTTACAGAGCTGTACAGTGCAGGCTTGAATTTATTTTTGCGTTTTTAGATTTCACATCTTACAGACGGTTCCAAGATATGCGGCCGACCGTAAGAGGAGATCCTTGCGGGGCCGTATAATAGAATCGCGAGTTAACAGAACCCCCGCAAGGAATCGCAGCCTTACGGCCGATTTACGGCCGGTAATAGAATGAGGCCCTATATAAATATTGGTAATTTGGCCAGGGACAGATATTTCTGAAGAATACTTTGTTATTTACCAAAACACCTATACTACCTAATTAACCCCACTCTACCCTAATGAACCTCTATATTACACTATTATTACCATAATAACCCCTCTCTACCATATTAACTCCTATACTACACTAATTAAACCCCACTCTACCCTAATTATCCCCCTACACTACCCTAACCCACCTCTAACCTAATAACCCCTACCTAATTAATCCCCCTCTACCCTAAATAACCCCCCTACCCTAATTAACCCCCTCTACCCATTTAACACCATACTACCCTATTAAACTCACTCTGCACTAATAAAACCCTATATTATCCTATTAACCCCACTTTACCGTAATAAACCCCCAGTTCTACCCTATTAACCCCCTCTAACCTAATAACCCCTACCCTCTACCGTATTAATCCCTATACTACCCCAATTAACCCAGCTCTACCCTAATTAACCCCTACACTGCCTTATTAAGCAACACTACCTAATTGAACCCCCCACTAATTAACGACTAACCCCTATAATGAATTAACCCCACAATTAACTATTAACCCCCTCTAATTAACTATACTAATCCTCCCTCTCATTAAATAACTAACCCCCTCTATTTAAGCTATGTACCCATCCCCCAATTAAACTATCTATCCACCTCTAATTAAACTATATCCCCTCTCTAAACTATATACCCCAAAATGAAACCCCTAACCCCCCTAAATAAAGTATCTAACCCCCTGATTAAAGTATCTAACCCCCTGATTAAAATATCTAACCCCCTGATTAAATCCCTAACCCCATTTAAAAAGTAAACAAAATAATTAACTAAAAAATAGTTAGGGAGCAGGGCAACGGCCCTATGATATATATAAATAACAAAATTACAAATTAAAATGAATAAATATATATAGATAAAAAAATATTCAAAAAATTAATATATATATAAAAAAACATTTAATAAAAAAAAATATGTACAATTTAATAAATAAATATATATATACATATATATATATATATATATATATATATATAAATATACCTATATATTACATATATGTTTGTGTATATATATATATATATATATATATATATATATATATATATATATATATATATATGAAGAGTGAGATAGCCGTGAATGTCCAGTAATCCAGTTGAATTATCAGAGTATTGCAGTGAATAGTGATAACTTTTTTATTGGACAAACGAATTCATAATAAAGCGACGAAAGCTCGTCGCTTTAGTATGAATTTGTTTGTCCAATAAAAAAGATATCACTATTCACTGCAATATACTGATTATTTAACTATATATATATATACTAGCGAATTGCCCGTCAAAAAATGACGGCAATGAAATTGTAAGTGAGCTAAGGCTGTTTGGTGTAGATAATGTGGCTGATGTAGCGTCCTTCGTTTTCTATGTCGTGCAAGTTTTTCGGAATATCCGTAGGTGTTTGGTGGTGTTTTGCATGTTTATGGTAGTGTTTTGCGTGTTTAGGGATCTTTAGCCTCGTTTTCATTTGTTCGGCGGCCATTTTTTCTCTCGCTTAGGTGATTTTCGGGTCTCTAAACTACGAAATTTGTGGTTAAATGGAGGTGTATCTTCACTTGCAGAGGTCCTCGGTGCCCCCCTTTGCTGTGAGTAACCTTTTTATGTGTTTGTTGTTTGTATTTGTTGTGTTTGTAATGTTTTTGGGGTTGCGTGGGTTGCGTCCTTGTTTTCTAATCTCGTAGGTGTTTCTCGGCAAATACGTAAGTGTTTGGTGGTGTTTTGCGTCTTTAGACTGCTGTAGCCTCGTTTTCGTTTTTTTCGGCAGCCATTATTTCTCTCGCTTAGAGAATTTTTTAGTGTCTAAAATCTTTTAATTTGAGTTAAATTGAGGTGTAACTTTAGTTTTCGTGGTCCTGGATGCTCCCTCTTCCTGTAAGTAAGCTTTTTATGTATTTATTGTGTGTATTTGTTGTATTTTTCATGTTTTGATGTGCGCGTGTTGCGGACGGTTTTTGTGAGGTCGTAATGGGTCGTAACGTGACTCCTATTTATATATATATTGGGCCTATATAGACGTGCATGCTATAATGTGTGTTTTTAGGGTTGGTTTGACCCTGCACAGACTTGCATGGTATATTGTGGGTTTTTAGGTACTGTTTGGTCCTATATAGACTTGCATGGTATAATGTGAGTTTTTAGGTACTGTTTGGGCCTATATAGACTTGCATACTATATTGTAGGTTTTTAGGTACGGCTTGGTCCTATATAGATATTGTTTGGGCTATATAGATTTGCATGTGATAATGTCGGGTTTTAGGTTTCTTTTTGGCCTATATAGACGTTGGTGGTATAATGTGGGGTCTTTATGCACTGTTTGGGCCTATGTTGATTTGCATGGTATAATGTGGATTTTAGATACTGTTTGTGCCTGTATAGACTTGCATGGCATAATGTGTTTTTTTAGGTACTGTTTGGTCCTATATAGACGTGCATGGTATAATATGGGTCTTTAGGTATGGTGGGGACCTATATAGTCCCGCTTGGCTTCATAAGTGTTTTTAAGTACGGTTGGGGCCTTGCACTCTCTGATTTGTTTGCTTGGTTTATATTACCCCCAGGTCCAAACACTCTGCGGCTGCAGACTATTTTGGACTTGTTTGTCAACTGCTACACTTGAAGACACCCAGAGAAGAAGAGCCAACTGTTGGTGAGTATCATTGCATTCATGCTGAAGAGAAATGTTATTATTTGTCCGAATCCCAAAATTCGAGAATTTTCAAACAGTATTAAAAAAACAGTAGATGGAGTCTATTTCAATGGGTGGGGCAAGCATATGGTCATTGGGCGGTCAATATGCCACCAGGTCAGGAGTTAAAAATGGGTGGTGTCTGTGAAAGGGGAGGAGCCAAGTCTTGCTCTGCCTCCCCTCCAACTTGAAAGTTCACCAGCCGCCACTGGAACTGACAGGTAAAAATACTGAACATAAACGGACAAAATGTAAATCCTTACTAAATATACATACTTATCACCATATACCATGTGTGAATAAAAGTAAAAGGAGTAAATCACATCAAATGTGGCTTAACAATGATTTAAAGATCATGAATCGAAATAAAAAAATAGGCATCACATATATAGTTGTGAGCGTACGAGTCGTTGCTCACGCTTGCGGGCTCGCGTAGCCGTGGCTCGCGAAGCGAGCCGCGGCCCTCGCGTAGCGAGCCGCGGCCCTCGCGTAGCGAGGTCACTGGGCAAGGGCCTCAGTTGCTGGCATGGAGCGCCGAAGGAGCTCCATGCCAGCAACTGAGGCCCCTCGCGAAGCGAGGGCCTCAGTTGCTGGCGAGGTCACTGGGCACGGGCCTCAGTTGCTGGCATGGAGCGCGGAAGGCGCTCCATGTCAGCAACTGAGGCCCCTCGCGAAGCGAGTGCCTCAGTTGCTGGCGAGGTCACTGGGCAAGGGCCTCAGTTGCTGGCATGGAGCGCCGAAGGCGCTCCATGCCAGCAACTGAGGCCCCTCGCGAAGCGAGGGACTCAGTTGCTGGCGAGGTCACTGGGCAAGGGCCTCAAACCCTCGCAAAATTCACGTCGCTACTCAAAAAACACGACACACAAATTACGACACTCGCTAAATTTTCCGAGGAACGCAAACAACGTACGAAACACGTTACCACACATTACGACCTCGCAAACATCGGACGCAACACGCCGACATACAAACATTTAAAACACAATACATACACACAGCACATACATAAAAAACTTACCTACACCAAGAGGGAGCACCCAGGACCTCAAAAATGCAACTTACACCTCGATTTTACTCGAAATAAAACAGTTTAGAGACTAAAAAAAAATCTAAGCGAGAGAAAAAATGGCCGCCGAACAAAACGAAAACGAGGCTACAGCACTCTAAACTCGCAAAACACCACAAAACACCTACGGATATTCCGATACAGACCTATACCACACATTACTCGCCATTTTACACCAATGCGGAAGTACACGACTACGCTCACGGTTTGGTCTCGCGCACGCACAGTGTTACACTGCACACATTCAGCATGCTTACACAGCAGCTCCACACCACTAATGCTGCAGCAACATCAAAACAGATTGCCAGCTCTTCAACACAATGCTTCCTGCATATATTACTTCAAAATAGGTAAAGTATATTACTTTATTAATCTATTAGTTATTTTATTATTATACACCAAACTGCATTAGCGCACTTACAATTTCATTGCCGTCATTTTTTGACGGGCAATTCGCTAGTTTAAATTATATAAACGAAAGAGGACAGGGACTGCTTTAGGGGAGTACAAGGAAATCAACAAGGCAGCAAAAGCGCTATTAGACTGGTCAAAATTGAAAATGAAAAATTAGTTGCAAAAGAGAGGCCACATGGGAGACTATTGTGCAAACTAATGGATACATAAATTGCAGTAAATATCTGCTCATGGATTGAGAGTTGGCTAAAAGACAGGAAGCAAAGGGTTGTGGTAAATGGAACCTACTCGATTGGACTAATGTGGCAAGTGGGGTTCCACATGATTTAATAAGAATAAATCTAAAGGTATGCATTTAGGAAGAAAAATACCCATGCAAATTATAATCTTAATGGAGCAAATTTAGGGGTATCTAATATTGAAAGGGATTTGGGAGATTGTGGACAACCACCTAGGTAGCAGTGCTCAATGCAAATCAGCAGCTTCAAAGGCAAGTAAAATATTAGCATGTATTAAAGAAGGACATTGAAACAAGGGAAGCAGATTTAATTTTGCCACTATACAAATCCCTAGTAGGCCCTCATTTGGAATATGGAGTCCAATTTTTGGCACCACTTCCTAAAAAAAATTTAGAGCTGGGAAAAGTACAGAGGAGGGCAACAAAACTAATTAACCACATTAAACTTATTTTCTCTAGAAAAAATGTGTCTAAGAGGGGATATGATTACCTCATATAAATATTTCCAGGGTCAATATAAGGCTTTGTCAAGGGAACTTTTTTTGTGCCAAGAGGTTTTCAACTGAGAAAAGGACATCCCTTGAGGTTAGATGTAAAAATATGTATCCAAAGTGGTAAACTTCCCCACCCAGAGGATGACTGCCTAAATATATATTAGGATTCAAATATCCATCACTGTAAGGGAGAGCCTAATGCTGGTGCAGAAGTATTACCAAGTCAAATATATGCCTCTGAAACACTTAAAAACATAAGTAAAAAGATTCCACTTTAAAGAAAGAAAAGGGTTCTTCACATTAAGGGTGGTTAATTCTGTGAAATTCTCTACCTAAGGAGGTGGTGATAGTAGATTGAATAGATAACTTTAAAAAGGGATGGGATATATTTTTTTTATAAAAAGGGCATTCAGGGTTAACATACAGTTTCTCCCTTTTTAGGGTCCTGTTTTTTTAAGGGGATCAACAACACTATTTGGGAGACATGCTGCTCCAGGGGACTGGGGTGGATGGAAGAAGAGACAAATGTAGGTTTATGAAGCAAGTGCCAACGTGGGATTCTGTAATAAAAGATACACGTTTTGGTGGAAAGCACATGGAAACAATAGTCCAGTGTGGGAAGAGAAGATGAAGGAAAAGACGTCTCAGGTAATCAATGTTGTTTTGCATTTCTCACCACGTAGCACAAGGTCAGGGTTGGGGGTTGTGTTCCTCCTCCAGGACAGAATATTCACTTGGGCAGTTGCATTACATTATATTCTTAAAAGATATATGCCTTATAACAACACAAACCCTCTGGTATAGATTAGTTGAAGTACCTGCACTAGAGATAACAATCTATAGAGATTTTTTGACAATGTATAGAGCTGATAAGTTCATTTTGTGTAATTATTGCAAAATAATAGGGGTACAACCCATGAGATTGATAGCTACATAACAAGGTTAAATATTTCAAGGTTACTAAAAAATATATACTGTACTATAAGACCATAAGACAAACTTTCTGAGACATGATGAATTAACAACCCTGCTCCTGAGAAGTTTTGTTGTAAAGAAAATGGGGACGTGACACAAGAAGATGAGAGTGTGGTGGACAAAGCATAGCCCAGTCAGTAGACAATAAACGCTGTGTGTCCAACACTGTTCCAACATTCAATATTGTTTTCATTTGCCAAATGTTACGGGTGAATTTGACTCAGTAAAGAATGGTACAGATATGCTCAAATCCAGCTGGAGGTATCTTTATTTTCTTGAACAAGGGAGTATGCAGAGTCTCTCATGAGAAGGCTGTGAAGAGTCCTTTATTATGGTGAAACCATACGACATGAGCTTTCATGAAACCATTCTGAATTTCCTTCAGCCTTGACAGAAGTTTAATTGGTGTGGAGTACAGAGTGAGCTCCAGTCCACCTAGGAGACAAATAAACTGTATTAAGAGAATTTGCAAGGACATACTCTCCTAGTTCTATATCATGTACTGGTTTTAAGACATTTGAGACAGTCTGTCTGCTACCTGCTTATGATGCTTAAATGATGCTTAAATGATGCTTAAGGAGATGGGGAGGCCGGTTAAGTTGGTGTCAGCTACATGGGTCAATTGCCACTGTTCCCACACTTCAAATCTGATGACCAAGGGGATAACCACAATGGCAGACAGAGTGAGTATGCACAGAGAGTCTCATGAGAGAGCTGTAAAGAGGTACTTATTCATGGTGAGGGTCTTGAAAACATGACACACAAGCTTCCATGAAACCATTTTGACTTTCCTTTAGCCTTGACAGAAGTTTAATTGGTGAGGAGCACAAGGTGACGTTTAAGTCCACCTAGGAGATAAAGAAACCCCATTAAGAGACATCACAAGGACATATTCATGCCATGGTTTATCAGACAGTTGAGACAGTCTCTCTGCTACCTGCTTGTGATGCTTAAATGATGCTTAAAGACATGGGGAGGCCAGTTAAGTTGGTGTCGGCTACACGGGTGAATTGCTACTGTTCCCACTCTTTAAATCTCATGAGAGGGCTGTGAAGAGGTACTTTTTCATGGCGAGGGTCTTGAAACCTTGACACATGACCTTCCATGAAACCATTCTGACTTTCCTTCAACCTTGACAGCAGTTCAGTGGGTGAGGAGCACAAGGTGAGGCCCAGTCCACCTATGAGATAAAGAAACTTTATAAAGAGACTTCACAAGGACATAATCTCCCATTTCAAAATCATGCAATGTATATCAGACATTTGAGGCAGTCTCTTCTACCTACATATGATGCTTAGGTCTATCTCCTCAGCTTCAATCTTGACAGCAGTTCCATTGGTGAGGAGCACAAGGGGAATTTCATTCCACCTATAAGATAAATAAACTTTATGAAGAGACTTCACAAGGACATAATCTTCCAGTTCAATATCATGCATTGATTTTTCAGACATGTGAGACAGTCTCTGCTACCTGCTCATGATGCTTAGGTCCATCTCATAAGCTTCAGTCTGGACAGCAGTTCCATTGATGAGGAGCACAAAGTGAGTTTCATCCCACCTAGAAGATAAAGAAAGCAACATCATACTCTCCCAGTTGAATATCATGCATTGGTCTATCAGACATTTGAGACAGTCTCTCTGCTACCTGCTTGTGATGCTTTGGTCTCCTCAGCTTGAACCTTGACAGCAGTTCCATTGGTGAGGAGCACAAGGTGAGTTCCATTCCACCTAGGAGATAAACAAACTTTATTGAGAGACTTTGCGAGGACATAATCTCCCAGCTCAATTTGCCGCATAGGTTTATCAGACATTTTATGCAGTTTCTCTGCTACCTGCTTATGATGCTTAAAGAGATGGGGAGGCCGGTTAAGTTGGTGTCGGCTACACAGTGAATTGCCACTGTTCCCACACTCCAAATCTGATGACCAGTGGGATAACCACAATGGGAGACAAAACGAGTATGCACAGAGAGTCTCATGAGAGGGCTGTAAAGAGGTACTTTTTCATAGCGAGGGGCTTGAAACCTTAACACACGAGCTTCCATGAAACCATTCTGACTTTCCTTCAACCTTGACAGCAGTTCAGTGGGTGAGGAGCACAAGATGAGGTCCAGTCCACCTATGAGATAAACAAAATGTTGTTAATAGACTTTGCAAGGACATACTCTCCCAGTTCAATACCATGCATTGGTTTATCAGTCATTTGTTTCTCTGCTACCTGCTTGTGATGCTTAGGTCTATCTCCTCAGCTTCAATCTTGACAGCAGTTCCATTGGTGAGGAGCACAAGGGGAATTTCATTCCACCTAGGAGATAAAGGAAATTTATAAAGAGACTTCACAAGGACATAATCTTCCAGTTCAATATCATGCCTTGATTTTTCAGACATGTGAGACAGTCTCTGCTACCTGCTCATGATGCTTAGGTCCATCTCATCAGCTTCAGTCTGGACAGCAGTTCCATTGATGAGGAGCACAAGGTTAGTTTCATTACACCTAGAAGATAAAGAAACTTTATCAAAAGACTTTGCAACGTCATATTCTCCCAGTTGAATATCATGCATTGGTTTATCAGACATTTGAGGCAGTCTTTCTGCTACCTGCTTGTGATGCTTAGGTCTATCTCCTCAGCTTCAACCTTGACCGCAGTTCCATTGGTGAGGAGCACAAGGTGAGTTCCATTGCACCTAGGAAATAAAGAAACTTTATTGAGAGACTTTGCGAGGATATAATCTCCCATCTCAATTTGCCGCATAGGTTTATCAGACATTTGAGGCAGTTTCTCTGCTACCTGCTTATGATGCTTAAAGAGATGGGGAGGCCGGTTAAGTTGGTGTCGGCTACACAGTGAATTGCCACTGTTCCCACACTCCAAATCTGATGACCAGTGGGATAACCACAATGGGAGACAGAATGAATATGCACAGAGAGTCTCATGAGAGAGCAGTGAAGAGGTACTTTTTCATAGCGAGGGGCTTGAAACCTTAACACACGAGCTTCCATGAAACCATTCTGACTTTCCTTCAACCTTCACAGCAGTTCAGTGGGTGAGGAGCACAAGATGAGGTCCAGTCCACCTATGAGATAAAGAAAATGTTGTTAATAGACTTTGCAAGGACATACTCTCCCAGTTCAATACCATGCATTGGTTTATCAGTCATTTGTCTCTCTGCTACCTGCTTGTGATGCTTAGGTCTATCTCCTCAGCTTCAATCTTGACAGCAGTTCCATTGGGGAGGAGCACAAGGGGAATTTCATTCCACCTAGGAGATAAAGGAAATTTATAAAGAGACTTCACAAGGACATAATCTTCCAGTTCAATATCATGCATTGATTTTTCAGACATGTGAGACAGTCTCTGCTACCTGCTCATGATGCTTAGGTCCATCTCATCAGCTTCAGTCTTGACAGCAGTTCCATTGATGAGGAGCACAAGGTGAGTTTCATTACACCTAGAAGATAAAGAAACTTTATCAAAAGACTTTGCAACGTCATATTCTCCCAGTTGAATATCATGCATTGGTTTATTAGACATTTGAGGCAGTCTTTCTGCTACCTGCTTGTGATGCTTAGGTCTATCTCCTCAGCTTCAACCTTGACCGCAGTTCCATTGGTGAGGAGCACAAGGTGAGTTCCATTGCACCTAGGAAATAAAGAAACTTTATTAAAAGACTTTGCAAGGACATAATCTCCCAGCTCAATTTGCCGCATAGGTTTATCAGACATTTGAGGCAGTTTCTCTGCTACCTGCTTATGATGCTTAAAGAGATGGGGAGGCCGGTTAAGTTGGTGTCGGCTACACAGTGAATTGCCACTGTTCCCACACTCCAAATCTGATGACCAGTGGGATAACCACAATGGGAGATAGTGCGAGTATGCACAGAAAATCTCATGAGAGAGCAGTGAAGAGGTACTTTTTCATGGTGAGGGGCTTGAAACCTTAACACATGAGCTTCCATGAAACCATTCTGACTTTCCTTCAACCTTGACAGCAGTTCAATTGGTGAGGAGCACAAGATGAGGTCCAGTCCACCTAGGAGATAAATAAACTGTATTAAGAGACTTCACAAGGACATATTCATGCATTGGTTTATCAGACATTTGAGACAGTCTCTCTGCCACCTGCTTGTGATGCTTACATCTATCTCCTCAGCTTCCACCTTGACAGCAGTTTAATTGGTGAGGTTGCATAAGGTGAGTTCCAGTCCACCTAAGAGATAAAGAAACTGGATTGAAATACTTTGCAAGGTCATACTCTCCCAGCTCAATATCATGCATTAGTTTTTCAGGCCATTTGAGGAAGTCTCCCTGCTACCTGCTTATGATACTGAACAGAAGGGTGTGTCTGTGATGGGTCATGGAAACACCTGAGAACTAATAGTGTCCAGCTTATTCTCTGTCTCTTTTTCATATAGTCAAAGACTTCACTCAGTTCTGGAGTTCTGGGGTTTAAAGACCAGACACTAAATAAAGCCACTGAAATCCATTATTTTATAGTATACTATATTTGAAGAACTAGACTAGATAATGGGCAATGTAAATATCTTTAAATACTACATGTAAATATACTGTAACTGGAGTCACCACTTTTGCATTCCCTGCTACTACAACAAGTGGAGAATGCAGAGAAAGAAGACGCACAAAGAAGACAATGGCCGCCCCAGTACCGCATAGTTGCATATGATAGGTAATGCATTATAAAGGCTTTATGTTGCCCATTTACCCATTACCTGTGTCTATTTCTTCAAAAAAATCATAATGGAAATATAGTATTCTTCAATATTTTTGTACATGGCATTCATTTTGTGTACGTCAGAGATTAACGTGCAGTCCTTAGTCCTTATATCTATATATTAATTAGGCTTTGTGATGTTATCCGTTGTAATATATGATGCTTTCATATCCATATACCAAGGTATTAATATGCTGTAGGTAAATGTTTGGGGTTGTTGTATTTTTTCTTGGAGAAGCAGGCAACATAATGCTGTGTGGTACTCATATAATTACTCACAAGGGATTACATACACAATGGCAAAACTCACATACATTAAGGTGATAAAACTTTCACTTTAACTAGAAGAAATACACACTGCAGGGCTGCTTTAATATGAGGTCTGGCCAGCTTACAGTCTATAGTCAAGAAGAAATAAACTAAAGATACTTCTTTACTCACCTCTCAGACATATCTCCTCACATATGTATAATATGCTACCATTATCCGCAGAAAGATACAAGGGATAATACAGTAGATATATATGAGAATTGTGACTATGCAGTCTTAAAAACAAATCTTAAAAAATGAGTGTTATCCCATTGATATACTGTACTTTATCGTTTATACAATTAACCTAATTACCAATTATCAAGCCTTACCTTTATCTATACAATCTATCAGTCTTCATATGTGCAAGGTAGAGTTTGCTCCTTTAAGGCTTCCCATATTCATTTCAAAGGCCATGGGCTCACGGTTATTCAGTTGCTCATCTGTTGGTGTCTCCTGATATGAATGTCTTGGCTTCCCAACACTGCTCCTTATATAGGGCTCTGAGCTCTGTGACATCATCTATTATGACATGCCTCTGATGTAAGAAGTGTTTGTTACCTGGAGGGCCCAGCTCAGCCTTGTGATGGCAGCCATTAGACAACTCATCATACAGTACTTTAGAAATATCCAAATCTCCAAAATATAATGTCCAACAGAGGTTCCTTTGTACACATTGACACATACACATAAAGGTGGGAAAAAAACATAAAGTGCAGAAAAATGTATGAATCAGATAAAATAATAGGATTCACTTAATATTCAGCATTTTACAGAATCTAGAAATGATCCCTGGGCATCTACACTTCATTTACTTGTTTGCTTCCAACTTTCTGTTCTACTTTATTTCTTTCTATTCCTATTAGCTGCTCCCTGGCGTTTACCTCCACTATATGGGTTGCCTCTGATAACTCCACAATTAGATGGAAAAGTGAAGAGGAGAATAGCCTATACAGGAGACGTTTGCAAGGCAGGATGCAAAGGAGGGCATTATGGTCAGGAAGGGTAACCAGGTGTGTTTTAATAGGTTTAAAACTTAGACTGTATGCACAATACTTGTATTTTATTATTAGCCCTTATTTGTATCGCTCCAACATATTCTGTAGCGCTGTATAGTGGTTAAGTACAAATCCCTAAAATGTTTTAAAAGAATGGAGGGCCCTGTTATTGAGTTTGAAAGATATGGTTGAGATAAAGCATTGATAGATATGTCCTACACATCAAGGCTGAAGGTGATAGGGATTTTAAATATCTTTTTAGTGAGGTTTTGAAGGTTTTGAGGCAGGAGGATAGTCTAGTGAAGCGAGGCAAGGAATTTCAAATAATAGGGGCAGCACAAGAAAAGTCATGGAGGTGGGAGTGAGAGGAGGTGATAAGGATGGAGGATAGAAGAAGGTCATTAGCAGAGCGAAGAGGGCGGATGGAAGAGTATTTTGAGATGAGAGCACTAATGTAAGAGGGTGTATTTTTGTTGAAAACTTTATATGTTAGAGTCATGATTTTGAATTTTATTCTGGAGGCTATGGGATGCCAGTGGAGTGACTGACAGATAGATGATGCAGACACTGACCGTTGAGTGTGGAAGATGAGTCCAGCACAAGGTTGTAGGAACCGAAAAAAATCTGTGGGGGACAACGGAAAAATAATCAATATATATATGTAGATATGGGTATGTGTGTGTATATATGTATATATGTATATATATATATATATATATATATATATATATGTATGCGTGTGTATATATATATATACAGGTCCCTATCCCTGGTCTTTCTATCCCTCCCTATCCCTAGTCTTTCTCTCCCTCCCTCCCTCCCCAGCAGTTCCCCAGTAGCTCCCACTCACCTCCTCTTTATTTAGCTGGTCAGATACCCAGGTCTCACAAGATCTTGCAAGATCTCGCAAGATTATGTCACGTGACTTTGTGAGACCAAGGAGATAGAAGGAGCAGGAGAGGGGAAGCTAATGGGGACCTACAGTATATAATCTAGGGAGAACTAGTCCCCCCTGTCCCTACTCCCCTGGTCTAGCAGATGCATTTAATATGGATTGGAGCGAGTACAGACGGTTTTATGGGAAGGCCATCTAGGAGTTAGTTATAGTAGTCAAGGCGGGATATGATGAGAGAGTGAATTAGAATTTTAGCCGTGTCTTGTATCACATAGTGACGGATTTTAGAGATGTTTTTAGGTGAAAATAACAAGATTTTGTGATTAATTGAATGTGAGGAATGAAAGAGAGGACAGGGTCCAGTAGAACCCCAAGACAACGGGCCTGGGCGGTAGGAGTGATGATGGCATTGTCGACAGAGAGTGAAAAGTGAGTAGTAGAGGCTGATGAAGACGGTGGGAAGATTAGGAGCTCAGTATCAGACATCTAGGAGGATATGCTAGAGAGGCAGTTGGCAACTTTAGCTAGAAGACAGGGGGAAAGTTTTGGAGCTGAGAGGTAGACTGAACCTTGTGGTACACCAACGATCAGGGAGTGAGGCGAAGAAGGAGACACTAAAACTTTCATTTTCAAGATAAGATGAGACTGCAGTGCTACAGATGCCAAAAGGGCATAGAATTTGAATAAGAAGATGGCGGTCAACTGTGTCAAAAGTGGTAATGAGATCCAGTAGAATTAGAATGGAGAATTGACTTAGCTCTCACAAAAGTCACTAATGACTTACTCAAAGCCATCTCTGTGGAGTGTTGGGGCCAGAAGCCAAATTGGAGGGGGTCAATGAGGGAGTTGGATGAGATAAACTGCGTAAGGCAATTGTAAACGACACTATCAAGCAGTTTAGAAACCAGGGGAAGTAGAGAAATAGGGTGGTAGTTAAATGCAAAAGCTGGATCAGAAGTGGGTTTCTTACGAATGGGTGTAATTATGGTGTGTTTTAAAGCTGATGGGAACTTGCTAGTGGTAAGGGAAAGGTTGAATAAATGTGTGAGCTCCCGAATAAGAGTGGTATAGATGGGGAGGGGGGTCAGCCATGATGGAATAGGGTCATGAGGACAATTTGTAAGACGTGAGGTTGATAGAAGACTAGTGACTTCATCCTCAGTTACAGGGTCAAATGAGTTCATAATAGATAGGGGAAGGGTAAAAACTGGGTGCTATCGGTTAGTTGAGGGGATGATGAGGTAGGGCCATGTTGAGTGGAGATTTCATTACAGATAGTTTCAATTGTGTTTTTAAAGTGGCTAGCAAAGTCTTCACCAGTGATACAAGAAGGGACAGTAGGTGGTGGAGGGCAGAGAAGAGTGTTGAATGTGGCAAACAAACATTTGGAGTTGAAGGACAGGGTGGATATTAAGGATGAAAGAAACCTTTGTTTGGTCAGACTAAGGGCATTGTGATAGCAGTGTAGAATATACTTAGAGTGAATGTTTTTGTAGTGTGCCATGGTTGTGTTGACATTGTGGATGTCTGCGTGTGATTATTGGGGCAAGAATGTCAAGGGTCGAGGTTGAAGTCAAGTTGTGTGGTGGCCCTGTCAGGGCAAGTGAGGGTAGTGAGGGGACTAAGAAGAGGTTGTAGCACATTGGAAAGATATTGTGCGTTGAGTGTTTGTAGGTTTCTGTGTGTTCTGTTGGCCGTGGGACAGGAAGGGCAGAGAGTGGGAAGAGTGGTGAGGGTGTAGGTTAGGAGATGATGGTCAGAAAGGGGTAGTGGGGAGATAATAGGATTGGATATATTGCAATGATTGATGAGATCAAGGGAGTGTCCGTTATGGTGAGTTTGGGATTCTGTCCATTGTGAGAGGCCAAGGGAAGAGGTGGGAGTGTCAATGACAATATTGAAATTGCCAAGCATATAATTTTATAATATTGGCTTTCAACATAAAGGCATATCTAACTGTCCTGAATTCTGAATACATCTGATAGAGGAAAATCAGTAGTGTATGCAAACATTTTTTTGCATGAAAAAACACCAAAATAAACGTCTTGCAATTTCGAACAGTTTAAAAGTAGAGTAAACACCCCATTAAAACCCAGGATAAATTAGCATTAAATGCATAATTAATTTTGGCTAATCAGGAGGAGGCTCAGGCAGCTGATACATTTGAATTTTCTGTTTGTGTTGCAAAGCAGCCTGGGATATGTAGTGTGTCTGTGCTGACCTGCGGTGAAGGGCGGAGCAGCACAGACAGAGAGCAGACACAGAACCTGTAAGGACATCCCAGCAGAGACTTTAGGCACCAGTTCCCCCCTATTAGCTGAGGAAAACAGAGAAGGGATGTAATGAGTTAAAATTTGCTTCCCTAACGCTGCATGCTGATTGAGAGGGGATCAGGGGCTTGTGTAGACACCCCATGTGGGTGCCAACATAATCATTAGAGGATTTTTTAGATATTAATAAAATAAAACGTTTTATAAAATGTGTTGCATACATAAATGATGGGTTTACTGGAAGGACTGCAGAATTGTACTAACCCATGAAACTTAGATATGCATTTAAATGGACTTTCTAACTAACAAAATGTTACTCAGTCCAGGTGTTAAATTTCAACGCGAAGCCCGCAAGAGTTAGAGAAAGACCCGGTGCTCATCGTTAGGATCCGCACTACTAAAAAAATTACGGACTTAATGGCCGCCATTTTTTGCAAGCCAATAACACGGAAGCCATGTGGGGGCGTTGCCAAAAGACCCCAATTGATTACCAAATTAGCTCAAAACCTCACACACCACAGGGGGAGAGGTAGGGAGCCTGTAAGTGAGGTTGCAAGCTAATTTGAATTTCAATTAGGCATTTTTTGGCATGACGAAAACAGCTATGTGAGAGAAAAATCGCGGCCGTAAAGCAGTAATTGTGAGCCCAGTAAAGTAGACGGAGAGAAAGGCTCGCAATGAGCTCCGAAGGTGCTCATCGCAAGGCCTGCAACTTAGAGTGTGGAGAGCATTGCATTGTGTGGCAAACAGCATTCCCATGGCTTCAAATTTTGTTGCCGTCATTTTTGACGGGCAAGTCGCTAGTATTTAATAAATAACAAACAATTATCAATCAGTTCTTTTCGACCCGGATCCCAGTAACTCTAGGGTTTCCTAAACATTTTTTAGGATATTTGTTGCAATATTCAAGTTATTTGAATAATTTTATAAACTACAGTATATAACTTATATATTCTATAAGAGCATGCCTTATTTGTAGATTTAATTAGAAAACATGTATGAGTCATACATCTATATTACTGATCATTAGCTGACAGGGGCAAGCCCCCACATCAGGTCATCATTTGAATCAGTTGTTTCTGCTTTGAGAGCACCCTTTGAAAGAAGAAAACATACCATTGTAGATTATCAAACATTCCTTTTTCGAAAACCCTTTAATAGATCACTATAGTTCAAGTAAAAGACTCTTGTTAGTAAAGTTTGCCACGAACATTATTAGCAGCTGTGTAACCTGTGGGTATAAAACATTTTTTAGAGAAACCAGAGGAATCCACTTTATCTTTGTTATATCACTTCCTGAGAATTGGATCATGGGGGCGTGTTTTTATCTATCAGTGGGGACAAGGCTTTGTTAGATCATTGTATCTGATTAAAATTGACACAACTGCCCTTCATTGGCTCAGAAGCAGTAGATGCAAGCCATGTTCTTCAGAAATGTAAACATCCTACTCATACACAGCTTTCATCAAAATATCATGGATATATCCAGGGTTCAATAAAGGTATCAAAATGTATTTATTTTTCCTAATTAAAAACAAGCTGTATGGCATTTTCCTGCTTGATTCGACTTTTAGTCAGACTCATGGTTTTCCAATGTATATATATCACACATTATAAATGTCTAACTACGAGACGTTGGCACGCTTTGCGGGGTTATGAGCGAGGCAAGCCGTTAACGCGCAGGACTTAGCTGATGAGCGCTGAAGGCGCTCATCGCTGCGAGGCGAGACGTTAAACCGTAGCACCTTTAAAATACGAGACGTGGGAAAATGAGGCTACACAACCCCGGACCGCTCAAAACACTGCCAAACACGTAGCACTTTACACATCACAATACAAGATACACTATTACAAAAGCCAGAAAATGCTCACGAGCCGCGTACCACATTAATAACATTACGACTATACAATGCCGCTTTACACAATAAACCAACGTCTTTACCTCGCGCACGCAGCATATTTAGATGCACACTTGGAACATTCATTACACTTTATAAGCCGGGCGCCAACACTCACAATGTATATTCTATGCAGATGCAAAATACAAACAGATTGTTAGCTCTTCAGCCTATTGCTCGCTGCATATATCAATTATAAATAATTAAACTATGTTAATTTATTGAATAAATCACTAATTATTAATTAATTTATTGAATAAATCATTAATTATTACTTACATAGAAATATATATCTCTCTCAGAGGACCAAAAGTACACGACAGGAGAGGCTCACAATGAGCACCAAAGGCACACCTTGCGAGGCATGCGATCAGCGCCGATGGCGCTCAGCGCAAGCCTTGCAATGAGCGCCAAAGGTCCTCACAGTACAAAACTGTTTCAATTATGTCTCAAACAGCATTCCCATGGCTTCAAATTCTATTGACCGTCATTTTTTGACGGGAAACTCGCTAGTATATATATATATTAATTGTACAGACAATTTACTGATCTTAGAACTCCATTGAAGTTGCCCTTCAGTGGCTACCTTCTGGTTTGTCATGCTCCTTGTCAGAGATTCTGGGAAGAATTTGTCCAGTTTCTACACCCCAGTAATAACCATACACAAACATATTTTTCCTGAAAAATTCAGTGTAGTTTATATAGTTACATGGTACCTGAGGTAGAAAAAAACGTTTAGTCCATAAAGTTCAATCTTTTTAGATCTCATCTGACCTGCAATATGTGGATTAATTTTTAATTGAGGAAGACAAACAGAAATAAATCCCACTGAGACCTTGCCAATATCTCATCAGGGAAATAAATTCCTTTATGACTCCTGATACTTTCAACTGGATTCCTCCCTGGATCAATACTCTAGTAATTCAGGATAATATCTCTAGTTATCCAAAAATATATCTAATCACTTTTTAAAGTTATTATTGAATCCACTGTCACCACCTTCTTTGGTAGAAAATTCCACAGTTTAATCACCCTTACTGTGAAGAACCTACTGTGAAGTCTTATATCACCCCAGATGTATTTATATAAGGCAATCATATCCTCTCTTAGTGCTGCATTTTATTTATATGAGCGGTTCAGTGTGCTAATTTCCTACACAGAGTACATAATAAAGGTGGGGGAGGTGATGTAACTGCATGATAAAACTGGCCTGTGTCAGTGGGCAGGGCCTATAGACGTAAAATTATTAAGAGTAGGAGTTTATATAATTGGGTGGAGTCAATGTAAGGGGAGGGGCAAGGTCTCTGTCTTCCGCCCCACCAACTTGGAGGGTCACCAGTCGCCACTGTTATCAATACAATGTAAGGAGTACCTAAAAATTGTCAACTTTATTACACGTTTTCATGCAGTCTTTATGATATATAGCTACAGCCTCTGAGGAAGCCATATATTTGGTGAAATGGCTGTTAGGCTGGCCCTTTTTTGGCATTTTGGAACCTGTTTTCACCTATCATACTAGAAAACTTGTGAGGCTCCAAATGGTATTGGAGAATTTTCTCTTTATGTTACAGCTTATGAGTTGATCTGCTGGAAATGTAAAATAGGGTTCATTATTGTTTTTATTATACAGCGGTCTCATCATTCTCTATCACATTTAATTATTGGACTACTGTGATGAAGGCCCGCAATATCTTTTCAGAGTATGTGACTATTTCTTCTACTTAATGCAGGGATTTTAGCCAGTTTTGGGGCATCTCTTAGAGAGCCTGCCAGGAAGGAGGACCCACGAGGTCTTTGGTCTATCCTTCCACACAATCCCTGTTTAGATCAGATGATATATTTTTCATTTGATTTATGTGGTTGGGAATAAATTATGTGGACTCACTTTTTAAAGATGGTGTGAAATAATTTAATAAATTGACAATTTTTAGGTACTTCCTAAACTGTATTGATGATAGGCACTTAAGTGTTATGGCGCTTATCCCTATGTGCTTCCATTGTGTGCATGAACTGATCACAGTAATAGTAAATAATACCCTGCACACACTTTGGTGCTCCTGCACTCTCATAATACACCAGCAGTGGCCATCACATATATAGTTGTGAGCGTACGAGTTGTTGCTAACGCTGCGGGCTCGCGTAGCGAGGGCCGCGGCTCGCGCAGCGAGTCGCGGGCCTCGCAAAGCGAGGGCCGCGACTCGCGCAGCGAGTCGCGGGCCTCGCGTAGCGAGGGCCGCGGCTCGCGCAGCGAGTCGCGGGCCTCGCGTAGCGAGGGCACTGTGCCAGGTTCTCAGTTGCTGGCAGGGAGCGCCGAAGGCGCTCCTTGCCAGCAACTGAGGACCCTCGCGAAGCGAGGGCCTCAGTTGCTGGCATGGAGTGCCGCAGGCGCTCCTTGCCAGCAACTGAGGACCCTCGCGAAGCGAGGGCCTCAGTTGCTGGCTTGGAGCGCCGCAGGCGCTCCATGCCAGCACCTGAGGACCTCGCAAAGGGAGGTCTTCAGTTGCAGCAACTGCGACCCTTGCAAAAAAAAATTTACGTCGCAACACATTACGACACTCGCAAACAACATACGACACACGTTCACACACATTACGACACTCGCAAACAACATACGACACACGTTCACACACATTACGGCCTCGCAACACTCGGACGCAACTCGCGAACATTACAAAATTACAAACACAATACATACACACAGCACATACATAAAAAACTTACCTACACAAACAGGAAGCACCCAGGACCTCAAAAATGCAACTTACAACTTCATTGCACTCAAAATAAAAGAGTTTAGACACTAAATACTTTGTTAAGCGACACAAAAAATGGCCGACGAATAAAACGAAAACGAGGCTACACACGCAAACACCATACGAGACACGTTACTACACATTACGACTTCGCAAACATCGGACGCAACACGCCGACATACAAACATTTAAAACTTAACAAAGACACACAACAAACACATAAAAAGCTTACCTACAGCAAGAGGAACCAGCCAGCACCTCAAAAAAAAAAGTTACACCTACATTTAAATCAAAAGAAACACTTTAGACACTAATACCATCGCTAAGCGAGAGAAAAAATGGCCGACGAACAAAACGAAAACGAGGCTTTAGACGTAACTACACTACACTTACTCGCAATAATGAAACACATACTATGCGGAACGTATCACAATCATATTAAACACCATTTTGAACAGTAATACGCCTAAAATGGCGGATGGAACGCAAATTGTAAGCTGGAACGCAAATAGCGCATGCGTATTGCGTTCTAACGGTCTCACTTTCCAGAACTTTCTACAAGTTTATAAATACTGCCTATTTCCAAATAAAAAATACATTTCTCCTCAGGTGATCAACGGAGTGACTTCTGCTTTTACTTGAGAAGACAATTCTTTACTAATTTACTACTTTACATTGTGCAAATTACAACTGACAGGTAAGCTATAATATATTACATTTTATTATCATGTCAGGTCAAACAAATAAAAAAATAAACTAGGATTTATGTAGTCATCATGTATTGCACATTTATGTGTATAGGCTCACAAAAAAAAATAAACTGAGCTTTATGTATAGTGACCTCTGACACGCACATATATGTCTATAATGTATAGTCACATGTGACACGCACATATATGTCTATCATGTATACTGACATCTGACACGCACATTTCTGTGTATTGCCCCTTCATAGTGACATGTGACACGCACGTATATGTGTATAATGTATAGTGACATGTGAGACGCACATATATTATGTCTATAATGTATAGTGACATCTGACACGCACATTTCTGTGTATTGCCCCTTCATAGTGACATGTGACACGCACGTATATGTGTATAATGTATAGTGACATGTGACACGCACATATATGTCTATAATGTATAGTGACATCTGACACGCACATTTCTGTGTATTGCCCCTTCATAGTGACATCTGACACCGACATATATGTCTATAATGTATAGTGACATGTCACACGCACATTTATGTGTATTGCCAATGCAACAAAATTAGCTTACAACAAAATCAGTAAACAACTACATTTAAATGACATTATATCTCATGTATACTGATATGTCACACGCACATATATGTGTATCATCTATAGTTACATCTCACACACACACATTTATGTGTGTTACAAAAAAATAAAAAATAAGGTTAATTTAACCATTTAAATTTGACTCATGTATACTAATATGTCACACGTACACTTCATGTATGTGACATATGTGTGTAGACACCAACAAAAAATAAGGTTAATTGAATTCATTTACTGCAATTCAATAGATCATATAAAGCTGAATCTTTCTATTTCTTTTAATATTCAAACAGACTCTGCATCAACAGCGTCTCTCAACAATTTGCACCGTGCACTGTGAAGCACAATCCCTTTTAAAGAACACCAACAAATTTGAAGAGGTAAGATACAACAAGACATTACATGCTCAAAAGGCCATGCTTTGCTAGATGAAAAATTATAAATATACAAATAACTATTTCACTTTCTTTTTCAAACAGACACTACAAGAACACCGGCGGATTAAGATTGGCAGGAGGGGACCGTCTGTCATTCAAAACTTCTATCAAGGTAAAGTATTAAGTATAAACAAGAAAGAACCATGAGCCTTATTCAATTGCAACTTTCTCAATTGAATAGAGCTCTATATAAGCACATAATATTTTTTTATACAGAACTTTTTAGTTACTGAACTTCTAACCACAATGAAGGTTTTCAATAACTAAAAAGTTTGCTCAAGAAATAGGTTATGTGATTATATAGAGCCCTCTTCAATTGGCAAAATTGCAATTCAATGAGGACCTATATATCTTTAATGGCCAAGGGCCTCACTCAAATGTGATTTGCCCATTTCAATAGGGCTCTATATAAGCACAGAGCATATTTTTTAAAGGAAATTTTTCTTTTGTGAACACGTTCCTTTTGGATACAAGTTCACTAAATACAAAATTCCGTAAAAAATTATGCTCTGTGCTGATATTCAGCTCTATTCCATTGGTCAAAACACAATTGAATGACGAGCTCACAATATAACAAATGCAGTAACCAAAGGCCCTCATTCAATTGCTATTTTGGACAATTAAATATGCCTATAAATAAGAACTTTTAGTCCCTTACTCTATTTTAACAAATATATGTCATGTGCTTATTTACAACCCTATTCAAATTTATACATTGCAATTCAATTACGGCCTTAGAGTACTATTACATTGTAAAATATGCAATTGAATGAGGGCCAAACTATGCAACATATGGTACACACAAAGGCCCTCATTCAATTGCAATTTGCCCAATTGAATAGGGCTCTAAATAACAACATAACAATTGCTTAAAACTAAGGTTTTACTTAATAAAAAAATATCAAAAATACAGTTTTTCAATGACTACAAAATGATTTCAAATAATATGCTATGTGCTTATTTAGGGCACAATTCAATTAGCCAAATCGCAATTCAATAACACACAAACTGCTACACACAAAACAGATTTTCTTATTAAATGTTTAACAACCTATAAGCCTTACAAAGAAGCCAAATTAAGAATAACAAAAGTGTTGCGCACCTAATAGCATTGTACAAAAAATCACACAAACACATAGGAAACTACATTAACATTCTTCTTTAATGTTTAACAACCTATAACCTGTACAATCAAGAAGAAATAAGTTTTGCACAAGTGATGCCCACCAAACAGGATTGTCAAAAAGTAACACAAACACATAGCAAACTACATTAATTATATTATTTCATGTTTCACTAACTATAACCATCCCAATAAAGGTTAAATAAGTATACCACAAGTGGTGCGCACAAAACAGGATTGTACAAAAACTAACATAAACACATAGCAAAATAAATTCATATTCTTATTAAATATAATTACAACCCACAAGCCTTACTAAGAACCTTAAATAAGAATAACAAAAGTCGTGGGATTGTACAGAAAGTTACAAAAAATATTTTTGAAAAAAATAACCATAAATGATACAATACAGCCTAATTCATACATTTTTAACTTATTTAAAAGACATTTCACTCAAACAACATTTTCTATTTTACATTACAACAGATACTGCGTGAAGACAATCGGACGAGGACTTTTGCCACAGGACCGGACCATCGGACGAGGACTCGGACCAGACCAGCAGACGAGGAATTTCAACACAGGACCAGACCAGCAGACGAGGAATTTCAACACAGGACCAGACCATCGGACGAGGACTTTCACCAACGGACCACAACATCGGACGAGGGATATCGCTACAGGACCACAATATCGGACGGGGGCTATCGCCACAGGACCACACCATCGGGCGAGGACTTCCAACAGAGGACCACACCATTGGACAACGATTTTGAAACGAGGACCAACAAACATTCGGATTTAAATCACACTTCAACCAAGGTAAACTATAATAAGTACTAAAGTATAAAACTAAAGAAACTGCTTTCAGTTGCATCCGTGTCAACAGAAAAATAAAATAATTAATTTACTATCTCCCTTATTTTATTTAAATTGCTACTATGCAATACATAGCTCAATAACCACATCACTTTTTTTTTAAGCAAACAAGTTTTGCAGTCGTAAATATGTATCCACAAACAAAGTTTTTAATAAATAAAACCATTATTTTAAATAAATATGTTACATGCTTATTTACAGCAGTATTCCATTGCCCAAATTCTGAGCCACTGAAGACAGGAATTATAAATTTAACTAAATATCAATGATACATTCATGATTTGCCTTTTATTTCAACAATTGTGCACAATAATCTTTAACAGGAATTACAAATTTAAATATACACAATTACATTTATTTGTTTCCGTTTACAGATTAATATGGCTGATAACGAGACCAAAGAAGACAAGAAAAGACGTCAAACTAGAGAAAGACAAGAGAGATGGGCCGCCCAGCAGACACCGGAGGAGAAAGAAATTCGAAGAGAAAAAGAACGCAAAAGACTTGCAAATAAAAGAATATCAGCTGCAAAAATGAAAGATAGAACCAAAAAAAATAAAAAAATAATAAAGCATTTACAAACTGTTCCTAAAACATCAGATGACATTTTACAACATACCAGTCAAGACAGACCAAAAAAAACAACTACAAAAACAAAGCATTTACAAACTCTTACTAAAAACTTACAGGACATTTCAACCGAACAAGTCCAACATATACCAAGAAAAGCTACGAAAAAAACTAAACATTTAGAACCTGTTGTTGAAACATTTCAGGACTTTTCATCTGATGAATATCAAAGTCAACATCCAATATGCGTTGCAAATTGTCCTTTAATGAAGTCTTTAGCAGTAGAGGTTCATAGTTGTGGGGACATGACTACTCAATGTCAATTTTGTGAGGCTTATTATTTTAAACAGGAGAGACCTCGAGATGGACAATTTATTAGTTGTTGTCAAAAAGGAAAGTTCAAACTTCCACAAAGGAAACAATTTCCAACCTATTTACTAAATATTATGACTCAACCTACTTTTCCAAATTACAACAATTTTAAGACAAACATAAGATCCTACAATAGTGCCATATCATTTGCATCTATGGGGGCAACATTGGCTGCTAATGTACCAGGACATGGTCCTTACTGTTTTAAAGTCCAAGGACAAATTTATCATCGCACTTCACATTTACATCCAGAGGAAGGAGAGCAAAGAAAATTCGCTCAACTATATGTCCTAGATACAATGGAAGCTGTTGACCAACGTATGCAGATGGAAGAAAATAAAAAATGCTTACCCAGTGTTTTTATAGAGCTAAATAACATTATGGACAACAATCCCTACAGTAAAGCTTACAAAAAATTGGCAGAAGTAGAAAATGAACAACTACTTCATGCACAAAGACATCAATTACCCATGCCAAAGGTTAATATGGTGCTTAAAAGAGACAGACATACTGATAAACGTCGTTATAACTTGCCAACATCAAATGAGGTTGCAATGGTCTTTCACAATGATGAAGGAGAACCACCATTTCAAAGAGACATTAGAGTATATCCCAGAAATCAGGACCAACCATTTATTAATATTAATATCTTAAGTCCAAATTTAGATCCAATGACATATCCCATCTTTTTCCCACACGGAGAAGCAGGTTGGCAACCAAAATTAAGCCTTCCCAGTTACCCAAATGCTAAAGCCAGAATCCGAAATAATGTTTCTATGCTTGAATTTAAAGTTGCTCAAATTGCCATTAGAGATGATTTTAATCCCATTTTATGTGGTGGAAAACTAACACAACAATGGATTATTGATTCATATTTGCAAGTTGAGGCAAATAATTTAAACTTTATAAAATATCAACAAGATAAACTACGTGTAGAACAATATTGTGGACTCATGGACTATGTTGCTGACGTGGCTACAAGCAGAGACATGACAGCTGGCAAAGCCATCATTTTACCATCTTCCTTTCAAGGATCTCCTCGAAATATGAGAGAAAGATACAATGATGCTATGGCTATTGTGACTAAATTTGGAAAACCCGATTTATTTGTGACATTTACATGTAATCCACAATGGCCAGAAATTCATCAAAATCTACTTCTTGGACAAAGTGCTTCAGATCGACCAGATTTAGTAGCCAGAGTTTTTAAGATAAAATTAAATGAATTAATACGTGACTTTACTATAAATCAGTTATTTGGCAAATGTCTTGCTTATGTATATACCATTGAATTTCAAAAAAGAGGCCTTCCACATGCACATCTTCTCATAATACTTCAAGAGAAAGATAAATTAGATACTTCGGCCAAAGTGGATGCAGTCATAGTTGCTGAACTACCGGATCCAGAACTATATGGTAGACTATATGAGATTGTTACTCATCGCATGATTCATGGACCCTGTGGAGACCTTAATCCACAATCACCATGTATGGAAAATAATCAATGTTCCAAAGATTTTCCCAAAGATTATAGAGACAAAACATATGCCAATTGTGATGGATATCCACTTTATAAAAGAAGAGAAGGAGATAGTGCCATTATTCGTGGAAAAAAAGTGGACAATAGATATGTAGTACCCTACAATCCACATTTACTCATGAAGTACAACGCCCACATCAACGTAGAAGCCTGCACTTCCATCAAATCAATTAAATATGTCTACAAATATATTTACAAAGGTTACGATGCAGCTACTGTAGTCGTCAAAAGTGCAGACAACCCTGAAAGTAGTGAGTTAGTACATGATGAACTTGCATCTCATGTAGATGCTCGCTATGTCAGTGCGCCAGAAGCTATGTGGCGGCTTTTAAAATTTGAAATGCATGATAGATCACATGCAGTATATAGGTTAGCAGTACATTTGCCACAACGACATTTAGTCTATTTCCATTCTGGAAATGAAATGAATGCATTGGCCCAAAGTGAAGATCGTCACACTACACTAACTGCATGGTTTGCATTAAATTCCACTGATGCTCAAGCAACACAATACTTATATATTGAAATTCCATATCACTATGTTTTTGTGAATGGATTATGGAGAGCAAGAAAAACAAGAGGCAATAAAATAATTCCACGAATTTACACAGTCAGTCCAAGAGATGTTGAACGATTTTGCTTACGGATATTACTTTTAAATGTTCCAGGAGCACAAAGTTTTGAACAATTAAGAACTGTTAATGACATTGTATATGAATCCTTCCATTTAGCTGCAAGAAATAGAAACTTACTCGCTGATGATACAGAGTGGGAAAGATGTTTAGAAGAAGCAGCACAATGTCAAATGCCACGACAGATGAGAGAACAATTTGCTTTTATTTGTATCTTCTCAAATGCTCCAAATGCATTAGCTTTGTGGGAGACTTTTAAAAGTAATATGGCTGAAGACTTTATGCGACGATACAATGAACCCATTGCACACTTAAAAGCCTTAATGGAAATTCAAGAAGTCTTTTTAACTCATGGATTAAGTTGTGCAAGTTTTAATTTGCCTGATCCAGGTCTAATAGATGACATTAACTTTGAAGACTATGACATTCAACTACAAGCAGAAAGAACACAAGAAAGACTTGCAACTTTAAATACACTACAATTGCAAGCATTTCATGCCATTAAAAATGCTATAGATGATGACATGGTGACAGAGCGTTATTTCTATCTTGATGGACCTGGCGGATCAGGGAAAACATATTTGTACAATTTATTAATGAGTTCAGTACGAGCACAAGGACAAATAGCAATGGCGTTTGCCACTACTGGAATTGCTGCACTTTTATTAGAAGGTGGAAGAACTGTTCATAGTGGATTCAAACTGCCAGTGCCTATTTTGGAAAATTCAGTGTCAGATATTCGCATGACATCCTTACAAGCAAAGAAATTGAAGAAATGTAAATTAATTATAATAGATGAGGCCACAATGATGTCATGCTATGCCCTCCAATGTATTGACCGTTTGCTTCGTGAAGTCATGGATAATATTTTTCCATTTGGTGGAAAGGTAATTTTGTTGGGTGGCGATTTTAGACAAACATTACCTGTCGTTGTACATGGAAATCGAACAGACATTATTGAAACATGTATAAAGTCAAGTACAGTATGGAAACATTTTACCCATCTTCAACTGCAACAAAATATGAGATCAGAAGGCCAAACTGATTTCAATGATTGGCTTATTAAAATTGGAGAAGGAAGAACAGAAAAAATACTACATTTACCTGACGACACTGTAGAGATCCCACCTCATATGATTTGTCAACAAGATATTATATCGGCTATATTTGAAGGGAGCATAAATAACGAAGAATATTCTGAGCTTGCCAACCAAGTCATACTGACGTGTAAAAATAAAGATGCATTAATACTCAATAATGAAATCTTTAAAAAAATTAATGCACCACAAAAAAATTATCACAGTGCTGATTCTGTACTTGCTGATGACAATGAAAGTCAGGCAAACTTTTCAACTGAATTCATTAACTCTTTAACTCCTTCTGGAATGCCACCACATATTTTGCAGCTAAAGAAAGGTGCAATTATCATGTTACTGCGAAATATGAACCCCAAAAAAGGCCTATGCAATGGCACAAGGTTAATTGTTCAACAATTAAAGGACCATTTTATAGATGCTGAAATTTTAACTGGGACCCATAAAGGAGAGAGAGTTTTCATACCAAGAATAGATTTAGCACCAAGTGAAAGTAGTCTCCCTTTTATACTTCAAAGAAGACAATTTCCCATTATTATGGCATTTGCCATGACCATTAATAAATCACAAGGTCAGACTTTCAAATCTGTGGGTATTTACTTGGAAGAACCAGTTTTTGCACATGGTCAATTGTACGTTGCGTTGTCACGGTGCAAAAATCCACAGGCTATTAAAGTTTACATTGAAAACAATGAAAGTCAAGGTGATTTATTAGAAGATGGACGTATTTTTACTAAAAACATTGTCTACTATGAAGTACTATAACTTTGCAGGATACAAACTAAAGCCATGCAAACATTTTGGAAAAACATTCAAAAATACAAAACAATTGGTTGTTTAATTCAGTCATAATTAATGGAAGTCATGTTTATGGATAATTCGCCTCACAAAATACTTGCCTTGCATTTCTATGAAAAATTATGTTAAAATGTGAAGTCACTATGTTAAGGTTTCATTCATGTTTATCGCCAGTTTATGTGCTCAGTAATGAATTACTTTAATTACGTACGGTTTAAGGAGAGTTTTTACTGTATGCCTTCCTCTACATTCAATGTATATTAAACTTAACAATTATTCTGATACAAATTGCATTTTAATACTGATTAATTTAAAGTTAAACTGTTTTTACATTCAAATGTTAATACTTTTAATTCAAAATTATGTTACAAAATGTATTTACTATGTTCCTGTTTATAATGTTCAAAATTACACAAATGTTTTGCAAAAATTCCAAAGTTACATAAAAAATAAAGTTCAATTTTAAAAATATATACTTTCAAGGTTATTCCTTACATATATTTTAAACTTCATGTTAAAATTCGGCACGTTGCAAAAAGTCTTTTTACTTTTTACTTTCCTCTGGATTCTATGTATATTAAAGTGAACAATTCTTCAGATACAAAATTCATTTTTAAAAACCATTACATCAACGTTTTACAAAAATACATCTTCATATCACAATACTTACAAGGGTCAAAAATATATTTAAATAACTAAACAACTTCACAAACATATACATCACATTGCCGTCATTTTTTGACGGGCAAGTCGCTAGTGTTAATATAATATTGATATCAATTAGTCAATTAAATATTATTCACTCACGCCCAACCTCCTCTACTCATACTATAGTAAAACAAACACTATTTATTGCTCTAAATAAGGCTCTATTGTCAGTAAAAGTGACTTTTTATGTGACTGCCTACCCTGCCTAATCAGAAGTCTGGCCCTGTGATATAGGACCAGTTTTATGGTCCACATTATACTTCATTTAATATTATCTTGACTGAGTCTGTTTTCCCCATATGCCTCTGATGATAATATACATTAATTTGTATGAACATGCTGTGCAGTACCACAATTAACCTAAATGTGATACAACATATAGACTGGGACAGAGAACTGACAGGTAAAAATACTGAACATAAATGGACAATGTTCAAATCCTTGCTAAATATACATACTTAGCACCATACACCACGTGGAAATAAAAGTAGAAGTAAATCCCATCCAACGTGGCTTAACAATGATTTAAAGATGAAGATGAGGAGTAAAAAAACAGGCATTTAGATTATACAAACAAGAGGGGGCAGAGACTGCTTTATGGGAGTACAAGGAAATCACCAAGGCAGCAAAAGGGGCTATTAGACTGGCTAAAATACAAAATGACAAGTTATTTTCAAAGGAGAGTAAGACTAACCCTTAAATATTTTTTTAAATATATTAATGGGAAGAAGGCGAGGAAGGAAGCTATAGGAACATTACAATGTGACACTGGTCGTCTAATAATTAGTGACCAGGAAAAGGCAGATGAGCTAAATAGGTTATTTTCTTCACTACCTTCACCAAATAACTGGTTATCACAGCAAGAAATCCAAAAGAGGTTGGAAAAATAAATGTGAATAAAGCCCCGGGTCCTGATGGAATACATCCAAGGGTACTAAGGGAACTGGGCTCTGTAATTGTCAAATCATTATATCTAATTTTTCAGGATTCACTCAACACAGGGTCTCTACCAGATGACTAGAGAAAGGCAGAGGGGATACCTATATTTAATAAGTGTGCAAGAGGAAATCTGGGGAACTATAGACCAGTGAGTCTCACTTCGGTAGTGGGAAAGCTTTTAGAAGGATTAATAAGGCATAATATACAGGAATATGTCTATTCAAACAGGATTATAAGTAGGAGCCAACATGGATTTAGGAAGGATAGGTCATGTCAAACAAACCTAATTAGTTTCTATGAGGAGGTTGGTAAGAACTTAGTTCAAGGCAACTCAGTGGATGTAGTCTATTTGGATTTTGCAAAGGCTTTTGATACAGTGCCACATGGGAGACTATTGAGCAAACTAAGGGATACACGAATTGCCATAAATATTTGCTTTTGGATTGAGAGCTGGCTAAAAGACAGGAAGCAAAGGGTTGTTGTAAATGGAACATACTCCGATTGGACTAATGTGGTAAGTGGGGTTCCTCAGGGCTCAGTATTAGTCCCCCTCCTTTTTAACATATTTATTAATGACTTGGAAGTAGGATTGGAGTGTGATGTCTCCATTTATGCTGATGACACAAAGTTGTGCAAGGTAATTAAATCAGAAAATGATGTACTTTCCCTCCAAAGGGATTTGCATAAATTAGAGAAATGGGCATCTAAGTGGCAGATGAGATTTAATACAAATAAATGTAAAGTTATGCATCTGGGAAGGAAAAATAGTCATGCAATTTATAAACTTAATGGAGCAAATCTAGGTGTATCAGATATTGAAAAGGATTTGGGAGTACTTGTGGACAACCACCTAGGTAACAGTGCTCAAAGCCAAGCAGCAGCTGCAAAGGCAAATAAAATATTAGCATGTATTAAGAAGGGTATAGAAGCCAGGGAAGCAAATATAATTCTGCCACTATAGAAATCCCTAGTACACCCTCATTTGGAATATGGAGTACAATTTTGGGCACCACTTCATAAACAGGACATTTTAGAACATTTTTTCTGTTTGCTTCCTCTGGATCAATTAACAATAAATCTGTGTATTGCAGATCAGAGGAGATCTAAAAAGGTTGAACTTAATGGACTAAATTTTTTTAACCTAAATTACTATGTAACTATGTAATTATGAGCTATGGTACAAATGTGCTTTTGGGCACTGTAAAGAGGTACAAACATAGGGTGAGGTTAGTAGTGCTATAACAGGGGTATCTTGGGAATTTTTGACGAGGGGCTCCAAAGATATAAAACCAGCCCTGCACATGGGCATTAATCCTGTCGTGTTTACTACCCAGAAGCTTTACACACTGCAAATTGCAAATATTTTTCTGAGTGTCAAAGGTTTATTCCCATGAAAAACATTTGCAGTTTGGGACACAGCCAATATCTCTCAGGATTAATCGTAGAACGAATGATCCTAAATAACCTGCACACATGTCCTAGACTGCAAAACATTCAGCGACATTGGGTTGTGAAACCTTATGTCCACATCCCATAGGTCACAGGACATAGGGCTGTGTTTATTTTGCTATTGTTACCCAAAACATCCTACATTTCAGACACTGCAACATAATGACAAAGAAATACAAAGGTTCCCTTCACAGTATTATTCAGATCTACTTTGTAACATATTATTATTATCCCCATTATCTCCAAGTCTCAGCCCCGTGCTCATAGCTTTATGAATAAATACACTTCATAATGGACAAAGTTTCTAGAAAGTAAACCAAAGAAAATATAATAATAAAGAAACACTCTTTACATGTTGCATTTTTATATGAGATTATGTTTTGCTGTAGGGTTCCATCAGTGGCAGAGCTAGTGCACAGAGGGCCCCGTGAAAACATTTTCTGCTCGCCCCCCCCCCCCCCCTCACCCCCCTCGCCCCCCTCTTACAGGACAGGGCAGGCACATTTTTTTTGCACTTCCCGTCCCCCCTCCAGCATCAACTCACACAATAGATAGACTGCACATTGGCCATTACACACAAAGGATTTACATTGGCTCTTACAGACACAGACTGCACATTGGCACTTACAGACACATGATGAACATTGGCACTTACAAACACATGATGCACATTGACACACAGACACGGGATGCACATTGGCACTTACAGACACAGAATGCACATTAGCTCTTACAGACACAGGATGCACATTGGCATTTACAGACACATGATGCACATTGACACACAGACACGGGATGCACATTGGCACAAAGACACAGGATGCACATTGGCACTTACAGACACATGATACACATTGGCACTTACAGACACATGATGCACATTGACACACAGACACGGGATGCACATTGGCACAAAGACACAGGATGCACATTGGCACTTACAAACACATGATGCGCATCGGCACTTACAGACACAGGATGCACATTAGCTCTTACAGACACAGGATGCACATTGGCACTTACAGACACAGGATGCACATTGGCACTTACAAACACATGATGCACATTGGCACTTACAGACACAGAATGCACATTAGCTCTTACAGACACAGGATGCACATTGGCATTTACAGACACATGATGCACATTGACACACAGACACGGGATGCACATTGGCACAAAGACACAGGATGCACATTGGCACTTACAGACACATGATACACATTGGCACTTACAGACACATGATGCACATTGACACACAGACACGGGATGCACATTGGCACAAAGACACAGGATGCACATTGGCACTTACAAACACATGATGCGCATCGGCACTTACAGACACAGGATGCACATTAGCTCTTACAGACACAGGATGCACATTGGCACTTACAGACACAGGATGCACATTGGCACTTACAAACACATGATGCACATTGGCACTTACAGACACAGAATGCACATTGGCACTTACAGACACATGATACACATTGGTACTTACAGACACAGAATGCACATTGGCACTTACAGACACATGATACACATTGGCACTTACAGACACATGATGCACATTGACACACAGACACGGGATGCACATTGGCACAAAGACACAGGATGCACATTGGCCCAAAGACACAGGATGCACATTGGCACTTACAAACACATGATGCACATTAGCACTTACAGACACAGAATGCACATTGGCACTTACAAACACATGATGCACATTAGCACTTACAGACACAGAATGCACATTAGCTCTTACAGACACAGGATGCACATTGGCACTTACAGACACATGATGCACATTGGCACTTACAGACACAGGATGCACATTGGCACTTACAAACACAGGATGCACATTGGCTCTTACAGACACAGAATGCACATTGGCTCTTACAGACACAGGATGCACATTGGCACTTACAGACACAGGATGCACATTGGCACTTACAAACACAGGATGCACATTGTCTCTTACAGACACAGGATGCACATTGGCTCTTACAGACACAGGATGCACATTGGCACTTACAGACACAGAATGTACATTGGCATTTACAGACAAAGGATGCACATTGGCATTTACAGACAAACAATGCACATTGGCTCTTACAGACACAGGATGCACATTGGCTCTTACAAACACATGATGCACATTGGCACTTACAGACACAGGATGCACATTGGCACTTACAAACACAGGATGCACATTGGCTCTTACAGACACAGGATGCACATTGGCTATTACAGACACAGGATGCACATTGGCACTTACAGACACAGGATGCACATTGGCATTTACAGACAAACAATGCACATTGGCTCTTACAGACACAGGATGCACATTGGCACTTACAGACACATGATACACATTGGCACTTACAGACACATGATGCACATTGACACACAGACACGGGATGACCATTGGCACTTACAGACACAGGATGCACATTGGCACTTACAGACACATGATACACATTGGCACTTACAGACACAGGATGCACATTGGCACACAGACACGGGATGACCATTGGCACTTACAGACACAGAATGCACATTGGCACTTACAGACACATGATACACATTGGCACTTACAGACACATGATGCACATTGACACACAGACACGGGATGCACATTGGCACAAAGACACAGAATGCACATTGGCACTTACAAACACATGATGCACATTGGCACTTACAGACACAGAATGCACATTGGCACTTACAGACACAGGATGCACATTGGCACTTACAAACACATGATGCACATTAGCTCTTACAGACACAGGATGCACATTGGCACTTACAGACACATGATGCACATTGGCACTTACAGACACAGGATGCACATTGGCACTTACAAACACAGGATGCACATTGGCTCTTACAGACACAGAATGCACATTGGCTCTTACAGACACAGAATGCACATTGGCTCTTACAGACACAGGATGCACATTGGCACTTACAGGCACAGGATGCACATTGGCTCTTACAGACACAGGATGCACATTGGCACTTACAAACACAGGATGCACATTGGCTCTTACAGACACAGGATGCACATTGGCTCTTACAGACACAGAATGTACATTGGCATTTACAGACAAAGGATGCACATTGGCATTTACAGACAAACGATGCACATTGGCTCTTACAGACACAGGATGCACATTGGCTCTTACAAACACATGATGCACATTGGCACTTACAGACACAGGATGCACATTAGCACTTACAAACACAGGATGCACATTGGCTCTTACAGACACAGGATGCACATTGGCTATTACAGACACAGGATGCACATTGGCACTTACAGACACAGGATGCACATTGGCATTTACAGACAAACGATGCACATTGGCATTTACAGACAAACGATGCACATTGGTTCTTACAGACACAGGATGCACATTGGCACTTACAGACACATGATGCACATTGACACACAGACACGGGATGCACATTGGCACAAAGACACAGGATGCACATTGGCCCAAAGACACAGGATGCACATTGGCACTTACAAACACATGATGCACATTAGCACTTACAGACACAGAATGCACATTGGCACTTACAAACACATGATGCACATTAGCACTTACAGACACAGAATGCACATTAGCTCTTACAGACACAGGATGCACATTGGCACTTACAGACACATGATGCACATTGGCACTTACAGACACAGGATGCACATTGGCACTTACAAACACAGGATGCACATTGGCTCTTACAGACACAGAATGCACATTGGCTCTTACAGACACAGGATGCACATTGGCACTTACAGACACAGGATGCACATTGGCACTTACAAACACAGGATGCACATTGTCTCTTACAGACACAGGATGCACATTGGCTCTTACAGACACAGGATGCACATTGGCACTTACAGACACAGAATGTACATTGGCATTTACAGACAAAGGATGCACATTGGCATTTACAGACAAACGATGCACATTGGCTCTTACAGACACAGGATGCACATTGGCTCTTACAAACACATGATGCACATTGGCACTTACAGACACAGGATGCACATTGGCACTTACAAACACAGGATGCACATTGGCTCTTACAGACACAGGATGCACATTGGCTATTACAGACACAGGATGCACATTGGCACTTACAGACACAGGATGCACATTGGCATTTACAGACAAACAATGCACATTGGCTCTTACAGACACAGGATGCACATTGGCACTTACAGACACATGATACACATTGGCACTTACAGACACATGATGCACATTGACACACAGACACGGGATGACCATTGGCACTTACAGACACAGGATGCACATTGGCACTTACAGACACATGATACACATTGGCACTTACAGACACAGGATGCACATTGGCACACAGACACGGGATGACCATTGGCACTTACAGACACAGAATGCACATTGGCACTTACAGACACATGATACACATTGGCACTTACAGACACATGATGCACATTGACACACAGACACGGGATGCACATTGGCACAAAGACACAGAATGCACATTGGCACTTACAAACACATGATGCACATTGGCACTTACAGACACAGAATGCACATTGGCACTTACAGACACAGGATGCACATTGGCACTTACAAACACATGATGCACATTAGCTCTTACAGACACAGGATGCACATTGGCACTTACAGACACATGATGCACATTGGCACTTACAGACACAGGATGCACATTGGCACTTACAAACACAGGATGCACATTGGCTCTTACAGACACAGAATGCACATTGGCTCTTACAGACACAGAATGCACATTGGCTCTTACAGACACAGGATGCACATTGGCACTTACAGGCACAGGATGCACATTGGCTCTTACAGACACAGGATGCACATTGGCACTTACAAACACAGGATGCACATTGGCTCTTACAGACACAGGATGCACATTGGCTCTTACAGACACAGAATGTACATTGGCATTTACAGACAAAGGATGCACATTGGCATTTACAGACAAACGATGCACATTGGCTCTTACAGACACAGGATGCACATTGGCTCTTACAAACACATGATGCACATTGGCACTTACAGACACAGGATGCACATTAGCACTTACAAACACAGGATGCACATTGGCTCTTACAGACACAGGATGCACATTGGCTATTACAGACACAGGATGCACATTGGCACTTACAGACACAGGATGCACATTGGCATTTACAGACAAACGATGCACATTGGCATTTACAGACAAACGATGCACATTGGTTCTTACAGACACAGGATGCACATTGGCACTTACAGACACATGATGCACATTGACACACAGACACGGGATGCACATTGGCACAAAGACACAGGATGCACATTGGCCCAAAGACACAGGATGCACATTGGCACTTACAAACACATGATGCACATTAGCACTTACAGACACAGAATGCACATTGGCACTTACAAACACATGATGCACATTAGCACTTACAGACACAGAATGCACATTAGCTCTTACAGACACAGGATGCACATTGGCACTTACAGACACATGATGCACATTGGCACTTACAGACACAGGATGCACATTGGCACTTACAAACACAGGATGCACATTGGCTCTTACAGACACAGAATGCACATTGGCTCTTACAGACACAGGATGCACATTGGCTATTACAGACACAGGATGCACATTGGCACTTACAGACACAGGATGCACATTGGCATTTACAGACAAACGATGCACATTGGCATTTACAGACAAACGATGCACATTGGTTCTTACAGACACAGGATGCACATTGGCTCTTACAAACAAAGGATGCACATTGCCACTTACAGACACAGGATGCACATTGGCACTTACAGACACAGGATGCACATTGGCATTTACAGACACAGGATGCACATTGGCATTTACAGACAAATGATGCACATTGGCATTTACAGACAAACGATGCACATTGGCTCTTACAGACACAGGATGCACATTGGCACTTACAGACACAGGATGCACATTGGCACTTACAAACACAGGATGCACATTGTCTCTTACAGACACAGGATGCACATTGTCTCTTACAGACACAGGATGCACATTGGCACTTACAGACACAGGATGCACATTGGCACTTACAGACACAGAATGTACATTGGCATTTACAGACAAAGGATGCACATTGGCATTTACAGACAAACAATGCACATTGGCTCTTACAGACACAGGATGCACATTGGCTCTTACAAACACATGATGCACATTGGCACTTACAGACACAGGATGCACATTGGCACTTACAAACACAGGATGCACATTGGCTCTTACAGACACAGGATGCACATTGGCTATTACAGACACAGGATGCACATTGGCACTTACAGACACAGGATGCACATTGGCATTTACAGACAAACGATGCACATTGGCTCTTACAGACACAGGATGCACATTGGCACTTACAGACACATGATACACATTGGCACTTACAGACACATGATGCACATTGACACACAGACACGGGATGCACATTGGCACTTACAGACACAGAATGCACATTGGCTCTTACAAACAAAGGATGCACATTGGCATTTACAGACACACAATGCACAGTGGCACTCTCTCACCCCTGTGTCTCTTTCCACCCTCTCTGCTCTCTCTCTTTCCTGTGTCTTTCTCCTCCCTCTCCTTCCTCTGTGCGCTACGGGTCTGAAACGATTTGCAGGCTTGGGAAATTGATCAGTTTCCCCAAGCCTGAAATGTGCTTTGGATTTACAGGCTTGAAAAAAATGACGGCATTACGGTCGCCATTTTTTTTCTTGTTTAGCTGTTTTGAGACTGCCAAAAAAGGCCAATTGAATAGAAAATTAGCGTGCAACCTCACTTACAGGCTCCCTGCCTGTCCCCCTGTAGTGTGTGTGAGGTTGTAAGCTAATATTTAAATCAATTGTGGTCTTTTGGCTGTCCTTCAACGGCTTCCGATTTACAGGTTTGAAAAAAATGGTGGCCGTTAAAGTCGTGCAGGCCTCGTGATCAAAGTCCTACGGCGCTCATTGCAGCCATTGAGATGAGAGCCAAAGGCCTACAGCCTTCGGTGCTCATCACCAAACCATAATTTTTTTCATAGTCTTGCAGGCCACTCATTGCCAGCCTTTCCCCCCATCTAAGTTAGAATTGGCGCTCATTGTGAGCCTCTTCCCCCTCCTCTACTTTACGGGCCTTGTGAAGAGTGCCTTCGGCGCTCATTGTAACCCCATCAAGCATGTAATTTTCGGGCGCTCATCGTGAGACCCGTAATGAGCTCCTTTGGCGCTCATTGCACATGCAAAACCCGTAATTTAACAATGTAACAGGGCAGGCACAATTTTGTTTGCACTTCCCGTCCCCCCTCCAGCATCAACTCACATAATAGATAGACTGCACATTGGCCCTTACACACAAAGGATTTACATTGGCTCTTACAGACACAGACTGCACATTGGCACTTACAAACACATGATGCACATTGGCACTTACAAACACATGATGCACATTGACACATAGACACGGGATGCACATTGGCACTTACAGACACAGAATGCACATTGGCACTTACAGACACAGAATGCACATTGGCACTTACAGACACAGGATGCACATTGGCACTTATAGACACAGAATGCACATTGGCACTTACAGACACAGGATGCACATTAGCTCTTACAGACACAGGATGCACATTGGCACTTACAGACACAGAATGCACATTGGCACTTACAGACACAGGATGCACATTAGCTCTTACAGACACAGGATGCAAATTGGCACTTATAGACACAGAATGCACATTGGCACTTACAGACACAGGATGCACATTAGCTCTTACAGACACATGATGCACATTGGCACATAGACACGGGATGCACATTGGCACTTACAGACACAGGATGCACATTAGCTCTTACAGACACAGGATGCACATTGGCACTTACAGACACAGAATGCACATTGGCACTTACAGACACAGGATGCACATTAGCTCTTACAGACACAGGATGCAAATTGGCACTTATAGACACAGAATGCACATTGGCACTTACAGACACAGGATGCACATTAGCTCTTACAGACACATGATGCACATTGGCACATAGACACGGGATGCACATTGGCACTTACAGACACAGGATGCACATTAGCTCTTACAGACACAGGATGCACATTGGCACTTATAGACACAGAATGCACATTGGCACTTACAGACACAGGATGCACATTAGCTCTTACAGACACATGATGCACATTGGCACATAGACACGGGATGCACATTGGCACTTACAGACACAGGATGCACATTAGCTCTTACAGACACAGGATGCACATTGGCACTTACAGACACAGGATGCACATTGGCACTTACAGACACATGATGCACATTGGTTAAAGGTTAATATGTTAATCAACTTAATAATTGTTTTTTGTTAATTCAAATATGAATAACATAAAAAAAAAAAAAAAAAAAAAGAAGACAAACATTTTATTTCTTTAACCTTAAGTAATCAGGGAAATGTATGCAAGCGACATCAAGTATATGTAATGTAAGCTTAACATGTGATACAAACTGCTGTAATAATATTACCAAATTGTCTTCAATAAAAATATTGGGGGGATGTTTGCATACACTACTGATTCTCCTCTATCCTTTAACTGTGTTTGACTTTACTACTTTCACCAGACAGCTGTTCCTACCTGTTTTTTAAGCAGCACTTTCACACATTGCCCATAAATCTACCACTTACCAACAAATACACAATATGATCCTGTCCATGTCCTCTCACTCATACAATGCTAGTCTTGGATAAAGTCTACACTAATCCCTAATCTACAAACCTGGACTGAGGCCTAAGCCCTGCTTTGTATTGTAACTGGTCTAATGTGAGTTTTCTCTCTTGCCAATTCAGCTTCAACAACATCTAATAAGACAACAACATGTAATAAGACAAAAAATAGCATGTGCACTCTTGAAAAACAATGCACCAGAAGCAGACCCCTTGCATCATTCACTGCAACCACAGCTCTCCAGAAATGTAAATGTCACACACAACTTACATCAATGTATCAGGGATCGCTCCAGGGTCCTTTCAGAGGCATCAAGTTATTTTTTTCCCAATGATGAACTAGCTGTATGCCCTTTTCTGAAGTTGTTGACTCTCACCAAGCCCTACGTTGCCATTTTTGGCCCTCATCAAGCCCTATGTTGCTGCACTTCATGCCCCTGGTGCACATCGGTATCCAGGCTAATCCTATCTTCCTTTGCATGCACTGCTTCTTCGACCGACCACTCTGATGCCTTGGTCTTCTCTGTCTCCCCTTATTTTTTCAGCAAGCCCTACATTGCCATACTCATCAGGCTCTACTTGGCAGTTTCTGACTCACATCAAGCCCTACATTGCAGATTGTGGCTCTCATTAAGCCCTAGCTTGCTGCAGCTGAGCGTCTTCATGCCCTCGGCGCACATCATCATTGCACCCCACCACACACTAGGCTGATTCATACCATAGCTTCTCCCTTCTAACATGCTTGCATTCCATCACATTCGGACATCAAAGCCACTTTTAGACGTCATACGACAGCACCACACCAGGCACATCTTATGTCTCTGCTATGACCTGCCCATCTTGGGTGACCCTACATGGTATAGCACACAGCTTCATTGAGGTACACAAGCCCCTTCACCATGACAATCTAGCGATCCAGAAGGGGATATATATATATATATACATTTTTTAAATTTACTTGCATCTTTAACATCTTACATTTGAACATTAGTGCTTCAACCTCCAGCATGTATGCTACTCTCCTCCCCTATCAGGGAGTGGGAAAGATCTGCCTAGGGTGCTGTCCTGAGTGCTTATCTGCCTTCTTCCCTGCAGTGGCCAGTGTAGGGAAAGTAAGATCAGCCAGACAAAAGATTTAGGACTGCCTCCTGGGCAGATACTCTATCACTCCTGGACACCTGGCAGGAGGTGGAGAGAAACACATCTGCTTCAGTGTTAATTTCAAATGTAAGTTTTAAAAATTGCCCGTCCAGAGTCCATATATGGCCAAGGGTCCAGTGATGGTTAGCATGTACCTTTAATTCACGCAGTGCTGTATTTAAAGAGCTCTGTGCAGCACTTGTTTATGGGTCTTATTGTATTGGCCAATTTGTAAATGTATACACACTTTGAATCATTGATAATATTGCCACATATTCTATTAGCTACTCACAAACTGATTACGAGTTCCACGCCCACAATCACTACGCGCCAGCCAAAAACGCAAATTCAACCTTAGAACTCCATTGGTTTTAGCAGAGCTCGAATATTACAAGTGCTAACTAATTAAAGTTACCCAAATTCGATATTCTATTAGACCTGTATTGCTATCTCGCAAATAAAGTCTAAACTGCAAGTGAAAAAAGTATCAAGTTACTGTCAAAAATATTACAAGTAGGACTCACAAGGGCGTTTTCAAACACTTAGAGCTATAACAGCAATTAAACACACAATACTGTACTATAAAAGCACCGGAAGGCATGGAAGACATTAGAATTAATTGCACAACAGTCTCAAACCCAGGATTTCAGTCCTTTACATTGTAGTGTGTTACCATTTGTTTTCTTGGTGACTATGGTCCCAGCTGCCTTGAGATCATTAACAAGATCCTCCCGTGTAGTTCTGGGCTGATTCCTCACTGTTCTCATGATCATTTCCACGAGGTGAGATCTTGCATGGAGCATCAGACCGAGGGAGACTGGCAGTTATTTTGTGTTTCTTCCATTTGCGAATAATCGCACCAACTGTTGCCACCTTCTCACCAAGCTGCTTGGCGATGGTCTTGTAACCCATTCCAGCCTTGTGTAGGTCTACAATCTTGCCCCTGACATCCTTGGACAACACTTTGGTCTTGGCCATGGTGGAGAGTTTGGAATCTGATTGATTGATTGCTCTTGTGGATAGGTGTCGTTTATACAGGTAACAAGCTGAGATTAGGAGCACTCCCTTTAAGAGAGTGCTCCTAATCTCAGCTCGTTACCTGTATAAAAGACACCTGGGAGCCAGAAATCATGCTGACTGATAGGGGATCAAATACTTATTTCCCTCACTGACCTGCAAATCAATTTGATAACTTTTTGACCAGCGTTTTTCTTGTTTTTATTTTTTTTTATTCTGTCTCTCACTGGTAAAATACGCCGACCATTAACATTATAGACTGATCATTTCTTTGTCAGTGGACAAACGTTAAAAATCAGCAGGGGATCAAATACTTTTTTCCCTCATTGTAAGTGCGCTTCATTGTGTGAAAGAACACAAGATTCTATGTTAAAGTGATCTATTGCTTTTTAAAAAAAATGAAACTAAGAACAGTTAAACATTTGCAGTCTTAGGTACGGCCGTTCCAATCTGTGTGAACAGAATTATGTTTTACTCTGATTTCAGGAATGTCATAAGCCATCAATTAACCCCTCAAGTACCATATTTGTGAGTTTCCAGCAGTTATTTCCAGATGAATTTGGGAAGGGTTAACCATCTTTCTTATCTGCTCTATGCACACAGCTTTTGCTGTCAGTCTCTCTGAAGGCATGCCTAAATCTCATGTAAACAGAACTTCACTTATGAATTTTTTTTTGGTAAAAAAAGTACCTATTTCAAAAATTCAAAACGTATTTCAACATGAAGTACATTACAGTGGTGTGCTCCAAGTTGTGCTTAATTAACTGTCCCTTTAAAGCACCGGCAATACACACAAGTGGCGAGAGGAGTTAGCATGCATTCAGTGCTGGCAGTAAGCGGAAGAGTTTGCATGCATTCAGTGCTCCCAGGGAGGAGGCAACAAGTATTCAGATCTGCCAGCGGGAAGTAATTGGTCATGGCAGATAGGATATATACAGTGCTAGCAGGGGTTATTCAGTGCTGGCCATAGCAGATAGGATATAAACAGTGCTAGCAGGGGTTATTCAGTGCTGGCCATGGCAGATAGGATATATATAGTGCTAGCAGGGGTTATTCAGTGCTGGCCATGGCAGATAGGATATAAACAGCGCTAGCAGGGGTTATTCAGTGCTGACCATGGCAGATAGGTTATATACAGCGCTAGCAGGGGTTATACAGTGCTGACCATGGCAGATAGGTTATATACAGTGCTAGCAGGGGTTATTCAGTTCTGACCATGGCAGATGATATATATATAGTGCTAGCAGGGGTTATTCAGTGCTGACCATGGCAGATAGAATATATACAGTGATAGCATGGGGTATTCAGTGCTGACCATGGCAGATAGGATATATACAGTGCTAGCAGGGGTTATTCAGTGCTGACCATGGTAGATAGGATATATACAGTGCTAGCAGGGGTTATTCAGTGCTGGCCATGGCAGATAGGATATAAACAGCGCTAGCAGGGGTTATTTAGTGCTGACCATGGCAGATAGGATATATACAGTGATAGCATGGGGTACTCAGTGCTGACCATGGCAGAAAGGATCTATGCAGTGCTAGCAGGGGGTATTCAGTTCTGACCATGGCAGGTAGGATATATACAGTGATAGCATGGGGTACTCAGTGCTGACCATGGCAGAAAGGATCTATGCAGTGCTAGCAGGGGGTATTCAGTGCTGACCATGGCAGATAGGATATATACAGTGCTAGCAGGGGTTATTCAGTGCTGGCCATGGCAGATAGGATATATACAGTGCTAGCAGGAGTTATTCAGTGCTGCCCATGGCAGATAGGATATATACAGTGCTAGCAGGGGTTATTCAGTGCTGGCCATGGCAGATATGATATATACAGTGCTAGCAGGGGGTATTCAGTGCTGACCATGGCAGATAGGATCTATGCAGTGCTAGCAGGGGTTATTCAGTGCTGACCATGGCAGATAGGATATATACAGTGCTAGCAGGGGTTATTCAGTGCTGACCATGGCAGATAGGATATATACAGTGCTAGCAGGGGTTATTCAGTGCTGACCATGGCAGATAGGATATATACAGTGCTAGCAGGGGGTATTCAGTGCTGGCCATAGCAGACAGGATATATACAGTGCTAGCAGGGGGTATTTAGTGCTGACCATGGCAGATAGGATATATACAGCGCTAGCAGGGGGTATTCAGTGCTGACCATGGCAGATAGGATCTATGCAGTGCTAGCAGGGGTTATTCAGTGCTGACCATGGCAGATAGGATCTATGCAGTGCTAGCAGGGGTTATTCAGTGCTGACCATGGCAGATAGGATCTATGCAGTGCTAGCAGGGGTTATTCAGTGCTGACCATGGCAGATAGGATATATACAGTGCTAGCAGGGGGTATTCAGTGCTGACCATGGCAGATAGGATATATACAGTGCTAGCAGGGGGTATTCAGTGCTGACCATGGCAGATAGGATATATACAGTGCTAGCAGGGGTTATTCAGTGCTGACCATGGCAGATAGGATATATACAGTGCTAGCAGGGGGTATTCAGTGCTGACCATGGCAGATAGGATATATACAGTGCTAGCAGGGGGTATTCAGTGCTGACCATGGCAGATAGGATATATACAGTGCTAGCAGGGGGTATTCAGTGCTGACCATGGCAGATAGGATATATACAGTGCTAGCAGGGGGTATTCAGTGCTGACCATGGCAGATAGGATATATACAGTGCTAGCAGGGGGTATTCAGTGCTGACCATGGCAGATAGGATATATACAGTGCTAGCAGGGGGTATTCAGTGCTGACCATGGCAGATAGGATATATACAGTGCTAGCAGGGGTTATTCAGTGCTGACCATGGCAGATAGGATATATACAGTGCTAGCAGGGGTTATTCAGTGCTGGCCATGGCAGATAGGATATATACAGTGCTAGCAGGGGTTATTCAGTGCTGACCATGGCAGATGATATATACAGTGCTAGCAGGGGGTATTCAGTGCTGACCATGGCAGATAGGATGTATACGGTGCTGGCAGGGGGTATTCAATGCTGACCATGACACTTAGAATGCTGAGATGATTAGGTGAAAAGTTCAAGAGTCAGCCCAAGAGATGTAGATAAAGTCTAAGCTGTGACAGTTCTGTGCTCTTTAAGATCTCACATCACCTGACATACAGACAGGACTTGCAAGGCAGGTGCTAGAACATTTAAACACACACACATATATCACATATATAGTTGTGAGCGTACGAGTTGTTGCTAACGCTTGCGGGCTCGCATAGCGAGCCGCGGCCCTCACGTAGCGAGGGCTGCGGGCGAGGGCCTCAGTTGCTGGCATGGAGCGCCAAAGGCACTCCTTGCCAGCAACTGCGACCCTTGCAAAATTGAAGTTAAAAAGCAAACAACACGACACAACAACCGCGACCCTCGTAAACTTTACCTCGCAACGCAAAAAACATACGAGACACGTTACCACACATTACGACCTATATATATTAATCCCCTGTGTTGATGAAAACTTGTGCTATTTTCCGATGTCCCTTTAACATAAAGTGCTGATCACTTTGCTGTATTCATTGGACATTCAGCCTGAGAGGAAGTGAGTACATGTCATATGCTGTAAGTCATGTGTGTGATGGGAAGAGGAAGGGAGACGTGAACGTGTTCCTTGGAAAAACATGCATTATACCACGGTGAGAATGGCGCTATGAACTCTGACCTCTGAGGACTGAGAGCTCTTAAAGGAACAATATTCTACCGTCCACATTGTATTTGACACACTGGCTTTATTACTGAGTTATATAAAGAACAGTACATGGGCAACATCTTGGGCAGAAGCAACTCTGCTAATCCCTCAAACACAAACGTTGAAATGTAAGTTTTAAATCTACATAGGAAATTATTTTCTTCAAATAATATTACTGCTAATTCACTATTAAACAAGTGAAACCATACTGTCTGACCACTACAGTGGTGAAGCTTAGTAAATCTCGGGGATATTGTGGGAGGAAGATGCTTTGAAATAAAGAAAATAAGCTTCTATCTGCAGTGAGAGGTTGTGGCATCTAAAACTGCCAGTGCTTTCTACAGGACAAAGAGACCATATAGAAAAAAAAACTGTGGACAGTGCAACCAATCAGAAGGCAGCGAACTGCAATCCCAGATATTATATTATACAAGGGAATTTATTGCTCTATGCCTCTATCATACTGTATTCATTAATCAGCAAACTGCACTGTATAATGATGCTGAGTATCTATACACTGAGTATGCTGCACTGTATAATGATGATGAGATACTGTATAATAAAACAGAGTATGGCTACACTGGTAATATATGGGTAATGAGCATTAAACAGCAAATAACACTGGATAATGGTGCTGAGTATGTCAATAGATGGATAATGGGCATGCTGCACTGTATGTTTCTGAGTATCTATATACTTATTGTATAATGATGCTGAGTATCTACACTTTTTTATCATTAATAATAATAATAATAATAATAATATTAATCAGACCTCACAATATTATAGTGATTAATTTCTATAATGACAAAATGCATTGTGTAATAATACCAAGTACCTATACACTTATAAAGATGTATAAATACTAAGCACTAATGAGCGTACTGTACTGTATAAAGATGCAGAGTATCTATAGATTGACAAACATCAAGTTACACTGTATAACAATGTTGATTGTAATACCCTGGGTAATGACACACAACTCGCATTATGTCATATCTATACACTGATAATAATCACACTGTGGTAAACAAGATTATAAGTAGGAGCCAACATAGATTTATGAGGGATAGGTCATGTCAGACCAATCTAATTAGTTTCTATGAGGAGGTTAGTAGGAACCTGGATCAAGACAACTCAGTGGATGTAGTATTTTTGGATTTTGCAAAGGCTTTTGATACAGTGCCACATGGAAGACTATTGTGCAAACTAAGGGATACAGGAATTGCAGTAAATATCTGCTCATGGATTGAGAGCTGGCTAAAAGACAGGAAGCAAAGGGTTTTTGTAAAAGGAACATACTCTGATTGGACTAATGTGGTAACTGGGGTTCATCAGGGCTCAGTATTAGGTCCTCTCCTTTTTAACATATTTATTAATGATGTAGAGGTAGGATTGGAGTGTGGGGTCTCCATTTTTGCTGATGACACTAAGTTGTGCAAGGTAATTAAATCAGAAAATGATGTACTTTACCTACAAATGGATTTGCATAAATTAGAGAAATGGGCGGCTAAATGGCAGAAGAGATTTAATATGAATAAAAGTAAAGTTATGCATTTGGGAAGGAGAAAAAGCCAAGCAATCTATAATCTTATTGGATCAAATATAGGAATGACTGATAGAAAAAGGAATTTGGGAGTACTAGTGGCCAACCACCTAGGTAACAGCACTCAATGCCAAGCAGCAGCTGCAAAGGCAAGTAAAATATTAGCATGTATTAAGAAGGGTATAGAAGCCAGGGAAGCAAATATAATTCTGCCACTATACAAATCTCTAGTACGCCCCCATTTGGAATATGGAGTACAATTTTGGGCACCACTCCATGAAAAGGACATTTTAGAGCTGGAAAAAGTATGGGGAAGGGCAGCAAAACTAATAAGGGGAATGGAGGGGCTAAGTTATCAAGAAAAACTAAGCAAATTACATTTATTTTCACTAGAATAAAGGCATCTAAGTGGGAATATGATTACCCTATATAATTACATCCAGGGTCAGCATAAAGATTTGTCAAGTGAACTTTTTGTGCTAAGAGATTTCCAACTTTTTGATAAAGGGGGCATTCAAGGTTATCCTGGTTAATTAGAGAGGGAGTATTGATCCAGGGAGGAGTCCGATCGCCCCTTTTGAGACGATTGACAAAGTTTCAATGTTGTTTTTTTCTGTTTGCTTCCTCTGGATCAATTTGCAATAATTAACAAATAATCCACATATTAAAAGGATCAGAAGAGATCTAAAAAGGTTGAACTTGATGGACTAACAGTCTTTATTCAATCTCAAATACTATGGAACTATATGATAATGCAAGATATCTATAAACTGATGATGAACACACTGTATTGTATATTGATAAAGATACAGATAAAGAAGTACCAGCACTGTATGATGATATGTCCTTATCCTATGTACTTATAATCAACATGTTTTACACCAACACAGATATTGAATGAATTACTATGGATGTATAGTTGTTTGAAAAGAAGCTCTATTCATATTTTTTCTTTTTTACATATATTGGTTGAATCATGTGACTCACCCTTGATTTATCTATAACGGGAATTGGGTGGATCATCACTGAGTACTGCAGGTGGATGTAATGCTGGGGATACAGTCCTAATGCTTTAGAAAGTAACAATGGTACTCTTGTTACCCAGAGCAGGTAGATAGCTCAGTAATGGATGCTCCCTACCCAGTATTATTGCATATACAGGAGATCCCCAGGTTACAGACGCCCCGACTTACAGACGCCTTGTACTTAGGAACGGGCTCCCAAGGCTTTCTGTATGAGTTTGTTTTTATATTCTGTTTGTTTGAATTAAAATAAAGAGCATGATAGTTCCTGTAACTCATTATTACAGTACAGGGGTATTATTATTATTATTACAGTATTACACTGTATAATTATTATCACATATGGGCCATTACAAAAAGTTTATTATTATTATTATTATTATTATTATTATTAATCAGGGATCCGAGTTACATACAAATCCGACCTAAAGATGTTCTCAGGATGGTATCTTGTCTGTAACCCGGGGACGGCCTGTACTAGCTAAGAAATTAAACGTTGTATTTAATGTATTGCTTTATTAAAAAAACTTTGGGCCCATTATCAAGTGTTACATATTATAAAAAAAAGGACTACAGTGCCCCTTTAATCCTCCAGCAGTGCAAGGGTTAGTACTGGCCTGCTACAATTATCTTATAAACACTGAACCAGAACAAAGATAAGCTCCTTAGGCCTGGCTCAGGGGAGGAGGCAGCGACCGTGGGTGGGGGGCTGGCTATTGTGCAGATATAAACACACCATCAGCTGAAGACGCACTTTGACCAAGGCATCACTATAAATACACCAGGAGGAAGAGCGCAAGTGTATGTACGGAGACAGCCATGGAGGACAACACGGCCGTAGAGTCTGTGGTGGGGGTCATCTTCTCACAAAACCGCAAGGAATGCCCCGAGCCCATAAAGGCAGAGGTGCAAGGTAAGGCCAGTGCCCCCTCTACAGGGCAACAAGGACTTTCAAAATATAAAGGGACGAAGATGTCTAAAAGAGAGCAATTAGAAGTGTCATATTTATAGTATGCTCTTATGAAGAACATGACTGGGATAAAGAGCCTTTATTATTATTATTATTATTATCTTTATTTATATCGCGCCAACATATTCCGTAGCGCTGTACAGGTGGTTAGTACATGGCTAAAAACAAACTTAACACCTTAAAGAATGGAGGGCCCTGTTTTTGAGCTTATAATCAAATGTACATAGTGCTTGTTTCCAAGACAGGGACACACCATTGAAAACTCGCAAACTTACAATCTAAGGGTTTAGGTGTGATACAAGAGGGTGACAAATACAAAATGGCAACGTGAATGCAATTTGTTTAGTCAATTTGAACTTTAAAGTTCAAAGTAAATAGATACAGACTTTATTTTTTTAACTATTATACTCAGTTTTGCTTTAAAGATGGGGATTATTTAGCCTTTGTTCCTAAAAGGATAAAACACCCGAGAGGACAGTGGATTGAGATTAGATCTCTATGCAGTCTTGCTGAAAACTGCCTCTCTGAGCAGAACACATGATATTAGTCAAAAGAAGAGCGATCTACAGTAGTATAACCCTCCCACTTAGGCTACAGGCAGAGTAATAGTCTGAAATGGAATTTCCCAGGACACAAGCAGTCAGCTAAATATTTCTAAAATGATGTGTACTGTTTACATGTCGCATATTTAAGATATAATATATTGCTGCGGCCCAAAGGGCATCACTGGATCTGGCAGATACGATGTAACACGTGTCATTTCATGGGTAACAAAAGTAAGAAGGGAACAGGAACCCCACAGAGGGAACATCTCTCTTTTTGGATTTATTAAGCAATATTTTTTTTCCAATAAAAGGTTTGTTCCACCAGTTCTTAACTGTTCCAAAAAATATATATTTTTGTATTAAAAACCTGACATAGAAAAACAGTAATACAAAAAAATATCAGCCTTATTAAATTGTGATTGTGCCAATTGAATAGGGCTCTATATAAGCACAGAGCATACTTTTTTTTTAACAGAAGTTTTTAGTTCGTGATCTTCTATCCAAAAGCGAGGTCTTCACTAACTAAAAACTTCTGTAAAAACAATATGCTATGTGCTTATATAGAGCCCTATTCAATTGGCACAATCACAATTTAATAAGGCTGTATATCTGGAAAACCATATAAAGGTGATTACTGTAACTATGTGGGAAACAAAGCTTTGCAGGTGATATATGGGCAGAGCTTGTGATGCTGGGTGTGATTCCTAATGAATAGGAGGCGATGTGACAGCTAGTGATGGGGAGTAAATAACACCACAGGCGCTGCTTGGGTACTAACAAATACAACGCTACAGACTGTGTGGGTATCACTACAGAGACTCATAGATAGGTAGATAGATAGATGGATAGATAGAGAGAGAGAGAGAGATAGATAGAAAGGGAGAGAGAGAGAGAGAGAGAGAGAGGGAGGGAGTGATAGATAGATAGAGATATAGATAGATAGATAGATAGAGAGAGAGAGAGAGAGAGAGAGAGAGGGAGGGAGTGATAGATAGAGGGAGAGGGAGGGAGTGATAGATAGAGGGAGAGGGAGGGAGTGATAGAGAGAGAGAGAGGGAGTGATAGAATGATAGAGATATAGATAGATAGATAGATAGATAGATAGAGATAGATAGATAGATAGATAGATAGATAGATAGATAGATAGATAGATAGTGATAGATAGATAGATAGATAGATAGATATAGATAGATAGATAGAGATAGATAGATAGATAGATAGAAATAGATAGATAGATAGATAGAGATAGATAGATAGAGATAGATAGATAGACAGATAGATAGAGATACAGATAGAGAGATAGATAGATAGATAGATAGATAGATAGATAGATAGATAGAGAGATAGATTGAGATACAGATAGATAGATATATATAGATAGATAGATAGATAGATAGATAGATAGAGATATAGATAGATAGAGAGATAGATAGATAGATAGATAGATAGATAGAGAGATAGAGAGATAGATTGAGATACAGATAGATAGATAGATAGATAGATAGATAGATAGATAGATAGATAGATAGATAGATAGACAGATAGATAGAGACACAGATAGAGAGATAGATAGATAGAGATATAGATAGATAGAGAGAGAGAGAGAGAGAGAGATAGATAGATAGATAGATAGATAGATAGATAGATAGATAGATAGATAGATAGATAGATAGATAGATAGATAGTCAGCATAACATACTTTGGGAACTCAGTGTTCATTAGATTTATTCAGCTCAGCTATGGAACAATATGTATAACAATAAAATACATTAAATTAAAATGAATACATATTAATAAAACATATAACTTTTTATACCAAATGCTTATAAAATGATCTTGTTTGTTTAAATTCATGCTTGAACATTTGTATATTAGCAAGTGGGAAATAACATATGATGGTACCAGATATACAGATATTAAAGTAACTCATCAGAGGATCCACATATGGTATAATGTAAGACTAGAGCTGATAACAGACCCTTTATCACTTGAATGATATTAGAACAATAGCATTTCCTACACTGCATTACTTACACTGAGGGACTGCTGACCCTGCTGAGGAAACATGCCCTGAAAATAATTATCCTAATTACTAATGATTCTTTATAAGCAGTAGCCCGGTGACCAGCTCATTGGGCAGTTTATATGAGGCCGTGAGAAAGTACCATGGATCCCGCACGCTTGGTGTGTGCGCTCGGGGTTAGCTAAACTTTGTCAAAGGTGACTTAAGGACATTGGTAAAAACAGCAATGTAGGGAATCCCCGGGCCAAGAGCAGGGAAATCATTATATTACTGCGTGGAGTTTGTTATTACACTTTTTATTGGAAAAGCACCAACATTTTCTGCTGTGCTAATGATAAGAAAACACCAAAAAAGGAATAAGCGACAAAAAAATCTGTAGCGCTGAATATCACAAATCCAATTATCAAAAGTATTAATCTTAAATAACAAACAATAATATGAACGATGAATAAATGTCCATACCTAAATCACCAATTGGACATCAGAAAAAATATTAGTGTATAGTATATGGGGGAGATACTGGAATTCAGATATAGCAGTATATAATAAAGTAATAGGCGTAAAAAAATGTTTAAAATGCGATTTAAGTTAATAAAATAGGGCAAATTTAACTCAATATATGTTAGCGGTTAAATATAGATTGCTAATGATAATATGGAGTAAAGGAAAGCGGTACAGTAAATACATTAAAAGATCAAATGGTAAAGGGACACTGCAGTCAGAAATACTATGAGCCTCATTCAATTGAGGCATCTGAAGTTAGGTAAGGTAGGACTTACGTCTACGGGCCTGTTGCGAGCCCGCTGTGGCCGCGACTTATGGTGCTAATCAATTGTCCCGGGACGATATCACACATCGCAAACCATGTTATCGAAAGTAGCATTTGCGGGCTTGAACATGATTGCTGACGCAAGGCAGTAACTCACTGGTTAGAAACAGCCAATGTAATGTGGGTCCGATTGAGACTCGTGGCTCAAGTGTGTATGACTTTGAAATCCAACCTCCATTTTTATTGAAGTCTTACAGGCTTGAACCACGAGTCATGATCGGACCCACATTACATTGGCTGTTTCTAACCACGAGTTACGGTCTTGTGCCAGCGATAATGTACAAGCCTGTAGGACTTCAATAAAAATGGAGGTCGGGCTTCAAAGCCATACAGGCTTGAATTATGAGTTACGATTGGACCCGCATTCCAGATATAATGCAATATTGATAAAGCTGTAAATATGATATTCTATTACATGCAAGTTCCATTATATGTATTAACACATTGATTGCCGGGATCGATATTACACGGAAATTAAACATGAAATCAAGTATTTTTTGGGGGCCGATTTGAGCTTGAGAATGTTGTGCTATTAATTCTAAGACCTAACATCACTTTCCCTTTCAATAAAAGTACAGTAGTGTGTTTATATATGCATTTACAGTGCTCCGTACATGTCATTAAGCCCTTTAAGAGTCCTCATTGGTGCCAGTAACTTGTGGTTCGAGTTTTGCCATTTGCGGGCTTGAATGAGTGGTTAGCGAGGGGGAATCTAGCTTTCGGAAGTCTTGCGGCTGCGAAAGATCAAAGGCTTGGAGGGACATTAACTTGCAATTTGAACAATAGCAATGGATCGCAGCCCGGACCCCGTAATTCGATCAGAGCCTGTAAACGGAAGCTAATTGAATAAAAAAAAAAGTTACAGGCTCCATTAAGGTACCTGTTCAGAAGCGCTTACAGTCTAGAGAATATATCAGGTGATCTTCATTAAACACAATGGCAGGATCCAAATGATGTCATATGAATGATGACATTTATTTTCCTGTAGATATCAGTGTTGTTGAACACCAGAGGTCGGTGCCAGTATCACATGAGATTTTCATAATATCTTGGTAGATAAGTCAGTGGTTCAGCCAAATACCAATGGTCACATGAAGACCTCTCCTTTTATTTTCTTGAGGATCTTTTTTTCAGTACATTTTTTAAAGGAGCACTATAGAGCTCTTACAATAAGATTTCATTGTATATATACACAATCGAGTCACATTACTATGACCACCAGCTAATATCCCAAATAACCACCATGTGCAGCACGGACAGCAGCTAGACGGTGTGGTAGTGAGTTTGGCATGGGTATTTGGAGCCATGCAGACTGCAGTGCATGCGACAGCTTCTGAAGAGTGAGTGGTGGACATAGCGATCACGGTGGTCTTACCAGTAGAACTTGGAAGTTTTCGTCTGGCTACTCCAACCGCTCCCAGATAATTTTAGTAGCCCCTTGGTTCGTTTGGATGGTGAGTTTCCCGACTGTAGCGTGTTGGTTGCCCCTCACACACCCTAACAGCCGACGTTCACCTCTGACATCAATGGCACATGGTGCTCTGCAACTTCAATGCCGTTCATTCAAAATGATGCCGATTGTCCAGTCATGGTACACTTTAACCACAGCAACACGCAAATGGCTGATATGCTTGCAGAATGCCTACATGTCACATTATATACCCAGCAGGCCAGCTCATTGGCTATGCACTGATGACGTCAAAAGTAGGCATAATAATGTGACTCGATCCTGTATATATTATATATATATATATATATATATATATATATATATATATATATATATATAAACACTTACCAAAATGTCTTGTAATATCTGACAGTTGAAAATTAGGGTTAAAACCCAGGCTAAATTAACATAAAATTCAAAAATAGTTTCAGCCAATCAGGAGGAAGCAGAGGCTGAAACATTTGTATCACAATGTGGGGTTGCAAAGCATCCTGGGATATGTAGTCTGGCACATGTTAGAAAATGCTATGTATTTTCATATAAGAGTCTATCTGTGCCACACATTCATACTAGATTACACCTACAGGTTGTCTGTTCCCTGCATCAACTGCAGGGTTTTTTTTTTTTTTTCTCTGTACCTTTCTCCTTGTGGAACATTTTAGCTTTTACCCAACCAACCATGTGACTGGCAGCACTTCCTTTGGTGGTCACAACCCGTACCTAGCTGCTCTGCAGCCGGGTACACTGTTATGTAAGCTTGAAACCCAGGAAACTTCTATATACCTTTAAATGTCTAGAAGGTGAGATCTGCTCAGGATGATGTCCTAAATTTGTGTCTAGGCTTATCTTCAATGTCTTCTTTAAGAAAGGAAGAAGATAAAGATCCGATCATAAAGCCTCCAGGTTAGACCCTGGACACCCAATAGGGGATAGAAACAGATCCAGTGAAGATTGTATGTATATATATATATATATATACAATATGTATACCTCATTGACCTATCTATTTATCTGTATACCCATTTGTCACGTTATAAAAATCCCCTGGTTTTGATATTGACTTATACAGAACAGTAACACGACACAACTCTAACCAGGTGTTTTATACATCCCACCACAGGTCAGATACCAAAATGGCTGCAAGGGACTCTTTTGAGGAACGGCCCAGGAATCCATTCTGTTGGGGACATGACGTACAACCACTGGTTTGATGGGCTGGCTTTGCTACACAGCTTTACCTTCAAGGATGGTGAGTGCTTTCCCTTTCAGTGACCCTATACTGGACTGATGTATACACTGAGCACTGGTAGATGTTCCTATACCTGAAGCACTTATACAAAGCACGTAGGTGTTTCGAGATACCTATGGTCTTTATTAATAGGTAGGTAGAGGGTTAATAGATTACATGCACAGCTTTGTAAACCTCAGAATGTTAGTTTCTTGACACAGCTGAAGTTATTAAAAATGTGCATTTTCCTGACCCTGAAGTTTGCAATTTTTAATCTGCCAATCAGAATTCTGATGCACCAACTAACATAGTCTGATATCTCTTGCTAGTGACAGATCGTTGCCAATAATTGATGATTATTTACTGTGGCTCTGAATCTACTCTATTTAGTGAAAGTATATGTGAAAAACCAAATGCTCAGAATAGGGGTATTTAGACTTATATAAATCACTAAAATAAATCACTCTGTGAGGTCTGAGCATGCCCAGTCTTTTTTTTCATGTGGCTCTATATTGAAGTCAGTATACTCAGAGGAAAATAATATCATGTTGGCAATGGTCTGTTTTTAACAATATATATTGGACTTCCCTTGGTGAAATGCTGATGAACAGATACAAATTGTAAAATGCAATGCAAGTGTACTGTAGGAAAATGCATTTTCTTAACATTCAGCATTCAAAGTACTTGTTATTAAATGAAGCCATACTTGGAACCTCTGCGGTGTCTCTTTAAGGAAACTGATGAAACCCTGCTATATCTATTATTCTTTTTTCTCCCTGATACATGAAATGATGAGCTCTGATTGGCTGTTTGATAGGTGAAGTTTACTACAGAAGTAAATTCCTCCGAAGTGACACCTACAACTGCAATATGGAGGCCAAGAGGATAGTGGTGTCAGAATTTGGGACCATGGCTTATCCAGACCCCTGCAAAAATATATTCTCCAAGTAAGTAAATTGTCCATAATCTTAAAGTTCTGAAGCAATTCCTTAATCAGAGTCCAACTATGTGTTAAAGGGGCTTTGTACCCCAATACAAAGGTGATTTCATTTTAAAGAGCATCACAAACTTGATATACATTGAACTAGAAGTTTTTCTCTACAGTAAACCATTTATGAAATATTTTTATTGATTTATAATTGATTTTGATAAAGATGAGAGAGGGGTCTAGCTGCCAGATAACATTGAGTGTCTTTATTTTAGTCACTACAGATATCAGCAAGCAGACTGTAGTCCTATTTAGCAAAGCAGATCATTAATATGCATGAGCTACTCATTTGCATATAAATACAGTAACATGGAATTTCACAGGACTGATTCACAAAAAAAAATGTTATATAGAAGTTTCCTGGGTTTCAAATGTTTCCTAAAAACATGTGCCAGACTACATAACCCAGGCTGCTTTGCAGCACAGACAGCAACCCCAGATAGCGATACAAACGTTTCGGCCTCTGCTTCCTCCTGATTGGCCCAAAACAATTTAGAACTTTCTGCTAATTTAGCCTGGGTTTGGAGACATTTTGCTAACTTCAAGGTAAGTGTTTAAATGTTTATTTTGGTATTTTTTCATGCAAAAAATGTTTTCATGCATGATTAATTCTCCTCTATCAGATGCAGTCATAATCCAGGAAACTTAGATATGCCTTTAACACATAGCCAGTTTTCCATGCTCTTTAAGAGTAATAATAAAAATTCAATAACTTAATTTTGAGGTCACAGAGTCCTTTTAAGGATAAGCCAAACATTGAGTGAGCACCTGAGAATTAGCAAACCGCATCCTTAGAGACAGAAGATAAACTGCTAAATATGTGCTCTTAAACAGCAAAAATGTATTAACATCTATTAATGGGATCTGATTGGCTAATGAGCCTTTGCTTCTAAAAATAATGCTATTACCATATAGAAAGTATAATAAGTTAAATGACACAGGGCCCTATTCTATTGCCCAATTCGTAAATTTATACACACTTAAATCTGCTCCTAATATTTCCACGTATTCTATTAGCTACTCACAATCCGATTACGAGTTTCCCCGCCCACAATCACTACGGGCCAGCCAAAGAACTCAATTGGTTTTAGCACAGCTGGGATATAACGAGCTCTAAATAATTAAAGTTACACAAAATCAATATTCTATTAGACCCATAGCGCTAGAACGCAAATAAAGTCTGAAAAAAGTATCACTTTTCTGTAAAAAATATTTCAAGTACTAAATAGGACTCACAAGGGCTTTTCAAATACTTATTAGAGCTGTAACAGCAATTAAACACACAATAAATAATGTACTATAAAAGACATTAGAATTAATTGCACAACAGTCTGAAATCCACAAATATGCATTTAAAAATAATCTTATTTTTAAAAGGGTTAATACATATTATGAAACCCACATGGACTAGAACAGATGCTCTAATGCATTTTATAGGTTGCTAGATTGTGAGCCCGATCTGCAAATATTACTTACTGACACTAATTAATTTGTAGCCTCCGATTGCAGATTACGTGTAACCTCCATGTGTTACTGATGTCATGATGATGGTTTAATTTACTATTGGCTGTGTCTAAGAAGTAAATTACGGGCTTGCTTAAATATTGTCAGATCATATGATCACCGCGTCTGAAATCAAACTTAAAACATCAGGGTTTACGAGAATAGCCTAGAACTTGGAATTTGTGAGCTGGAGTCAATAGAATACATCTAAACATTTTTATATAAAAGAACCTGCAGCTAAACTTAAGGATTTGAAGCATTTGCGAGCAGCTAATAGAATAGGGCCCTTTGTCAGCAACCATTTAGTCAGGCCGGACAGTCCCTGTGGATGTATTCAAATGTGTTCAGAGTGTTATATATGCAAATTACCCTAATGGCTTAGACTCCCTAAGGGTGATAGGGGGCTCCAAACGTGGACTGCTTGCTGTGGGAGAACAGCTGCACCTCACTGCCGAGGCCCAAGAGGATGAAACATATGTAGAACTGCCTGGTATTTCAGGGCTGGATCACTCTAGTGAGTGGGACCAGACTGATATACTACATGATATTTCTCCCTGTGAAGGACACAAGTGAGATAAAAGAGGCCACTCTCAGAGTGGGTTGTCATGTCCATGAGCTCCTCTGACTTTGTCTCCAGTAAGCACAGAAATATTAAAGATAAGTGGAAGTCTCATGGATATGACTGCATCTGAAAGAGTAGAATAAGTAGTGTATGCAAACATTTTTACATGAAAAATAAACTTTCCCTGGAGTTTGAAAAAAATCTCAGTTTTCAGGGTGTTGATTTTGAGAAGAACCACCCCTGAAAATCCAAGCTAAATTGTCATAAAATTAATAATTAATTGTGGCCAAACAGAGGCAGGTACAATAATGTATATGTTTCCATCTCATTTGCTGAGACAAAGCTGATGGCTGATTGGCTAGGACACAACTCCATGCAGCTCATTGGCTAAGACGCTCTGCCTACATAGGTGCCTTTGGGGTCGAGCTCACACAAAAAATGCTTTGAATTACAAATGTACAGAATTCCTCAAAAAAAAGATTTGATATGAGACGCCCAATCAGACGCACACACAGGAGATCACACAGGCTGACATATACCTTTAATAGACTAATTGGGTATTCTGGACTCTCGATAATTAAAATTGTCTAATGAGGTTTGTTAAAATATAATAGTTTGAAGGGGAATCTGAGAGATACTAAACTTAATTATTTCTTTTGGGATATATTTGTTTGTCATTCAGTAGTGTCTGACTCTCCGAGACCTAACACACCATGCCGATCCACTTGGTTTTCATGGCAGAGTTAGTGGAGTAGGTTGCCAGTTCCTTTTCCAGTGGGCCACAGCATACAGCTCCTGGTATTCCTAGGTGGTCTCCCATCCAAGTACTGACCGGGACCTACCCTGCTTGTCTTCAGGGTGGTGTGACTTCTTGGTTCCCTGACTGGAATTGAACCCACGTCACAGCAGTGAATGCACTGAAACCTAACCACTGGACCACCAGGGAGGCCTTTGATATATATATCTACCACTAAAATCTAGCTGGACAAATATGAAATTCCAAATATGAAAAACTTAGATTTTAATGTGATTAAACCCTATTCAGCACTTTTTGCCACTTTTCCATTTCAGAGCCTTCACCTACCTATCCCACGTGGTGCCTGAGTTCACAGATAACTGTCTAATCAACATCATAAAGTTCGGGGAGGATTATTACGCTTCTTCTGAAACCAACTTTATCAGAAAAATTGACCCTGAGACTCTTGAAACACGTGAAAAGGTATGACCCTTGTCCTATTACATAATGCATTAACGGAACACGGTCTGTACTTTCTATATCTCAAAAGGTAGACAATGTGATTATATCACACACAAAATATTTATTATGTCATGTAAGAGATACTCTGTTTTAAGGGTTTTTTATTTAATGCTATGTAGGCAACCAAAGTTCTCTGAGTTAATCATGTATCCAGTATGGAATTTCCTTCAGCATACACTGACTAAACAGCAGAGGTCTGTCAATTAATTTTTTTAAACTATCATACTGAGTTGCACATTAGCACAAAGCATAATAAATGGCCAGTACAATGTAAAAAATGGAAGCCTATAACTAGCTCAGCTCTAATTCTGGTGCTTAACACCAATTGGCCAAAAGTGATAATTAAAATAATGGAATTAATTGATAAACAATGCTGCTTGCTCAAAATCATTAGTGATTTTATTTCCAGGACACGCTAATAGGGATAAAAATATATGACAGTCCAAAAAAATGTCTTTATGTTGCTAAACCAACAAAAGGTAATATTTAAATCAACATTTAAATAGGAAAGAAAGAAACAAGGAGAAAAAAAAAAACTATGGCCCTCATTCAATTGCAATTTGGCTAATTGAATAGGGGTCTGAATAAGCGCATAACATATTTTTTGAAAATAAGTTTTTAGTTAGTAAACATCTATCCAAAAGCAAGTTTTTTACTAACTAAAAACGTTTTTAAAAAAATATGCTATGTGCTTATTTAGACCCCTATTCAACTGGCCAAATCACAATTGAATGAGGGCCTATGTCCCTCAAAGGATTCCCCCTCACTGGAAGGCATATAGCCCCACAAGCTGACTACAACACACTGATCTTGTTCCTCAAAGGAATCCTCCTCACTGGAAGGCATATAGCCCCACAAGCTGACTACAACACACTGATCTTGATAGGACAGATAGAAATCTCAAAGGACACTATGTTCCTTGAAGGAATCCTCCTCACTGGAAGGCATATAGCACCACAAGCTGACTACAACACACTCATCTTGATATGACATATTGATATCTCAAAGGACACTATTTCTCTCGAAGGGATCCTCCTAACTGGAAGGCATATAGCCCCACAAGCTGACTACAACACACTGATCTTGATAGGACAGATAGAAATCTCAAAGGACACTATGTTCCTTGAAGGAATCCTTCTCACTGGAAGGCATATAGCACCACAAGCTGACTACAACAAACTGATCTTAATAGGACAGATAGAAATCTCAAAGGAAACTATGTTCCTCGAAGGAATCCTCCTCACTGGAAGGCATATAGCCCCACAAGCTGACTACAACACACTCATCTTGATATGACATATTGATATCTCAAAGGACACTATTTCTCTTGAAGGGATCCTCCTAACTGGAAGGCATATAGCCCCACAAGCTGACTACAACACACTGATCTTGATAGGACAGATAGAAATCTCAAAGGACACTATGTTCCTTGAAGGAATCCTCCTCACTGGAAGGCATATAGCACCACAAGCTGACTACAACAAACTGATCTTAATAGGACAGATAGAAATCTCAAAGGAAACTATGTTCCTCGAAGGAATCCTCCTCACTGGAAGGCATATAGCCCCACAAGCTGACTACAACACACTGATCTTGATAGGACAGATTGAAATCTCAAAGGACACTATGTCCCTTGAAGGATTCCCCCTCACTGAAAGGCATATAGCCCCACAAGCTGACTACAACACACTGATCTTGATAGGACAGATAGAAATCTCAAAGGACACTATGTTCCTCGAAGGAATCCTCCTCACTGGAAGGCATATAGCCCCACAAGCTGACTACAACACACTTATCTTGATATGACATATTGAAATCTCAAAGGACACTATTTCTCTCGAAGGGATCCTCCTAACTGGAAGGCATATAGCCCCACAAGCTGACTACAACACACTGATCTTGATAGGACAGATAGAAATCTCAAAGGACACTATGTTCCTTGAAGGAATCCTCCTCACTGGAAGGCATATAGCACCACAAGCTGACTACAACAAACTGATCTTAATAGGACAGATAGAAATCTCAAAGGAAACTATGTTCCTCGAAGGAATCCTCCTCACTGGAAGGCATATAGCCCCACAAGCTGACTACAACACACTGATCTTGATAGGACAGATTGAAATCTCAAAGGACACTATGTCCCTTGAAGGATTCCCCCTCACTGAAAGGCATATAGCCCACAAGCTGACTACAACACACTGATCTTGATAGGACAGATAGAAATCTCAAAGGACACTATGTTCCTCGAAGGAATCCTCCTCACTGGAAGGCATATAGCACCACAAGCTGACTACAACACACTGATCTTGGTGAAACAGATGGAAATCCCAATAATGGACATAAACATATTCCCATCAAAGTGCTGGTCTTTTCAAATAGTTTCTATTACTGTCAGAGCAAAAGCAATCTCGGATTGTAACAACATATATAATTATAGATAAACTGCATAAATAAATCAGTCACCATATTAAATTGTTACAAAAAAAATGTCACAAAAAGTAAATAGTGTCCTGTCCATTGTGATGCTATTCAAACATTATTTTAAAACCTTGTATCTTTTCACATTATTAAATATTCTTGTTTAACCAACCAACTATCATAATCACATCAAACTGGTATTCCCAGTAAGCCCTAAATTGTCAAAACTGTAGTTTCTTCCTAGTCTTAAGAACTTAATTCTGCAATAAGGATTTAAATGCAGACTTGCATACCCCATACAGGCAGTATTGCTATAAAGGTTTGTAATGTACTTGACAGCTGTTTCGACCCGCTGAAAGCAGCTTTTTCCAAGGCTAGGTATGATTTGAATAAATTCACACCTAACCTTTGAAAAAGCCATCAGGTGCATACATTTTTTATAGCAATTCTTTATTTAAGAACAGGAATAAACAACAGTTTTATTTAGGGTGTAGATGTTTATCTATTGGTTGAGGGAGGTGGTGGAGAAGGAAACAGGGAGAGATATGAAGCCTTTGAAATAATTGGATAAGATTGAACAGATAACACACCCCTCCCCCCCACCCACAAAATAAAATAAAAAAAGTCTTACATGTAATATCTAACTTAATAATCCATAGATGGATAAAAAGAGGGGAGGGTGGAGAAAGCACACAATCTCTGGTGCAGGTTACCAGGGACACCTTAACATAGCACGTACAATATATATATATATATCTCTCTTTTTACGAGTGGATTCTCACCTTGGTGCACCTCAATGCTTATGAGGTATTTTTTGCATGTTTATCAAATCCACATCCGATGGAGAATGGGTCCCAGCTTTTCACTGATAATATTATCTTGGTTTCTTACTTCAAGTGCTAAATACTTCAAAACACGGGTGTAGAAGACCGATTTCCCAGTACCTATTTATGCCATTATTCCTCATATGGATGTACTATATCACCTTACAAGGTGTTTATAATTTATTGATCAAAAATACTTTTTATGTTGTATTTTCAAATTTTCAAATACAAAATCAATAAAAAGTCAACACATTATTGTACAAAAATTGTGTTATTATACAATTGAGATCTAATATAAAAGAACCAAACGCATTTCGCTGATAAACTCTGCGGCTTCCTCAGTGATAAACTCCTATAACACATAAACAATACACAAACCATAGTAACTATTCAGAGCATTTCAATGTTCACCTTGATAAAAGAGAGAGAGAGAGATATTGTACGTGCTATGTTAAGGTGTCCCTGATAACCTGCCCCAGAGATTGTGCGCTTTCTTCCCCCTCCCCTCTTATACATTTATGCTTGAGATACCGGTGTGAACAGTGTCACAAGAAATAGCAGATCAGCACTACATCTTGACATAGAGGTACCAAGAAAGACCAACAAGGACATAGCAAACTAAATGGCTACACAGAGGTGGGAGTACATACCCATAGTACTGAAAGACCCGGCAGGAACCCTCTATTGCCTTTTCAGCCTTTTCCTTACCCCATCTATACATGTATGAGCAATGAGGCCGGAGAGCACTATGTGCACGTGGAGAGTTCAATAGGTTCAGCTGCCAACTGTAGGTCTATAGCTAATAAAGATAACATTGTGTGAGGCAAACTAGTTATTTGTGTTATTTTGTGTGCTGTTTTACCTTTAGTAGCATCTCTTCTGTAGCTGTATTGTGCACAGAACCAGTTGGACGTCATAAGTTTGTGAAGCAGTTCACGTTTGATCAATTTAACCAACAGGATGTAGAAGAGATTCCATCGTTAGATATAGTCTAATTTGATGGTGAAATTGTAACATAATGTAACCCAATTGATAAATGCATCTAAGTTTCCAATTTCCAGATTTTTTTCACATTCATCAAAATGTTGCCATATTACCCTTCATGGGGAGTTAGCTCTTTAGATTAGGAAGTGGTCAAGATTCATTCATTTGTCACATACAGTAGATGCGTTTGGTAGCTGCATCAGTGACCAAAAGACGTCTTAATGTATTCACTCACTGAAATTAGAGTGAGACATTTGAGCCTATATGTAGGGGTAGGAAAAGGGTAATAACTAACCAATAATGAATATGTTAAAAATGTATATAAAATGATAAAATCACAAACAATAACCAAAAAGGAAAATAAGGATTCTATGCACCATTTGGCTTGTCTTGCATTAAGTTTCAATAAAATATTCTTACGTTTTCTTATGAGAAATTAAACCCTTAATTGAAGTGACGTGCGAAAGATTACAGAAACACTTCTATCATAAATGTGGAGCAGATAACTAGGTGCTCGCATTTATAAATATTTAACATATCAAAGTACACCGAAATCATCATAATTTGAGAAGAGCAAAACAGAAAGTACACTGAAAGTACACAAACAGTCCATTTGGGAGTATGCACCATCCATTGAGACCACACACCTTTGATTGGGAGTACATAACTTAGAGTCTCATTCAATTGAGCAATTGTAAGTTACAGAAGCCCGTAATGGAGGCCGTAAGTTAATTTGCTATTCAATTGGCGTTTTTTTGCGAGCAGAAAACGGCTTACGTGTTAAGGGCTTGAAATCCTTGCGGTTGTTATAACCGTCACTTACACCTCACCTAAGCCTTTGATCTTTCACGTCCGCAACAGTTACAATGGCAAATCACTATTCAATTGCTACAATTCCTCAAGCCCGCAAATGTTTTCACACCCGTAAATGGCAACTGTAGAAGAAAATCCTACGAGTGCTAGGAAGGACCCGCAAAGGGTTTAAAGACATGTCCATAGCACTGTAAAAGCAAATAAAAAATCACTACTGCACTGTAAATAATGGGAAAGAGATGTAAGAAATTAGAATTAATTGCACAACAGTCTCAAGCCCGCAATTTTATTTTATGTTTAATTTCGTGGTTGCATTGATCTCGGGATTCAATGAGGTAATACATATCAGGCCACCAATATCCACTAGAACAGTATTGGCATTGATTTTTATTATTTTGTATTTTGCGGTTTTGTCAGTCTGCTCGCATATCAGACCTCTAAACACTAATTGATTGACATATAACCTCCATGTTTTACTGACCTAATGATGAAGGTCTCATTTTCTATTGCTGTTTCTAAATGGGTAGTTATGGCCTTGCTTAACTCATCATGTTCCCGCCCTGAAATGCTACGTACGATTGCATGGTTTACGGTTTAGGCTTTCGGCCTGTAACTTGAAGGCTTGTTTAATTGAATAGCACCGGAATTGTAGCAGACCGCGAGCCCGCAGCACGCCCGCAGACATACGGCCTGTATACTGCGGGATGCGGGCTTCTAATTGAATGAGGCTCTTAGATTGGGAGTACATATCATCCATTGGTAAACTCCTTGCTGATTCCCTCGAGTATAGGATGTTGTGACAAATAGAATATGTCCTCGTTGTAGCATAGGTTTAGGTGTTCCATATTCATGTGGTTCATCATGAATCTGTACAGAATATGAAAATTAAACATGGAAATAGGGACCATTAGTCATTGGGTGTTCCCTACAACAAATATCACCATTCCTCTAATGCAAGTAGTGTTATGAACAAACGCTATTGGTCAGTGACTCTATAGTTGGGTTAATTTCCATGACATAAAAACAACTGGATATAATGGGGACTGTTTGTCTTTTGCCTGAGAAAGTCACTTCAGAAGGATGTTCCCCCAAGATCAGTGTCAGTGAGGACTTGAGAGCTATAGTATTGGAGCAGTGGTAAAATTCTCCTTGAAACACAGAAAAACCTGCTTAGAGCTCATTTTTGTCGGTGATTGAAAAGGTTTTTGTTTTAATTATTTTTCTGCAATAGTAAATAATCCAATACATCTTTGAACCTGCTTACATGACTTTGATGTTGGCCATCCTAAGATTGTTTGAACTTTACAAAAATTAATTTGCATTTTACATCAGGATAGGATGAACTGCAAAATTAGAAATCTGTCAAGTAGATCTTGGCATAACCAAATATCCAAAGTGTCCATACCCGGTTCTGACATTAGTTTCCATTCATGAACCAAATTATATGCCGCCCTTAGATCAAGAGTTTTAAGTTCTCATACAGACAGATGGTATATCTGCCCAAAATGAATTTTAGACTCAAGGAGAAGATAAAAAGGGCTGTCAGAGATCCTTTGAGGGAGTAGTGTATCTGCTTCTTTCTTAACGAAGACATCTCTGAAATCTTGATATTCCACTGGCTATTTTCTTGCTCTTCTTTTCGTGAGTACAAGCTTATACGGGCTATGGAAGAACTGGAAGACATTTTTGTTTGCAGAAAGTTGAGGGGAATAACTGCAACCCGAATGCCAGTCAGTTACTAGATTTTGTCTATGTAGTTATGGGAATCACAAAACAAGGGGAAAGGTGGTCCACAAAGTGAAGAGGGCTTCTTGTTACATGTCCGGATCTCACTGGTGACCTATCAGTAAGCTCCATTTGTACTTGGGTATTGCGCTCTTGTGTGGGTACATGGTAGGTTGTGCAGGACATTTGAATCAATACTAGCTCTTGTTTGTAGCTGTTGGTGGCCCCACTACAGAAGGATGGGGTTAGTCAGGTGGATAGAATTTTGATATCTGAAAGAGCCAAGGAGTATGAAGGCATGAGACAAAGAATCTTACACTTTTCAGTATCCTTTCTTGCAGGAAGTTCTGAGGAAATGTCTAAGTTTTCTATAATTTGAGCAGAGATTTTTTTTCCCTATATATAAGTTCCTTGATTTGGAGATAGAGGACCACGGGAAGCACTAATTTGTGTAGGTTCTTCTTTTTCTATAGCAGCGGGCACAGTTTCAGTTATTCTAGAAGACAAGAGGAGGATAAAAAAGGTTTCCAAACTTGGTCCTGGAGGGCCGCACCCAGGCCTGGATTTGAGGATCTCCTTTCTGTGCACAGGTGAGTCAATCAGGATGACTGAAGAAGCAATAGTCTCACCTGCTTCCAGCAAGGATATCCACAAATCCAGGCCTGGGTGCGGCCCTCCAGGACTGAGTTTGGAGACCCCTGCTCTAGATGGACATAAACGACTATAATATATAGATGGAAGGGAAAAAGAGCAAAGGCTTGCAAAGTGTTAATTAAATCAAATAAGGAGCTTTTGTTTATGTTTTTAATTAACTTTATGAAGGACGTCCTTTCAAAAAAAGGTATTCGGAGAACACCTGAAGAAGTCCTGTATGGACGAAACGCATACAAGCCTGTTATGTTGTTTTGTTGATACCACTGTTTTCTGAGTATATTTATTTCATTAGCACATAATAAATAGTGATTTGCTGCTACACTAGTTGGCACTTTTGCTCTCTTACCCTCCCTTCTATAATAAATGATTAATATTGTTAATTAAACTTATTGATTTTTTACCAATTTTCAAATGTCATCCTTAAAAGAATATTTTGTGAATATGCAATTGCCGTGGCCCTTTAAATAATTTCTGTACAGTAACGTTATTTTTAAGCTTTGCATAGACGTTTCAAATCATAGATCCACCGAGGGACATGAGCCAACAAACTTCTGTTTATCTCTCTTGAGTCAATGACATTTGTTCAATACTTTGTAATTCTCATAGATCTTTGTGCCAAATGAGGCACCTCATAAACAAGAGATAAAACTAAAGGTCAGCAGACGAGAGGAGTATATCATCTGTGCTCTGAATTTTTTTTTTTTTAATTTACTGCTTTATTTATATAAAAGGAACCTTGTGAGCATCTGAAAACACTGATAATGATAGATAATCATGGACACTGAACTCCAGCATTATCTATCACACATTGAAAATAACCTATTTTAATACTGAAAATGTTTTTTCAAGAGAAAAGGTTTGATTCGTGTTTTAGAAAGTTAATATTTAAGTATCACATATAATAGTTGTCAAACTGTGATTCGTCGTCATGCTTGCAACAAATCGCAGTTTGACAACTATGATCGATTGCACACCCCTGCGCATGCGCATTGTGCACTCGCATTGCATCAGGGGCGCGCGTGCGAGCCGCGGAAGTGCGCGCACCCGGATGACACGGGAGGCAGAGAAGGGAGGAAGAGACACACAAGGGAGGAGGGGGAGGAGACATGGGGGAGAAGGGAGAAGAGACACAGGAGAGTGAGAGAAGGGGGAAGAGACACAGGGGAGTGAGAGGAGGGGGAAGAGACACAGGGGAGGGAGAGGAGGGTGGACAAAACACAGGAGAGGGGGGAAAGACACAGGGGAGGGAAATGGGGGGAAAGAGACACCAGGGGGAGGGACAGGGGGAAAAAGACACAGGGGAGGGGGGAAGAGACACAGAGGAGGGAGAGGGAGGGGAAGAGATACAATGGAGGGGAAAAGAGACACAGGGGAGGGGGAAAAAGACACATGGGAGGTAAGGGGGGAAGAGACACAGGGGAGGGGGAACAGACACAGGGGAGGGAGAGGTGGGAAGAGACATGAGGCAGGGGGAAAGAGACACAGGGGGGAAAGAGACGGAGGGGAGGGAGAGGAGGGGGGAGAGACACAGGGAGTGAGAGGAGGGGTAAGAGACAGGGGAGTGAGAGGAGGGGGAAGAGACACCGGGAGTTAGAGTAGGTGGGAAGATACACAGGGGCTGAAGACACAGGGGAGGGAAATGGGGGGGAAAGACGCGATGGAGGGGAGGAAGACACAGGGGCGAAAGAGACACAGGGGAGGGGGAAGAGACGCATGGGAGGGAGAGGGGGGAAAGAGACACAGGCTCCCAAACAGCATTGCCAGGCTTCCCTTTTTGTTGCCGTCATTTTTGACGGGCAAGTCGCTAGTTAATATAATATTAAATAATTCATTTTTAATCATTCATATTTAAGTCACAAAAATAATTCTTATATGCAACTGTGTTTTGCATTGTGTATTTCTGCTCTGGCCAGGAAGTGTCAGGCCTAGGGCAGAAAAATATAAGGGGTCGGCAGCTTGCCTCAAAGATTTTCTTTTTAGTCAAGCACACAGGAAGACGCCCCTTATAAACACAGATGTAAAAGCTCATAGATACAGGACTATGAACTCTATTCAGTTTGAAAACCATATTTTACTTAAATTACTGATGAGACAGCTCTAGGAACCAATAGAAAATGAGAATGTCATGATATTGTATATATAAGTACAATTAGTACAAATAAGCACCTATAAATGCGAGTAAGCATTTTGCGAGTAGATAATTACATGTTCCGATAGGGTTAGCCCTTCAAACGATAACGCATTATCGCCTTGGTTTCTAGTCCTGATATGTATTAACCTCTTGAGTTCTGGGTTATGTGTTACCCTGGATGTTGTAAAATGGCATGAACATAAAAATTAAAATATCATCTTTTTAAAATTCCACATATGTACCTATGGGAATGTTAAGCATCAAATTCTGATGAGCTTCCTTACTTTTTTATTGTTTTCTAGTGGTTCACTGTTTCTTTAACTGCTGCTCCAGCTCTCAGAAATGGTTTTAATACCATGTGCTGGTGCGGTTTAGTGCCCATAATATTTCCTTTAGATTTTTGATATTACGAGACATAAGTAATTTGTGAGTGATCCGTAAAGTCTCAGTTGAATAGCGATTTGGTGTAAAACTAAGAAACTCGTAATGTTACTGATATCAAACAATCATTGGGAAAGCTTGCAGTAATTTGTGGGTCTGTCACTCACACTGCGATGGGTAAATGGAATTGTTAGGGAAAGTTACTGAGCACTTTTTGGTTGCGTAACTTTATAAAATAGGGAATTGAATGAGGCCCTAAGCTGGCAGAAGCCTCAATAGGTGAAACGCGTTGCTGATATCAGACACTCCATCACTGACCAGTACTAAGTGACATCATCGATGGGCTGGACCTAACACAGCGTGCTCAGAAGGAACAACCAACAGACGGATCGGTGACTGCCTTTTATATACTTGTCAAGCATAATAATATTCTATAAAGATTGGAATTTGATTAAAAGAAGCACCATCTTGTATTACAACATTAATGACTTATTCATTTTCTAGAGAATGCAATGTAAGTAGGCTGCTATATGTTTGTGTAGCTAAATAACTGGTTTAGATTCATACTTTCCTAAGTGCTATTCTATTTTTTAATTCATATAACCCTAGTTAATTAAATATATATTAGTAGTGTGCGGATGAGCTAAAATTTCCAAGTCTATGAAAGAAAACAATGTAACAAGGGAAGGGAAACAAAGGAAGTATTTCACTACTATATGTGCAGTTAATAAAAAGCCTGGCTATAGAAGATGAGGATACTTGGGGTGCGCCAGCTTGGGGAGCCTGGCTGGTTATTATATTTTTTCTGGCCCCCACAACCGGACACCCACACAGTTTAAACTGGTTTTACTTTGTCTGGCCAATCAGATGTATTGTACACCCCTTTTTTTTTTACGTATGGTAGAAAAATCGTTTGTTTCATGTTTCTTTAAAGGACCACTGTAGCCATATATTATCTTATAGATTCAACTAGTTACTTGCTCATCAAAAATGACGGCAATACAATTTGAAGCCTGGCAATGCTGTATGCCACACATTGTGAGGCCCCCCCCCCCCTCACTTGATGGCCTTGCGATGAGCGCCTTTGGAGCTCATTGCAGGCCTCGCAATGAGAGCCTTCAGCGCTCATTGCGAGCCACTCCACCCTCTACTTTATGATCCTCGCAATGAGCTCCTTCGCTGCGAGGATGCTCAAGTCCGTAACTTTTTCACTCATGGCGGGCCAAAGGCGCTCATTGCGAGCCTCTACCTACCCTGTGTCTCCCCCCCCCCCCCCCCCCCTGTGTCTCTTCCAGCCCTCTCCCTCCCCTGTGTCTCTTCCACCCCCCCTCTTATTCCCCTGTGTCTCTTTCACCCCCTCTCCCTCTCCTGTCTCTTTCCCCCTTTCCCTTTCCATGTGTCTTCTTCCCCCTCTCCCTCCCCTGTGTCTCCTTCCCCTCATCTCCCTCCCCTGTGTCTCCTTCCCCCATCTCCCTCCACTGTGCCTCCTTCCCTCCCATCTCCCTCCCCTGTGTCCCCTTTCCCCCTCCCCTATGTCTCTTCCCCCTCCCTCCCGTGTGCCTCTCCCCCCTCCCTGCCCTGTGTTTCTTTCCCCCTCTCCCTCCCCTGTGTCTCTTTCCCCTCTGTGTTTCTCCCCCTCTCCCTCCCCTGTGTCTCCTTTCACTCCCCATCCATCCAATGTGTCTCCTTTCTCCCACACTCTCCCTCCCCTTGTCTCCTTTCTGCTTCCCTCTCCCTCCTCTGTGTCTCCTTTCTCCCTATTGCTCCTGGCGCGACTCAACTCACATTGCGTGATTCGCAGTGCAATGCGCATGTGCAACTTGTAACTTGCGAGTTCTAGTTGTAGTAATTGCGATTTTATCGGAAGTTTTAATATAGCATTACCGACGAACTTGCAAATAATCACAACTATTAAATGTGGTGATGCCGCGGTGGGATCGACCATTTTAGTTTTTTCTGATCAAGTTTCTATTGGGAGGATAGTTTGATTGTGCAGAAATGTGCTAGATCTTGTAGAAGCAGTAATGGAAAGCTCATTAGTTTACAAGGTCACACCTAAGAAAGTAATTGAATCAAATGCCAAAAAGAAAAATTATTCCTCTTTTAAAGAATAACTTGGCATAAAAGATAAAAATGCAAAGTCTGTGTTATTTTTTGCCTAATATCATTTTTAGATATTCAAAATACCACACAGAAGAATATCTGGTCACAGTTGCCCTTTAAAGGGACATTCCAAGCATTTTTTCTGTGTTACACCTGTTTGATAATGTACTACTGCGTGTTTTCTTTATTTGAACTATGTTTTCTAAGCAGAAATAAAAACTGATTCAGATATTTAACTATTTAATTCTCACTGACGTTTAAACAGGTTTTACTTGCTTAAGCAATATTTAAATGCATGCTAAAATAAGATCAATGTCCCTTTAATATGTACATTACCCAGATTTGTAAGAATGAAGCTCTGACACTTGGCCACTAGGTGGTGCTGCAGGGCTCTTCTCAAGGTTTCCCTGCTCACTGGTTGTATATCTCAAGATGGGGATTTGTACATGTTATATCAGGGTTTCTGATATAGTCAAGTGGCTAGTATTTGGTGCTATCGCTGCTGTGACCCGGGTTCAATTCCAGTCAGGGTACCAAGAGGTCACACCACCCTATAAAAAACAGGGCTGGGCCTGGTCAATACTATATATATATATATATATATATATATATATATATATATATATATATATATATATACATATACACAGTATATATAATACATTATCAGATTGTAATCTAGAGCAGTGGCTCCCAACCCGGCTCATGTTGATCACATTTGAAATCTAGAACATTTTGAACAGATGATATCATAGGCGACGCACTAAATGTACATTATCTTCACACAGATTTGAGTAGAGTAAAATGTAAATGCATATATGTCACACAATAATCTATCTATACCTGTGGCTAATAAATAAAAGACCAATGTAATGTATTTACAAATAAAGCTCATACGCTTGTTTGTTGGGCAAAGTCTATTAAAAAATATGCAAAAAATCAATAAAATATTAATTAAAAAAAAAGTATTTTTCTTGCTTTTGAAATTGTCAGTTTTCCCCCCAAGCAGAGTTGCATCTGTCTGCCTACTTGTGCGTATCAGGGGACCTTAACTAAAACAATGTCTGATCAGTCTAGGTTCTAGTTCAGACTGAGCAAGCTCAGTAAAGGGAGGAGAGCATATAGTCATTGCCTCCACCACCTGAGCAGGGCCAATTTTGCAGCAACAAGGTTTTACCTATAATACAAGGGTTGAAGCAATGACGTCAAAGGTTGGGGCCAATGACATACAAGTCTTGCCTGCTTACAAGCTCCATGATTTTCCAGCCCTCACAGAGTTGGCCACGCCCCCAATGAGACACAAGAAGGTAGAGAAAAGCAGCTCTGCTTGGGGGAAAAACAGACATTTTAAACAGTGAGAAAAAATATAAAACTTTTTTTACTTTAAACTGCATATGGTTTTATTAGTCTCTGCCCAACAAACAAACAAACATATGGGATTTATTTTTAAATGCACTACAGTTTTTTTTTTAAAGATGTAGATAAGGAAACAGATAGGGAATCAGAGACAGGCACTTGTTCTAGGACCGGTACCATCACTGATCTAGAACACCCACCAATATACAGCCATTTGATTCTAAATTATATTTGTATTTTTTCAGGTAGACTATCTGAAATATATCACTGTCAATCTGGCCACGTCCCATCCACATTATGAGAGCGACGGGAGCACATTAAACATGGGAACATCCATTGGAGACAAAGGGAAGACAAAATACATGATATTTAAGATTCCTTCTACTGTACCAGGTAATATTCAAACGGCAGACTCATTACTTAGTAAGGAGAAAGTTATAATGTCATTGACATGTCATTGTCGAATCATTCCTGTTTTCTGCCCGCCATCAGTGGCGGCCAGCAGCCATTAGCTGGAGTCATCCAGCTTTGTCTTTTGATGATGTCAGAGCTGGTCTGGCAGCACCGTTTCGCCTGCACTAATTGATTTTCGCATTTGTATATACCAGTAAGATACTGGGATTGGTAAGGCACACAGCGCAGGAAGTTAGAACCTTGTTAGAGGACAAATAGCGGGTCCTAATAGCTCAATCGTTTTGACAAGTCAGGGAGCCCCGCTATACAAGTACTAGATCATAGTGTGCCTACCATTTTTTTACTCTCATGACTCATTATGTTGTATTGATGTCTGGGGCATTTTTTTGCTCATAGTGTGTTAGCTGATTTATCTGAAGTATAGAGGCCATTGTTTTTGATCTTGGCACACTTTATCAGCACCAATACATGGGGTCATATCAATCATCTGTATCCTGAGATAAGCATATATGTAAATATTGTAGTGCAATTTTGGACCAGCTATCACAGTTTTGTGAACTAAATGTTGCACATATATTGAATGTTAATCGTCCATATATATATATATATATATATTTTTTTTTTATTGTACATAATAAAGGTTAAGTATTAATGTATTGAGCTACGTCCTGACCTTTTCTCTTTCCCTAAGTTAACACCATAGGGGATATGTCAACTAGTCTCTGATGGTTGTACTTTTCCTTTTCAAGATAAGTGAATCATGGCTACTACTAAGTTGCTATTTTGATATTCCACATGAAGCATGTATAGATGACAATTCCACGAGGTGTCACTAGACCCTCACCCCATTGTGGGTTAGACCCTCACCCCATTGTGGATGTTTAAAATTATAACTAATTTGTTTTCAGATTCTTAGGGGTCATATGTGGAATTTGTATTGCTGATATATCTGCCCTAGTACTCAAGACCCTGTTCCTCCATTGTTATAAATTGGACCACAGAAGCGTCATATTTATAATATGCCATTATAAAGAACTTGACTTTATAATGCGAAAAATGCTTTCACACACACACACACATATATATATAAAACAACAGTGGTTATTTAACCCCCTTAGAATTTTATAATCTATCGAGCTATAATTAAGACTTCCAATAAAAAATACTTTGAACTTGTCTTGTTCTTCCAGATAAGGATAAGGAGAAGTCCCCACTGAAGCATGCGGAGGTGCTCTGCTCCATCCCCTCCCGTAAGCTCCTGAGTCCCAGCTACTATCACAGCTTTGGGGTGACTGAGAGATACATCATCTTTGTGGAGCTGCCCTTAAAGCTAGAAATTGTAAAACTGGCCACAGCCTACTTCAGAGGAGTCAACTGGGCATCATGTATCAGCTTCCATGATGATGAGAAGGTATTGTGTATGTGACCTGGGAGGGACATTTATGAGAAGCTCGTTTGTGCTTCTATCCGACTTAAAGGGACATTGAAGTCACCATATGAGCTCAGTACCTCCACATATAGGATGCAAAAGTGCTTTCCTTTTTAAAATTCCTGCAAATTCCTAAAATAACTGAGTTATTGCATATTGGAGGTTAGTGACTATAAGCTGCTTTTAACCTGACCAGCAAATAATGAGCTGCACCAGCCAATGGAAACAATTAGAATCTAAAACTACTGCTCTAATATTTAGCTCTATATTAGATATATTATTATATTACTCCCATAGATATATAGTACAGCGGTTAAGAAGTTAGGCTGTTAAGATGGTAAACTGTTTTCAAGTCCCACTTCTCAAAGGCATATCTAAATTCCCTGTAGTATGAGTGCATCTGAAAGAGGAGAATTAAAAGGGTATGAAAAAAAAATGAAACACTTACCTTGAAGTTAGCAAAATACCCTGTAATTTCTGGCAGTTGAAAATTAGGGTTAACACCCCCTCCAAACTCAGGCTAAATTAGCATAAAATTCATAATTCTTTTTGACCAATCAGGAGAAAGCAGAGATTATCTGAAACATTTGAATACAACTCTGGGGTTCATGTTTGTGCTGAGAGGCAGTCTGGGATATGTAGTGTGGTCTATATTAGAAGGTGCGATGGCAGCAGAACAGCACACAGCACCGACAGGAAGCAGCAGGGAGGGTCACATCCAAGCAGTGACTTGGGGCCTGACATCACTTCTCTCCTATTAGCTGAGGAAGACACATCAGGTGAATAATGGGTTAATACTGATGGGGGGGGGGTCTGGTGCATGACTAGACACCCTTGGGGGTGTAAACATAAACATTAGAGGGATTTTTAGATATTAATAAAAATAAAATGGTTAATGAAATGTGCTGCATTTATAAAGGATGCTTTTTGCCTAAAGAATGCAAAAATGTAATAATCCAGGAAACTTGGATATGCCTTTAATTAATTTTTACTTTGTTCTTAAGATAAAATTAAAAACACTTATTGACTGTGAATACATTATATACGACAAACATTGGTATAGCAATGCCGCAATTTTAAAAAATCAGCTCAAAATCAGCTCAATGTTTCTTATATTGTTATTTTTCATCACTGAATATAAAGTAAACACATAGTTCGAGAGAAGAGTGCCGGCTTGCAAAATTACAGATGTGGCTACCACAACCTTTTTCTTTCTTTACATTCATATTAATTAATTTAGTTAAAATTAAAAAAAAAATACAATTCCCTTATTTGTCTTGTATGATGTACATACATATATACATTATATAATCATATGTATGTGTGCATGTTTATGTCTCACCAAAATGCTTTATTTTTGTACAAATCTAAAATTGCTATTTTGACATTATTATTTCCTTATTTCCGATTTTTTTCCTTTCATTTTTAGACTTGGTTTCATATAATTGATAAAAAAACAAAAAAGCCTATTTCCGTTAAGTGTTACGCAGATGCCCTTGTTACATATCATCATGTTAACGCTTACGAGGAGGGCGGACATCTTGTATTTGATATCATCGCCTACAAGGACAATAGTTTATACGAAATGTTTTATTTGGCAAATTTAAGGAACAATTTGTCTGAAGAGAAAACACTGGGATCCGTCCCGGGGTGCAAACGCTTCGTGGTTCCTCTGCAGTGTGACAAGGTCAGTTTTATTTCACCTTGAATAATGTAAAATAAATATGTATCTGTTACCTCTTAGTGGCAACATTGAAGCATTAAAGGGATATGGAAGGTTCCTGGGTGACACTAGGTATCTAATACACCTGTGTTTCTATTTACATTTATGTACTTTATTGTATTAGGAAGTGCTCTGGTTTTTTTCCTAAAATCAAACAAACAGTGTCTGTATGGGTCTGCCCACTGCAGCATATGAAGACACTTGCTGTGCTGTGCCTCATACTAACCAATCCGTGACCATCTCTCAGCGATATTCTGCAACATGCTAGTCCCTGATAGGCTAGGAAACTATAAATCCACCCCTACAAAGTCTGTGTCTGCATCCACTGCAGTGGGCAGGCCCATACAGGGACTATTTGTTTGCTTTTAAGCAGTAAAACAGAGCTTATAAGCACTTCTTAATATAATAAAGTACATAAACGTAAATAGTAACACAGGGATATTATCTAGCTTACAAAACCCAGGGATGTTCCATGTCCCTTTAAGCATGAAGATCAACTTAATGAAAAAGAGAAAATAGGGTCCCATGCTAATGCAGCGTACACTGTGGCACTGCCGTAAATCGACTGTGGGAGCTATACGTTAATTTAAATATTTTGCTACGCCACATTACAGCAATCAGCTCACATACGTAACTCAAAGCCTTATCCCAAAGAGATTTCAGTTTAGGGTGTACCCAAACCAAGCTTTACGGATGAGATACAGCTCTAGGAACCGGGAACAATTATATTTATATATATATATATATATATATATATATATATATATATATATATATATATATAGTACATCTGTGTTCACATTTGAATGTCTAAAACAAGTTAAAAAACCTGCTCCCAGCTCAGAATTCTGAGAAATACAGTTATTAATATCATATTAATAAAATATGAAGTGCCCTAACCTGGGGAGAAAAAGATTTACATTAGTGTAGAATGTAGGGGAAAAAAAGCTCTTGCAGCCTTTTTATCGCAAGGGACTTTACATTTTGACCTGCTTCTTCCTTTTACTTTGAAGCTTGTCCATTGTCTACCAGTGATCAGAGCTGTAATACTACACTTGTAACTTAGACTGAAAAAAACAAACCCTCTCCCCCACCCAACAATATCACCAAGCACCTCAGGGGCTAGTGCTGATTGGGAAAATAGTGACTGTGGACACCTAGCCCTGTCATTATTGCTATTTTATTAGTTCTACATATTGATTTTCAGAATACGGAAGTGGGAACTAATCTAGTGAAACTTGCAACGACCACTGCCACCGCTGTGAAAGACAAGGATGGAGATATATACTGCCAACCAGAAGTGCTATGTGAAGGTAAAGAAGACATTATCATTAGTTCTGTCCTGTGAAATGTGACGTCCATGTGAACAAATGCCTGTTATAGGATGTTGATACTAATAGGTACTAGTTGGCAGCTATGGGTTTATTAATTTCCAGTAACTGTAGAAATCTAAATGAGCCAGGAGTAGGGGCTATTACTGCCCAGGGCCATCTGCTATAGACTACAGGTTAACTACCCACAAGGACCGTTGGGTTCTTGGAAAGCTCAGCACCAGCACCCTGATATCTGGCTTCTGTATCAGTCAGGGTCTCTCCATCAGGAATCAGCACTTCCAGGAGTCTCAGTAAGCTTCCTGTGGTAGTGACCAGGACAAGTTACTTGCAGGGTGGAGATAGGATCAGTATCACAGCCACCAGGAGACAATACGGGAACATACCTTTTCTATATGTCTCAGCAGTGAACTGATTTATTTTTGGAAGTCAACAATATTTATAGGGGTTAGATACAGAAGTGGGTGTATACAGCACAACAGTGACAGGGAGTGGCAGACACACACAGGAGATTGACTCCACATGCGGTCTAATAGTCTGGCATCCTGTCTGGCACCTGTGATCAATAGGCCAACCTCCAAATACACATAATGCTGTCTCCATTTCTAGTGGGCCAGACCTCAAATAGAGTACAATAACTTTATCTGGCAAACAATGGGACAAAATAGATTACAATACAATGGAGGTAGTGGCTGGAGCCAAGCAGTCTGTCCTTTATGGTGGCTCAATGGGCTAAGATCCAGGAACAGGAAAAAGGGTCTGTGACACATAGTAATTGAGGTTGAAAAAATCATTTTAGTTCATCAAGTTTCACCTTTTTAGATCTCCTCTGAACTTTGTAATATGCAGATTAACTGTTAATTGTTAATTAATTGTTAAACATGTTCACATGTGAAACTGATGACAAAAAAATATTTTTATATTATTTTAGATTTATTAACAATAATGGGATGTAGGTTACTAATGTTATTGCAAAGTTGTTGTTATCACACAGCTTAAGGGATTCAGCAATTTTGGTAAAATGAAAAATGTGCCTATGAATAAGGATATTTGCAATTTATTGTTGATAAGATTGTTGACTGGATTCTATGCTCTAAGACAGGGGGATGTGTTAATACTGCTATTGTTTTTACCTTGAAATTAACCCATGTATAGCCCTACAGAATATGTTGGCGCATTACAAAAAAATGATAATAATTAAAAAAATAATTGATCCTGAATGTTTATATTTCAGACAGAAATATTTTTCTGTATTTGGACTGATCTAAGATTGTATAATAAGTATAATTGTCACAAAGTTACTTAACAAAGAATCCAATTTTGTGATTTTATGAGTTTTTTTAAGGACCACTCTGGTCAAATTGTTATACATGTTTTTTGAACCTAAACCTAAATGGGATTTTTTTTTTAGAAAGCAAAAACACAAATAAATAGGCACAGCCTTAATATTTTTATCTTTTACTCTCAGTATATTCAGTACCACATGGACCCATTTTCTTTTTGCTTATTACTTTTTATTACTATTTTTTAAAGCTAATGAGACATGATGAATGCACTGGCAGCTGTAGATAACACATTCATTGCAGACAGAAACCACCTGTGTATTTAAAGTCTCTCCCACCTAAACAAGTTGATCAACAAGAACCAAACTAGCAGTTTCTACACCAACATAAATGCATAAGAAAGAAATGCAATATATAAAATGCTTTATTATTGTATTTTTATTTTATTCTGCATTCTTAAAACAGTTTGCATATTTTCAAGTTTAATTCTTTAAAATAGAGTATTTTAAATATATGACCACAGTGGTCATGTAATATTCAATAAGGTCTATAACTAATGTTTAAAATGCTTCAGAAGGGGATAAATATCAGAAAAGTGAGATTTTCTTTAATTGATAATGATTGTTATAGGAATCTTGTAACCATTATATATCATCTGCCCTATCAACAAGGTTTATCTGCTTCAACATACGTTGATCTAATATTAGGGGTGCAGTGAGAGTGCCAAATAGGTATCCTAGTTAATAGTTATACAACTATGTGAAATTAATCAAACTGTCACTAGTCTAATTCTCAGCTGTATTCAAAATTATTTTGAGCAGATTATCAAGTCTAATGGCGTCTTCTTATTCTTAGGAATTGAACTTCCACGGATCAACTATGATTATAACACCAGAAAGTATAGATATATATACGCATCACATGTTGAATGGCGTCCAATTCCCACCAAGGTACATCCTTCATTTTCCATAATCAATCTATATAATTTCTTAATTCGAAATAAAGAAAATAGCCAGGATTTAAATTGAATCCAAGGTAAATATACAATAATGTGACTATAAACTGAAAAAAGTTTCAGTGGAAAAAATAATTACATTTTAGGAGAAAAACAGGTAAAAAATATTTTTATAAAACTTAACTTTTAATAAATGAATATTAAAATAAAAAATTTTAAAATACAAACGAATAAAAAACTTAAAGAAAAATAACACGTATTTTCCACCAATTATTTTAAATCTTTGTTATCCGACTGAAATAGTCAATCCTTTTTTGGCAGTGCGTGAAAAAATATCCTACAATAAACCCCTTTTAAATTGTTATTCTATATAGACAACGGAATAAATGAGGCTTAAGTTACCTCTATAACATCGTCAAAATATAACAATATTATAGAATGGTTGTAATGGATTAGTTCAGAATCTTAAACTACGGTATGTAGAGTTTAAATGATATGTACACTATATATTTACTAACCACACATTAAACAAGTGATAAGAGCCAGACGTAAATACTGACAATGTGCTGTTGGAGTTTCACACCTTGGTATTTGGTAACAGAGGGTCTAGATGCCCTGGGAGGTACAGGCACTTCAAATACACAATACACTAAGACAAAAGGAATTTCTTGGCATAGCTGGTAATTTGGTAACAGATTAATAATAGTGAGGAAAAAGCTGACCAGAGAGAGATATACATATATTTTGGAACTTTCCTTCTTTGCGGTCGGTGCACCACTTGGAGCTTCGGATTAGATGCTATTATTATTCATAATTAAATAGTACTGGTATTTGGTAACACTGGGCTTAGATCCCCTATAAAGTATAATTAATTCATATATACATTAAGCTAAGATAAAAGGCCCCTTCTGGATCACTACTGTTTCGTGGTGCTCATGTACTTCAGTGAAGCTATACAATGAAGCTATACAATCCAAGATGGGCAGGTCATAGCAGATAAGTCACACAAGTGTGGTCTACTGGAGAAGGAATTGGCAACCCACTTTAGTATCTTTGCCAAGAAAACCATATGTATAAACACACCCAGAAACACAGGCAGATGTGCCTGGCATGCTGCATCCATATGGTCACTGAGAGTCGAACACGACTCAAGGACTGAACAACAACAAGACAAAGGAAATATCTTAGGATAGATGGTAATTTGCAAAGATATACAAATAGTAATTGTTCCGGGAAAAAAAAAAAAGGGTGCTCCAATAGATAAATAGCACTATTAATTCAAAAGAAGAAAAAAGATCCCTTTGTAGGGCACACCTTTAATGGCCTGGTCTCTAAAAGAGACTATGTTTAAAACTTAACTTTTAATGACAATAATTAAAAAAAAATAGAAAATATTATTTAAAACCATACTCAAAAGTGTAAGCACATAGGACCACAGGACAGGATTGATAATGTGTAAATGAGGTAGCAGCCTTGGGAAGTGTTAATCCCCCATCCCCCTAATCAGATAAAACATACAATTCTGTGAAAACTAATAGAGTGCAATGGATTAAAGTGCTAAATTATGTATATAAAGTGACTCTGTGCATGGAACTGTTATTAGGGATAACTACATTCTCACAAAGGTGGCACAATTCGAATAGCCCATGAGGACTAATTTATAGACTTAAAGGTATATTTAAATTCATGGATTATGAATGCATCTGATATTGGATAATCAGTAGTGTATGGAAACATTTTTCACATGAACAAATACCAAAATAAACCTTACTTTACTTATCCTAAAGATTGCTAAGAGTTAACACCCCTAGAAATCCCTGCGCAAATTAGCATAGAATTCATAATTTGTTTTGGCCAATCACAGGCAGCTAATACACCGTATGGATCTTTGTATTTTGCTGCTGTTGGCTTGAAGCTTAGTAAAGGCTTAAAATATGTACCCAAATGCAGTGTTTCTATTGGTAGGTTCACTTTGCCTATGCAAGCAGCTCTGGGGGTGTGGAAAACAAATTTTATTTTCAAATATAAATCTCTATAGAATGACTCCATGTGTGTGTCTGATATAAGCAGCCTGTTTTAGATTAGAAAAGGGTAAAAACAGGAACATTTAGATATACCTATTAAGAGTGGGGGATTAATACTTTCCAAGGGTACTACCTGGTTATATTGGGATTTACACTTTATCATCAATGTTCTGGGATCCTATAGGCTTACACATTTGAGTATGGTTTTAAGTAATACTTTCCAATTTTTTTAAAAAGTATTTGTCATTAAAAGTTAAGTTTTAAACTTAGACTCTTTAAGAGATCAGGTAATTAAAGATGTGTTTAATAAAGGGGTCTTTTCTTCTTCTTTTGAATGAATAGATGGTAGTTTGGTAATAGAGGGATACAATCCCCCGTGAGGTATACAACAGTACGGTGGCACAGATCAGCAGTTCCCCTGTGAGGTAGAGTTACTTATAGTATATTTTCGCCCAACTACGTTGTGGTGGAAATTATTTGAAACAGATTTCAATGATAATAAATAAAAGTAATTGCACCTACATTATCAGTTTTTAGGTGTGAAACTCTAACAGTACATTATTATCATTTACTTCTGGCTCTAATCACATCGTGTCTCACGTATGAGTAGTAAATATATAGCGTATCTAGCATTTAAACTCTACATTGTAACTATTTAAAGCCGCAAAGTTAAAACATTCTATTAAAGTTTAGCTAATCACTTACAACCATTCAGTAACATTGTTACATTCTGATTACATTAAAGAGGTAATTTAAGCCTAATTTATTCAGTCTTCTATATATAATAACACTTTAAAAGGGGTTGATTGTAGGATACTTTTTATTCATTAATAAAAAGGGACTGACTATTTCAGATAATAAAGATTTAAAATAATTGGTGGAAAACACACGTCATTGTTTTTTTGGCGTTTTATTTATTTGTATTTTAACAAATGGATTTTATTATTGATTTATCAAAACTTATGTTTTTGAAAATATTTTTTGCCTTTAATTTCCTAAAAGGTAAACCCTTTTTTGACTGACCTCTTTTCAGTTTTTAGCCACATTTATATAATTTATTTGTGTGTTGACTTAAACAGGCATATGCTCAAAGGGGACAGGGCATAACTGGATCAAATACAGCTCAGACAGTGATTGCTTAATTGAACATTATTGGGACAGGATCAGACTTTATTGGGTGTGTAATGCACTTTGTTATCTCCAAATAGACTATATATTTATTCACAAGTCATGCCGTTTTTATACATAACAAAACAATAGGGAACATGGAAAACAAGAACACAAAGTAAACATGTCCAAACTTGAGTTTCCCTCACCTGGGAAAGGTGCTTAGGTGTGGGGAGACCAAGATTGATGCCGTCTGCCCAGAGTAGGTTAGGGTTGAGGAGACCATTGTATGAGGACCAGGACTGATTCCACCTGCCCTGAATATGTTAGGTGGGAAGGGTTGAGGAGGCCATTGTATGTGGACCAAGGTTGATTCTGCCTGCCCATAATACGTTAGGTGGGATGGGTTGAAGAGACCATTGCATGTGGACAAATGTTGATTCTGCCTGCCCAAAGTACATTAGGTGGGAAGGGTTGAGGGGGCCATTGTATTTGGACCAAGGTGGATTCTGCCTGCCCAAAGTACGTTAGTTGGGAAGGGTTGAGGAGACCATTGTATTCTGACCAAGGTTGATTCTGCCTGCCCAAAGTATGTTAGTTGGGAAGGGTTGAGGAGACCATTGTAGTTGGACCAAGGTTGATTCTGCCTGCCCAAAGTACGGTAGGTGGCAAGGGTTGAGAAGACCATTGCATGTTGACTTGGACTGATTTCACCTGCCCAGAATACATTAGGGGGGGAGAGTTGGAAGAAAGAGGGATCAAGGCTTTGGGACTCATCTGGCAGGGAGGGATAGTAGCTCTCCTAGGGAAAATGTTGAGGTCCATGGCTCAAGGTGATGATTCAAGATGACGTATTACTGCAAATTGTCCATTAAAGTAGGATGGTCACTTGCAGGACAGGCTCAAAGAGTGCTGAGTGTCTGATGTACAACAACCTCAGGCATTGCTTACACTCCATCACCACTCTCGCTAATGCTCACTCTCACTCCACCTGACTACACACTAACAGGACCGGCTCAGAGAGGAGTGGGTATCCATGTCATGCAGAGTGATCTCAGACTTACAACATACATGGTCACGTTTGTTCAATGCTCTTACACTCTCTTGGAGAGATAGAAGGGTTTAAACATGAAACATACTAAAGGCTTAAAGACTTTGGTTTATCTGTTATTTTAATGGAAGGCAAATATTTTTGTAAAAATATACATTTCTAGTGTGTTTACCCAAATACTAAGAAAAATGTTATATAGGTAATAACTATATTTCACAAAAATAGTAACAAAACAAAATGATTCTTTGGCTCCCTTAAGATATTACATATTGAAGGTTTATTCAAAACAAGCTTGAACTCAAGTTATATTTAGGTGGTCTGTGTTTTTAAGGAGCAAACTGCAATTTTAGGTTAAGAATTTTCCATTAAAGTATTTTTAACATAGTCATGGATTGCAGAGGTCCCAAAAATGGTATAATTTAAAACTAATAACAAGTACTTTATCAATTGAATGTTATTAAAACAATGCATTATCCTATATTTATATTGGAGTTAGCATATTTTGCCTGTCATGCAGCCTTTCTGATGCACCCACTAAGGGCAGTCTGATATTTCTTGCTAATGACAGATCATTGTCCTCTATGGCTCAGAGTCTACGATCTTTTGTGGAAAGCCATGGGAACATAAATGACTCCAGTGACCACAGACAGTATCTCCGCTGATTAGACGTAGTCTGAGCATGCCTATTCTTTTCTTTATTATATGACTTCATGCTGCAGAATATAGATGCAGAGCCCTGGGGTAATCAGTAATTATTGGCAATTATCCATCATTAGCCAGAGCTACCAGACCGCCCTTAGTAGGTGAATCAGAAAGGCTGATTGTAATCTGCAATGTAATTTTACTGCAATAAAATGTACTTTAATAACATTAAATTGACTATTGCGTATTTACTACAGTTTTATACTATACTATACATGAAACCTCAGCTGTGTCACTATAAGAAAGTTTGTCCAGTCCAGTGATGGAGGTTTGCACGTTGTTAGTTATCATGGTTTGGGCTGGATGACAGCTTGCTTTTATCTCCACAGATAGTGAAGTTTGATATTGTGACGAAGACCATGCTGAGCTGGGAGGAGGACATGTCCTGGCCTGCAGAGCCTCTCTTTGTACCACACCCAGACTCCAAAGATGAGGATGATGGTAATGATGAGATTATTAATCCTTTCAAAGAGATGGAAAATGTAAACAATTAGTGACATCAGACTTTTGGTTTGGAGGTGATGTCTGTATTAGGTATTGAGAGGGCAATGATTCTATTAAAGGGACACAGTCATTCAATATTTGTATTAAAGGGTCATAGTCATCCAATATTTGATTTAAAAAGGGACACTTTCATCCCAACAGGAAGTTGGTTTCATCTTAAAGTACATAGCTGTTTGACTTTTTTTCTCTATAGTAAATCATTCTTGAGATATACAGCATTGTTTTTTAAGTTAATGTGTGTCTCAATATGCTAATTTGTGGCTTGGAGCTCTTGATAAGTAGAGATGTGTGTTCTGTAAAACATACTTGTGTAGGAAGAGTGATTTTGTTTTGCAGTATATATGTGTACTACTATATAGTAGAACAGATGATCTGTTAATGACAAGAGACGGGGGTGACTGTCCTGTGGACCATGGTATTTTAATTCACCATCTCAAGGAATACTGGTCTGGATGGTACAACACTGAGCTGGTTCACATCCTTCCTACAAGACAGATCCAAGAGAGTGTCCTCAGGGGCATGGGTTTAGGAACTCAAAAACCTCCGAGAGGGTAATTCAACTCTACTCCTAGGAAAGGAAGCAGAGGCTTCTGCCCCCCCCCCCCCCCCTTAATATAATTACAGGTTATATATACATATATATGATTTAAATGTTGGGTCAAAGCTTTCATGGGAGTGGCCACTTCTGGTAATGTATGATTAAGTTTAATTTTGCTATTCTTTGTGTCCCCTAATCATTTAATCTGGGGGGATTTGACCCAATTCCTACTCCCCTGCTCAGGTGTAAACTCTCTCCCCATAACATTCCCGGAGTCCCCCTCACTGGATATTTTCTAAAGAAGCTTAACATTTATCTGTTTACCCAAGACTTTGGTTAACACAATATAGTGAGCCCAACTAGAAGTAAAGCGATACAATGTATTATTGTTATTATTATTATTATTATTATTATTATTTATCCAGAGCTGCGTACATACTATATATAAACGTTGACCATTTGAAATTTGGTATTATAAACATTCACATGTTATATTTTTAACTCTTGTTCTGTCGGGCTTATAAGCAACACTATCTCCACAAGCCATTTTACAATTAAAGAGATGAAGTCATAGAAAACACTTCAGTCTGAATTTAGAGTAATGATAGTAAAAAATCATAATTGCCTCCACAAAAATTTTTACATTTTTTTTAAATATTTTTATTGGAAAAACATAACATTATACACAAACAATTTTAATATTTTTTTTTTAACCTTTTTATTGTTCATTTGCTGATCTCTGTGGGTATTCTGTTTTACTATATATGCCGGTTACAATCTTTTTTTCTCCTAGTGTGTCATATCTGCTACAATTAATTTTTGGGAATCTTGGGAATAGTCACTCTCCCAACGCTCCTTATACACTGATTCCTCAGAGTTGGTGCAAAGCAGTGCTGCCCATTTTTTACATTATTCTGATTTAAATTCACATTGAAAACGTTTGAATTTATATGTCCCTTTATGTTGCCCTTTACCTCAGCCTTCTACCTGAAATTCAGTTCTTATGATAATTGATAAGTAAAACTGATATCGCCAAGACACTATAGAGGGATTGCAATTTACTGATTGGCAGGGTTATCTACCATTAAATTTCTCATGAATACGGTGGAAGCCTGTATCTCCAGATCAGGCCTTGGACTACTATCTCATGGTTCCTTATTGTATTCTTACAGGGGTTATATTATCAGCCATTGTATCTACTGACCCAAAGAAGCAGCCTTTCCTCCTCGTACTGGATGCCAAGACATTCAAAGAGCTAGGCCGTGCCAGCATCAGTGGTGACATTCACCTCGATCTTCATGGGATCTTCATACCTGATAAGAACATAGCAAAGTGATGAGACATCTGGGTGAGCATCCTGCTCCGTCCTACTGTCGTCAGTTGGATAACATCAAAAATAACTTTTAGTAGTGTCTAGGGCCTTGGTTTTGTCTCAGCCAAAGTGCTCTGATACCGCATGGAACATAGAGCATCTTCTGTTGACAGAATATCTCCTTGGAACGCGGCAACTGAAAATATCCCACATATTATGGGACATGATCATATAAAGACAACAAATTTCACCAAGACACAGGCAGTTTGTGACTGTCCAACATCTTGAACATAAACTAAAATAGAAGGTGCTATTTACCTTCTGCAAAATCGCCATATTTGTGGATGACCTGAGTCTTAAAAGTTGTTTATATGTCTTGTAATATTTGAGGTGGAGATCATAGGTGCCATGTTTATGTGTTTCTGTCATGCCTGTCACGGGCTAAATTCATTAAGGTTTCCTATAGCAGCGAAGGTGTTGTAATGCTGTTTTTTTAATGGAAAAGTGAACTTCTCTGTATTTATTAAGCTGTGATCTGCACTGCCTCTCTACCTCTTTACTCCTGGTTCATATTATGATATATAGGGATATTTTAGCCATGTTTGTACTGGCCCTCTCACTGTGGTCACTAAACATTGAAGAGACCTCAAACTAAACCAGGCAGCTTCAATATAATAACAGTAAAGGGCCCATCCATCTCCTAATAAATCATTACATATATTTATTTATATGGAAATCATGGTGTACTATGTACCATATCTATATACTATTCACCCCACCATTTGTATTATAAAGAAGCTTAGCATTACAGGCACTGTAGCCCCACATTTTCTATCATGAATATAAAATAGCAAATTGTTTTGGCATGAAAAAGAAGTAATTTAATACTAAAATAAATGAAAGACACATGGCCCCTATTCAATTGAGCAATTGCTAGTTACGGGAGCCCGTAATGTAGCCTGTAAACTCATTTGATAATCAATTGGCATATTTTAGCAACCCACAAATGATCTACGGGTTACGGGCTGAAAATACCTGCGGTTGTCAAAATGGTAACTTACAACCCATCTAAGCCTTTGATCTTTCAAGCCCGTAAATGTTACAATCGCAAATCGCTATTCAATTGCTACAATTCCTCAAGCCCGCAAATGTTTTTACACCTGTAAATGGTAAATGAAGAAGAAAAGCCTACGAGTACCAGATAAGACTCATAAGGGGTTATACACCTGATCGTAGCACTGTAAATGCAAATAAAAAAATAATACTGCACTTTAAAAGACGGGGAAAGCGATGAAAGACATTAGAATAAATTGCACAACAGTCTCAAGCACGCAAATCTGCAATCAAAAATTAATTATTGTACGTTTCATGTCCGTGTTATATCAATCTCGGTAATCAAGGAGTTAATACATATCAGGCCACCAACATGGATTATAACAGTATCAGCATTCATTTGTATTATTTTGTACAACGCTAACTGATTGATGTGTAACCTCCATGTTTTTCCGACGTAATGATACCAGTCTCATTTACTATTGGCTGTTTCTAAATCGGTAGTTATGGCCTTGCCTGATTGATCATGATCATGCTTTGAAATGCTACTTACGGGTGCATGGTTTACGGTTTAGGCTTTCAGACAGGTAGTTGCGGGCTTGTTTAATTGAATCGCTCTGTAACTGTTGCAAATTTCAATTCCAAGCCCGCAGTTGCCTTCATACGAGCCGTAAGTCTGCGGGCTTGGAATTGAATAGGGGCCAAGGCATTTTACCATACTTAGTTTAAGTTGTGAATTGAACCAAGCTTGGGAGAAAGTTATATCTAGTCCCCCCCCCCCCCCTTATCTATATTTACTTAGCCACCTTAATAGTCAAATGGATGGTATTATGGATGTACAATAGATTCCTAACAAGACATCTCTTTCCTTTTGAAACTGTATATACCTCAGACCACTCATATTTCATCTTTTGTAATGAATCAAACAGGATATTTTAAAGACATAGTTGAAAGTTTGAGACTATAATGTTCATTCAAATTAGAATATTTATACTTTTGTCACTTTTGCAATTAGAAAATTGAGAAAATCTGCCTCGTCATTCAGTGACTAAATAATAAAACACATCCAAACCCACCACTCAGTGGAATGACTTAAAATACTCCAAGAAAGGATAGGTATATAAGTTCATGATTACAGAGAATTATTTTTATTTCTTGTGTATGATTTTATTTAATTATTGAGGTGTTAATAAAGGTCTCTGAAAATTTCAGTTACCATATAATGTTAACTCTTTCAGTGGTATGAATGCACTTTAAGGGACCAATAAAATGCTATTTACTTATTGTTTTATAAAAATATTAATTCATGTGCTATATATATATATATGTGTGTAATTAACTAAAGTTATGACATATGGTACTGATAGAAATAATATGTGAATTTAGAGAAATATATATGAATTATTTTTTCTATTATTTTTTTGGTATTTTATTAGAACCAAACAACCAAACTACACTCAGATACATACCCAATTCATTTCTGATTCCTTGAATTATAAAAATAAAAACATGTTTTAACCGAATTTCTGTGCGTTTTTCAAAACGATTCATGTTGGTTATTTTTATCTATTCATTTTTAATCATTAATTACAACTGTTAATATTGCACGGTATCAACCAATAAAAGATTTCTGAATCCAATCATGCATTAGTATTTTGGTAAATTATTATATCATTCATATCTAATTATAAAACCCAACCCTTTGTTAAAGAGTCACAAGCACTTTAATTATTTCCCCAGTGTTTATTCTGGATGATCTCACATATACCATTTGGTTCTTTAGACAGCAGTATGTTATTTTCATTTTTTGTGTGTAATCGCAGGGTAATGGCATCAAACTAAACACTTATTGAACTTGCAGATGGTGGTGAGTGCCTACTATGAACTATTAAATCACATTACAATTTTACAATAGTTGGTTCCTCCCATTTGTAATGAACAATTTGTACAGATATTGGTCATTTGTACTTAACATATATGGACCTCTTGGCCAAATGGCACACACACAAAAGCAAGGATAGAGTGGAGAACAGGCCTATGACCTTGGTGGGTCCTCCTACTTGGAAGACTCACTAGCTGATGCTCCAAATCTGGCTAAAGCATGCTAATCAACACATAGTAGGAAATAAAGATCCTAAGTAAAAGGAGGACCTAATCACCTGCTGGTAAAACTGCCTACAAAAACATAGGCTATCTTATTGGCAAAAAGCCATACAGAAATGGTGTGGACTACAGAGACCAATTTTTGTGTTTGTGTCGTGTCTCTGTGACCTCATGGACCGTAAAACACCATGCCGATCCACTTCGTATATATGGCAGAGATACTGGAGTGGGTTGCCAGCATACAGCTCCTGTTATTCCTAGGTGGTCTCCCATCCAAGTTCTACCTGCCCAACCCTGCTTAGCTTCAGGGTGGTGTGATCACATGGTTCCCTGACTAGAATCGAACCCAGGTCGTAGTGGTAAAAGCACTGAATCCTAACCAGTGGGCCACCAGGGAACCCATAAAGACCACTATACACAACTGCTTATATCATTGAAAGGTCCAGTAAATACAGGAACTAAACTGAAAGATTGATAAAAAAACGTATACAAATATGTACATCTACAATGAAGTATAATCCTCCAGTGAGTGGCCATCATAGGTATGATTCCTACATTCCTGATGCCCTGTTAGGGAGCCTCACAAACTGGATATAGACCAACAGACTAAATAAGTAGAGCCCATTATCAAAATAAAGCTTACTGAAGTCATAGGCCCGCTCTTCACTCTATCCCTGCCTTTGTGAGTATGTGCCATTTGGCCAAAAGGCTCATATATGTGAGCAACTAATTGTTTATGGTTGGTAAGTAGGTTTCTCCTTCCACATTGCCTGTTCATGGATAATGTACTCTTGTTTTTACTCCCCATACTCTGGACAACCAGCTCTTGCCTATATCAGATCCATATTTGCAATGTTCAACAGAATATAAAAACGAAGAAGCTAAAAGCTAGACATCTACTAAAAAAATGTGGGCTCTGTGTTTTGAGTTTTTCCATTAAGATGGTAATGCTTGTCAAAGCACCTTTTCCCATCTTCCTCCTGAACACACTTTGCCCCTATCAATTCCCAATCTCTGCAATATCAATGGTACTTAAATTGCAGATACATTTTCACATATAAATTCTTGCAATGTTATAAGGCATGCCTACAGAGTATCACAACCCAATGCAAATTAACCATCAGTTGTTACAAACATTAATTACTTACAAATTCAAACCTTAACCAATGAATTTATTTTAATACTTTGTTGGCTTGCCATCTCTTCTATCAACACACCTCAACTGATACTATCTACTGTAAATAACCATAATGGCATAAACATTTGACTGGTTCCCATTCGAAATGGTTACTGTAAGTGAATCCTGAGTTCTGTACTGCTGCTGTCAGTCTGCTCCCTAATCCAATGCGCGTTTCTCCGCTACTAAGTGGCTTTTTCAAGAGAGAAGGCCGATCACGGATCCTGTTGCCTTTTAAGATGGAGCTTCTCATGAGGTTAGTTGTCACAGCTCATATAACTCCTTGAAGCTATAGCTTCCTAGATTCATAGGAGTGTATTAAGCAGATTCTTATGCATGATACCACATTTCACCTTAATGAAAAGCATTGTTATTAAACAATATGATTTCAAATGTGTACTTGTTGATAGAAGGAAAGTACCAAAATTAAGGACCCCAATATCAGTAAAGGTATGTCTGTATTGGGTTGTGTCTTGAATCACATAAAAAAAATGGAGAAGGCATTTAAACTCAATATGTAATATATCAAATATATGTGGGTTTAATTTCACACTTGTACAGTGGATAGATATGTTATTTCTATCAACAAGTACACAATTGGAATCATATTACACTATATTACTGACTAGTACATCATTGTCATCTGTTTTTCCAGACTGAAACATTGGAATTTTTGGTGAATAAATATTGCTTTATATTCTATATAAATTATGAATGGAGTAGCTGTTTTGGATCAGTGTTTTGAGCTTTTGAAGGCACATTATGAACAGTCCAGGTGTGAACTGGGTTACAGTATAGCTGACTTCTATTTATTGCCTTTGGTCCTTATTTGTATCATCTCTGCAGTAAACCTGAAAAAACTTCTGGGTTCTTTCAGACCAATCTTACAGTATTTTTATTGAAGGACATTGAAAGCATTTTTTTCTTCATTTCATCTGAAAGAGGATATTTGATAATGCACCAGTGTGCTCTCTTATTCAAATTGAGCTCTCAATGAAGAAAAAAAGATTAAACTAATGAGCAGTTTGGGGTATCAGCACCACCTTTATGCTGATGATACACTAATTTACTCCTGGATGGTTTCTCATCATCTAAAAATTAACATCTCCAAGCCGAAATTACTGGTCATTTCCCCATCTATCTCTACATTTGAAATTTCACTTTCTGTAGACAACTCACAGTCACCCCAACATCTCTAGTTTGCGGTCACAACTCCCATTATTAAGTTGGACCATGCTATCTATTCCGGCTCTCACACCTCTTTCCCCTATAAAAATCTATCCATCAAGCAGTCCCTTCACCTAATGTCTCTGCAAACCTGGCCTATTAGACTGTAAGTCCTCATGAGACATCTATCCATCAAGCAGTCCCTTCACCTAATATCTCTGCACATCTGGCCTATTAGACTGTAAGTCCTCATGAGACATCTATCCATCAAGCAGTCCCTTCACCTAATGTCTCTGCAAACCTGGCCTATTAGACTGTAAGTCCTCATGAGACATCTATCCATCAAGCAGTCCCTTCACCTAATATCTCTGCAAACCTGGCCTATTAGACTGTAAGTCCTCATGAGACATCTATCCATCAAGCAGTCCCTTCACCTAATGTCTCTGCAAACCTGGCCTATTAGACTGTAAGTCCTCATGAGACATCTATCCATCAAGCAGTCCCTTCACCTAATATCTCTGCAAACCTGGCCTATTAGACTGTAAGTCCTCATGAGACATCTATCCATCAAGCAGTCCCTTCACCTAATGTCTCTGCCCATCTGGCCTATTAGACTGTAAGTCCTCATGAGACATCTATCCATCAAGCAGTCCCTTCACCTAATATCTCTGCAAACCTGGCCTATTAGACTGTAAGTCCTCATGAGACACCTATCCATCAAGCAGTCCCTTCACCTAATGTCTCTGCCCACCTGGCCTATTAGACTGTAAGTCCTCATGAGACATCTATCCATCAAGCAGTCCCTTCACCTAATGTCTCTGCCCACCTGGCCTATTAAACTGTAAGTCCTCATGAGACATCTATCCATCAAGCAGTCCCTTCACCTAATGTCTCTGCAAACCTGGCCTATTAGACTAAGTCCTCATGAGACATCTATCCATCAAGCAGTCCCTTCACCTAATGTCTCTGCAAACCTGGCCTATTAGACTAAGTCCTCATGAGACATCTGTACATCAAGCAGTCCCTTCACCTAATGTGTCTGCACACCTGGCCTATTAGATGGTAAGTCCTCATGAGACATCTATCCATCAAGCAGTCCCTTCACCTAATGTCTCTGCCCACCTGGCCTATTAGATGGTAAGTCCTCATGAGAGCAGAGTCCCCATTTCTTCCTGTACCAATGTATATAGGCAAATGTGCTGTCTTGTTTTTACAGTTTTTTCAAATCTGTGTAATATTGTATTCATGTCTTTATTGAATCTGTAGTGTTGGCACTGTCCAAATAAAATATAATCATAATAATAATAATCATAATGATTCAAATAGTTAACTGATCTGGCTGCTGGTAGTAGTATAGATGTGTGAGTTCCTGACAATGGCATCTACAATTTTTCATATGCTCTGTGCACTTCCCGATATTTTCAATTATGTTTAAAACATGTTTTATTTTTATTTTTTCATGCAAAACACTCATTTTTTTATATTTAAAGCATGCTGTTTTAAATGCATGAAAAAGGAATTGTGTTCCCAGTCCATTCAATCATTAAAATATTCTAGAAAACAATATTTTAAAACTGGTATTGTCTGTGGGGAATAATATAATAAATGAACGGAAATGATCCAATGCTGGCTTCGGTAATTTTTGCAGGGCCACTGCCCAGATGCCCAGATGCCCTTATGGGAAAGCCACCAATGGTTGTCACTAATTGACAAACAGCAAATCTAATATCCCAGATAACTGTAAAATAAAATCAGCTGCAAGATCATCAACCTAAGGCTACGTTTATGCACTGTCTGGGTACTCATATATATGTGTCATTTTTGGGAGGAGTTTTCCTAATGATTAATGTATACTACATAATTGCATATATAAACTAAACAGTAGGAAAATTCAAGATCACAAAATGGACTTTTTTTCTTGACTGACTGTAAATTCTATTTCATGAGTCATAAGGTAGTGATATCAACCATTTTCTTTCAACCATGTGACATAATTAACTTTATCTTTCATAATATAATTATCATACAAAATGTATACTTCACCTACTTCCAAAAAGCCTCCAATCTAACATCTGGAACCTCACCATTTTTACTTTTTCTCTTATGTATCATACCATGGTACAACCAGACAGTGACATGCTGTGTGTCCGACACTGGTATTGTGAAGCCCCTCCTCTATGGGTGTGACCTTAGGTCACAGCTGTGAAATATTGCAACCTACATGAGAGAAGAAAGGGAGAGGTTCAAGAAGGTGGGAATCTGTCACTCTGGGTGCTCCAATAATCACAATCAAAATAAGACGGAGGAATAAAATAAATTAAGGCACCTACTTAAAACATTTATATGAATAAAATAATATCTCAAGAGGCCATTTAAGGGCTACTGTCATGATCCAGCTCAAGAACAAGTCAGTGATAAGAAAATGTCTTATAAAAACTATAATTCATATTGTTGTATTTCCCTTGATGGTAAAGGTTCCCCTATTCTGATTTAGGTTGCTATAGGAAATGTAAAGATATGGCTACTCCATTTTGTTGTACTATTTATATTATATGCATTTACTTTTTTTTATCCCATTTGCAGCTAAAACATAGGCCCCTATTAAATTGTCCAAATTGTAGTTACTGTAGCCCGTAATGTAACCTGCAAAAGTTACAGCTATTAAATTGGTCTCTTTTAGCTAACCGCAATCGCTCTGCGGGTTACAGGCTGAAAAGCAACTGCGGTTGTCAAAATCGTAACTCCGACCAAGCTACGCCTTTGTCCGGGCAAGACCGCAATCAGTAAATTCGCAAATCGCTATTAAATTGCTACAATCTCTCAAGCCTGCAACTGCTTTCACCGCCGTAAATGGCAAATGTAGCCAAAAATCCAACGAGTACTAGAGAGGACTGGCAAGGGGGTTAAACACTATAAAAGCAAATAAAAAATCAATACTGCACTTTAAATGATGGGGAAAGGGATGAAAGACATTAGAATTGTTTGCACAACAGTTTCAAGCTCGCAAATCCCCAATAAATTGTTTTTTATATCGATTACGACATTCAATGGGTTAATCATTGAATTTGCATAGACTAGAATAGTAGATTTATTGATTTTTTAGATTGTTACATTTCTGGATTGCGAGTCCGATCGCAAGTTGGACTTCTAAACACTAATTGATTTTGGTTTAACCTCCACGTTTTATTGACGTCATGATGATGGTCTCATTTACTATTGGCTGTTTCTAAATCGGTAGTTCCGGGCTTGCTTGATTGATCATGCCCTGAAATGCTATTTACGGTTACATGGTTAACAATTTAGGATTTGGGCCCTGGTAGCTGCGGGCTTGTTTAATTTAATTGCTCTGTAAATTCTGAAATTTGATATTGGATATGTAATTTAATAGGGGCCATAGTGTTGCAAAAACATAACATGCCTTAATTTAGATAAATAACTAACAAATAAAAATGCCTTGAAACTGCAAAAAAATATTTCTATGTTGACTAATTACACTGTAAGACTATATAAGGATGTAGTTTTGAGATTATTGTTAGACTGCTCGTGTCTATCTTCTGCGTAAGACTGCAAGTGGCACTCTCCAGATCGATCTGTACTATAAAGGAGATATGATTGAGAACCTGAGAATCAGCTGATTCCTTGAATGCCTGCCTGGAGAATAAAAAACGGAGAGGAATATTTTCCACAACAGAACTAATCAGAATAGAGTATAATAATAGTGTTCCCTTATTTGATGGGCTACTGAATGAGTCAATAAGAGAAGTGAATATAACCTTATGAAGTTGATTATACAGGAGGCATGGGGTTGTATAGTGACAGACATGGAGGATAGCAATATGGCCTTTGGGTGTCCGTACGGACTGCCATAGGAGATAGTGTCTTAGGGACTATGAAGGTCCATTGTGATCCCCATGGTGTACTTTTGCATTATTTAAGGTAGGTAAGACTTTGTATAGGGTAGGTAAAGCGCTTTTAGGGGTTAATGCCCTCAAAGCCCAAAACACAAGGGTTGGGGAAAGGGTGGGCCAGATAGCCCCACCAGGTGTAGAGAGGTCTCAGTGGACACTTGAGCTTATAGATTTTATTCTAGGAAAGTAGGTGTAAGTTTGGAGGGGGTCAAAAGACATGCAGTATGTATATGATTTATTTTTAACCCCTTCCCTGCAGCAGTTGATGCAAAGAAGGGTATACAAATATTGATTGTTTAGGGCCTTTGCATGCACTAGAAAAGGATTTGCAGGTGTTTAAAATACACATAGCATACAGTATTTGGCCATAGCGAGTAATCTCAAATATTTGCAAGCACATGCAATTTTATTCTAGAGGAATGTAATAGCTGTGTAGGATGTTTTGTACGTACAGCAGGGAATATATCGCACCTAGCAAGCAATCACAAAGGGTTACACATAAGGGTTAGTAATGGGCAGCATGTAATTACAACGTTGGGACTTATATGAGATTTGTACACAAAAGATTTTCTGTGGGAGCCATGTCATGAGGCCTACAATGGTAGATTCCACAGCAGCATAATTGCATATGAAAATAATAAATTAAAGGCTATAGTATGTTTTTATTTTAATTTTCCAAACACGTTATCTATTTTCAAGTATACTTATTAAAAAAAGGGTATTTTAAATGTATGTCCATAATGGTCCTTTAAGGTTAGCGCTCAACCAATCATTTTCAAAATATGGCAGCACATATCTCCACACTCACTAAGGTGCGCAGTAATGACAAATCAGCACTCAGATGCACACTTTGCCACAATTTAGAAATGGTGGGAGGAGCAGCAGCTCAAAGATGGCTGGAAAACAACACATTTTAGTGTCAGTTGCTGTACAAATTATTGACTTTTGCATCACAATAAGCTGCAATGTTTTTTATACCGATCCTTACTGCTTAGAAACCATGAAAACTGGATAATTACTGTTCTTTAATTTACCAAACCTGCTTATAATAGCTACTAAACTATGTGGGTTAATTAGTAAATTATAACTCCCCGAAAAAGCTTAATACTCTTATCCTAACCCAAAGAAGACAGACTGCCAGCTAAATATAAGAAAATTGAAGAATGATATACTTAGCTAAATGGTGGGGAATTGAGATTTACAAAGAGTACATTATATATAAAAACACTTCTGACACAGTAAGACCTAAAGACCTATTCAAAAATAAATAAATAAATAAATAGAAATAAGTGTACAATTTGGCACATGTTATAAGACAAAAAAGGGGAGAAGCAGGGTATGGATATGGAGCTATCTATCCCTTGGAAGCTTGAAAACGTTATAACGTCTCACTCTTCCCTATTCTCTCATTACTATCCCCATTATTTTCCCTTTCTCATCTGTATTTTTCTATCTTTTAGATCCCCTTTCTCCCTCATTTTCTCTGTTTGCTTTCTTGGTTCTCCAATTGTCCTTCTACATTTTGCCGTTACAATTCTCGCACTTCACTCTCTTTCTGTCTCTCTCTCTCTCTTATGGTGTCTGGCATAACACCAGAAGACTTGGTTCCATTTCATATGGCCAAAGAATGATACTTAAATTCTTGAAAAAGTACGGTATGTACTAGTTAATGTTCCTACCATTATGTAAGGTAGGTTTTAAAGATATAAACATTTTATATGGGCACAGAGCTCCATAAACTCTTATATTCTGTAGAACGGACACTCAAGTCTTCTGTCTTTCTCTTAAACTTTGAGAAAAAACTACAGGAGACCTGAATAATTGGGACGGGGTCAGTGCTGGAAGAGAGGTGTATGCCGTCAAATATGGGACTTTCCTTGAAAAGATGAATATTTCAGAGCATAAGAGGGATGGGGCATTTCCTCTAAAAGGAGAGATGGTATTGCTCAAAGAGGGGCAGTTGCGAGGTTTGTGACAAAGAAGAGCCAAATCATAAAGGGGTACAATGCCTCTAATCACCTGAAATGCCAAATAAGGGACACATATTCTTAAAATGATTCGCTATAAGGGAAGGATACTACTATTCCGTACAATGTATAACCTTCAAAAGAGAGATATTTGGGAAGTTAAGGACAAAGACTTCCCTTTCAAAGACGTACCATATCTCCAAAAGAGGAACAGTGGAGAGGTATGGATATACCAAGATGGCGGGGCTCTCAGATGGACATAGCATAGGAAGCTTACTGAAGTAACTGATTGACTTAGAAAACTGGACAATTATAAATCCTATGTTTTCTGGTATGATATAGGTCAGGGGTAGCCAGTAGAATTAATGGTCCTATTTATTCCAGACATCTACATCATTATTATATTTTCTATAAATCTTTCATATACTTAAAGGGCAACCAGAAGTTGATTTCATTTTAAAGAGCATTACAAACTAGCTATACATTGTACTGGCCATTTTTCTCTTCAGTAAATCATTTCTGAAATATTTAGAATTGATTGTGCATCTCCTGTACACTAATGTCTGACTTGGTAATGGTGGGAGAAGGTTTGCTTGTTAACATGTTGGGACTTCAGGCCACTATGGAGAGACCAGCAGACTGAAATCCTAATTAACATATAAAAGCAACTAATTAATATTTGTGAGCTTGAGATAATTCTCCCGAAATACATAATCACCATGGTTACCTTTCAAAAAAAACTTTATTGACAACCCCTGATATTGGTTATGAGGCACTTGAGAGTAAAAGCTGTGTATTTCTATGGCACATGCACACTGCCATCTTTATAGTGTTGGCACAGTCCACATGTATTATATCTCAAGTGTTTTGGTGTCTTCAGACTTATATTTCAAGACGAGAAACAGACTTGAGGGGAGTAGGTAGTGAGGTGTAGGCACAGCTCCCTCCTGTCTGTCACTACATCACTTCTACAACTCCTCTCTTTCCCTGACAATGCCCCGCCCTTCCTGTCAATCGCTCATTATGTCCCGCCCACGCACCGCCTCTCCCATGCATTTTCTTACATAGCCCCTCCCATTTCACCGCCCCCTAAGCTCCCACGTGCTGATCTGTCAAGCTCCTTCTGTTTGGACACGTGGTGCCAGCGCTCCCTGATGACGTCATGGTCTTCTGGTTGCAAGTAGTGTTGGCAGCGAAGCCGGGACCAGGAACAGAGCGAGAGAGACTGAGGGAGCACGGGGCAGAGAGCCGGCGCCACACAGAGTTCCAGGACAGGCCTCTATATACCGCTCCCACTGTAACAACACCTCCTCCATGCAGGACTATTGGAGACCCTGCAGCGCTCTGCGAGACCACCTATCCGTCTGTATAGGACCCCTGCTATGTGGAGAGCTCCAAGAGGTTCTGGGTATCCAGGTTGCCCCTCTATATACTGCCACATTCCTGTGTAAAGTTACCCAGCCCACACCCCTTTAAATATTGTCCCCTCCTGTGTAGAGCCCCTCTGGATACTGGCCCCTGTGGATACTGCCCCCTCCTTTGTAGAGCCCCTCTGGATACTGGCCTCTCTGGATACTGCCCCCCGTGTAGATCCCCTCTGGTTACTGCCCCGTCTTGTGTAGAGCCCCTCTGGATACTGCCCCGTCTTGTGTAGAGCCCCTCTGGATACTGCCCCCTCTTGTGTAGTGGCCCTCTGGATACTTACTGCCCCCTCTTGTGTAGTGGCCCTCTGGATACTTACTGCCCCCTCTTGTGTAGTGGCCCTCTGGATACTTACTGCCCCCTCTTGTGTAGTGGCCCTCTGGATACTGCCCCCTCTTGTGTAGTGGCCCTCTGGATACTTACTGCCCCCTCTTGTGTAGTGGCCCTCTGGATACTTACTGCCCCCTCTTGTGTAGTGGCCCTCTGGATACTGGCCCCTGTGGATACTGCCCCCTCCTTTGTAGAGCCTTTCTGGATACTGCCCCCCCCCTATAGAGGCCCTCTGGATACTGCCCCCTCTTGTGTAGTGGCCCTCTGGATACTGCCCCCTCTTGTGTAGTGGCCCTCTGGATACTGCCCCCTCTTGTGTAGTGGCCCTCTGGATACTGCCCCCTCTTGTGTAGTGGCCCTCTGGATACTGCCCCCTCTTGTGTAGTGGCCCTTTATATATTGCCTCCCCTTGTCTGTTCATCCTGCTCTCTCTGTAGGGTTTACAGGGGCTTCCACTATTACCCCTCCATTTTTCCCCTATATTCATTTTCACCTCTTATCTGCCTTTATTTCATATCATGTATCCTTGTCCAGCAAAACAGTCCCCCTCCATCTCCAAGCCCCCCTCCTCCCCAACCACAGAGTCTGCTTCTATGTCGGTGGTCTCGGACCCCCAGCATGCAGCAAAGCTTCTTCGGGCATTGGGATCATTCCGTAAGGAGTCTGATTTCTGTGACGCCATCCTGGTACTAGAGGAGCAAGAAATCCCAGTTCAGAGGAATATCCTGTCTGCAGCCAGTCCCTATATTAGGTGAGTAGGAATCATATATTCTCAATATTTTCATTGAAAGTATACTTAATAGTAAGTACTTCTCAAGAATAGAAGTATTAACACATTTTCTAGTGGAACCAGCAGCTGTTGATTCCATTTATCAAACTGGTGTGTTGTATGACCTCTGTGTAAAATGATGCAGTATTCACAGTGCACCTGTACACATAGATAGCCCATTGTTCACAACAATACTACTATCAGCATCTCCAGTCTGTAGTTGTATGACCCCTCTAGAAAATGTAGCTATGAATTCAATTGGTGGGGGCATGATAGCTTCTCCTACTACACCTTTTAAAAGTACTGTAACATTAATTAAAGGGGCAGTTGAGATGCAGTGATGAATATCACACCAGGATAATGAACACCAAAGCAAGGACTTGAAGTAACACTGCTTTATATATTTACAAATGTTATTTATTATTTACATGTTGCATTGGTGCTTTCCTGTTTTATGCTAGCACATGTGCACATGCATCTGTTATGTGCATGCTGCACTGCCCTGCGCCGATGAAGCTGTCTCCTTGTGGCCGGTAAAAGGTTAGGGCTTTTCCGGTTAGGTTTACAGGGTTAGAGTCGGGAAGGGGTGTAGGGGGTTAGGTTTAGGGGCTTAGGGACTTCATTTTAGGGTTAGGCTAAGAGGGTTAGGAGGTTAGGATTAGGGCCGCCAAGGGGTGAAGGGGGCTTAGGGTTAGGGTCGGGAAATGCTGTAGGGTTTTAGGATTGGGGTGTAGGGGGTTAGGGTTATGGGTGTAGGGGGTTAGGATAAGGGTTAGAGCCGGCAAGTTGTGTAGGGGGTTAGGGGCTTACAAAGGACATTGGGACACAAGCGTACCCGGCAACAAGAGGCTTCCAGTGCTGTGCGCTAGCATAAAACAGGAAAGGTCTGTTGCATTTTCCTGCATTGTATGTATACAACTGCAGTTCTGTATATTACAGTTAAGTGATGCCTTTTATTAAACCATCTTTTTTCCTCTGTATTATATAAAAATATGCTCTATATCCCTTTAAATTAGTTCTGGCACTCCTTGCTCACACCATGTAAACATGCTGCCCTGCAGACTTATCTATCTTGCAGCAAACACCCAATGATGCAGTCTTTTAGTGGAAACCATAATGTGATTATACAAAAGTATTTCTTATGACTCATCGGCAGTGCCCATTGCAGTGATTTACTGTCCTATCTACTACATGTGACTTCTATTTTTATATTCATCGGATGATGGCTATATAAACACTTCCAGCTAATAGATAATTTATAGAGCTCATTGGAATGTGAATATTGTTTTATTGCTTTATAATTTACCACTCCTGGAAATTTTTCTTGCGATTGACTAAAAATAAGTGATATGAGATTTAGAAGAGAACATTTAAAATATGCTCTACTGAAGAACTACTCTTGAATTCAGGCAACCTGGTTCTTTAAATGTAAACCTAATCCTGCCTCTGATTTATTACCTTTTTTATGTGCACTTACACCAATGTGAAATCTGTCAGTGTTTGGCAACTTCTTGAGGTGCGGGTGCATCAATAGAACGAATGGACAGCTCATTTGTTAACTTTTTTTATTCTCTAAAAGCATTTTGCCTTCTCAAGTTGTTTTTGATTTTCAAAAACCATATAGAAAAAAATATTACTTTTAGTGGTCATTTTTAAAATAGACCCCTGAGCTTCCTGTGAGTATATTGACGGCTTCTACAGTCAGAAATGGCGTTTGGCTAGTGTTCAGCTGACATTGCAAACCCAGGAGCTTGTTAGGACGGCTCTGTCATTCCGCCCACAGGGTAATCCCGGGGATGTGTTACCATCTCGGGTTACAAGCCGTCTTTCTACCTATTCCAGTTTTTCTCATCTTGCTGAATTCAGAAATAAGGAAAAATGTGAATAAAATAGCAGCATATAAAATAGCAGCATATAAAATAGCAGCATATAAAATAGTGAACGTTCCTGTTTAAGTTGAGGATATTTTGAATGACCCCTTTGTGCTAATTTATTCCCTAAATGTGTCAGTTTACAAGTGTCTTTTTTTTTTTTTCTTTTCTTATGTGTCTTTAAATGACCTCATCAGGTTGACATTAAAGGGCCAGTTTAGTAAAATGTATTCTAGTTTACCATTTTATTAACGTTAAAAGTACATGTGCAAACATCAGCTGGTAAAGACTTTAGCCAGAAAATATAACTGGGCAGAGTTCCCCTTAATAACGGCCATTGCCGCTCTCCTTCTTCACATCTTAAAGTGTTCTGGATTGTCCAGAATAGATTCAAATCGGCATAGATTGCATTAAAGGGCCATTTACCTGACTAAGTGCTCTTCATGGTGTGTGAGAGCACAAGACTGTATGGTAAAGTAATTTACTGTATTTACGCAAATCTAGTGTGCCATCGAATCTAATGCGCACCCCAACTTTGGAAGCCCAAAAAAACGTTTTTTGCTGGCGAATGTAATGCGCATTTGTACAAGAAGTACCTGAACAGTGAGTTTGTTACCAATGTATGACACTGTGCTGGGGCCCTCTGAGTACCAGGCTCTGTGTGCCACTGTGCTGGGGCTCTCTGGGTGCCAGGCTCTGTGTGCCACTGTGCTGGGCCTCTCTGGGTGCCAGGCTCTGTGTGCCGCTGTGCTGGGGCTCTCTGGGTGCCAGGCTCTGTGTGCCGCTGTGCTGGGGCTCTCTGTGTGCCAGGCTCTGTGTGCAGCTGTGCTGGGGCTCTCTGTGTGCCAGGCTCTGTGTGCCGCTGTGCTGGGGCTCTCTGTGTGCCAGGCTCTGTGTGCCGCTGTGCTGGGGCTCTCTGTGTGCCAGGCTCTGTGTGCCGCTGTGCTGGGGCTCTCTGGGTGCCAGGCTCTGTGTGCCGCTGTGCTGGGGCTCTCTGGGTGCCAGGCTCTGTGTGCCGCTGTGCTGGGGCTCTCTGGGTGCCAGGCTCTGTGTGCCGCTGTGCTGGGGCTCTCTGGGTGCCAGGCTCTGTGTGCCACTGTGCTGGGGCTCTCTGGGTGCCAGGCTCTGTGTGCCGCTGTGCTGGGGCTCTCTGGGTGCCAGGCTCTGTGTGCCGCTGTGCTGGGGCTCTCTGGGTGCCAGGCTCTCTGGGTGCCAGGCTCTCTGGGTGCCAGGCTCTCTGGGTGCCAGGCTCTCTGGGTGCTAGGCTCTGTGTACCACTGTGCTGGGGCTCTCTGGGTGCCAGGCTCTGTGTGCCACTGTGCCTGGGCTCTCTGGGTGCCAGGCTCTGTGTGCCACTGTGCCTGGGCTCTCTGGGTGCCAGGCTCTGTGTGCCACTGTGCCTGGGCTCTCTGGGTGCCAGGCTCTGTGTGCCACTGTGGTGGGGCTCTCTGGGTGCCAGGCTCTGTGTGCCACTGTGGTGGGGCTCTCTGGGTGCCAGGCTCTGTGTGTTACTGTGCTGGGCCTCTCTGGGTGCCAGGCTCTGTGTGCTGCTGTGCTGGGGCTCTCTGGGTGCCAGGCTCTGTGTGCCGCTGTGCTGGGGCTCTCTGGGTGCCAGGCTCTCTGGGTGCCAGGCTCTCTGGGTGCCAGGCTCTCTGTGCTGGGGCTCTCTGGGTGCTAGGCTCTGTGTGCCACTGTGCTGGGGCTCTCTGGGTGCCAGGCTCTGTGTACCACTGTGCTGGGGCTCTCTGGGTGCCAGGCTCTGTGTGCCACTGTGCCTGGGCTCTCTGGGTGCCAGGCTCTGTGTGCCACTGTGCCTGGGCTCTCTGGGTGCCAGGCTCTGTGTGCCACTGTGCGTGGGCTCTCTGGGTGCCAGGCTCTGTGTGCCACTGTGCCTGGGCTCTCTGGGTGCCAGGCTCTGTGTGCCACTGTGGTGGGGCTCTCTGGGTGCCAGGCTCTGTGTGCCACTGTGGTGGGGCTCTCTGGGTGCCGGGCTCTGTGTGTTACTGTGCTGGGCCTCTCTGGGTGCCGGGCTCTGTGTGTTACTGTGCTGGGCCTCTCTGGGTGCCGGGCTCTGTGTGTTACTGTGCTGGGCCTCTCTGGGTGCCGGGCCCTGTGTGTTACTGTGCTGGGGCTCTCTGGGTGCCAGGCCCTATGTGTTACTGTGCTGGGGCTCTCTGGGTGCCAGGCCCTGTGTGTTACTGTGCTGGGGCTCTCTGGGTGCCAGGCCCTGTGTGCCACTGTGGTGGGGCTCTCTGTGTGCCAGGCTCTGTGTTCCACTGTGGTGGGGCTCTCTGGGTGCCACTTCCTCCGGTGGTCACCAACTCTAGAGAGCTGGGGAGCGAGAGATGGTGGTGTTGTGGTATGTCCTGTGCTTTCCTTTTTTCCATCGAATCTAATGCGTACCCCAAATTTTTTTTTTTTTTTTTCCATGAAAAGGGTGCGCATTACATTTGAGTAAATATGGTATTTTTAATTGTACCAAAAACAGCTAAAAGAACCTAAAGTTTTAAGTCTCTTTACATTTAAGGCGTATCCTGCTTACTGGCTGTTGCATGAGTCATAACAGATAGCTGAGGCATTAAATGAAGACCGTGATTAATAGGAGATTGTCCCTAGACTCAGGACTACCCTGACCAGTTAACCCATGCAGGGCAAGGGTTAACCTTTTTTTTTCCTTTTGCTCACTACACAGAGCTGTAGCTCCATTTCTGGCTGTGGGCAGTCAGTGACACATGTAAACACAGATTTGATCTCCGTGAGAAATGCATGTATTTAAAAAATTAAAAAAAGTATTTCAACACAATATTGGTGTGGTATGAACTGTGCCGAATTAAGTGTTCCTGGTTATTGAGTTGATGTATTATAGGATCGGGTTCTATAGCGGCAGTCCAATTACTCTGACCCATGCACTGCATGCTCCAGGTAATCTGCTTCTGCAGGCGAATGTCAAAGAATCTCTGAGCTGCTTCCATTGAAATGTGGCAATCTGTAGTGTTAGTGTTTTCAATAGGACTAATGGAATCTCAGGAGTCTACAAATTAGAAAAATACAATTTATTTGCAGATAACACTCCAAATGCCCATTCTATCTAACTAAATAGGCTGGCCTTAGCTTGCATCAAATAATATATATTCTTTTAACTTTCTAAAAAAAACATTTGTCCTTTATCTGGTGTCGTTCCCCTTTAAAAAGACAACTGTATGCGTGTTTAAGGGACTGTGAACAATAAATGCATTTTATAAATGTATTTAAATATATTGTACACATTACACAAGTGGCTTAAACCTCATCTATATCATACAGTGGTACGTAGACGGATTTACTGTTCATTGGCTTACAAGCCCACAAGGGCAATTTTATATTTAAAGCAGTTTATTCTGCTCTTGGAATTTCATTACAAAATACTGTTGCATTTGATAATTGTTTCAAATAAATATTCTTTCCTTTTAACTATTAAATGTTACAAATAGTAGGTTAAAGAGTTGTGTATAGAACATGCCTCAAAGAATATCATCAGATCTAATATACATTTCCAAAAGAAAAACAAAATGTGGCGATTCCTTATTATCTGTCTTAAGGACCAATATACAATTGGAAAACATGCATGCAAGCTTTGAGTCTGATGGAGGAAAGTCTTAAAGCTAGGCTTTTAGTAGAAATAAATAAATGATGCCCTGTTGGTCCCTGGAGTCACCCATGGAAGGTGTATGTGTGTGTGTGAGAGAGGGGTGTTTACATATCTGGAGAGCAATGCTTGTATTACCTGTTGCAAGCAGTCTGCTTCTGGGCCTGGAAAGGGGTGTCTATTTTAGTCAGATCAGATTATCTGACAAGGCCCTAAGACCTCTCAGTGCTCCCCACCTCCACTTATAGATAAAAAAGCACACCCTTATGATCCAGCTATTAGCAAGTAATGTAACAAACATAAATTGGTCCTTTTTTTTTTAAAGAATCACAAACAGCTCAGTCACTTTGAGTTCCTTGCAATTTTCTGATATTAATTGTAATTATTTTAGCAGATTGTTTAACATCAACTACTGTGAAAGCTGCGCACCCCACCCGTGTGACTGTGACAATTGGAATGAGCAATAAACATGTCTGGGCAGGAGGACACCGCAATGGAGCACTTTAAATTGATTTTTTATGTTTATTCAAAGGGATAAGTAAGCTTTTGAAGCGCTGCCTTTGTAGTAATCTCCGAGCACAATTTTTTGGTGTAAAATATCGTTTAAGACTGGCTTTTTCTTGCTACAGTAGAAAATGTAAGACTGGTCTGTGTCCTAAATCATGGCTTGTTCTGTGGGTGCGACCCAAGAAACCCGACTGCTCTGTAACATCTCCAGCAACTAATCAACTTACCCAAACCTCCGGCCTTTCTACCCATCCCAGATGGTTTGCAGACAGCAGCAATAATTATAGCCATTTAATGTGCTTAGTATTCAGGGTGTGTCTGTGTGTATGCAACACAATTACACCGCGAGGCACAGCTAGGACAAGATAATATTATGCACCGCTGTGGTATGAAACAAGGGTTAGGGATTCTATCAAACCAAACATACTTTTATGTTAGAGAGCACTATAGTGTTAAAACAAGATTTAAAACCTGATTTACAGCCAGCATAAGGAAAACTGTATTAGCCCAAGTCATTAAAGGAATATAAAAGTTTATGAACGTAGAGAATCAGTAGTGTATGCAAACATTTTTTTAAAATAAATATACCCTAGAATTTGCACATTTTTTTTTCAGTTTCTGGCAATTTATTTTGAATGGAACATCCCCTGAAAACTCAGGCTAAATAAGCATAAAATTCATAATTCCTTTTGGCCAATCAGAGGCAGCTCCAACTTTTGTTGCCATGTCTGTGGAACAGTCTGCAGCAAAGCATTATGGGATGTGTAGTCTTTTCTTCCCACCACAAGGAAGCATTGCTGCTCTGGATTAATGCACTGTGCTGCTGTTGGCTTACAGATTAGTATAGGGTTAAAAAAATGTACCAAATGCAGTGTTTCTGTTGGTTAGTACAAGATGCCTGTGTTAGCAGCCCTGGGGTGTAAGAATGACTCCTTATAACATGTGTTTCTTATATAAGCAGGATGATTAGAAATCGTTTAAAACAGGGAAACTTACTGATACCTTTTTCAATTATTATTTTTTTTCTCCATCCGTAAGCTGCCCTGATGGCTTTGAACATCTTTACACTGATTATACATTGTGCTAGCCATTTTATCTAAATCCGTATTTAGAATATACACATGGACTGAATTGTTGGTTCTTAAAAGGACTTTATTGGTGTTTTTTTTTTTATTGAAATCTCTTGATTAAACATAGAATTGCAGTATACACTTAATAAAAAAAATAACTTTTTTTTCTTTTTTTAACAAGCTGTGAATCACCATTTTGCATCTTCTAATGCAGAACATGACCAGTTACTTCCTATTAGTCGATTTAATCATAAACTAGAATCAATACAAATAAACCACTAGCTGGTAGATAGGTCTGTCATTCAGATTGTTGTGCCATAACTTGCTTTGCCACTTAACGGAGCTATATCTGTGCTTGATAGGTGCATCAGAAAGGTTGTTTTTCTTAAGTTGTTCACTCATGTTTGTCTCTCAGTCACCCTATGCACTTCATCACACCAGGCACATCCTGTGTCTGGTGGTGCTAATTCATAAGATTTTCATGGCAAGGTTACTGGAGTAGGTATCACAGCTTCATTTAGGTACAATATTTAGACTCTCCATGATGTTTCTTTAAATGAATTACCGTAGTTAAATATCCAATTACTCAACCTCCAATTTAAATTTCCTTTTCAAACATTAAAGACCATATTGTTGTATGAAATGTGGCTCTCGTGACGGCAAATGGGTTGGTGGAATTTAATGTGAAATGACTTGGGGAAGGTGCGAGTACTGTGAGCATGTGTGAGTAAATCACCTTCCACTTCAGATCTCTAGGATCTATCTTCTGTTCTGCCACCATGAACCTCCTGTGTGGTTCTGGGTTATTTCTCTTGGAATCATGTTATTAATGACAAAATGAGAGACAAACTTGAGAAGTGACCCTAAAAATAGCATTCCCAATGGGACGGAGCCCACTCAAGTTTCCGCCATCACAGAGGAGGAACTTCCTGTAGTATATTTGCAAGAGGAGGAACCATACACATGGGCACGTCTACTATGTATAGGAGGACTAGCAACACCCACGTCTACAGTTCAGCCGCATGCCTGGGCTGCTGAGGTAACCTAGGCCTGTGCCTAAGGAGACAAGTAGTACCATGTGGAAGAAAGATATTTTTAGTGGAAAAGTATACTAAGGTGTTGCTGTTAGTTTCCTGAGTAGACTTGCCTTCCATTTTCTGCCCTTTCCTCTGTTTTTGTGGTTAGTATGATATTACAGAAAATAGCGCGCCCACTAACGTTTCCACGATCAGAGGAGAACCGTCCTGTAGTTTAACCACAAGGAGAAGAACCAAAATTCTAGGAATGTCTACTCTACACGGAAGAAGCAGCAACACCAAAGTCTAGCGTTCAGCCACTGCTTTCATTGGTGAGATTTAATGATCTCCCTGTGGTAACCAAAGCACCATGTCTGGGCTGCTGAGGGATAGAGGGTAATCTAGGCCTGTGTCTAGGGAGATAAGAAGATCTATTTATGGTGGAAACTTATATTATGGTTGTTATTTTCCTGAGTATACTTGTCTCCCATTTTGGTTCTGCCCTTTCCTCGGTGGTGGTGGTGGTGGTGGTGGTGGTGGTGGTGGTGTATCCATATGATGTGCTACAGAAAATATCTCTTCTATAATAGCGCAAGTGAGATAAAACATGTGAGGCCACATTGTGAGTGTTCTCCTCTGTGTCTCTCACCTTTTTGTCTTGTTATTAATTCCTGAGCGACACTTGGAGATATGTGCAGTAGGAAGAGAACATTGCCCTCCACTCCATAACTGGCATTTTCAGCGGCATCATTGATCGTTTTTCTTTTCCTTCCCCCATAACTATACCTGGCATTTTTTACTTTGCTGCTTCATGTGATCAAAGCTCAGTTTTAGCCGAGGCCTGGATTATTTTCCCAATATAAATGTTATAGTATTCATACCCTAATGCTGCCAAGATCAGGTCCTTTGTTTGTATAATATGCTGCGTCACCCGCTCAGGCTATATATAAGTATTGGAACACACCCTTTAAAGTGCAATATCAGAGTACACAGATTTTTATGATGGATATTCTCTGAGCCAATAGTAACAAATTCACTAAATTTTAATCCTCCTTTGGTGCAGCTTATGATCATTGGATCAACGAATAAAATATAAAACAGTAATAGAAAGTGAAATTTTGTATAGTAGCCTTTTTTTTTGTAAGAACTACACTTGAAACGTATGCAACATGTCTTTAAACCATAAAGAATAATACAGCCTCTTATACCTGATGGGAGATGTTGAATACACGGGAAGTTTATAGCTGTACAGAATTTGGCATAAACATCTGTGACTGCTTTCATAAGGTCTAATGGAAGCTCATTAGTTTACAAGACAAAAGCTTCAATAATTTAACACATAAAAGAACATGGATGGCTGCAGTGAAACACAATTACATATAAAAACAACAAAAATAAAATTTAACAATAAAAAAAATACAATTATTAAAAATATATTATTTAAAAAAAAAAATGAAACCAGTCGATATTTAAATAGACTTTCACTCCAAAAGCAAGAGCATTAAACTGGTTACACATTGTACTAGCCATTTTAACTAAATACATCTTGAGATATACAATGGACTGAATTCTTTATTCTTAAAGAAAATCTGTAAATGTTTCTGTAGCATAAACCGGAGTAAAATGCGTGCACAAGCTTGATAACTTTTTTTTTTTTTTTCCAGTTGTCTTTCAGTTTCCTTAGATGGACGTAGGCATCATGGGGGGCATCCTAGGATGTATTTTCTGATTGTCTTGATTGGTTGACTAACAGACCATGTAATTAGGGGTTGCAGTAGCAAGAATGCAAAGGAGTCGTGATATAGTAAGTCAGCCTGGTTTTGAAAGCTTTTATTCCTAAGTAATACAGAGCTCCTTCTGTTTTTAAATATTATCTTTTAGATGACTACAAAAAATCCTTTTCAGTATCCCTTTAACTTGACTAATAATACATTTCTGTCTGTAACAGTGTATATACAGCAAGCTGATAGTAATTAAAGGGATTTCAACCATTTTAGAAGAGCAGGTTTTAAGCATCTAAAAAGTTGTTTTTGCATGAAAAATTTGAAGTAAGACCTGTATAGACATCAATGAAACAAGAAGTGCGCAGAGAAACTTTAGTCTGTAGGTCTCATTGGCTGGCAGAGAGTATTTACACTCCTAAACAACTTCTCCACATGATTTTCCACCCTCTAACTTATCGTTCAGAGAACAAACTGTGACTTTTGTAGTCCTTTAAACTTATGAATTTTTTTTTTATGTGTGCTCCGAGACCTTTATTTGAAAAAATAATATTTCTGAGATATTCACCATTTCCTCTTTGTGGCTCAGTATTTTTATATATACATTTGTTCTTAAAGGTTTGTTAAAGAAAACACGAGTGAGCAGCAAAACACATTTTCTTTTATTCGTTATGGGATTCATATTCTACTGTAGGTTATAACAGAATGGTACAATCATAAAACACAACATGACAACAAAGAAACAAATGAAGTGGCCCTGTTCAAAAGTTTACACACCTTTAGTACTTAATACTGTGTATTGTCCCCTTTAGCATTAATGACAGCGTGCAGTCTTGTGTAATAGTTGTCTGAGGCCCCTAATTCTTGCAGGTGGTATAGCTGCCCATTCATCTTGGCAAAATGCCTCCAGGTCATGAAAAGTCTTCGGTCGTCTTGCATGAACTGCACATTTGAGATCTCCCCAGGGTGGCTCAATGATATGAAGGTCAGGAGACTGTGATGGCCACCCCACAACCTTCACATTGTTTCCGCTGTAACCACTGGAGGGTCCCATGCGCAGCCTTCATGCAGAAGAATGCAAATTGTCTGCCAGTATTTTCTGATAACATGCTGCATTCATCTTGCCTTCAATGTTCACAAGATTCCCCGTGCCTTTAGAGCTCACCCCCCCCCCCCCCCCCCCCAAAACATCAGTGACCCACCTCCATGCTTCACAGCGGGGATTGTATTCTTTTCACTATAGATCTTGTTGACTCCTCTCCAAACATAGCGCTTATGGTTGTGACCATAAATCTCCATTTTGGTCTCGTCACTCCAAATTACAGTGTGCCCGAACCTGTGAGGCCTTGAAACAACCACACTGTCTTTTTCCGGATCAGCCTGTATTTCTCCTGAGGTTACCTGTGGGGTTTTTCTTTGTATTCTGGATGAAATTCTTCTGGCAGTTGTGGCAGAAATCTTTCTTGGTCCACCTGACCTTGGCTTGGTATGAGCTCCCCAAATTTTCCACTTCTTAATAAGTGATTGAACAGTCGTGACTGGCATTTTCAAGGCTTTCTATATCTTTTTTTTTTTTTTTTTATATCCTTTTCCATCTTTATGAAGTTCCATTGCCTTGTTATGCAGGTCTTTTGACAGTTCTTTTCTCCTCTCCATGGCTCAGTATTTAGCCTGCTCAGTGCTTTCACGTTAGAGCTAACAAACTAATTGACTATTTAGACACTAATTGCAAATTAAAAAGCCACAGGTGTGGGAAATTAACCTTTAATTGCTATTTTAACCTGTGTGTCACCTTGTGTGTCTGTAGAAAGGCCAAACATTCAAGGGTAGGTAAACTTTTTTGATTTTCTGTTATTATGATCTAAAAAATGAGCCAAACACCTATGTGATCATAAAATGTCTTCATATGATCACTATCCTTCAATAAAAGCCTTTTTTTTTTTTTTTTTTTTTTCTTTTGCACGATCATTCATATTTTCAGAATGAATGCCAAAATTTCACAATTTCTGCCAGTTTCTGTCTCATCACTGTCCTGGGTCTGCCCCTCTCCCAGGCTCTTTATTTCTCATCTTGTCTCATCAGGGCTGAAGGAGTGTCCGGCTTTCCTGCCCTTAGCAGATATTCAATTTAGGTTCTTTCTCCTATGGGTGAGATATGATGGGTGTAGGCACATTGGTAACTGTAGAAAATAAAGGCGTGTCAAATCCACAATAAATTGAACAGGAGGATACTCTGCAATAGACTGCAGATGGAGATTTCCTAGCCAGAAAAAAACATATTCTCCAAACCATCTCCATTACTTCCCAGACCCCTATTCTTGCGTGACCTTATAAACAACCTATAGAATGCACTGGCAGTTGTAGATGCCACATTCTGATTATGCAAACACAACCTTACTGTGCATTTAGAGTCTTCTCCAACCTCAGAAAGTAAAACGGCAGAAAGCATAATCAAAGATACCATAGTAGTATAATTGCATATAAAATGTAATAAAATATGTATTTCTTTATTTTGCACTCTTTAAAAAAACATGCTTTTAAAAATATGCAAACTTTTTTTTTTTCTTTTTCTTCTAATCAATGACCACAGTGGCCATTTTCAGGGAAGAGCCAGATCCAAGTGTCGGGATGTGTTAAAGGACATGGGACACAACTGTTTTGTTTGTTTGTGAGCCATACCATGTAGGGTCATCCAAGATGGGCAGGTCATAGCAGAGAGGTTAGACGGATCACGGTCCACTGGAGAAGGAACTGGCAACCCACTCCAGTATCTGTGGCATGAAAGCCTTATGGATTACCACAACCATACACAAGATGCGCCCGGTGTGTTGCAGTCCATAGGGTCACAGAGAGTTGGACACAACTGAATAATAGATGAAAACAAACCTTTTGAAACCACACTGTTTATTATATAAGCATTTCATCAGAAAGTAAACATTTATTTTAATAATTCTAATGAATGTATCATTTTACACAGCCAATCAGAGATGAACGCTTATGCCCATCTAGCATCTAAACCAATCAGAAATAAGGTAGCTGGCGATACGAGGAGTGCTTCTTGGTGTACTACTGTTGGGCCACTATTCTACTGTCAATTTGTCAGTTTTAATTAAAAAAAGGTTGTTTACATGAATGAAATAAGAGCTACCATGTGTAGTAAGAGAAGTGCAGTTAAGAAAAAAGCGGCTGCTGACGAAACATGTATAAGGGACAGTCCATGTGATTTAAAATCTCATAACTTATTGTATTTTTAGGTTCATCTTACATTTTAGTTCTTATGGGATCAGTGGTGGCACTTCTTTCGCGCGCCGAGAACTGCGTTCTGATGATGCTCTGCGCTCCAGCCTGCATCCTATCTGCCCCATCTCATATTTACTGGACCTGCTTGCTGGAGGCTGCCAAGGTAAGGGGCTGACAGTGTGCCATGTGGGCATGTGTCACTAGGATATAGTATGTAATGTCACTGTCATTGTGTGCATGTGTCACTAGGAGCATGTTGCATTGCATGTTTATAACTACATGTCACGGTCAATGCAATGCAACATGCTCCTAGTGACACATGCACACAATGCCTGGCCCATATGGCACACTGTCAGACCCTTACCTTGCCAAGCAGGTCCAGTAAATATGAGAGGGGGGGCCTCTGTGGCAGATGGGATGCAGGTGGTAGCGCAGAGCAGGATAAAAAAAAAATGAATCTACAGTATTTTTGTTTTTCAGACTCTTGTACACACTTTGTATAAAACGTTCCAAGTATGGTGTGTTGTGTCTGACCTTTAAACTCTACAGCTTCTCATCTGCATTATTTAATTAAGATTTTCTTTTGGGTTTCACAGAACAAAACTGAATTACAACCCTCCAAAACACGATGGGACCATTTACCGAATTGAACTGGAAGGGATTTCCGTTTCTATTATGCAAGAAATCCTGGACTATCTTTTCAGTGGGCAGGTAAGGGGTCCCCATAATGCAGGATATTTCCCCTTTTAAGGGACAAGGACCTCATAACTTGGAAAATAGTTGCTGCAAAAATGAATAATCATAATTAAATATTTTAGAGGAAAGAAAAGTACACCTATAGTCCCCATTTTAATGTAATGATCATAGGCACGGATAAGGACCAGAATGAAAGGATATTCCTTTCCCTGCATTTAAGTATATACCAAGTGTCATTGAGGATAACAACCTTATGTTATTATTGGGCTACTGTGTTATAATTCTGTTGTAGGATATTGAAGAGTATGATACTCCTTATTTTAAATGTTGGTGTTTTGGTATTTTTATATATATATATTTTTCTTATGATGCAAATAAAAGTTAAGTTTTAATTACTGGTCCTTAACTATGCCTTAATTATTACATTAAAATAGGTTCTATAGGTGTACTTTTCTTTCATCTAAAGATTTAATTATAAGTGTTTATGGCGCTGAATTGGTCTCTATTTTTGTGCCCATTTGTTACTGTGGCTGGCTTTGTTTTAAATATCTCTAAAACTTTACATTGTATTCTTAAAAAAACAAAACAAAGCAGCACTGTTCTTAATAAAAATAAAGTTTAAATCTAATATTTTCAAATGTATGCTTTGTGAGCTTGTTGTCTATTTTAATGTGTGTTCCATTTGTGTCTACAATGTTTGTGTCTGTTTCTCCAGATCAGGCTGAGTGAAGAGACGATCCAAGATGTTGTCCAGGCAGCCGATCTCCTGCTTCTCACAGACCTCAAGACTCTCTGCTGCGAGTTCCTGGAAGGTTGCATCGCCGCAGAGAACTGCATTGGCATCAGAGATTTTGCTCTACATTACTGCCTGAACCACGTTTACCACCTGGCCACAGAGTTCATGGAGACCCACTTCAGAGACGTCAGCAGTACTGAGGAATTCCTCGAACTGGGTCACGTCAAGCTAAAAGAAATCCTGTCTTTGGAGAAACTCAATGTGGGGAATGAGAAATACATATTTGAGGCTGTAATAAGATGGCTATCCCATGACCTGGAAGTGAGAAAAGTATGTTCTATTTTTAAATAAATACTTTATTAATTTAATAATTGTAACTGATATTTCTCTGGTGAGAAATGTAGCGTTTAAAACATACATTTGAAGTTTAGTGTTTTAAGACTTCAGCAAATATGCTTCTCTTCATCCATTATCAGGTGTAAGAAAATATCTACTTAGGAGGCTGTCCTGATGGGAGTCTATCTACTTCACTGCAGGGCTGTTCCTTCCTTTCTACTGGACACTTTTTAATAGAAGGTGGAGAAAAGCAGCTCTGCTCATTCCAGAGCACTAACTTTCTCCTTATCCCTCCACCCCCCCTGAATGATGTATTGTCTTTGGATTGGTGGCCACCCAGAGGGGAATGCTTTCTGAACATGCATACCTTACTTACAGTATAATAGTGGGAGGTGACTAGAAAGGCTATTTGCATACAGCTCATGTTACACTACTGCCTGCTACTAATAAAAGATGGTCAACTAGACGTCTGGTTCATGTACTGGCCGCTCTCCTTCCCAATCCACTGAATCTCTAAGTTTAGAATTGGGTGAGGGGCTATAGAGTAAGTGGTATAGTTTGGATCGGGAATTCTGCAGTGAATGTGCCTTTGCAAGGATGTCAGTCGTTTCATTAAACATTAGCACAAGGGTTAGACGAAAGGAAGTTGGGCGTCTGCATCTAATGGAGCCAGTTTATATTTAGGCTAGGAAAAGATGTCGTTATTTTTCGTCGGGAGTTGAGTTTCCCTTGGTGCGTGATGTCTACTGGGCACATTTCAGACTTGAGTTGGGTGGTTACAGTGTATTGTGGGTTAGAGTGGTCAAGGGGAAAATGGTGGTAGAGATAAAGTTTTATTCCAAAATACAAATTGCAAAATGTATTCAAGTAGAATCAGAGATGTCTTGGTGTCTTTGGGAGACTGATTACACAGTATATATTATATATATATATATATATATATATATATATATATATATATAATCTGTATGACATTTTTGACACCTGGTATGACCCTTTATTTAGGTGTTAAATGTCTCTCTTTCTTATGCCAAATAAAGGTACATATGGATTGCAGTAATTTAGTGGTAAAACATAGGCACAAGTGTATGGGGATTGACTGCATAATATATAAAAGGGTTGGAAGAAGATACATTTTAACTGTATTGGCTTGACTGAGCCAGGATAATGAAAGAGACTGCCGTCCGTAAAGGTCCTGGTGAATTTTGTGCCACAGGTTTATGAAATTGTTGTGAAATTATGAAAAAAATTGTGAGTACGTTTTTTGAAAGAAATGCACCTAGATATTTAAGTTTTTAGAGCATTTGTAATTAAATGGGTCAAGTTTGACTAAGGGAGTTGCAGGTTGACTGGGTTAGGGCTAGATATAAAGCCTCCAATTTTGACATTGATCTTAAAGTCCAATAGACTACTAAAAGTAGTTAATAACTTCATCCGATAGTCTATAGAGAGAAGGTTTGGAGATTGTAAAAAGGACATAACCAGCAAATTGAAATAATTTGTGTTCCTTATGTCGTATTTAAGGGTTGTGTCTGACCGTATAGGTAAAAACTTCCATGTTCAGAACATACAGGAGGGAGAGAGAGGGCATCCATGTCTGGCTCTTGGAAATCCGAAGGGGAGAGGATAGGGTGCCAATGACTTTGACCCTGGGCTTTGGCAATTAATACGTGGGCAAAATATTTTGGACGCAACTGAAGTATTAGAGTAGCCTGCCTAAAAAACAAATTTTATTCTGTCAAACGCTTTTTGATATCTGTGGATAAAAGGATCAATGACATTTTCATTTATGTGAGTTGATAAATATATGTAGCCCTTTGATAGTATTATCTGTAGCCTCCCGGCCAGGTACAGTGCACCCTGATCAAGATTAATTTGGGAGAGAAGGATCTAATAGGAGAGTCCAGTGTGTCTACATCTTCAGTTTGCAATTGCGGAATCATTGATTTTGAAGGTATGCATTTAGAGAATCTGTGCTTGTATCAGTGCCGTGTGATATTAAGTTTTATATAATTGGTGTTAAAATTTCCAAAACGCTTTGGCTCTTGAAATCTAATAGCCCAAAGTGTGTCCCCCAATTCCTCCCTAATACAATGTTTACAGAATCTCTCCTTTTTGTAGGGCCCTGGCTAAAAGATAGCCTATTTGTTTCTCTATTCATAGTAGGTTTGTCTTGGGTGCAAGTATTGTCTTTTTGTTATGAGAAAGCATATCTTTTTAAGATCATGTCTAACTTTTATTTTTGTTTTACTTCTGTTTCTCAATCCAGTACTTTTTATTTTGTATTTTTGTTTAAGGGAGTGTATAAGATAATTATTATACTTTTTCCAGTTTGGAGGCTTTTTACTTCAGGACTCGTTTGTGTATCTCCCACCATGTGTAAGGGGAGGCCTGACTGGGGTATTCCCTCTGAAGTGGTGTACATTTTCTGTATTGAAGTCCCGGAAATTTTTATCTTTTAACAGGTATTCATGAACTTTCCAAATTATACATGGTTTATACGCTTTGCCTGAATTGGGTTACGGTCAGATGAAGTTATTGAATGAATTGTTGAGGACGTAGGGCGACGTATGGCGTCTTGTTTAAGGAAGATATGGTCTAATCTGGATTGTGCATTATAGGAGTAGAAGGTGTAAATTTTCTGTGTTGCCATATTCAATGTGCTATATATACAATTAGGGTGTAGTGAATTAACAACGCTCTGAGCCTGGCTAAAGTAGAGGAAGGTATAGATGAGCTGCCATGGGATTTATCAATAGAGTGGTTAAGGGGCATGTTAAAGTTGCCTCCAGGTATTGGGCTACCATTTTGAACTCCTGAAGAGTTTCTAAGGTGTTGGTAACTAAGCTTACTTATTTTATGTTCGGAGCATATATTCCAGCAATGGAAACAATATTACTTATGGTGTACCCTTTTAGGAAAATACATCTCCCTTATGGGACTTTTTTTTTATGTCAGAGGAATGATGAAATGATGTGAGGACACTAATCAGTATCACTCCATTTTTTTTCAGGGCCCAAACTAAGATGTGATGTTTGATCATGTTTATTTGTCCGTTTGGGCTCCCTGCCTTTGTGAAAATGAGTTTCTGGCAGAATTGCAAAGCTTCCTGTCAAGTGATTGAATTCTGCCAAAGCAAGTGCGTTTTTTGGGGTGTGGAACCCCTTGCAATTTTGTTTGTCCACTCTAGTACACAACCACATTGCAATCCTCATTTTTCTAACTCAAGGTACAGTTGTGGTCAGATACGGCTCCACACCCAAAGTCTACACAACATCAACCGTAGAGAATTTGCACCAAGGACTGGATGAAAGTAGATAAAACAATGTTTGTTTGTTTGTTTTTGTTTTTTAATTCTATTCTGTTTTGTAAAAAATGTAATACTTTTTTTATTTTTTTGTTTAACTAAATAGAAAATGGAATAACAGATAAGCATCTCTTGATCTGTGTAATCTACACCTATTTTCTTTTTTGCTTTGAAACCGTATCCTTGTTTCATTTTACTCCGCACTTTTTCCTAACCCAGGCATGCTGACTAATACTAGAGACCTGCTGTTGTCTAAAATGGGATTGAATACTTTGTGCAACAAAAAATTGGAGCAGCACCCTGCTAAGACTCTAATTTTAACAAGATGTGTTTTGAGATATTTTATGTAAACCCAAATGTCCTTCTGAGTCAGCCTTCCTACCCCATTTTCCTCTACTCTGAATTTTTTTTCCCCTTTGAGTCAGAATTGTGTGTTATGCTACTAGCGACTTGCCCGTCAAAAATGACGGGGCAATGAAATTTGAAGCCATGGGAATGCTGTTTGACACACAATGTAAACCTTTTAGTACTCTGGGGATCTTTGGCACTCATAGCGTGGCTCACCATGAGCGCCAAAGGTCTCCTCTTGTCTACTTTTGCTCCTCTGAGCCCCTTCGTCACTCATCATAAAGAAAGATATATATTTATCTATGTTTAGTTAACTAATAATGAATTTTTTAGTTCTTGAATCAATTAATATACTTTACCTTTTTCTAATTAATATATCCAGCAACCAATATCCTGAAAAACTAACAATCTGTTTGCATTTTCCGGCAGCATACAATGTCCAGTTTGACTGTTGGTGCCCTGATGATAAAGTGTAATGAATGTCCCAACTGTACACTAGAAATAGGCTGCGTGCGCGAAGGAAATTTGTTGGTTTAGTTGTGTAAAGCGCCATTGTAGATTCGTAATGTTATTAATGTGTTACGTGGCTCGAAGCATTTTCCGTTATTTGTAATAGTGTATTTTGTACGTTCCTATGTAAAAGTTAGCAGTGTTTTGTGTGGTCTGGGGTTGTGTAGCCTCGTTTTTAATCTTTTTTTTTTGGTGGCCATTTTTTTTTTTCGCTTAGGCAATTTTTTTAAATTTTTTTTTCAAAGTCCCACGTCTCGTATTTATTTATTTATTTATTTTCTAAGTTCCACGTTTGTCAAGTGCTTGGAGGCTAAGGCGATCCCGCGTTTACTAAGTGTTTGGTGTGAGGCGAGCAGGCAAAGAGCGCCTTTGGCGCGCAGTGCCTTTGTGCTGTGAATTTTAGTGCCTTCACAGCTTGCCTCGCTACGTGAGGCTCGCAGGCGATGAGCGACATCTCGCAGTTGAACAACTATTATATGTGATAACAACAGTATGTAGATATTCTAGTTTAGCACTAAACAAAAAAAAAATCAATATTTGGAGTACAAATATTAATTCTAGCTTTTAAAATTAACATTTGAATCCATCATCGTAGCTTTTCTCCACTTCCTATGAAAGTATTAAAATTAGTCCAGATGTGCATAATCTTATACCACATTAGCAGCAATTTATGTCTTAAAGCATTTCTAATTACAACAGTACATGTATTTTAGGGCTGCCATGGTGGATTTCCTATGCATTGAGTGCTGAGTGCTATTTATTTTTTATACCCCCACGTGGTTGGAGGGGAATTTGGGTTTTTATTGGCGAGTGAGTTTATCTTTTAATGTTTGACTCTTTCTTCCTGCAAGTGCTTGTTCAGAAGTAGAGAGTTACACTATAAACTGCAAATGTGGCTTTCCTCTCATGCACTGGACAGGAAGGATAACAATCATTTTATCTAAAATGATTTTATGTTCATAACTTGTGTGTTGGTGTCATTCAGTCATGTCCGACTCTCTGACTTCATGGACCGCAAAACACCATGCTGATCCACTTGGTATTCATGGCAGAGATACTGGACTGGGTTGCCAGTTCCTTCTCCAGTGGGCCACAGCATACAGCTCCTAGTATTCCTAGGTGGTCTCCCATCCATGTACTGACCTGGCCGAACCCTGCTTAGCTTTCAGGGTGGTGTGACCTCATGATTCCCTGACTGAAATTGAACCCAGGTTGCATTGATGAGAGCACCGAATCCTAACCACTGGACCACCAGGGAAGCGTTCATAACTTACATAGATGCTAATTTTGTTAGTTTGTTGCATGCCTAACAAAGTTGCAGTTTTTGCTAAACTGCAGTGTTCCTTTTAGGGACTATTAGTTATATAAAGGATTAACAAAATGATTGAGGTAAATATGGTAAACCGTGTATTATTGCTTGAACAGGTTCACATGAAGGAAGTGACATCTGCCTTATGGGTGAGTGGCCTTGATACCAACTACCTGCGTGATCAAATGATGAACGAGCCTTTGGTTCGTGAGATGGTGCGAGAGTGCAATAACATTCCTCTGACACCGGGGCTGCAAGGAGAGGCCATGCTGGCATCCTTCAAACCCCGGGGGTACTCTGAATGCATTGTGACCGCAGGCGGAGAAGAAAGAACGTAAGTCCTATGATGTGGGGATGCAAAATTATTATTTTAATATCTCACCATTTATTATAAATGTAATCTATTATTTATTATTTTTATTTGTAACGTGCCAACATATACAGCAGCGCTGTACAGGGGTTAAGTACTTGGCAAAAACAAAATGAACACCTTATAAAGAATGGAGGGTCCTGTTTTTGTGCTTAAAATCAAATGTACATAGAGCTTGTTTCCAACACACTGACACAAGATTGAAGACTTACAATCTAACGGTAACTACAATCAGTAATTGTATCTGAGAATAATTGTTTAATAAAATGCTAGTTTTAAAGGATCACAGGTCCTGTAGGAACCTTACTGGCCAGTAGTTGTTGCAGTAATTCCACAGCACCGGTCCAGCCCTCTTTCCAAGCGCTCTACTTTTACGTATTCAGCTTTTAGCCACTTCACTTGCACAAATGCAGTCTTTTCCCTGCGCTTTTCATACTCCAGATCACTCTCCAGTACCTTTTTTACGTTTTTTGTTTTTTTATATATCTTGAATAAAAAGATTCCTCTCCTGGATTCTTCCAGCCACACAGACTCTCTGAGACCCACTTGGTTTAGCAGACTGACTCTCACAGTCCTCCCTGGCCCAACTATACCTGCTGCCTAATTTTTTATTTTTTTTTCCAAGTCCTGATTGTGTGGTCGTTTGTAACCGATTTGTGAGGCACCGTAGAGCCTCCACCTGTGCAAATGCGGCCTTTGGTGCTCCTTGCCAGCAGCTTCGGCCCTCTCTTCTCGAGGGCCGCAGTTGCGGCAGGCTCGCTACGCTTCACGAGGATCCGCATTGGCGGCCTGCAATGAGCCTGTGGCTCATTGCAGCTGACATGGGAGCCTCCAGCTCCGCAAATGCGGCCCCTCGCTTTGCGAGGGTCCGCACTTGCGGTTGGAAAGTTGTAGGGATGAGCGCCTATGGTGCTCATCTACACCAGCTCAAGGAGCGCCTTTGGTGCTCCTTTGCCAGCAACTGCGGCCCTCGCTTATAATTTTAAAGGTGTTAATTCTACTTTGCACAGCCTTCTTTATGGTCCAGCTCTTGCATTATTATGTTATTAATGGGAACACCATAGTTCTGACTATGCAGACCTTTGATATTTATCCCAACAATATTTATTCATTCTTTGAATAACCCACCCCGGACAATATAACACCTTGTTGCACTACTTTTGTTATCTTGAACCATTTGGTTGTTCCATGTTTGGTTCAGATCGTGGCTTCTTGGTCCATATAAAGATTCCTCAGTGGCTGAGATGGTCCGGTACCCCCATTTGCAAAGCACTTGCCACATTTTGTTGTAATCCACACAGTCAAAGGCTTTAGAATAGTAGCTCTTAGTCCATATATTGTTGCAGCTGAGCTTGCAGGGTCTTAAGCATTGCCTTTCTGACAGGTGAAATGCGTGCAATTGTTCGATAATAAGAGCACTCTTTGGCACTGCCTTTTTGTGGAATCAGAATATAGAATGACCTTTTCCAGTCTACTGACCACTGATACATCAATTCCTGCAGCCTTGTTGTCAGCAAGATATCGTAGGGCCCATCTCCCTTCACTGGCTCCAGCTCATTGGACAAACTATTGAGGTTATCAATGCTGTTAAAATCCTGTAGATCTCTTCAAGAAAATTTGGGATATCTCCTGACTTTCCCATTCCGTTATTTTCTTTTTCTTTACATCGCCCATTATAGAATGTCTCCTTGTCTCTTCTTGCTTGCATTCAGTTGGCCAAATCTTTTTTTCATTTCCATTACCTTTCACTTTCCTTCTTTCCTGGGGAAACTTTCAAAGCCTCATCAGAAAGCCAGTTTGCCTTATTCGTTTTCTTTCTTTTGGGGATATTCTGTGTTTGCTGTTTTCTGGACAAAGTGAAAAAACTTCTGTCCTAAGTTCTTCAGGCATTCTATCTTCCATGTCTAGTTCCTTAAAGCTATTCTTTACATCCTGGCTATTCAGATGGGATATTGTTTATTTTGTATCTGCTTGGTCTCACTTATTTTCCAGCTCTTCCTTATTTTAATTCTGAACTTTGCAAGAAGGCGCTTATGATTTGAGCCACACTCCGCTCCAGATCTTGGTTTTGCTTAAATATATAGAGCTCCTCCATCTTTGGCTGCAAATTATATCATCCATCTAATTTCCATATTGTCCATGTGTAGAATTGTTTTTCGGAGGCTGTTGGAAGAGGGTGTTTGCTATGACCAGAGAATTATCTTGATAGAATTTTATATTAATCTCTGACCTACTTCATTTTGTACTCAAACTTGCCAGTTATTCCAGGTATCTTTTGGTTCCCTACTTTATTGTATCTTTTCATTAAAACAAAATAAGGATCTTCTCTGCGACCATGTATTGTAAAATCCAGATTTTCACGCTTTTGGATTGGCTGTTTTTTCTAAGTACGTGTAAATGTATCTTCAGGTCACGGAAGCCATTGGCGGCAGTGCGATGTATGTGTCCTCTTTATGATCGGAACAGACAACTTTGGATTGAGCTGGCTCCTTTAAGTACACCTCGAATCAATCATGGGGTTCTGTCTGCAGGTATGTTACTGACCATGGAAAAGGAAATAATGTGGAAAGGGTCTGATTTATTTAAGGTCACACAACTGAGACTGGATTAACAAGACACCACAAAACTACTGTAACCTAATTCTCATTGCCCCCACTCATTCACAATCCCCTCTTTAGTCCATCATGAATACCCCAATAAGAACTCTACCTGGTGGTCCCTGTTCTTATGTTCAGTTTTTGTTACTTGTTTTTACATTTGCAGAGGGATTCCTGTTTGTACTTGGGGGTCAAAACGACAAAAGTGAAACCTTAAACTCTGGGGAACTGTATGATCCAGATGCCAACTCCTGGAGTTCTCTGTGCCCAATGATTGAGGTGAGGGCTGCCTGTTGTCATAGTGGTAATTCTGATACTACACACACTAGAACTTATGATATATGATTTATCCAGTCACACAAAACATGCTACAGATTTTCTAAACACATATTTATGATTTAAAAAATGTGTCTTTTTAAATTGTTAAAGTAAAGAATTGGGGCGGTAATTTTACAGGATTCACCTCCAATATGTACATGTGGTACACTTTTTTTTTTTCTTTCTTTTTGATTCTTCACTAGGGTCACCTGTGATAGATATTCTTATAATGACCACTGTAGCCTTCTTGGTTTCTCTATTTGATTTAACATAAAATATGAGTATTTTACAGTCTGAACATACTCTGCATTTTATATAAAATATATATTCTTCTTGACTTGGCTTCCTCCTTGTCAAAACTGAATGGCTTTTTTTAATTGTAAATTCACTTAGTCTGAAATTCTTGTGATGAAAAGTGCATTTTGAGGAGGGAGAAGAGCGACAATACAGCCTATATTCTGTACAATTGCTCCCTCTCCAAAGCATTAAGGACTGCTATAATATTGGAAACTTTACATGTTTAAAGTAGGTAATACATTAAAATAACTTTATCAGCTGTGTAAACCCTGAGAGTAAAAGCATTTTTTTTGAAAATCTTAGATTTCATATCCCCTTCTGTACAGGGATTTCTAAGATGAACTGGAGCCTAAAGGATAGTTCTAGTGGAGGATGCTTGATTTAATCTTATGTGCCACTACATAGTAGCATAATTGAATAAAGATTATAACTGCACCCAAGGTTTCTTCCCTGTGTCTTTCCTTCCTTCCTCGTTCGAACTTTCTTTCCTTCGTTCGTACTTTCTTTCGTTCCTTTGTTCTTTCTTTCGTTCCTTTGTTCTTTTCTTTCGTTCCTTTGTTCTTTTCTTTCGTTCCTTTGTTCTTTTCTTTCGTTCCTTTGTTCCCTTTGTTCTTTTTTTCCGTTCCCTTGTTCTTTTTTTCCGTTCCCTTGTTCTTTTTTTCCGTTCCCTTGTTCTTTTTTTTCGTTCTTTTTTTTCGTTCTTTTTTTTCGTTCCTTTGTTCTTTCTTTCCGTTCCTTTGTTCTTTCTTTCCGTTCCTTTGTTCTTTCTTTCCGTTCCTTTGTTCTTTCTTTCCGTTCCTTTGTTCTTTCTTTCCGTTCCTTTGTTCTTTCTTTCCGTTCCTTCGTTCTTTCTTTCCGTTCCTTCGTTCTTTCTTTCGTTCTTTCCTTACCCAGTAATAGTGACTTGTATTTTCTGAAGCACTGGCTGTCTGTCTTGTTGCATTTACATTAATAACATTTTACTGATGTGCATCTTTACATTTTTATTATTGAATGATTTAGGAAAGACATAGCTTTGGTCTTGTGGAAATTGATGGCGTGATCTATGTCTTGGGAGGAGAGGATGGTGACCGTGAATTAATTTCTATGGAGTCGTACAACATCTGTACCAAAACATGGAGCGAGCAGCCAAACATGACCATGGTTAGAAAGGTGAGAACCTCCAATTAGTACGGTGAGGATGAAGTAACCAAATACTAATTATTGCTATTCTTTCTCAATTCTAATGCTTCAAAGCACATAGTATAAATGATGAATTGTCCATAAAGTCTCTTGTGTTTTAAAGACCAGACCTACTGAAGAATATCTGTATTACAGTTATGGAACTTGTGTGGTTCCCCAGGTGCTGATCCATGTTTGAGGAGCAGAGGAGTTATTAGAATAAAATTGTTTTTTTTTGTCCTTTTTTATTTTATTATTATTTTTCTTTATTTGTAAACATATTCCTTAGCACTATAAGGGGTTTAAATACAAGATAAACAAACTTTTTAAAGCATTGCAAAAAAATTGAGGGCCTGGTCTTTTAGCTTAAAATCAAACGTAAATAGTGCTTTACCTAAAGCACCAATCAAAATTGAAAACTCTCAAACTTGTAATCTATCACTGAAGCTGAGATGTGTAATCTGATTGGGTGAAAATATCAAGAACCAATTATAATACAGCTCCGGGTCTAAATTGTGACACATCCATTTGTGTTCTTCAGCAGCTCACATTGGTCTTATGGCGCTAAAACCTTTTCTCATGTATTTGAATTTCTATAGTCGAGCAACTTGTGTTTAAGGGAAACTTTCACTGTCTTGAAGGCCAATTCCCTATTGTAATTTGATATTTTAAAAGGATCAAGATAATTGGCAGTATAGGCAAGCCCGGTGTATGAAAAGAATGCCATAACTGAAATGGCCTTTTCTGTCATTTTTGTAAATACTCCAAAACATATAATGCAAAAAAAAATAATGTTTTATTTAAAACTCTTCTTTAAAACCTATGCTGGAAAATTATGGATTGTTTTTTTTTGTTATCAAAACCGTAATGCTGAGGATATTCCACTATTAAACCTTAAAAGGACATTTAGTAGTTTCTTTGATGCATATTAAGATATAAAAATTCTACAGAAACAAAAGAGAGGCTTTGACTGTGTTTGGTCTGACTTGTGAATTGAAACAGACTTGAGAGATAGTGTTATCCAATGGTAATATGTGTTTGCTTAGCTAGTTGTACCTTCAAAAAGAATGGTTATAAAAATATGTGTCTCTGTACAATATGGACGTGGCCTCCTTGCTCAGTGTGCCTTAGGGAGACCAGCTGCACCTCCCTGTCTGGGATTTGCTGTTTCTTCTGTTCAGGGTAGAATTGCCTGGTATTTCAGGGCTGGATCTCTTTTGAGTGAGACCAGTCTGATATACTACAGGATATTTCTCCTTGTGAAGGGCACACATGGCTAAAAGAGGCCGCTCTCGGAGTAGGTGACCAGGCCTATAAAACAAACCTTCTTGGCTATTGTTCATTCTCAGGTGAATCATTTTTGAAGTCTCTCTCTCTCTCTCTGTATAAAACAATAGATTAATCCTTTTATAAAATATATTAATACAAGTTTCTAAAAGCTTGCTGGGAAGCATATGGTTATAGTTAATGGTTTATTTATTGCTCTACATGACAATGCACAGGGAACTAATATGACATTTTACTGTTTTGGTATAAAAGACACCTGCTTTGTTCATACAATAGTTTTTTTATGTTTAATAACTGATTAATTTGCTCATTAGTGATTTCAGCAAATACACATCTCTCCACCACCTGCTCGGACATATTACTTTGCAGCTGGCGCACTTTTGTTGACTTTTTATTTTGCTTTTTGGTTTCATTATAGATCGGCTGCTACGCTGCAATGAAAAAGAAAATCTATGCAATGGGCGGAGGCTCCTTCGGGAAGCTGTTTGAGTCTGTCGAATGCTATGACCCCAAAACACAGCAGTGGACGGCAATATGTCCATTGAAAGAGAGGAGGTGAGGCTGGCGCTGCATTCACTTGTACACTCTGAGGCTGAAGCACCAAGTGTGACGCTGCTAATGACTGATTCTCTGTGCCCCTCTGCTTTTTTAGATTTGGCGCTGTTGCATGTGGCGTTGGGCTGGAGCTGTATGTGTTTGGCGGGGTTAGGAGTCGTGAGAATGAGTCTCAGAACAGTGAAATGGTGGCCTGTAAATCTGAGTTTTATCATGACGATTTTAAACGGTAAACTTTTTCAGTATATTTATTTACCTTTTTTTTGGGGGGGGGGACTGTTTGCTATTAAATATTTGTAATTTTAATGGCATAAAATTTGCATGTACTCTAGGATCTGATGTGTTGTAATTCTTATCAAAGGTCGCTCTGTCTTTTTCACAGCAGTTAGGAGCAAAAGGGGAGAGGGGGTCACACATACTCACTATTATAATTATTTTTGCAGAACAATATCCGTTTTCCTACTTGTAGCACTTTGGTTTTTAAGCATTTATATATTGGAGAGAAGCTGGAAATCTCGGGAGGGGGCTTGCAAATGAGCCCACAATGCATTTTCACTCATCATTATCACCAAATTCTGCATAGTTAGAACTATGGTGTTCCCAGTAGTAACATACGGATGTGAGATCCGGACCATAAAGAAGTCTGAGCACCGCAGAATTGATGCCTTTGAATTGGGGTCATGGAGAGTCAGAAACAACTAAACAACAATAAGGATAAGTAGAACGGGTTAGAGGGGCAGCTGTAGGAGCATATTCCAGTGATTGGGATATGCATATGGCTGCCTAGATTACTTAAAGGGATATAGAATGCAAAATTGTGTAGGACACATTTTAAAAGTTTTTTTTTTTTGTTTTTTTTTTTTTGGTACAAAATAGAGTACGGCAAAAGTTAAAAACTGAAGTGTGTGTGTGTGTGTTTTCAAATTAAAATACTTTAGTGCAAAAAATCTATAGTTCTAAAAACCTGCTTTTACAAAATAAAAATGCTTACCAGAGTGTTCAGCGTTTCTGGCAATGTGCGCTGCCCCCAGGCCTTGGATTAGGCTACATGTCCCTGGATCCTGTGTTAAGTGGGCTATTTCAAACCTCATATGCCTATCGCTACCCAGAATCCTTAGGCACTATGGAACCACTGTTCACTAAGTAATGCTATGCGAAAACTGGTCTCAGGGCCTGCTTGAGACACAGATAGAATAAGAATGCTTTTTCTTTACGTTTTTATGTATACAGTGAGGGGTATTTTTAACCACTTTATACCCATTGTAACGTGTGTTGTGTCTGGTCTGTGTCCGGTAACAAACTATTGAACTATAAGAGGTGGCTCAACACTGCCATCTAGTGTGGGTTCAATGGCCTTTTTTTATTCAAAGGTAAAGTGCATTTCAAAACCTGTTTGTCTTTAATTTGAAGCAACCCCATCCTTATTTATTACTAGCGACTTGCCCGTAAAAATGACGGGGCAATAAAAAAGTATTGAAATGCTGTTTGTCACACAATGTGAGTGTACTGTGTGCCTCAACTTTATAGACCCCTCTAACACACTAATGCACGCATGTAGTAACACTATGTGCCATGAGGGTCATCCAGGACCCTCATGACACAAAGTGTAAGCACTACACTATTTTCACCCGGTCTCTTATGGGTATCTATACAGACCCTCATAAGCCTCTATTTAACCCCATTAGTCCCATAAGGGTATATAAAGACCCCCATGGGACAGTTAGAAGCCTAAGATTAACCCCATAAGTGCTATGAGGATCCTCCCAGGACACTGCATTATACCCCCCAATAAAACATTAAATCTAAACTAACCCCCCTCTACACTAACCTATTAACACATACACTACCTACCTACCTACCTGCTAATAAATCCCCCCACCCCACTAATTACATAAAATAAAAAAGCTTAATTCACAGAAAATAAAAAAGCTACTTTACAGAAAATAAAAAAGGTACACTAGCCCCCCCCCCCCCTCACTACTGAAAAAAAAAAAGTAACCACCTGAAAAGGAAATGCATACAATATATACATTACAATACAAATAAAATACAATACTCCCTATGTAAAATACATTAAATCCTATGTAAAATACATACATATCCCTCTATCTAAAATACATTAATTCCTATCTCTAGATACACAAACCCTAAATCTAACCTAAAATAGAATAATTAAGACCACTTACCTTTGCAGATGTCACTTCAGATCGCCACCCTAGGGAAAAAAACAAATTTAGTACAACACACTACATAGAATAAATAAACATTCTAAATATTGTAAATATTCTACTCCCCTTTCCAGCATGTCCCCATTCTTTTTCTTTTCTTCTCCAGCGCGGCCCCTGCTAAAAATAAACAGTAGATTAGTACTAAATACATACACACAAAATAAAATCCAATAAACATAATATACATTGAACTTACCTCCCAGCTCAGCCCTGGAAGAATCTGCACTCTAAAAAAAACAAACAAAAAAAACCCAACAAAAATAAACTAACGGAGCTCCGCACTCTCAGAGCTCACTGACACTGAGGCCCCTAGAGCCTTTTCCAGAAGAAAATTGGCGATGGCGCCTTCTGATTGGCTGAAGGCACCAAGGTGTGAGCCAATCAGAGTGGGATACACCCCCATATCCCATTCTGATTGGCTAATGCACCTGTCAATCTGGTTTAAAAAAAAAAAATCACAATGTGATACACCACCACAGGGTGACTGGCTGGAGACATCTGTGCATTCTGATTGGAAGAGAGACACAGGGTAAGGAGGGGAGGAGGAGGGGAAGAGAGATACAGGGTAAGGAGGGGGGAGGAGGAGGGGAAGAGAGATACAGGGTACGGAGGGGGGAGGAGGAGGAGGAGGGGAAGAGAGATACAGGGTAAGGAGGCGGGAGGAGGAGGAGGGGAAGAGAGACACAGGGTAAGGAGAGGAGGAGGAGGAGGAGGGGAAGAGAAGAGAGACACAGGGTAAGGAGGGGAGGAGGAGGGGAAGAGAGATACAGGGTAAGGAGGGGGAAGGTGGAGGAGGGGAAGAGAGATACAGGGTAAGGAGGGGGGAGGAGGAGGAGGGGAAGAGAGACACTGGGTAAGGAGAGGAGGAGGAGGAGGGGAAGCAAGACACAGGGTTAAGTCTTTTGTAGGGCTTGTTGTTAGAGGTGAGGAGCCGTAGAGCCTCCACCTCCGCAAATGCGGCCCCTCGCTTTGCTAGGGTCCGCATTTGCGGCCAGAACTGTGTCCCTCGCTTTTTATTTATATGTTTTTGTTGTTGTTATCTTTTATTTATTGTTTACGACAACATATTCTGCAGCGCCATATATGGGACGAGTATAAAGCAAAATTGCTTCAATACACTGGAAACAAATAGAGGGCCCTGTCTTTAATCTTAGAATCTCGCATACAGAGTGCGTCCTCAACACCTTTTATAAGATTCAATACTTACAAACTTACAGTCTAAAGGGTTTGGGTGTGGTACCTGAGGGTGAAAGATGCATTGCGCATATTAAGGATGCATGTGATGAGCTTTATTAAACATATGGATTTCCCCAAGTTGCTCTAGTTTGGCAAAAACTCCTTGATATGATTCAAGAAAATCACTCATCGGTTCCTGTAACTTCAGTTTGAGGGGTAGGATCACTCCAGTCTTAACTACTTTGGCTTAAAAATTATTTTGTTACAATGACCTGAACAGAAATGCAATCATTTGCCTTATTGTCGATGTAAATATTCTATATTTTGCTGCTTGTAAGGAGAATGAAATGGGGAAAAATATTTAGTTTGGGGATATGCCTATTTCCTGTTTTGTGATTGAGAAACCACAAGATTTTAATAAGGGAATCTTAGATGGCAAAATTTATTTAAATCTAATGAATATTTAGAGCTTCTTGAAACTGACGTTCAAGGAAACTGACAACTAAAAGCTGACACTCATCGAGAGGCATGCAAGACTTTGAAAAAAATTGCGAAGCGTGGGAGAGGCTTTTTGCGAGGCCCGCAAGTTAGAGGGGGAGAGACTCGCATTTGTGTGGCAAACGGCATTACCAGGCTTCAAATTTTATTGCCATCATTTTTGACGGGCAAGTCGCTAGTAATGAAATTTAAAAAATTCAAAGTCTTTATCCACATTAACTTTTTTAGTTGATTTTTCTATGTTCATTTAGCAGTTTCTGGAAAGTTTGAACCTTGAAGAGACTCTGTTTATGCCTATGTTAAATTAATGTAGACGTTTCATGGATTATGGAGCATCTGATAGAGGATAATCAATATGGTGTCATTTCGTTTGCATGAAAAAAAAAGTCCCAAAATAAACATAAATAAACTTACCCTAAAGTTTGCAAAGGTAACCACTGGGTCTCCAGCTGCCACAGACCATTTGCAAATGAATCTTCCAATTTTAGTATTAATTTTAAACTCCGTCAGTAGATATTTAGGCAGCTTGAGTCTGATTGGATAGCAGCACTGTGGACACATTTTAAAATAGCCTAGATTGCCATTTGGATATGTCAATAAAGCTGAGAGCTATTCCATGTAGTCACCCAAGGTGGGCAGGTCATGGCAGAGAGGACACTGGAGAAAGAACGGTCATCCCACCCCACCACTACCTTATCCATGAGGTTTTCTTGGCAAAGCACAACCGGACACAAGACGTCTGGCGTGATGCCGTCCATAGGACCACAGAGAGTAGGACACGACTGTTGTGTCATTCAAAGTATTACTGAGTGGGTCTTTATTCTAGGGGCAAATTGTGGTAATTTTTATTTATTTTAATTTTTTATATATTTGTATTATGAGAAAAGTAGTTACAACGCATTTGAACGTGTCTTCATAATGAAAGAATACAAAACATTGTAGTATGACACTTTACTGCTTATAATAAACACATTTTCTGCAACTTTCACACTCTTTTTTTTTTTTTCTGTTTTTGTTAAAGAAGTACGCTTTACTTCTATTATTTCTAATGTAATACTAAGCAATATTCTAACAATAAAAATAAAAAAAATATATAAAAAGAAGGAAAGATATTACCCTCTTTCAAGGTCCACATTCACCAACCTCTTCGGCCAACTCTGCGTCCACATGTCGCAGTAGGAGGCCCATTTCCTGTATTTTGCATCTATCTCAGCAGATAAGACACTCGTGGAGCGAATAAACTCCATCTTCCGTAGAACCTCCTCTAAGGCTGGAATAGTTTTTTTTCCAATGTTTTGCAATTATCCTTCTAGTAGCCAGAAATATCTGATTTGATAGAAATTGTGCATTTTTAGAAAGACCTGGGAGTGGTAAGCCTAATAATGCCTCTTCTGGTTTTTGAGGAATAACTGTATCCCATAGTTTCTCCAGGGTATTATAGGTTGCCATCCAGATATGCTGAACTTTGGGGCAATCCCATAAAATATGGTTTAAGGAACCTATGGTGTTGCAACCTAAAATGTGGTAAATTTCAAAAGGCATTTAACACTAAGTTGTGCAAGGTAATTAAATCTGATAATTATGTACTTTCCCTCCAAAAAGGATTTGCATAAATTAGAGAAATGGGCATCTAAATGGCAGATGAGATTTAATATGAATAAATGTAAAGTTATGCATCTAGGAAGGAAAAATAGCCAAGCAATCTATAATCTTAATGGAGCAAATCTAGGTGTATCAGATATTGAAAGGGATTTGGGAGTGCTTGTGGACAACCACCCAGGTAACAGTGCTCAATGCCAAGCTGCAGCTGCAAAGGCAAGATATATAAGGAGAATGGAGGGGCTAATTTATGAAGAAAGGCTAACAAAATTAAACTTATTTTCTCTAGAAAAAAGGTGTCTAAGAGGAGATATGATTACCTTATATAAATACATTCAGGGTCAGTATAAAGATTTGTCAAGGGAGCTTTTTGTGCCAAGAGGTTTTCAACTGACAAGAGGACATCCCTTGAGGTTAGAACTAAAAAGATTCCACCTTAAAGAAAGAAAAGGGTTCTTCACAGTAAGGGTGGTTAATCTGTGGAATTCTCTACCAGAGGAGGTGGTGACAGCGGATTCGATAGATAACTTTAAAAGGGGACTGGATTTATTTATAATTAAAAAGGGTATTCAGGATAATTAGAGAGAGTATTGATCCAGGGACCAATCCGATCGCCAGGGGTCAGGAAGGAGTTCATTTTTTTCCCTTGGCTAAATTTAACTTGTTTTTTTGTTTTCTTTTCTGTTTGCTTCCTCTCTGGAGCAATTAACAACTAATCTGCATATTGCAGGTCAGAGGAGATCTCAAAAGAGAGAACTTGATGGACTAAAAGTATTTCTTTATGTTTTTTTAACCTCACTTACTATGTAACTATGTGACGCAACATATATTTGGGGTATGTTGCGAGCTCATTATCAGGTGATCAGGACTAGGAATCCCCTCCTTGCAAATCTCTGTGCAATTTGTATAATTTATTACCCTAGAAATACGTTTTTTTTATTTTTTTTTATTTCCGCTCCTACATTTCATATAATGAAAAACTGAACATCTGTGATATCCATGTGATGAGCCGACGTATCGACCTTCATGATATGTGTATGACGTGACGATTACACGCAGACACTCGACATTAATCTCATCTGTATCAAACTGAGTCATGAGAGATCAGAAAATAGTATTCTTCTTTGTTTGCAGACTTAGGCTATTTGCATTGTAATGAACACTTCACTTAGGGGATTTTTAGTTGCAGGTTATACTGCAAAATAATAATTTTAGCCATAGACTTTTTTTGCGTAGAGTTTTATAACAAACTACCGTGGTTCTTAAGTGGACATGAAAAATTTGAAAAATGTTTCTCCGATACTATCTTTAACATTACATATATGTCTAAAAAAGAACATACATTATTTATTTTTTTAGAAAATCTCTATTTTGCCTGGATTTGTGTTTTTCAGACTTGCTGCTGCTTGGAGCCTGAAGGGTGTATTATCCTTATTTTTATTATGTACTCAAGAATGGCTGAAGGGAACAGGATCAGTGACTTGTTGATTCAGATAAGCGTTTAGCATTTGCCATCCTTTCCCTGCCCTGTTCATCCTTGGTAGAATGTAGTTGCAAGTACACTTGCAAGTTCTCCTCTGTACACCCCGCCTCATGCCCAGGAAAGAAAGTATTACTGTCATGGCTGCCTCCATGCACTAGCAGAGTCTGCTAAAATTAATGTTATACCCATGCCTTCCAAAGGCTGTTGGTTTGTTGCATACTTTACAATCATGAGGTTTTTCCTATAGAGGTCCTTTAATTAACCATTGACCTAATTAGGAGATGATTGTTATATATTGTAATATAATTTGCTACATTGAGTAATCTTTTTGTATCTTGTCCTGCAGGTGGATCTACTTAAATGATCAGAATTTATGTATTCCAACAAGTTCGTCCTTTGTCTATGGGGCTGTGCCAATTGGCGCCAGTATTTACGTGATTGGGGATCTTGATACAGGTTTGCTTTATAAAAATCAAATTATGTCACTCTGTAATTTATACACTCGAATCCCTTTGATACAAAGCTTTTACATTCTTCAAAAGAGCAATCCAGGGTCCGTTCATATTTCACCATGTCCAGATATTTTTTATCGAACTTCTCCAAGTGTAATAACTCACAATTACGTAGTCCAAGTCGTTTTGTAACATTTATGCATCTAGCCTAGATGTTTATTTTTTTTTAAACTATTATTTCTGCCAAGAACTTATGTATTTTAGAGAAGACATGGTGATCATAGATTACTTTTATACAAACACAGATTTGAATGGACAGCTGGTGCATGTGTCAGACCCTTACTCATTTCACATTCAAAATTCATAAACTTTTTATGTTGCTAGTGGTAGTTGATACTTTGTGTGCGCATATAGTACAGAAAATGTAATAGTACATTTGAGTTCCCATTTAGATGTCCAGAAAGAAGTTTAAAAACGTATTTCCTGCTCAGGTTTCTCAGAAATGCTGTTATTGCACTACACTCTTTAAACTGGGCGGGGACATGCAAATGAGCCCATGATGTATTTTCACTCTTGAATCCCTTCACGCGCCGCGCGCTTTTCCTCTCCACTTCACGTGCTGCGCGCTTTTCCTCTCCACTTCACGCGCCGCGCCCTTTTCCACACCCCTTTTCCGGGCCTAGCCCGTTTCCGCTCCCCTTTTCCAGGCCTAGCGCTTTTCCTCTCCCCTTTTCCGGGCCTCGCGCTTTTCCTCTCCCCTTCACGCGCCGCGCGCTTTACCTCTCCCCTTCACGCGCTTTTCCGCTCCCCTTTTCCGGGCCTAGCGCTTTTCCGCTCCCCTTTTCCGGGCCTTGCGCTTTTCCGCTCCCCTTTTCCGCCCCTTGCGCTTTCCCGCGCATTTCCCTTTTCCTCTCCCCTTCACGCGCCGCGCGCTTTTCCTCTCCCCTTCACGCGCCGAGTGCTTTTCCTCTCCCCTTCACGCGCCGCGCGCTTTTCCTCTCCCCTTCACGGCGCCGCGCGCTTTTCCTCTCCTCTTCACGCGCTTTTCCGCTCCCCTTTCCTGCTCCTCGCTCTTGCTCTTTTTTTTTTCTCTACCCCCTCTGCTGACGTAACTCTCACCTAACGTTTGTATATTCATAGGTACAAGTTATGACTACGTGAGAGAGTTCAAGAGGAGCAGTGGGACTTGGCACCACACCAAACCGCTCTTCCCATCAGATCTCCGCCGCACAGGCTGCGCCGCATTACGCATCGCAAACTGCAGACTCTTCCGGCTACAGTTACAGCAAGGACTGTTCCGTATCCGTGTCCAGCAACCTTGAGACACACTATATATACTGTCAGACTGCAAGGGACCCGGGTGAGACATCCACTTCATTCTGTGTAAAGTGGGGCTCTCCCATTGCAGAGGAAGGTCGTCTGGTACGTTTTATTGGTTCCTAATCCCTGGCGTGGAAGACACTATATAGTTATTATACATATAAAGACGTTTTAGCAGCAGGTGTGGGGATTATGAATATTATATATTGCTTTTAGCTTTATGGGACCTGATTTAGTACTTGAGCATGGTGCAGTGCACTAAAACACTAGCTTTACTGGTCTAAAAAAGACAATCATCACATTACATATCAATCTTGGTTACAGCAAATCTGCTAAGATGATCGGTTTTATTTTTTTTATACATAAATGATATTCATTCCTATGCTATTTCTGGTTAAGAATGCAGGAAAATATTTTCTTTTCTTACTGACGCTTTTTTTTTGTTTTTTTTGTTAACAGTCTGGTCCTATGGATTTATTTATCTATGCATCTTGGACTTTTATATTGGACAGAGTTCGGGGGGTTTATTTTGTGATGTGGTTACATAATATGGAAAATTAACCGTGCAGTTGTTGGCTGTTTCATTTTTAATAAGTTACAAAAAGCAACAAAAAAAATCAAACAACAATTTTTCTTAATTCCCTTGTTTTTAAAAGTACACCGTCATGATACGGGATAGCATATTTTTGTTAGAATAAAATATATCCGTATGTTTATAGTAGATTTCACACATTGAAGCAGTGCTTGTTTCCTTCTTTCTCTCTTTTTTTCTTTTTCTCTTTTTTTTTTCTTTTTTTCTTTTTTTTTTCTCTTTCTCTTTTCACCCACTTTTTTTCCCCCTTTTACCAAAATACAAATAAAAACTATTTGTATATTGTAGTAAAGCTCCCATGTTGAAGCTTTTGGTCAGGCCAGTGTGAGTCTGTGCTATTACATGTGTGGTCATCGTACAATAATGACCAGTGGTCACCCAGCTCATGGCCTTGATGCTGCTCTTAGTAACCTGCAATACTCTGATAATAAGCACCCAGTGTCTGTGTTTTCTGCCCATTGCTGTTCTGTTCATCACGGAGGAAGAGTGAGCGCCCAGCATGTGTGCTTTATTGCAGCTGTTACTCCAAATATATGTATATTATGGCCATGAAAGCTGTAATCAGGAGCTGAATTGTTTTATAATGGATAAGTAATAACATTCAGATATGATTTAAATTGGATTTCAAAGTTACATAGATATAACCTGGTTCGAAATTTTGATTAGTGATGGTGTGCCTTTTATTTTATTATTTTTTTACCACATTGTTTAAAAAATGTTTTTATTAATGTGTTTTTGTTACTGGATCAAAACTCCAATAACCGTATTAAATAAAGATATGGGTTTGTAACATCTCTAACAGAAAATGTATATGATTCTTTTTTTTTTTTTTTTTTTAAGAAACATTGGAAAATCCATTTTTTATTTATTTTTTAGTTGTACAATATATTACTGGACACAAGAGAGCGCTAGAGTAAGGAAGATGTATCAGATGTAATAAGGACTGGATTGTGACTATGGATAGAGAGGGCTAAAATAGAGCAATGGATGAAAGACAAATGGAGATGATAGAAAATAATTATACAAATAATAATAATAAAGACATTAAATCTGTTCTTGATTGACCAGAACTTTTGGTGTGTTAGTGGGCTCTTGTTAGTTTAAATGTACCTTATTTGTTTTTAATGGCACCCTGATTGGCCTTATTTGTGCTTTGCCTCTCCCTTATCAGATGCCATTGTCAGTTGCACGTTAAAAAAATAATAATTTAATCATCACAGGCGCACTCAACAATGTAAAAAATGACATTCTGAAAAGTGCTTATAAGCTCTGTTTTTACTTGCTAAAGCTCAAAGTACATAAAAGTAAATGGACACACAGTTATATGTATGTGTGTGTGTATAATATATATATATATATATATATATATATACACACACAAACAAATGCGGTTCAGAAAGCAATTCCTATTCTCACTATAGCTAATTATAATAGTAAAAAATCGTCAAAATGCTCTAGAAAGTTAAATACATTGTTTAATTTGTTGGTTAAATGTCTCTGTGTCACTTTAAACTTTTTAAGTTTGGTTACCACCCTTCGTTTACATTCATTTAAATCCACTTATTATTCTGCAAATAACCCCCTTTCTCCTGCTATGTGAGAAAGGGAAATAAGGAGTTGGATGAAAATGCAGAAATACGAGTTTGCATTATTTATAGTTCCAAATAAAACTTGCACAGAGCCAGCATGTTGGAATTATACTGATATATAGTTTGTTTGCTTAAAAGAAATAAAGAATAAGTAACAATAGGGGCCTGATGTGTGCGCCACGAGAGATGTTGACAGACGCACCTTCGCTTGTTTTGATTATTAATCTTTTGTGACAAAGAAAATGGTACTACGTTCAGGTAGTAAAATAATCATAAAAGGCAGATATGTGTTTGTTGAGCAATAGAACAGAAATTAAATAATCACTTTGTTTCTGTTTTTTTTTTTTTTTTTTTTATCAGTTTTTGGTGTATATTTAAAATATTATAGAATGGGTGCAACTGGCACATTTGACGGTATCAATAAATGCTCTGAAATTTTTCAAGTGCCAAAATATTCCAAAGGATTAAGTGCATGGGAGACGGTGATGACAGGTAAGATGAGAATTCATACTGTACAGAGGGGTTTGAGGCTTTTCTGCTATTGTAAGGTGTGTGTGTGTGTGTGTGTGTGTGTGTGTGAGATGCGAGACATAAGCAAAGGAATTGCCTGATGGTGATTTGGTCAGGTGGCCAGATCTATAGAAAGAGTAATATACGGAGTCCTGTAGTACAGAGTGTGTCCTATGAACATTACGGACAAGAGAGAATTACTCTGTGAAAGTCTGTCAGGTAGCGCAGGATTGGGCATGTTCAGTCCTGGAGAGACCCACACAGCCAAGTATTTGAGGATATCCTTTCTGTGCACAGGTCAATCGGGATGACTGAAGAATCGATTGATTCACCTGTACGCAGCAGGGATATCATCAAGTACTGGTCTGTGTGGGGCTCTCCAGAACCAAACGTGCCCACCCATGAGGTAGAGGATTGCATAGGGGGAGGTGTAATAATGTAGAAGTCCTGTAGAAAGTAGTGGGAAGAAGTAATAATAAATATTTAGGGGAGTATTTGGAGACCAGATAAGAGAATAAGGCTGGTAGGTGAGTGTCAATATGGTAAACGTAATCCTTTCGATTATGGTAACCCAATGACCGGTTAGAGCAGCAGATTAGGGGAGATATTAAGTCTGGCAAACTTGGGAGCTATTATATTGTGTGATTTTAAACACATTCAACAATAAAACAAAGATGCAAGGTAAATCTAATATGATGCTTGGGTTGGTTGGAAGAGAAATTGGCTGCAATAAATAAACTAATGTTACTCTGTGGATCCCTAGTCAGACCTCTGTTCAGATCTCTAAAAGGATATTAATAAATTGGAGACCATTTAAATGAGGGTGATTTAAAATGGTTCATGTTCTAAAAGACAAAAGTCTCTTATCTTATTGAGGACATTAGCCATTCCAGTGGATATCCGAGATCTAGACAGAATGCAACACCAGATCTTTACATTTATTTGAGCAAATAAACCACCATGCATTGCAAAGAAGATAATGTATAGGCACAGAACCCAAGGAGGTATCTCCAGCTGTATTTTAGAGCCGCCCAACTGGCCTTCTTGCCTATAGCCCATTCAGTTAAGCACCAACCTACCTGGCTATTTATAGAGAATCAGCATCTTAAGTCCTGTTCATGGGACACTATTATATGGCATCCAAAGACTAAACCGACTCTTCATAAATTTTCCAACCCAATGATTAAGCTTACTCTCTCGACCTGGGTTTGGGCAGACGGGAGGTATCAACTGTCCTCTCCGCTCTCCCCTCTAACTTTCATTAGATCTTTCCCAAATTTTGAAGAAGTCTTTCATTCAGAATCCACATAGTGGTGGGCTCTTAGTCAAATAGACAGGTTGGATGCCTGGTTTTCCAATTATAGAATTTATCCTCACGCTCAACTATGTAATAAGTATAATATTCCACTTGGAGACAATTGGAGCTATATATCTCTCATGCATTGGCTAATGTCATTACTAGGGAGCATAGGCCCCCCAAAGTCAACCTGGTTCTCAATGTTGTGAAGGGCTTACCTCTGACTAGGGGTATACTGGGAGCCTTATACTCTATTTTTAATGAGCCTGATAACACTCAAACCCCCCTTTGTGGACAAGTGGGAACAGGACGTGGGAAAGGGACTCGAGCCTGCTGAGTGGAAAGAGGCCTTTACCAATTTGTCTAGGGCCTCTATCACGAACAACATACGGGAGGACATACCTCACCCTCTCTAGAATGCATATTATGAACCCCCAGAATAGCGACAAATGTTACAGGGGCTGTCAACAGAAAGGAGAGTTTCTGCATATTTGGTGGTCCTCCCCAGCTGTTCGGGACACTTGGGAGCTAACAATGCGTCTCAGATCCCAATTATTTGGTAGCCCAATTCGCCCCTCCATTGAAAACTGCCTTCTAGGTATACATATTTACTCATTAACTATAACTCAAGTAAATTATTGCAGTTTATTAATCTAGCAGTTAAACACCAAATAGCTAGAAATTGGCTTATCTTTAGAGAGATTATCTCCAAGGTTAACTTCATTATGATTAAGGAGAGATTGACCAGTATTCTGGAAGATCTGTATCCCCAGTTCTTAACGATATGGACCCCATGGCTAGACTCCCAACATAGCATTTCAATTCGGTAAAATACACTTCTCCTTCTTCTGGATCCTTGTCGTGGTGGGGTCGGTTGGACCCCGGACCTGAGATGATCAGGAGTAAGGTAACTAGCCAGGATTTATTTTTTCTGTTTTGGCAGCCTTTATCCCTTTATTTCCCCCTTTTTTTCTTCATTGTTTTTGTTCTTAACAGATGTTAATTCTGTTTCTTTTTTATACTTACCATGAGTTTCTGCTATTATTGAGCCCCTGGTATTATATATCGGGTAAGTTTAAGTTAATACTAGAGGGAACTCCTTTTTATGTTAATCACAGAAAATGATCAAAAATGTGAGAAGGGAGCAGATAATTCAGATAGAATTCACCTTTTGCTTAAGTTTGTCTTAAGTGACATTGTATTTATGTAAAGGTAATACTGCTTGAAATTTGTGTATTTTTCTACCCGATTTGTTTTTGCTTACTGTTCATTGTTTACTGTCTTTAATAAAAAAAACAAAAGTCTTGTACATAAACGGGGGATATAATAAAAAAAAACTGCAAATCTAGCAAAGGATTAATTAAAGATCCAAAGCAAGAGACTTCTAGAAAAGTCAATGCAAGGACAAGAGGTCATGATTTTAAGCTGGACGGGGAAAGCGTTTGGTAATATTGTGTAAAAGTACTAGTTTACAGAAAGGGTTATTGTAAGTATAAGAACCTTCCAGTCACGGCTATACGGACAAACACATTAAACATGTCTGCGATAATCCTAAAGCTGTGACTATAATTTAATCCAAACCTTATAGGTATATAGAGTGGACAGATTAGGGGAAGCGGTTGATTGGTATTTGCTATTGAATCTAAGTTCCTGTGTAGCTCTAAGGGATGTCCTATTGTTTAGTCCTTCAGTCATGTCCAACTCTCTGTGACCCTAAGGACTGTAGCATGTCCAGTACATCTGTCACTGCTCCTCTGGGCTCCATCAAGTTCATGTTCATTGCTTCAGTGACCTCATCTATCCATCTCTGCCTCTCTCGTCGTCTTCTTCTTGTGCCTTCAATCTTTCCCAGCATCAGAGTCTTCTCTAGGGAATCCTGTCTTCTCGTGATATTTCCAAAATATTTGAGCTTCAGCCTCATGATCAAATCTTCTAGTGAACAGTTTGTCTTGATTTCCTGTAGTATTGATTGGATCTTCTTGCAGTCCAAGGGACAGTTTTCTCCAACACCACAGTTGATAGGCGTCAGTTCTTCTTTATGGTCCAGCGCTCCCCTCCGTGTGTTACTACTGTGAATACCATAGGTGTCACTGTGGACCTTTGTTGATAGTGATATATTTTTGCTTTTTACTAGCTTGTCCAGACTTGCCATAGCTTCCTTGGGTATCTGTATAAAATGTGCATTCTGTACCAATTTTCACTTAAACATTTGGGCCTTGGTGAGATTTGTAAGAAATAATTGATACCCTCCCTTGCTGTCCTCTGCCTAGTTGGACCTACGTTAAAGGGATATGGAAGGTTCCCTATTTTTATTCTTAAAATAAACTAAGTGTGTGTTTACAGAGCTAAATAATAAGTGCTTAAAAGCACAGAAACCTTCCAAACAGTCCTTGGAAAAGTCTGCCCGAGAGCTCATGCACAGTGTCTCTAATACTAGATGTACTAACCATATACCGTCTCTCTTGACAGCCTGTTCTGAAATGCTGCAGAGAGCCAGTGTGATTGGCTAGTACATAGAAGTCCAGTAGAAACGCTGTGTTTGTGAGCTGCTGGGGGCGGACCTTTACAGGGGCTATTTGGAGGGTTTCAGTGAGTAAAAACATATTTTAAGCACTGGTAAATAAAATGTGTGGATATGCAATCAAACACTTGGGAGGGGTTCTTATTAATATTAAAAACAGGGAACTTCCACATCCCTTTAAACATTATAGGGTTCAAAATAACTGTGAAGTGCCTCTTATTTCATGTTTATTCTTATCAGCTAATATATCTCAGCTACCAAAGAATGGCCATGTTTTTTCTATTATTTAAAGAGCTGTCACATAACCGTTTTGTTAAATAATTAACAAACTAGTGAGTTTTATGCTATTCTTGTTTGGGGAAGTTCCAGCTAAAGCCGCGTTTTCCATTTATCATGGCATTTCCTTGTTGCTCTCGCCATCGTCACGGTGTGATGTACTGTCAGATGTTGGGGGGAAGGAAGGGGGCAGCTCCCTGTCTCCTCATACATGGAGGGAACCTAGATCCATTCAGACTATGTGCATACATATAATAAGTGAGCTCTCGTATAAAGTTGTTGTTTTGGGTTGAACTTGGCACTTTAAGGTCCACTGGAGACCTATATTTATAAAATTAAATGTTTTAGACTTAATAAAAAATACATCTTTCAGTTTATTCCTTTTTTATATGCAATTATTCTGCAGTGGAATTGACCATTTTGGTTTCTACTGGACTATGTACTGAGGTAGAAGAAGACTTTTAATGTAGAGGAAATTCCAAGCTGAGCAATGGAAATGTGGCAGCTACAGATGTCAGTACTTTCATTAGCACGAATGGAAAGCTTGTTCGTTTACAAGGACACCCCTCCTGAGAATGACGCTTCAAGAAGTAGCCTTGTAAAGGAAATGGAGGTCTGCGGTAAAGAGCATAATTTTCGCTAATAAATTATATAATTCTTAAGATATATATATATATATTGCCCTTTTATAATGAACTGTTTGGGGGAAAATGTAATTGTATTGGCCTGTAAATAATTTTGAATTATTTCTTGTCTTGAGATCGGATGTTTTTGTTCTTTTTTTGTTTGTGTGTATTTGTGTTCTCTCCCAAGGAGTAATGTAAGTGGTCTCATTGCAAGCACGACTTGTAAGAAACAAATAAGTGTTGAGGCATTTTTTCCATGTCAAAATGTGTTGAATACCAAGTTCGACAATTTTTGAGCTAGATGAGTGCCAAGGTACCACTTTGTAGACTCTGTTATTTGGCACCCTTGGGGATTGATAGATGCCGAATAAATGTAATTTCTTGTTGCTTGAGAGTTACTATTAAGAGGCCACGATTAGCTGCACATAGGATGCTGTGGTAAGATTATAGTCTGTGAGGGCTGTTCTAGCAGCAGCAGCTTTCACTCCTCACTTACACACAGCAACTTGCCAGCAACTGCGGACTTCGCAACATTTACAGACTTACGACAAACAAATACGAGATGCGGGACTTAGAAAAAAAAAACGCTACGACCTTGCAAAGATACGACTTTAATGGCCGACCTGTGTGAACCTGAAAACATTACAAACACAATAAATACACACAACAAACACATAAAACGCTTACCTTCAGCAAGAAGGGGCACCGATGACCTCTGCAAGTGAAGTTACACCTCCATTTAAGTCCAAATTACAGAGTTTAGACACACGAAAATCACCAAAGCGAGAGAAAAAATGGCCGCTGAAGAAAACAAGGCTACAGGACCCTAAAGACGCAAAACACCACCAAACCGCTAAGGATATTCCGGAAAATAAACGGACGAGATCCAAACACAAGGACGCAAAATCAGCCACAGCCGCATACCACATTAGGCGCCATTTTAGAACACTAACCTATATAATCCGGAAGTCCGGTTTGGTCTCGCGCACGCACACTATTACACTGCACACATTCATGACGCTTACACAGCAGCTCCACACCACTAATGCTCCAGCAACATCAAAACAGATTGTCAGCTCTTCAGCACAATGCTTCCTGCATATATTACTTCACAATAGGTAAAGTATATTCCTTTATTAATGTATTATTTATTTGGTTACCATACACCAAACCGCATTAGCTCACTTACAATTTTATTGTTGTCATTTTTTGACGGGCAATATTATAGTGTATGTATGTGTATATATATATATATATATATATATATATCTATCTGTATAAGTGTGTGTGTACATACACATGTTCCATGTTTCTCAGCGTTTGCCAACAAGTCCTGTCCCTGCTCGTGTTGGTTGTCTTGAGGCGCATTATTACAGCGCACATTTACATGAAGTCACTTCATAGAGACAAGAACAAAACCAGAATTGTTGCATTCCTTTACAGGATACTCGGCCATCATTAGGTTTCTGTATTCTTAGCCTTCCAGGCAAATTCCAAAGTACTTTCCACCACCAAGAGCTGCCTCCATAATAGAGCAGAAGGAGGCCCACGGACAGCTCACCGCCCCCTAGATCCATCAGATCCACAGGAGTGTGTCTGGTTGTCAAGGGGTTAAAGGGACACTTTATAGATCACAGCCTTTATATTTGTAACTTTTTATATGAATTTATCTGTAGTTACTTTTTCTTACTGATTCTGTCTAACTCTCGCAGTGGCTGTGTCGTTAAAAAATGTTTTATGTTTTTTTTTTTAGTTTAGCACTGGCAGTTTTAGATGCTCCTATCCTATTGTGCATGTAGAAGCTTCCCGAGCATTCAGAATCTTCTACCCGGTGAAGTTTATGGGCATAAACAAAAATGGTAGGTTCCACAGCAGCTTAATTGTATGTAATATATAAAAGGATATGTTAGAAATTACATTAATTTTGCCTATTTCTCCAAAAGATTATACAGTGACCCGTTGCCTAATTATATGACCAGTAGCCGGCTCTTACAATGAGCTCATTTTTATTAATGATCATATAAAAACACGCTCAGAAGTTTAAAATATTATCACTTAAGACGTTTGAAGGAAGCTTAAGAATAGATGTCGGGTGGGTCGCACCCCAGCTAATATTGTAACGGTGAGTAATGTACTGGGAGGGCCATGACATGTAATATAATATATAGTAGGTTGCCCACTTACATCATATTATAGGACACCAAATATATACAGAACCAGCAGGGTCTCCGTGTGTTATGTTGGCTTTATGGATACAGTGTAGATAAATATAATAATCATGCCAATTCCACAGAGGAAAACAATAATTTAAAATATAACTTTTATTATACCCATTTAATTGTTTTCCTATGTGGAATTGGTGTGATTACTATATGTATCTACACTGAAAATGTTTTTAACAAATAGAACTTTTATTAAATAAATTTGTTAAAAACTAAAAAAATTTTTAACAAATGTGTTTTAATAAAAGTTATGATTTAACTGGCGACTTGCGCGTCAAAGTGACGGCAATGAAATTTGAAGCCTGGCAATGCCTTCGGCGCTCATTGCAGTCCTCGGCAAACCCACCTTTGGCGCTCATTGTGAGCGTCTCACCCCCCCCCCCTCTACTTTTATGGGCCTCTCAATCAGCGGCTTTGAACGCATGCGCAAGCATTCCCTCCCCTGTTTCATTCCACCCCCTCCATTGTTTCATTCCCTCCATTGTTTCATTCCCCACTCTCCCATTGTGAGCCTCTCCCCTTGTGTACTTTTGCTCCCCTGAGCACCCTGTGCGTTCATTGTGTGCCCCGCTCATTGCGAGCCTCTCCTTTGCTATTTTTATGTTTTATATATATATATATATTTATATATATATATTTTTTTTTTTATAATAATTAATTAATTAAATAATACATTAATATACTTTACCTATTTCTAATTAATATATCCAGCAATCAAAATCCTGAAGAGCTAACAATCTATCTGGATTTTCCTGCATCTGAAAATGTACAGTTGGACTGTTGATCAGCTGAGGAGAACGTGTGAGCAATGTGCCAAGTGTGCAGTGTAAATAGGCTGCGTGCTCGAGGGCAAACCATTTGTTTAGGCGGGTAAATCAGCATTTTAGAATGGTAATGTTATTGGTTGCAAGTTAGTGTAGTAAAATGGCGGCGATTTGTCTTCTTGTTACGCGGCTCTCGAGCATTTTCCGTCCTTCCTAAAAGTGTATTTTGTAGCTTGTACGTTCCTGGGTAAAAGTCTTATGTGCCTGGCGGTGCTTTGTGTGGTTATAGTTCGTGTAGCCTCGTTTTTATTTTTCTGGCCGACATTTTTTTTGTCGCTTAGGTGATTTTCGAGTGCTGAAACTCTGTTTAAATTCACGTGCAACCTCACTTCCAGACGTCCTGGCTGTCCCCCCGTGATGTTGTTGTTTTTTTTTTTAATGTTTTTGGATGTGCGCGATTCAGCCGTTCACTTCGTATTTTTTCGCCCTTGGATTTTTTTTTTCTCAGTCCCTCTTTCCTTTGCAAAGTGTTATGGGCCGTAATTTTGCCACGCAATTTTTCAATCTGCTTCAAGTCTTGCATTGTGAATTGCAATTAGATAGATTTCTGTTGATCATCTCCACCAGCTCAAGGAGCGCCTTTTGACGTTCGCTGTGCGAGCCCGCAAGCGTTAGCAACAACCTGCATTGCTCACAACTATATATGTGATTAAACACATATTTGTTAAAATATACAATGTAGATACAAATAGAAATTACGCCAATTCCACATAGGAAAACAATATGTATCTACATTGTATATTTTAACAAATATGTGTTTAATAAAAGTTACATTTTAATTATTTTCGTATGTTAAATTTGCGTGATTACTATATTTATATGCACTGTATTTTTTAACAAATATAACTTTTATTAAATAGGGGTAGATAAATATAGTAATCGCATCTATTACGCATAGGAAAATAATTAAAATATAACTTTTATTTAACACATATTTAATTATTATTTTCCTATATGCAATTTGCGCGATTACTATATTTACGTGCTCTTTTATATATCAAGCCAAAGAGTGCAAATAAATCCTTCTGTTTCTGTATATATTTGGTGTCCTATTGCTAGTCCGAGTTGCACCAACGCTAGATTTTTTGGGTGTCTTTTTGGCATTTTCACACCGGGGTCTCTTGTAGATCTTTTTATGTTATTATTGCGGATGTAATAAATGTAATTACACTGCGCACTAATACAGTTATGCTGTAATGTTCATTATATCTGTACCCCAACCGCTAAAACATAACAATTAAATCAGTATTTTTTTTATTTATTTTTTTATGAACCGGTTTCAGTACAGTACGTGATAAAATATTTTTTTAAATTAAAATAATTTGCTTGTTTAAATCCTATTTGGTTGACATAACCTCTGTATAATCTGTTAATGGGACAGTTTTGCAATAAATGTTTTTTTAGAGGGTTTTGGTCTTTGCAAATTGGTAGAACCGCTCAGTTGATGAATGCTAATAAAATAAAATACTTTATCCACCAGAAAATTACACCTTCAGATGTAAAAGCTTGTAATATGAAAGTATTTCTGTTGATACCTTTTCTGTGTCCTTTAAAGGGCCACTGGACCGTTTTATTTTCCTGTACGGTGTTCTAAATAACTAAACCTAAAAAAAGAGCAAAATTGTTTTTTGAAAGAAAAATAAAGTTTAAAGTTTCCACTTTGATATGCACCCTTTATACTGCAGGTTTCCATTTTCTTTACCAGACTGCTTCTTGTAGTTTCTCAACTAATGAGCCTTCTATTACTCTGTACATGCAAACAGCAAATCAAAGCTTTAGCCAATAAAAAAAAACACAGTTTATCTCATTTATTGGCTGTTGCTGTCCCCTCCCCACCTTTCTCATTGTCCTGAGCATTGCTGAAGGGAAGTGAAATATTTCAACTGATAACATTATTCAAGCCTCTCAGTTGAAATTTGTAATGTATTTTCAATACTGCTTATGACCAATGAAAGAGGTAGGAAGGGGAACAGCAACAGCCATTGATGAGATAAACAGTGTTTTCAATGATATTTTCTGGCTAAAGCTTTGCTGTGGTTTGCACGAGGATTTATCATTTTTAGTTAATTGTGAACTGAAAGAAAATAGCATGGAAATTGTTTACACTGGCCCTTTAAGTTTATTATAAAGTCTCCATGACATTGCTGTGGATAATTTTACCAAGACGTAACCTCCCTTGATCTCTGGGACTCTTCCTTTTGGGTGAAAGTTCTCCACATCAAGGTGATGGCAGGTTCCCAATAACCCACTTTGACCTCCATGTTACTGCAGTGTAACGACCCTGTGAGACCACAGTCCGGCTCCCCCAGGTCCGTCTGACTTGTCGGCTATGGGCCGGGTTGAAAACGACCAGTTCTAGACAATAACCAAAGCTGTGAGCGTGTCATGGCGATGCTCTGTGACCCGGTGTGTGACATGAACTCAGGTGACCTGGAAAAGGGAACGGTCAATGTAACTAAAAGTACAAAAAATGGGCAAAATTGTGTTTGGTTGTAATTCAAAATTCAAAATTGAACTTCTTAAATTGATATAAACCAGTTGTTCCCCAAGGACCATCTGACATTCCAGGATTTTGATTTAACCATTTGTGAACACAGGTGAGGAAATTAGAGGCTCCATGGCTTGTTTAATACAAATTGCCTCACCTGCATTCACACACTGTTAAATCAAAATCCTGACCTGTCCATAGATATATTTTATGTATAAATTAGGCAAATTATCCACCTTCTTAGCTAATAGCCTGGCCATCTTGCAATTATGATTAGCAGTGGGTGGTAATAAAAGAAGAAGAGCATGCCCAGTTGAAAAAGGAAATAGTTTCAGAGTTACATTTACCAGCAGAACAATTAAACTTGTTGTCTGTTACTATTATTCTTTTTTTTTTTTTAAACTGGACATGTTGTTCTTCTTTATTACCCTCCACTGCTAATGTCCATTAATTGCTATTGATAAGGCCAGTATCTGAGAGGGTGTAACTTTGTAAGAAAATAACATCTGTATCAATTTTAAAGCACTTACACTTTTTCAATAACTGGGACCTTTTCTGTATCCCTCTAAACCACTGCACATGATCATAGGCTTCCGTGCATATAAGTATCATAAGGGGTAGAAACTTCCTGGGAGCCAGGGTGGCTACAATCAGAGCTGCTGGCTCCTAAGTATAATGCATCTCTCTGAAGGGCCTCCTTGTAGGCTCCTAGACAATAGCCAGTCTGGCTCCTATTAAATCTTTCTGGCTCCTAAGTATTTTTGTCCAACCCTTTTATAAATATAAATAAGCTAAGTTGGTTTTATTTCTTCAGATACTTTTTTTTTTCCTTAGGAGATTGGAAGGAGGTAAAAGATTGCCAGGTACCTCATTGAGACCATTAGCAGTGGAGGGTAATACGGGGGTGCTTAGTAAAACACTGAACATTGGGGTGTGGGGGATCTCCCTAGGTTGGTGATTGGCTCAGAACTTTCTCACCATTAAATGAAGTCGGGATGACCCAGGGGAGTTCAGAAGAGGGCATTGGTACTTGACCTTTTTGTTCTTGAGTCCATCATCCAGGTCAGCAGACACTTGCATCACGGAGCCCGTCTGCCATGTTGTGTCCATGGGAGAGGTGATGTCCAGTACTGAGCAATATTACATCTGGTAACCATAAGTAATGGCGGACATCAGAGTCTATTTGGGAAAATATTTAGCAATGCCAATGGCGTGTTAGGATTCCAGATCCCTAATGACTGACCTGGATCCGGATCAGGACCTTGACATCATTTATTACATTTTCTATTCTTTCCTCTTTATCTCCATATCCTTAAGTTAGTGTTTAGCTTCTCTCCGTGCCGCTCCCTATGTGATCCACTATGTACTGCCATTATATGAAAATGTCTGTATGTGTATTCTGGACTCCAGATGTCGACTTCAGTAGTTCTCAAACCTTCCTCCTCAGGTCCCACCAGACAGGCCATGATTTAGGTGAAATACACAGGTGGAGCAATTTGATGAACACTAGTTGCCTCACCTTTGATTGGGTCCCTGGTGGTCTAGTGGTTTGGATTAGGAGCTTTCACCGCTGTGGCCTGGATTCGATTCCAGTCAGGGAACAAAGAGGCCACCCCACCCTGAAGCCATGCGGGGTTGGGCCTAGTCAGTACGTGGATGGGAGACCATATTGGAATACCAGTACCTGTTTGCTGTGGTCCACTTGAGAAGGAACTGGCAACTCCAGTATCTCTGCCATGAATACCAAGTGGATCAGCATGACCATGGACTTAAAGATGCGCCAGGTGCATTACAGTCCATGAGGTCACAGGGAGCCGGACATGACTGAATAACAAAACCTAATCGTGTGTTCACTGGACTCCAGACTTCAACTTCATTTTCCCCCACATACCTTTTGGACCTCGGTGCACTTTGCATTAGGCTAGTGGTTCTCAAACCTCTCCTCATGACCCACCAGACAGGCCATGGTTTGAGTGAAATTCTGTGTGAATACAGAGATGAAGCAATTTGACCACTAGTTGCCTCACCTTTGCTTTACCTAAATCATGGACTGTCTGGTGGGTCTTGAGGAGAGGTTTGGGGACCACTAGTCTATGCTATCAATCCAACCATCTCATACCATAGTGGACAACACAGAGATGATGCCACAGAGAACGTCCCTCTGATATGTTCTAGTTCCTGCAGGTATGTTGTATGTTGGTGCATCCGCTCATTAAGGTTATAACAGTTCTCCTTTAAAATGATATTCATAGGAGACGGGTAAGCCCAGAGGCGGAACGAGAAGAAAAGAAGGAATAGGTGACTTGCTTAAGTGAAATGGATTCATCAGTGACCAAAGGTTTAAAATGATTTAATTGTGTTTAATACTGTTTAGAAAATGAGTAACTTCTTTAAGCTACAAGGATAACAGAGATAATAGCAATATATAGAAAAATAAATGTATAATTATGTTAACACTACAATGTAACAAAATGATATTCATGAAACAGATGCCATCTGAATAACCAATGACCATGTTACATGTCCACCTGGGTCATGCCAGCACTATCCTCATCCTCATCTTCTCCTCATCATGTACAGGTGCTCTGCGGGATCTATATCCGGATACTGACCGCTTACCCCTCCTACATTTAATTCTCTATATTTGTGTAACTGACTCATTACAATAATATTCCTCTCTCCTCGTTCTGCTTTTCTTGTGTCTCTGCCAGAATTTATAACAAACGGCTGTGGAATCACAAAGGGCTGGAAACATACGGCAGGCAGGGAGGGCCTCATCTCCATCTCGCTCAGAGGGCAGCGGCCATGCCTGCGAGGGATGTACTTCTTTATCTACTTATATATGATCAGCCGGTGCTGCTGGGACCTCCACAGTTTCTGGAGCATTTTAACCCCCCCTCCCTGTAATAATTAAAGGTTCTCTACATTTACGTTCTAGACCCTTTAAAAGAACGACATTTGAAATTCGGTAAAATATTTTTTTGTACTATGTATAAATACAGTCTTTAACATATTACATTTTATGCACTTGGCCCCACAGCTTCTCCTCGTTGGCTTCCTCAGGTGAGAGGAGACTTTTAAAGGAACATGGCAGGTTCCTGGGTGTTACTACATATATATTATACCTGTGTATTTACTTACTATATCGGACCTGTTCTTGTTACCTGACTTTATCTGTTGTGATATTTTAGGACAGCACAAGAAAGATGTTGCAATATGTCATAAAAATTATACAGTAACTAAATATATATTTTATAATCTACTTGTAAATAGTTATTGGCTGCGGGTAAATAGCAGGAATACCGTCATTAGAGCAAATAGATCTATTACTTGCTGTAAAACAATGTCCCAAGCGTGCCGGGCGAGCTTCACGTCCACACAATGTCTTCACATCTTTAAGGACTCCACTGATCATATTAAATTGGCCAATGGGCTATAAGAGCAAACACCGAGAATAGTTACCCCACTAATATGTCCTTAGCCAATCTCATTTGGAGAAACATGTAAAGATAGGCCCATCAATACAGCCCATTCTATCTACCTAAAAAAACGTCGACTTAAAGGGATATGGCAGGTTCCTGGATGTTACTAGGTGTATAATATCCCTGTGTATTTACTTTTATGTACATTATTTTATTAAGAAGTGTTTATAACTTCTGTTTTACTGCCTAAAATAAAACAAATAGGCCATGTAGCGGAACCCATCCCTGTTTTACCCTGTTTTATGATTATTTAATTCTTGGTTAAAATATGATCCTACAATATGTTTGCTGTTTGATGCTCTGCAGAATATTAGCCAGACTTTTGCAGACCTAGGCTAATAGATAATCCTATTACAGAGATTCAAGAGATAAGAAAGTTGTAAAGGATCCTTGCATTTGCCAAAGTGTTTTAATTCTCTGATAAGAACAAAGAGGTGTAATTGAATCAATGTCTGATTGTATCAAAGTTGCCAGGGAGGTGTGACCCACCTATTGTTCTCTTTATGGGTATTGTGCAGCCAAATATGGGGGATGTGGATTGCCTGTGGGAAGAGATGTATAAATATTTCTGCAATAACAAAATAAAGTCAGTATTCATTTGACTCCCAAATTGTGTGTCGTCCAATATGGGAGGTCGGGGATGGTGAAACTGTAGTGCCTCGTGGGTATTTTATCGTATACCAGCGGAGATTTTGGACTGCGTGTCCCAGCTCCGTTACATTTGGTGGCAGTGGTGGGATTGTTCCCAAGGTCAGAAGGACAGCTACAGGAGACACCATTCCGTGGAGTACAGATTGAGGGCAACGCTAGTATCCGTACAGCGCCCCTGGCTACAGCAGGATGGAACCGGCTAGTTTTCGGACAGCGTTCCATGATGAGGATGAGAAGGAGGCCGCAGACTACAGGGAAACAGACAGAATGGAAATCTGGTATGATGCCCTGCAAGATGCCCAATGGCGGCGAGGTGAGAGTCTCCCCAGTGATGAGCAGCGGCTACAGAAGCGTGTGGCGATGCGGATGTATCTATTGGGAGAGCAGCCCCTGGATGAGTGGGTGACAAGACTAGAGACCCTGGTACGGCGAGAGATCTGGCTAGACAACGCATACCAGGCCCTCTGGTGGCATAGCGTTCGACTTACCCCCTGGACGGCTGAACACGACTTACCGGAGGGGGATGATTATGATGGCCCGGGTTTATTATGGGATGCCTTGGAGGACGATATTGATCTTGGCAGCACGGAGGGGTCTAGGTTTTGGGACATCTACGACTACCGGATGGGCATGTATGTCTGGGATGATGAAGGCGAGGTGAGCAAAGACATGACCCACCTGGTAGCGAGAGAGTGGGAGCTGGAGCAGGACTACCAACACCTGCTCAGCCTTGTGCAGCCCCAACCTACTCGACAAGCAGAACCAGACTTCATTGACTGGTCCTGGGATGACCTCCAGATGGCAGGTAGAGATGGGACCGAGGTCTCTCTACCGGCCCTACAGGGGGCAGAAGGTGTCGTCCTTTCCCCCCAGCAGCAGTGTGAACCCCAGGGGGCAGGAGGTGTCGTCCTTCCCCCTCAGCGGCAGTGTGAACCCCAGGGGGCAGAAGGTGTCGTCCTTTCCCCCCAGCGGCAGTGTGAACCCCAGGGGGCAGAAGGTGTCGTCCTTCCCCCTCAGCGGCAGTGTGTACCCCAGGGAGCTGAAGGTGTCGTCCTTCCTTCCCAGCAGCAGTGTGTACCCCAGGGGGCCGAAGGTGTCGTCCTTCCCCCCCAGCGGCAGTGTGTACCCCAGGGAGCAGAAGGGGCCGTCCTTCCTCCCCAGCGGCAGTGTGAACCCCAGGGGGCAGAAGGTGTCGTCCTTCCCCCTCAGCGGCAGTGTGTACCCCAGGGAGCAGAAGGGGCCGTCCTTCCTCCCCAGCGGCAGTGTGAACCCCAGGGGGCAGAAGGTGTCGTCCTTTCCCCCCAGCGGCAGTGTGAACCCCAGGGGGCAGAAGGTGTCGTCCTTCCCCCCCAGCGGCAGTGTGTACCCCAGGGAGCAGAAGGTGTCGACCTTCCTCCACAGCGGCAGTGGGTACCCCAGGGGGCCAAAGGTGTCGTCCTTCCCCCCCCAGCGGCAGTGTGAAACACAGGGGGCAGAAGGTGTCATCCTCCCCCCCCAGCAACAGTTTACCCTAACCAGGGGAGACACCAATCTCCCAGACGGCGCAGATGGGACCGTGGTCTCTGCGCCCACAGCTTGTCCAGATCCCCAACTACCCTCACTGGGACAACCGGAGGAGGGGGTAAGTACAAATTCCCCTCCCCAGCTAACTTCTAATGTGGCCCCAGGGTTAACAGAGGAAATGTTAACCCCCACTGACCCCCACGTTTCCCTGGCTACTGAGCCGAAATATGTCCCAAGTACCCCAGCAGAAGAGCTGACAGCGGGGCAGAGTGCAGTCGGCCTCTGCCCTCCCTTTGTCCCTGGTACAGAGCAGGAGGTCCTGCAGGTTATACCAGCAGAAGAGCTGGCATCAGGGCAGAGTGCCGCTGGCCTCTGCCCCTCAAGTCCCCTCAGCGTGTTGCCCCATCACCACAGTGAAATATCCAGGTACCTGGTTAGACTTCCCCCCAAAGGAGAGATGTGTGACGAAGTGCCCTTCGCCACTTTGGCTTGGAGAGGACTGTTTGCCAGCCTCCTGCCCTGCGACTATGGCCCTGGTACATATTGCCCTTTGGAACCAGTGTTCGGCCATACCAGAGTGTATGTCACTCATTCTGGCCCTTTACATACAGGGGGGTCATTCTGTACTTGCCATGTGTGAACCATGATACCCCAGATAACTGTGCCACGAAGCCCATTCATATAATGAAAGACTATGGGAAAGACTTTAGCTACATGGCAATTGAACTGTGTGAAGAGGATCTGAGCGCTATTCGGTGGTTTTGTGCGCTCAGATCCCAGCTATCTGGGGATATGGGAAATGTGAATAAATGTGAATTGCAGTAATGCTGATGGGTTGTCAAACTAGAGAATTGACCAACAAATACTTTTGTCCGGACATCCCCAGGCCGATCCGTTGGGATCAGACCGTGTATGCCGGCTTATGGTCACGGGGGAGGTGTGTAGCGGAACCCATCCCTGTTTTACCCTGTTTTATGATTATTTAATTCTTGGTTAAAATATGATCCTACAATATGTTTGCTGTTTGATGCTCTGCAGAATATTAGCCAGACTTTTGCAGACCTAGGCTAATAGATAATCCTATTACAGAGATTCAAGAGATAAGAAAGTTGTAAAGGATCCTTGCATTTGCCAAAGTGTTTTAATTCTCTGATAAGAACAAAGAGGTGTAATTGAATCAATGTCTGATTGTATCAAAGTTGCCAGGGAGGTGTGACCCACCTATTGTTCTCTTTATGGGTATTGTGCAGCCAAATATGGGGGATGTGGATTGCCTGTGGGAAGAGATGTATAAATATTTCTGCAATAACAAAATAAAGTCAGTATTCATTTGACTCCCAAATTGTGTGTCGTCCAATATGGGAGGTCGGGGATGGTGAAACTGTAGTGCCTCGTGGGTATTTTATCGTATACCAGCGGAGATTTTGGACTGCGTGTCCCAGCTCCGTTACAGGCCATAATTATTTTTCCCCTCTGCAGCTCATGAAGTCGGTGTACTTCAAAGTACAGTGTGTGCAGTGTCTCATAGTAACCAATCAGGCAACATAGAGGAAGTATTCGAAAACCATGATGTCGCTAATGGACGAACAAAAATGTGAAGGTTTCTCTCAAACTAAAATAACCAGGAAAAATAATAGTACCTTTACGCCTGACTTCAAACAATATGGAAATATTCAGGTATTTGTGGATTTAGTGACTAAAGACTTAAAAAGTCTATTCAATCATATTCAGGACAAAACAAGGAATGAAAAATACAATTTAAGTGTGAAGGAATTCAAAGCAAAGAATTAAAAAAGAGCAAGGTGGTAATTAAACCCGCTGATAAAGGAGGTAACACTGTCATCTTAGATGAACAAGAATATCTAAGAATGTGCAATAAATTACTAACTGATACATCAATATATACAGTGTTAAAAAGTAATCCACTCCAAGAATTCCAAAAAGAGTTAAAACATTTACGGAATACAGCCAAACAAGATAAACTCATAGATCAGATTATCTTTTTCCTAAAAGACCGGTGATTGCCACCTTCTACTCATTACCAAAGATACATAAAAAGAAATTACCCGTATCGGGACGACCAATTGTTTCTGGAAATGGCAGTCTGACTGAAAAAATAAGTGAATACGTAAATGATTACATCAAAGAAATAGTACCGGAAATACCTTAATATTTGAAAGACACATTGGATCTCTTGAAACATCTAGAGGATATTGTGTCCCCAAAATAACAATACTGATATTCATTGATGTTGAACAACTTTATTCCAGTATCCCACATGATCAAGGGATTATAGCAGTTGAGCATTATCTAAGTATGAGATCTACTGAATGTAGAAATATGAATGTATTTATCATTTCGTTGCTTCGATTTATGCTAACACGGAACTTCTTTATTTTCAACAACCATTGGTATCACCAGCCATGGGGACCCCATGCGCTCCGGATTATGCAAACCTGTATTTATGTTTTTGGGAAAAAACACATGTACTCTCTGAAGATATGTCCAAATATAATGACAAAATATTGTCTTGGAATCGATTTATTGATGACATCATGGTATTATGGATAGGTGATGTCAAGGAATTCGTTGAGTTCATTGCAAGATTAAATGTAAATTCTTTAGGTCTGAAATTTACGTATGTTATGGATGAAGAAACAAATTCCTAGACTTGATGATACCAAAACGGGAAAAATGCATACATCTACTTTTACGAAACCTATAGCTACAAACTCACTACTAAAATGGTCAAGTCAACATCCTAGAGCCTTAAAATCAGGAATCCTGATAAGTCAGTATCTACGGGTTTAAAGGAATTGTAGTAATCCACAAGACTTTAAGACCCAAGCAGACCAACTGAGGGAGAAATTTAAAGCTCGAGGATACCCCAATCGTCTACTAAAGAAAGCATACAAAAGAGCTCTGGAATCCAGTAGACAGGATCTACCGTATATACTCAAGTATAAGCCGACTCGAGCATAAGCCGAGGCACCTATTTTACCACAAAATACTGGGTAAAATGAGTGACTCGAGTATAAGCGGAGGGTGGGGAATGTGCTGCCCCCTGTGTCCCTCTTGTGTCCCCCTCTCCCTTGCCTGTGTCTCTTCCCCCCCTCCTCATCATCCCTCCTCATCCTCAGCCTTCCTCCTCAACCCCCCTCCTCATCCTCAACCCCCTCCTTAACCTCCCTCCTCATCCTCAACCTCCCTCCTCATCCTCAACCTTCCTCCTCATCCTCAACCCCCTCTTCAACCCCCCATCCTCAACCCCCCTCCTCATCCTCCCTCCTCATCCTCAACCCCCCTCCTCAAGCCCCTCCTCAACCTCAACCCCCCTCCTCACCCTCCTTCCTAATCCTCACCCCCCCTCCTCATTCTAAACAGGGACACAGGGGGGTTAGAGAGACACGGGGGGTAGAGAGACACAGAGGGAGAGTGACTCGAGTATAAGCAGAGGGGGCCCTTTTTAGCCTTAAAAAAAGGTCTGAAAAAACGCATAAAGTACCGTATATACTGAAGTATAAGCAAAGAAGGAAGTTGAAGAGAATGAACAGATAAGATGTATAGTGTCATTTGGAAAAGATTGGAAAGAAATCAAAGAAATACTAGACAAGCATTGGTATATATTAAAAGAAGACTTTACAAAACACACAAGCCTACCAGTAAAAGCCTCCATCACTTAGCGTAAGAATAAAAGTATCAGGGATGAATTAGTGAATAGTTTCTTTAAGCCATCCAAGCGAGTGGAAACATCATGGTTATCATCCACAAAAGGCTTATTCAAATGTGGAAAATGCAAAGCCTGTAAGTTTATTCTTCCAAGGAAAGAATGTATAGATCCAAACACTAATATTAAATATCCGATTAAAAATTACATTATTTGCAGTTCTACACATGTTATTTATATAATAACGTGTTCTTGCCCAAAATTGTACATAGGCAAAACTACACGCCAATTGAGGAGACGAATTTTGGAGCACACTTTTACAGTGACCAAAGAAATGGACACGTCAGTGTCTCATCCCATTAAGCAATTTCATGGCAATTAACCTGAAGCAATGACATTTTCAATAATTGACCAAATCTTACAGAGACCAAGAGGAGGGAACCTTGATAAAGATCTTCTAAAGTTAGAGAGCAAATGGATCTATTTATTGAACACACAAAGTCCACAAGGACTCAATGAAGGGTTTTCATACTCAGCTTTTTTATAACTCATAATAGAATAACTCTCAATATCTTTAATATTTTCAATTATACCAGGCAATGATCACAACACATTTAAAGGCATAGCCCCTAACACTAAAAAATAAGAAATATATTTCTGCAATTAATTGCACTTTGTTTTTTTCTTTTTCTTTAAATAGATATTTTTAGTCAAATTTAGTATAAATAGATTTGCACTTTATGCAGAGATTGTAATATTCTCATACAAATATCCCATTAGGGATTTTTTTCTAATACAAATATCAAGGCATGAAAAGAGATAGATAATTAAATTCACTATTCCTAACACAGTCATTAAAATGTAATCACAATATACCACTGTATTCATGCATAAATTCACAATTGAAGTATTACTATGTCTTATTTGACAATATTGGGAGATATATTAATGGATCCTTAAAATTAAATTAATCTTAGCCTTAGGTATCTACTTTCTCCAGAATCCTTTTGAGTCAGCAATTAATAATTATATATATGTAACAAACAACTATAATATACATATATATAAATAAATAATGTAGTAGGATATATACAAACAAAATGGAGGTATCAGCTTTTATATTTATATTTATAAGAGAAAACATCGTAAAGACAGGCTTTCAGGCAGTCTATCAGTATCATCACACAGTCCTAGCAGGCAGAGTGTAATGGAAACGATTGGCAAATCGCATATGGTTGGCAAATCAACAATATAGATAAAAACATGGTGACGTATTCACGTTGATTACGTCACCGCGTATTTACGTAATGACGTAATTTGCGTTAAACAAGCGGAAATGGATGGTAAAAGGGCTTTAAAGGCCCCATTTAGACCAAAATTCAGTAGCCCATGAGTAAGCCCTAAGAAGGGCGAAACATCACTGTCGGGACTATCTCTACAGAAGCACAAGTACTCTGGTTATGTGCATGTTTCTATTGGGGGAGTATCATTATACAATATTATAATTAGTGTTTGTGATATATGATATATCCTTTGACAACTTTGAATTGCAAGTCTGCTTTAATGACATATAGTCAAGACTTATTTTTCACAATTAATAAATACAACAATAAGGTGTTAGGCACCAGGGAACTACTAGACAGTGGTATATTGAGATATTTGGATAGAAGATCACTAACTAAAAACTTCTGTAAAAAAATATGCTCCGTGCTTATATAGAGCCCTATTCAATTGGCCAAATCGCAATTTAATAAGGCTGAAGATGTCTAAATCCTATAAACAGAATTGCTACAATGTTGTGGATCTTACATTAGGACAATTGAGGAAAGCAATTAAAATAATGGACACCCCCATTCAATAAACAATAAGTGCAAGTAACACTAATTAAATGTGTATTTTTTTAAAGGAGCAGTATATTCCAACATTTCTTGAACTACAGTGATATTTTGAAGTGTGTAGCAGATCAATAGAAGTGATGTTTGTGACCTGCCATGACCTGTTGTGATCTGCCGTGACCTGTTGTGATCTGCCGTGACCTGCTGTTCAGCCACATCCTCTTTCTGTCACTTCCACATCCTATTTATGGGACATCACTGTGTAAATGTGTTTATTGTACAATAATAGCACATCTAAATTATTTTGGTTGGGAAAATAAGTTCACGCGAGCCTTCCTTCCAGGATCCTTCATGTCTCACCATCTCTTATTTATTAAATACAATTTGCTTGATACAGACATCTTCCTAGAAGACTTAAAGACATATCTAAGTTTCTTGGAATATGAAGCCTCTGAGAGAGGAGAATCAGTAGTGTATGCAAACATTCACAAACTCACCCTGGTGTTTGCTAAATCTCTTGAGTTTGCCAGCAGTTGCTTTTGTGAGTTAACAACCCTTGATATCCATGCTTAAATTAGCATAAAAGTCATAATTAGTTTTGGCCAATCGCAGACGGCTAATATATTTTAATACAATGTAACAATCCGTGACGGCAGTTTGTGCAGGAAGGAATCATGGGATGTGTAGTCCTTCAGCAGAATGAAGCAGGAGGAGCCAGACACTGATTTGTAGATCTCTGCATTCAGCTGCTGCTGGCTTGATGGTCAGTAAAGGGTTAAAATCTGTACTCACATGCAGTGTTTCTATTGGTTATTGACTCACCTGTGCACAGAAAGGGAATCTTTAACTCTGGGTCTTTCCAGCAGGACTTAGTACATTGGTTCCCAAACCCTTCCTCAAGCCCCACCAGACAGGCCATGATTTAGGTTTGTGTGAATATACAGGTGAAGCAATCTGAGGCTCCACATCCTGTTGTATACCAGTTACCTCACCTTTGTTCAATTGATTGACATGTAACATCCATGTTTTACTGCCGTAATAATGATAGTCTCATTTTCTTTTTGGCCATTTCGAAATGGGAGGTGACGGGCTTGCTTAATTCATCATGTTCCCACCCTGAACTGCTACGAACCAGTGCATGGTTTATGTTTTTGGCTTGGGACAGTAACTTGCGGGCTTGAGTAATTAAATAGCATGGCAATCGAAGACGAACGGGAGCCCGCAACAAACCCGCAGACATTACGGCCTACTATGATAGAGCTGCGGGCTTCTAATTGAATGTGGCTCAAACTCTGTACTTTAGGCGAGTAGAGTTAGTGGGCAGTCCAAAAAATAATTGGAGGCAAGGGCAGGTACAGAATTCTTTGGGGCTTGTTATATTAAAGGTCCACTATAGTTGGGGGGGGAAAGTCCCACTATGAAGGATGTAACCGCATTGGTTTCTGTATGAATCGTATCATATATATAGTTGTGAGCAAGCGAGTTGTTGCTAACGCTGCAGGCTCGCGTAGCGCTTTCGCAAGGGCCGTAGTTGCTGGCATGGAGCACCAAAGGAGCTCCTTGCCAGCAACTGCGGACCTCGCTAAATTTACGGACTTACGAGAAACAAATACGAGACGCAGGACTTAGAAAAAAAACATTATACTAGTATAATAATAAGACTGAAACATGGAAGCAGAAGGAACTGGTGTGTCTGGTGGCTGGTGATAGATGTCTGAAGATGAGTTCTAGAGTGAAGTTGGTGTCTCCAGTTACAGGACCCCTGCGGTCAATTTGTTTGCTCATCTTTTGCATAATTGAACTTTATAATGGGAAAAATTAGATTTTTTTTACCTTTTATGCCAATGTATTCTTTACTGCAGGTGCTGTTTTCTTTTGGCATCATGTCTGTTACTTTCTCAAGGGGATTTGTCCTTGTAAACTAATGTGCATGTCTTTACTACTATTGAAAGCTTTGGTTGCCTTTGTGTAAACAGAAACTCCCTGTGCAAACAAAGTCTCTTACCAATTCAGGAAGTTGATAATCAGAAACAAATCCTATATCAAAAGAACTGCATATAAAAGGATAATATATTATGGGATGAATGATTTTATTTTCCTGTGTGATTCTACAAAATATTATATTTTAAAAATATGGACACATTGGTTCTGAAATCAAAAGCCTTGTGGGCTACTGAGGATGATCTGAGCATGTGTGACGCCAATAACTGAGAACAATCATCCAGGAGAGATAACATAGAGAATCAGTGGGGAGCTTCTGTGAGAACCAAACTGTGGGGCACCATGCCAGCTGGAACACTGTTATGTTGTGGGGTACAACACCAGCCTGACTGACTCTCCACCCTTATAAGGTTATGGGAGACCATCTTAAAGGACTTTAAGAACAATCTGATACGACAGAGGTCAATTTGAGTTAGATATTACTCGTTAATAGGCCTTAGGCAGGGCTTATTGCCAAGGAAAACCACTTAAACACAGCAAGTTCATAGCCTGAAAATCTGTCTGCTACACAAAGCCGCCTCCCCATTTACCTTATAGTGGGCGTACACCAGCAGAAGCTGAATGTAGGGTTAATATTTTATATTGCTTTTATGAAATATTGAATATTATTTTTATGATAAATAATGAACTAAAATGTCTTCCTCCCCTAGATTCTCCTTTAAATCAGTGTCAGAGCTGCTAGTGGTACCTCTTGGGGGGCAGGGGCTGCAAAGTGACAGCAAAGTACGGGGGGGTGGGTTCTGTGAGGTGGAAGTAAAGGAGACAGGGATAGTGATAGGGGATGGATGCTGACAAGTACTGGGAAGGAGTCTTGGGGAGGGGAGCTGTTATGGGAAGGAGTCTTAGGCAGGGAAGCTGTTATGGGAAGGAGTCTTAGGCAGCGGAGCTATTATGGGAAGGAGTCTTGCGGAGGGGGAGCTGTTATGGGAAGGGGTCCTGTGGAGGGGAGGTGTTAGGGGAAGGAGTCTTGGGGAGGGGAGTTGTTATGGGAAGGAGTCTCAGGGAGGGGAGATGTTAGGGGAAGGAGTCTTGGGTAGGGGCACTGAGTAAATTGGTACTGGGGAGCACAGCACAAACAAACCCCCCAGGGGGCCCTCCATACTCTTGCTCTGTCACTGCTTTACATGTTACTTATTAGGACTGTTTTATAAAAGTTATGAAACGACAATATTATGGTTACTAATTCCATATAGATTCTGACTCCCAATGACAATGCGCCGGATCACCCAAATCCTCCGGGTTTCTGGACTCTTGTACCGGACCCTTCCGGCTCTAGTAATAATGATGGGACCTGCGGTTACAATCATGGATCATTGTGTAACTCCAGCTCCTCATGGGAATAGCGCAGCTGAGATGTTTTTTCTTCTTAATAAAACTATAAAAAGGTCACAGAAACAAAATGTAAGTTATAATATTATTATTACAGACCATGTGACTCATCAATAAGATTAAGACTTCAGTTCTGCCCACAGACGTTCCCATGTTTTGGCTCTTGGTTGAAATCGTGGTCTACACAGTCTGAGCAGCTTTCCATTAGTTTTGTGTTTGTTTCTATGTATCACACAACAAAGGCAAATAAAAAAAATCAAAGGGTCCATTTAGTCTGCCTATTACATCTACCTAATAATTATAACGCAGGATAGCCTTGTGCTTATCCCAGTCATAACAAAATTCCTTAAAGTTATATACAAGTTTCCTGTATTATGAAGCATCTGATATAGGAGAATCAGTAATGTATGCAAATCGTTTTTTAGGATGAAAAAATGCCAAAATAAACATTAATAAACTTACCCTGACGTTTGCAAATTTCTATAGTTTTCTGGCAGCGGATTTAGAGAAGCAACGTCTCTGAAAACCCTGGATAAATTAGCATAAAATCCATAATTCGTTTTGGCTAATCAGGGGCAGCTACAACTTTGTTGCAATGACTGGGGATCAGTCTCTGCAGCAAAGCATCATGGGATGTGTAGTCTTTTCTTCCCACCACAAGGAAGGAAACAGCTCATGAAGTGCTGTTCTGGATTTCTCCATTGATGAGACACGAGGGAGAGGAGGGGAAATAGGACACACAAGGTAGGGAGAGGTGGGGGAAAAGGAGACACAAGGTAGGGAGAGGTGGGGGAAAAGGAGACACAAGGTAGGGAGAGGTGAGGGAAAAGGAGACACAAGGTAGGGAGAGGTGAGGGAAAAGGAGACACAAGGTAGGGAGAGGTGGGGGAAAAGGAGACACAAGGTAGGGAGAGGTGGGGGAAAAGGAGACACAAGGTAGGGAGAGGTGGGGGGAAAGGAGACACAAGGTAGGGAGAGGTGGGGGGAAACAGACACAAGGTAGGGAGAGGTGGAGGAAAAGGAGACACAAGGTAGGGAGAGGTGAGGGAAAAGGAGACACAAGGTAGGGAGAGGTGAGGGAAAAGGAGGCACAAGGTAGGGAGAGGTGAGGGAAAAGGAGACAAGGTAGGGGGAGGTGGGGGAAAAGGAGACACAAGGTAGGGAGAGGTGAGGGAAAAGGAGACACAAGGTAGGGAGAGGTGAGGGAAAAGGAGACACAAGGTAGGGAGAGGTGGGGGAAAAGGAGACACAAGGTAGGGAGAGGTGGGGGAAAAGGAGACACAAGGTAGGGAGAGGTGGGGGAAAAGGAGACACAAGGTAGGGAGAGGTGGGGGGAAAGGAGACACAAGGTAGGGAGAGGTGGGGGGAAACAGACACAAGGTAGGGAGAGGTGGGGGAAAAGGAGACACAAGGTAGGGAGAGGTGGGGGGAAAGGAGACACAAGGTAGGGAGAGGTGGGGGAAACAGACACAAGGTAGGGAGAGGTGGAGGAAAAGGAGACACAAGGTAGGGAGAGGTGGGGGGAAATGAGACACAAGGGAGGGAGGGGTGGGGAAAAAGGAGACAAGGGAGGGAGAGGTGGGGGAAAAGGAGACACAAGGTAAGGAGAGGTGGGGGAAAAGAAGACACAAGGTAGGGAGAGGTGGGGGAAAAGTAGACACAAGGTAGGGAGAGTTGGGAGAAAGGAGACACAAGGGAGGGAGAGGTGGGAAAAAGGAGACACAAGGGAGGGAGAGGAAGGGGGAGATTAAACACAAGGGAGGGAGAGAGGAAATGAGACACAAGGGAGGACGCAGATGAGTGCCAAAGGTGCTCTCATTGGATGGCAAACAGCATTGCCACTCTTAATATTTTATTCCCGTCATTTTTGACGGGCAATTTCTTAGTTGTATATAATAATGAGACTGAAACATGGGAGCAGAAGGAACTGGTGGATGGTGATAGATGGCTGAAGACGAGTGAGTTCTAGAGAGAAGGACCCCTGCGGTCAACTTGTTTCCTCATCTTTTTCATAATTAAACGTTATAATGGAAAAAAACATTTTGAGAAAGGAAACATTTTTTAACTTTTATACCAATGTATTCTTTACTGCAGGTGCTATTTTCTTTTGGCATAATGTCTGTTACTTGTTCAAGAGGGTTTGTCCTTGTATAAGGATAAAAATCATACTTGAATGCAGTGTTTTTATTGGTTAGTACCAAGTGCCTATGTAAGCAGCTCTGGGGGTGTGGAAAACAGAGGGCTGTTCTAGCAGCAGCAGCTTCCACTCTTCACTTACACACAGGTACATTCGGCTGGAGGGTGCGTTGCTGACCCTGGGGAATGTAACTCCAACACTGCCCTGGCTCAGTCACTCATGCCCGGGCAATGTAACTCCAACACTGCCCTGGCTCAGTCACTCATGCCCCGGCAATGTAACTCCAATACTGCTCTGGCTCAGTCACTCATTCCTGGGGAATGTAACCCCAACACTGCCCTGGCTCAGTCACTCATGCCCGGGCAATGTAACCCCAACACTGCCCTGGCTCAGTCACTCATGCCCAGGGAATGTAACCCCAACACTGCACTGGCTCAGTCACTTATGCTCCAGGGAATGTAACCCCAACACTGCCCTGGCTCAGTCACTCATGCCCAGGGAATGTAACCCCAACACTGCACTGGCTCAGTCACTTATGCTCCAGGGAATGTAACCCCAACACTGCCCTGGCTCAGTCACTCATGCCCAGGGAATGTAACCCCAACACTGCACTGGCTCAGTCACTTATGCCCCGGGGAATGTAACCCCAACACTGCACTGGCTCAGTCACTCATGCCCGGGGAATGTAACCCCAACACTGCACTGGCTCAGTCACTCATGCCCCGGGGAATGTAACCCCAACACTGCCCTGGCTCAGTCACTCATGCCTGGGGAATGTAACCCCAACACTGCCCTGGCTCAGTCACTCATGCCCCGGGGAATGTAACCCCAACACTGCCCTGGCTCAGTCACTCATGACCGGGGATCTAACCCCAACACTGCCCTGGCTCAGTCACTCATGCCCCAGGGAATATAACCCCAACACTGCCCTGGCTCAGTCACTCATGCCCGGGGAATGTAACCCCAACACTGCCCTGGCTCAGTCACTCATGCCCGGGGAATGTAACCCCAACACTGCCCTGGCTCAGTCACTCATGCCCGGGGAATGTAACCCCAACACTGCCCTGGCTCTGTCACTCATGCCCGGGGATGTAACCCCAACACTGCCCTGGCTCAGTCACTCATGCCCGGGGAATGTAACCCCAACACTGCCCTGGCTCAGTCACTCATGCCCCAGGGAATTAAACCCTAAAACTGCCCTGGCTCAGTCACTCATGCCCCGGGGAATGTAACCCCAACACTGCCCTGGCTCAGTCACTCATGACCGGGGATCTAACCCCAACACTGCCCTGGCTCAGTCACTCATGCCCCAGGGAATATAACCCCAACACTGCCCTGGCTCAGTCACTCATGCCCGGGGAATGTAACCCCAACACTGCCCTGGCTCAGTCACTCATGCCCGGGGAATGTAACCCCAACACTGCCCTGGCTCAGTCACTCATGCCCGGGGAATGTAACCCCAACACTGCCCTGGCTCTGTCACTCATGCCCGGGGATGTAACCCCAACACTGCCCTGGCTCAGTCACTCATGCCCGGGGAATGTAACCCCAACACTGCCCTGGCTCAGTCACTCATGCCCCAGGGAATTAAACCCTAAAACTGCCCTGGCTCAGTCACTCATGCCCCGGGGAATGTAACCCCAACACTGCCCTGGCTCAGTCACTCATGCCCCGGGGAATGTAACCCCAACACTGCCCTGGCTCAGTCACTCATGCCCGGGGAATGTAACCCCAACACTGCACTGGCTCAGTCACTTATGCTCCAGGGAATGTAACCCTAACACTGCCCTGGCTCAGTCACTCATGCCCGGGGAATGTAACCCCAACACTGCACTGGCTCAGTCACTCATGCCCGGGGAATGTAACCCCAACACTGCACTGGCTCAGTCACTCATGCCCCGGGGAATGTAACCCCAACACTGCCCTGGCTCAGTCACTCATGCCTGGGGAATGTAACCCCAACACTGCCCTGGCTCAGTCACTCATGCCCGGGGAATGTAACCCCAACACTGCCCTGGCTCAGTCACTCATGTCTGGGGAATGTAACCCCAACACTGCCCTGGCTCAGTCACTCATGCCCGGGGAATGTAACCCCAACACTGCCCTGGCTCAGTCACTCATGTCTGGGGAATGTAACCCCAACACTGCCCTGGCTCAGTCACTCATGCCCCGGGGAATGTAACCCCAACACTGCCCTGGCTCAGTCACTCATGCCCGGGGAATGCAACCCCAACACTGCCCTGGCTCAGTCACTTATGCCTGGGGAATGTAACCCTAAAACTGCCCTGGCTCAGTCACTCATGCCCCGGGGAATGTAACCCCAACACTGCCCTGGCTCAGTCACTCATGCCCGGGGAATGCAACCCCAACACAGCCCTGGCTCAGTCACTCATGCCCGGGGAATGCAATCCCAACACTGCCCTGGCTCAGTCACTTATGCCCGAGGAATGTAACCCCAACACTGCCCTGGCTCAGTCACTCCTGTCCGGGGAATGTAACCCCAACACTGCCCTGGCTCAGTCACTTATGCCCAGGGAATGTAACCCCAACACTGCCCTGGCTCAGTCACTCATGCCCCAGGGAATGTAACCCCAACACTGCCCTGGCTCAGTCACTCATGCCCGCGGAATGTAACCCCAACACTGCCCTGGCTCAGTCACTCATGCCCGGGGAATGTAACCCCAACCCTGCCCTGGCTCAGTCACTCACACCCGTACACAGATATTTATGAGCCAAGGCATTACCCCAGTCCTGGGAGTAATCTACTGTAAGTAGGACATGTTTCTGCAACAGAACCCAGGCCCATCTGTGCCAAACTGGTTGTTTTGTGTTAAAATTTTATATTTTTGAGGGCCATAGTTTACTGATACATGATTTTACTATGTCATCCATCAATGTAACTGTGCCTCTGATTGGCCAAAATGAATTATACATTTTATGCTAATTTAGCCTGACTTTCCAGGGGCTTTTCTTCTCAAAATCAGCTGCCAGAAAACTGAAGAAATATGAAAACTTCAGGGTAAACTTATTAATGTTTAGTTTTTTCATGCAAAAGAATGTTTTCATACAATATGGATTCTCCTCTATCAGATGCTTCATAATCCAGGGAAATTGTATATACCTTTAATTGTTATAAAATTAGGCAATTTGCTTGAAGATGTATAAAGAAGATGTTTATCATGGGATAGATCAAGTCCCACAACTAACTGGGAGCTAGTCATGAGGTTAACAAGGTCTGTTTATTTACCTGTATTTAAATTGTGATTAAACATCTGAGCCATAAACAGATCCACCCCCTACGTCTACATGTTCTCTCCTTTGGCTAACTGCTCTCAATTCGTGGAGGGTCACACATGCTCTGTTCCTCTCTTAATTAAGAACTTCTTAAGGATTATCCTTAACAGCTTCTAGTAGTAGAGTAGTGTGTCATGGGTTAAAGTGGAAAAATGGTCTGTTACGGAAGATCTGAGCATGTGCATTGTGAGTCGTTCTTACAAGATGCAGAAGTGAAACACTGGGATGTTGTGAGGCACAATACCAGGAGAAGTTTAAACACCAAAAACAATTCACATTTTGGATATTTTTTACAATTCCAGTGTATAAACAGTAATATTGATCATTTATGAACAATATGGACACTGTTCTGACTCAGGATGATAACTCACCGGATGTTTTGGCTTCATAATCATTGATTAGTAAATGCCCAGATCCATGTGGGCTATATTGCTGTTCTAATTATAATGATCAGACGTGTTGTGACATGTTGCAAGAATGTAAAATTGTTTTATGTGAACCGTTTAACCGAGATCTTATTCCTTCTTAAAGGGACATGGAAGGTTTTCACTAGGGATATACAGTAATATACCTATTTATCTCTAACATTTTTGTGTATTTTATTTCATTAACAAGTACTTACAATTTGTACCTCTTGGGGTCTGCCTTCTGTAGCTCATGCGGTTCATGAATACACAGTCTGTGAAGCGCAATGTTTCAAAGCAGCCAATCACTGATCTCGATTGCAGAATGTGGCCACTGATTGATTACTGTGAGACAGAGCAACGTCTTAGAAGCTGAGCTTATTGTAGACAAATACCTAGGTATATTATATTCCTAGTGAAAGGCAGAAAACAAAAATGTCCCTTTAATAAAAATTAAAAAGCCAAGTAAGTTGTGTTGTTATAGTCAGGCACAAATTATCAATAATATTAAGTTGTTTCTTTTTAGTTCTGCAAATAGTTCTCATCAGATCCTGGTTGTTTGTTGATCTGTTTTGTGACATTCAATGTAGTTTTACTTAATTATAAAAGGTGGAATATGCAAGCTCTCCTCTAGATTGTAAGCTCTGTGAGATAGTGGAACATCTCGTTTCCTCTTGATTATCTCCAATTGTTCTGGAATCAAAGCCCTGACCGAAAGGTCTCAACTTCCCGGTAATTAGTTGGTCAGGTATATTTACCATAGCTATAAAGGTGGTGGCAACCATGTCCAATGGTGCAAAAGTCCATTCTTCAACTGAATGTGAACAATATTCCTGTAAGTGGTGTTAGGATCGGCTTCTTCATTGGGTTTAGCAAGAACCTAGCTCAAGCTTACCCAGCAGCACTGTACGGTCCTTACCATCTCTATTAGCAGAAGATAGACCAAAGCTTCTTGGAGAGTCGAGGCGTGCACTCTACTTGCCTATATAAATCCCTTTAATGTGAGATCTATCAGGACGGAGCAGGCACGCAGCCGCTGCGGCAAAATAACAAATGGACTGAAACACCTTGTTTTATGTCTCCTCTAGCAGAGCAAAACTGCCTCTCAACATCAGTTCCAGATCGCCTCACAACAGTCTAAATTAAATAACTATTTATGAACTGGCTACAACTTAAATGTATTATAGAGTTTAAACACATGACATCACACATTGTCACTTAAATAATACGAGCAAGTTGCCCGTCAAAAATGACAGCATGATATAGTGTCATTGTGTTTTCTGTCTGTTTTTCTATTTTTCTGTGTACCCTGCCTGTCTCTTTCTTTCCCCCCTTTCCCTCCCCTGCGCCTCTCCCCCTTCTCCTGTGTCTCTCCCCCCTGTGTCTCTTTCCCTCTCTCCCTCCCCTGTGTCTCATTCCCCCCTCTCCCTCCCCTGTGTCTCCTCCATATTTCCCTCCCCTGTGTCTCTTTCCCCCTCTCCCTCCCCTGCATCTCTCCCCCTCCCCTTTGTCGCCTTCCCCCCTCTCTCTCCTCTGTGTCTCTTCCCCCCTCTCCCTTCCCTGTGTCTCCTTCCCCACCGCTTCCTCCCCTGTGTCTCCTTCCCTCCTCTCCCTTCCCTGTGCCTCTTTTCCCCTCTCCCTTCCCTGTGTCTTTTTCCCTCCTCCCTCCCTTGTGTCTCTTTCCCCCCTCTTCATCCCTTGTCTCTCATCCCCCCTCTCCCTTGTGTCTCTTCCCCCCTCTCCCTCCCCTGTGTATCTTTCCTCTCCCTCCCCTGTGTCTCTCCCCCCTCCCCTGTGTCGCCTTCCGCCCCTCCCTCCACTGTGTCTCTTGCCCCCCTCTCCCTCTCCTGTATCTCTTCCTCCCTTCTCCCCTACTTGGGTCTCTTTCCCTCCTCTCCCACCTTCCCCCTCTACCTCACCTGTGCCTCTTTCCCTTCTCTTCCTCCCCTTTGTCTCCCCACCTCCCCTGTGCCTCTTTACCCCCTCTATCCTCTGTACCTCTTTCCCCCTTCTCCCTAATCTATGCCCCCCCCCCCCCCCCCGTCTGCCCCCTCTCTTGTTGCGTTTACGTAGTTGAAGCCCGAGTTACGCACTTGAAAGCACATGGTGACGGCGAAATTCCTGAACTGTGTCCCTGTCAGTAGTCATCCCTGGCAGTGCCCGCTTCTCACCCCTGTGATGTGCAGGCTCCTAGTCTGTGTGAAGTCTGGTGGTGGCACGGTACGGCCAGCCCTGTGCAGAGCACACCGTGCCCCAGCAGTAGTGCGCACAGTGCACAGCGCAGGTACACGGCGGTGCTCAGTAGTAGTACAGCCAGGCACAGCTCCCCGGTGGAGGAGACCCTGGGCTGTGCACATTAACCAGGACACAGCCGTCAGCATGAGGCCTGAGGAGGAGTCAGGGGTCCAGGGGAGCGGCGGGGGCTGCCAGGGGGGAGCTCCGTACACAGGCTGCCCCCGCCCCGCTTCTTGCAGCCAATGAGTCCCGCAGGCCTTGAAATGAGCACCTTCGGCGCTCATTGTTTATGCCGAACCCTGTAACATTCCAGAACGTTACCAAAAAACTCGCAATTACGACAACTATTATATGTGATAAATTGGTCCCAAGAGTCTGTTCTTCATAAGTGGTATTTGGCACCTTAATATAATCTTTTGGCTTCCAGTATCGTCTATACACAGGTGATATACAATCCTATCTCTCAGTACCAGACATGGGGCTGAGCTCCTATACTCCACCTATTTACAGCAGGTTCCACATTGAATGGACAATCCTATGATCATGTAAATCCACCAACCCACTGTCTTGGTGTAGTATTTGACCCTACACTCTCTTATCGACATTTATGTATGTGAAGAGCACTCTTCAGCTAAATCACACTTCCCGAACATGTTGCTTTCTCATGTATTACACAGCAAGAATTGTAATTCTGAAGTTGTCATAATCCAACAACTACTGTAACTCACTCTCTTTGGGCCTCTTCTCGACAAATCTCCATTACAATCTATATTGGACATCTCTCCTAGACTCATCTACCTCACTCATTGCTCTGTAACATCTAAAGCTCTTATTAACTACACTCCCTGGTATATCTGTCCTTGTCTCTAAATACTCCCCTTATTTCGGCTCCTCTTTCCTCTTCTCTTGTCACCTCCTCTCACTCCACTACAGTTAGGTCATGCAGTACTACTTAAGGCACAGTGAGGGGCACAAGTGAGCAAAAAGAGGCTGCCCTCTGAGTGGGTTACCATGCCCATTATTATCTTTTATTTGTAATGCGCCTCTGTGCCGCTGCCAACCTCTAGATGGCGCTGCCGATTTTCGGAATACTGCTGCACATTGCATATAAGGCGCGCCGACAGAGGTGTGCCCAAGGCCTTAGAGTGCTGAGTGCCTGCGCCGAACATAGCAAGGCCTCACTGTCGATTCAGCGACGTCAAGTTGCGCCACATCGGTGGGGGGAATAATTATAGGCCTTCCCTGAAACCTGCAGCGACATCTCGTGCTACTTGCTGGCACAGCGGCTGTCATTGCTGCCCATTTCTTGCGCATATACAACGCGATAGATCCCAAATGGGTACTGTCACCTTATATTTTAGTACACAATCTCAAATAAACTAGAACTTATATTGTCAAAAAGTATTTTAAAATTTTTAAATAAGAAAACAATATATAATATTTTACTGGAATAAAATGAATAAGACTGTACGACCTTTCAAATAAAATGATCTGATCACCCAAGATGACAATCATAACAGTTTTAAAATCATAAGAAATATGCCCCCTGCAAGCTTGTATCAGGATGTGCTTGGAGCATCCACTAGATGTATCTGAAACCAGCGTGGCAGTCAGATAGTTAAAAAACGCTCTTTTGCATCATAAAATACGTGAGAGTCACATGACCCTTAAAATTTTCAGTAAGAGATGGTTACAGCTGGCTCAAGATTTCATCTCAGTATTTCCAGGAATTTACTGTTACAGTCAACATGACCTGTGATCTCTCCTGAAATTAAGTCACAAAGGATATGGTGTAACTTATTACATACTGTTTGTGCCTTCAGCCGAGTATCACTGTGCTAAGGAAGTAACATCATGGACACTGCGCATTTGCTACTCACCACAATAACATTTAAAAAAATGTCTAATTTTAAAAATTTTGTGCTGATAGAAAATGTCTCTGAATTGAAAGTTTCCGTAAACCTGTGGAAGTTGCTCAGCAGAAACCAAAATGGTAGATTCCTCTCATGGCCGGATTTCACTAGGCAAACACGGCAACCACTTAGAGGAAAGGGGCAGCTAATTTGTATAACAATGTATGTAAATTTCAGTTTATTTATTTTTTACACTTAGCCGCTGCATTCTCTAGCCATGGACTGAGATCGTGTTCTTTGTTTGGGGTGTGGAGATATATATATATATATATACATACACAGTGGTACCTTGCTACTTGTTGTAAATTTATTCCATAGGGCACAACGAGTTGCAAACTATTATGACGAGTACCAAGCTCCCATAAGGAGTAATGTAAAATGTTTAAGACAGATTTAAAAATGACTACCAAGGAAACGATGAGTGCTGAAGCTTTCTTTTCCTCATTGAACTTCGTTTATTACCAAATTCAGCGCGTTCCAAAGCAGATGAGTGTCGAGGTACCACTGTATGTATATATGTATATATATGACGAGGGACATAGCCGTATATATATATATATGGTAAATAAATAGTACACATCTGAACATCTAAAACAAGGTAAAAAAAACTTGTTTCCTGCTCTGAATTCCAAGAAATACAGTTATTGCCCTGCACTCTGGGAACCTGGGCAGGGACATGAAGATGTGCCCAAAAGTCTTTGTTCTTTAATCCAAATACCATTTTAAACATGGCTTCTTTCAAGCATATGCCTACTGGATTACACAGCTTTAAGTAATGCCCAGGATGGATTATGCACAAGACAGGAAACCTACTCAAAGACAGCCATGTTACTATGTTACTGCTGGTCATCAGTGTGGGGCCGGTTCCACATGTGTAGTAGATTTTTTGAGTAGGCAGTTCACCACAACAATTATCTATGGTGGGCAAAAGAGCGAAAGAAGCCCCCACGGTACAGTAAATAAATAGTACATTTGTGCTTACATTTGTATGTCTAAAACAAGTTAAACAGCTTGTTTCCTGCTCAGAATTCTGAGAAATACAGTTATTATACTGCATTCTGGGAACCTGGGCAGGGACATGTAAATGTGCTCACGAAGCTTCACTCTTTAATCCAAATACCATTCCAGACATGGCTCCTTTTAAGCACGTGCTTGCTGCATTAGACACACACACACACATATATATATATATATATATATATATATATATATATATATATATATATATATATATATAAATATATAGATATAGTTATGCCTTTTTGATGTCTGCTGTACCCTGGAGGCATCCATTATATTTTGATGAAGGTACACACTCCCTGAGCCCGGGCCTATGAGGGTGTAGAGTGGTGGTGTCAATTTGAATCAGGGCCAATTATATAGGACATCCCCCTGATCTCCCCATCCCTTTCTTCACAGAAATAAAGCACACCCCTTATGATCAACCTCTCCAGAAGAGATGTGTCTTGAAAATTCCGATTTTCTCTAAAGTTATTTTTATGTCCACAGCTACAAATGTTGTTAGTTACGTCACAAGCAAGTTATGGCCTCCTAATTGATAAGGAAGATCTGCCTGAGGCTTTCAATGGGTCTGAACCTTTACCTATTTGCTTAAAGGGAAAAGGATTAATATACATTTTTAAATAACAAACACCAGGTGACTACAAGAAAGAGCCGTCTGGAGACGGAGAGTCCTGAGCTGCTTCTGTCCCTGTGCAGGGTCATGAGGACTTGTCCAGTAACAAAACGTCATGTGTAGAGAGAGAGAACAAAGGCGTGCGCCGCGGCGTATAATGGCAGGGTGTACACACGCAATATGTCACTGCCCACTGTGTCTCCTCCACTAGATGTGTGTGTGTGTGGGGGGGGGCATTGTTCTAGTTCTGCTTTTGTACAAAATAAATAGATTATAAAATTTATGAGTGGACGTAATTGCGAGAAAATGTTGCTAATTCTTCTGAACGTTGCACAATGTTCTGTGTTATATCACGTACTTAGAGAAACACTGAGTGTGCAAGGTAATTAAATCAGAAAATGATGTACTCTCCCTCCAAAGGGACCGACATAAATTAGAGGAATGGGCAAATAATGGCAGATGAGATTTAATGCAAATAAATGTAAAGTTATGCATTTGAAAAGGAAAAATAAGCAGCAAATTATAATCTTAAAGGCATATCCAAGTTTCATGGATTAATACATTTCTTGACTCTATAGGCAAAAAGCAGCTTATATGTATGAAGCACATCTCATAAAACATTTTATTTTTATTAATATCTAAAAATCCCTACTGTTGCTTGCTCAGCCAATTTCCTTGCTTAGCCAATCTCCTGTCGGTATGTCAGCAGCAATACATAGCACATGTCAGTGATATACTACATATCCCAGGCTGCTTTGTAGCACAAACAGGAACCCAGAGTTAATTCAAAAGTTTCAGCTAACCTGATTGGCCAATACAAATAATGTTACATTTGATGCTAATTTAGCCTGGGTTTGGAGGGTGTTAACCCTAATTTGCAGCTGTCAGAAATTCCAACACATTTTGCTGACTTCAATGTAAGTGTTTAAATGATTATTTTGGGATTTTTTTATGCAAAAAATGTTAGCATACACTACTAATTCTTCTCTATCAGATGCATTAAAAATCCAGCAAACTTAGATATGCCTTTAAGGGAAAAAAATCTTGGGGTATCTGATATTGAAAGGGATTTGGGACTACTTATTGACAACCACCAAGGTAGCAGTGCTCAAGACGAAGCAGCAGCTGCAAAGGCAAGTAAAATATTAGCATGTATTAAGAAGGGTATAGAAGCCAGGGATGCAAATATTGATTATATTATAATAGATTATTATATATGATTCAATTGAGCAACCGTAAGTTACTGGAGCCCGTAAGTGAGGCCATAAGTTAATCTGCTATTCAATTGGCAACTTTTTGCGGGATCCGAACGGGTATGGATTACAGGCTTTGCGATGGTTAAACCCGGAACTTACAGACTCCAAAAGCCTTTGATCTTTCACGTCCGCAAGAGTTCTGATCCCTAAAATCAAAAATTGAATTCAATTGCTCTATTTTCCCCAAGCCCGCAAATGTTTTCACACCCTTAAATGGCAAATGAAGGAGAAAATCCTACGAGTGCTTGAGAGGACCCGCAAGGGGGTTAAACACCTGATCATAGCACTGTAAATACAAATAAAAAATCACTACTGCGCTGTAAATAACGGGGAAAGCAATGACAGACATTAGAATGAATTGCACAACAGTCTCAAGCCCGCAAGTCGCCAGTAAAAATAAATGTATTTTAATGTTTCATTACAGGATTATATCGATCTCGGGTGTCGATGAGTTAATACATATCAGGCCACCCACATGGATTAGAACAGTATCGCCACTCATTTTTATAATTACGTATTTTGAGGGTTTGCGAGTCTGATCGCATATCGGACCCCCAAAACTAATTGATTGATATGTAACCTCCATGTTTTACCGCAGTAATAATGACAGTCTAATTTTTTTATTGCCTGTTTCTCAATGGTTGGTTAAGGTCTTGCTTATTTGATCATATTCCCGCCCTGAACTGCTACGTACGAGTGCATGGTTTACTTTCGGCCCGTAACTTGCGGGCTGTTTCAATTGAATAGCTCTGGAATTGGAGATGTACGGGAGTCCGCAGCACATATGGCCTGTATCCCGCGAGATGCGGGCTTGCAATTGAATCGGGCTCATAATTCTACTACTATACAAATCCCTAGTACGCCCCCATTTGGAATATGGAGGACAATTTTGGGCACCACTTCATAAAAAGGACATTTTTGAGCTGGAAAATGTACAGAGAAGGGCAACAAAACTAATAAGGGGAATGGAGGGGCTAAGTTATGAATAAAGACTCTTAGGCGTCTAAGAGGAGATATGATTACCTTATATAAATACATCCAGGGTCAGTATAAAGATTTGTCGGGGGAGCTTTTTGAGCCAAGAGGTTATCAACTGACAAGAGGACATCCTTTGAGGTTAGAAGTAAAAAGATTCCACCTCAAAGAAAGAAAAGGGTTCTTCACAGTAAGGGTGGTTAATCTGTGGAACTCTCTACCAAAGGTTGTTGTACTGCTGCCTGCTTCTGAGTATCTGCAGGGGAGGGGGTTGTCAAATTCTGAAAATTGAACTCACTCTCTGATAAGACAAAAACACTAATGTCACCCCCCCCACTCATTATCCACTGGCGAATAGAAATAAAAACCTTAGCAAACTCTTACTTAAGGGATATTATACACCTAGTAACATTCCATATCCCTTTAAGTCAAAGTTTTTTTTCATTGATATAATTGGCTGCATTGATGGGCCTATCTTTACATGTTTCTCCAAATGAGATTGGCTAAGGACATATTAGTTGGGTAACTATGCTCGGTGTTTGCTCTTATAGCCCATTGGCCAATTTAATATGATCAGTGGAGTCCTTAAAGATGTGAAGACGTGAAGCTCGCCCGGCACGCTTGGGACATTGTTTTACAGCAAGTAATAGATCTATTTGCTCTAATGACGGTATTCCTGCCATTTACCCGCAGCCAATAACTATTTACAAGTAGATTATAAAATATATATTTAGTTACTGTATAATTTTTATGACATATTGCAACATCTTTCTTGTGTTGTCCTAAAATATCACAACAGATAAAGTCTTGCCAGCCAGGTAACAAGAACAGGTCCGATATAGCAGCCATTTGTTCATTTATTTACGAATTAGCAAAATAATCATTATTTGGAGAAAAATATTCGGTGTGGTTTTTAATATCTACATTTTCACTCCAACACTGTAGTTTCTGGTGGAGCACTTTTTTATCCACCATTAAGTTTTCCAGGGTGATTGGAGAGGATCTGCCCAGGAGGCTGTCCTGGTAGTAGTCTTTATCTGTCTTCATCGGGGTAGTTGCCACTACAGGTAAACCTAGACTGGCCAGACACAAAAAGATAAGGGTGGATGCTGGGCAGATCCTCTACCACCATTTTGACATCCAAGAGGGGATAGAGAGACGCAGCTTTGCTAGTCCATAACACTAAAGTTCAAATGTAAGCTTTACAAGCTAGGTTTAATTTATTTTCCTCAGATACTGATATATTGCTAATTAGTTACTAGATAAACAAATGAAACAATATTGTATGAGCACTATGTGTTTGCGTTGTGTCCGACTCTCCGTGACCTCATGGATTGTAACACCCCATGCTAATCCACTTGGTATTCATGGCAGAGATACTGGAGTGGGTTGCCAGTTCCTTCTCCAGTGGGCCACAGCATACAGCTCCTGGTATTCCTAGATGATCTCCCAAGTACTGACCAGGCCCAACCCTGCTCGGCTTGGGGGTGGTGTGACCTCTTGGTTCCCAGACTGGAATCAAATCCAGGTAACTGAATCCTAACCACTGGACCACCAGGCAACCCGTGAGCATTATAGTGGCCCTTTAACATTTTCAATGCTTGAAATACATTTACCTTTACATCATTAAAATATATTGCACTGCAATGTACCACAATGACATGGATTCTTCAGGTCTCTGAGTACATGTTTTTATTTTGCTGATAGTTCATTGATTCAAATCTAAGTTTACACTTAGATAACTTACAATTTCTTAGCAACAAGTCAGCCAATCCAGTTGGATATTTTCAAATAGGTTCATAATGTGGGCAGCCAATCAAAGTCACAGTTGCTAGGTCTTTAATGCATCGGCTGTGGCTTGGATTCTTATGTAGAGAGATTAAATATAGAAGTTAGATAAAGCAAAATAGGTTAGTCTTCCTGCTTTAAGTTGAAATGGGCTGTCAAAATATGTTCATTTTCAATGTATTATGTATTAGTGACATACCATAATGTCAAAAGGATTCCCGGGTGGTCTAGAGATTAGGATTTGGTGCTTTCACTGCTGCGACCTGGGTTCAATCCCAGTCAAGGAACCAAGAGGTCACACTATCATGAAGCCAAGCAGGGCTGGGCCTGGTCAGTACTTGGATGGGAGTCCACCTATGAATACCAGGACCTGTGGCCCACTTGAGAAGGAACTGGCAACCCACACCAGTACCTCTGCCATGGATACTAATTTACAGCCACATTAAATTTGAAGCTCGTATCTGCAACATGAGACCCACAATGGCTGCAAGCTTAACGAGTTGCAGATTTACAGTGCTATTAACAGGCTGCGAGTTACGGGCTTGAGCGGCAAACCTATAAACCATTTTTCGCTTGTCAGATGTGCGACCGTGAACGTGATTGATTAGTCTAACTCGGAGTAACGAGTTGGGACGGAGCCAATGGCAAAAGAGATCGTCAGAATCACGTCACTGAAAAATGGAGGTGGGATTTCCAATGTCCTACAGGGTTCAATTACGAGTTGCGATCGGACCCACATTCCAGAAATAATGCAATATTGATAAAGCCGTAAATATGATATTTTACCACGTGCGAGTTACAGTATATGTATTAACACATTGATTGCCGGGATCGATATAACACAGAAATTACACATGAAATACAGTATTTTTGGGGCCGATTTGCGGGCTTGAGAATGTTGTGCTATTAATTCTAAGACCTGACATCACTTTCACTTCCAATAAAAGTACAGTAGTGTGTGTATATTCGCATTTACAGTGCTACGGATAGGACTTTACCCCCCTTGCGGGTCCTCTCCAGCACTCGTTGGCTTCTTGGCTCCATTTTCGAGTAATGAGTTTGAACGCCAGTGATTTCGCTGCAATTTGATAAGTTACAAGCTTGAAAGAACAAAGGATTTGGGGGCGCGAACATTCACGTTCCACGTCCCGTAGGCTTTTTTCGGCCTTCTTAACCCATAAGTCGTCTGTGGGTTGCTTTAAGGGGATAATTAAAAAACCTTAAGTCCTGCGAGCTATGTTACGAGCTACTATTCTTAAAATCGTAGCAGTTTAATGGGGCTGTGGATCAGCATGTTTTGTTACTGTTCATGAGGTCACAGAGAGTCGGACACAACTGAACGACGCAAACACACATATTGTCAGAAACACATGTTCTCCATCAGTATGCGTTTCTAGAGGCTGAGAGGGCTCTTTAATTTAATCAGTGTTTAGATTGTAAGCTCTGAGGTACAGGTTGTCTGTGTTAGACTTAGTGCTGGGTTCTATGTATCCTTTTCATGCAATGAATTTACAGGTAAAAAGCCTCAATTACCATTATTTTGCGTGCAATACAATGTATTGTTGTACAGATATCATGACAATATAATGTTGTGTATTTCCTGATGTTATCCCATTTGTGTACTATGTGTGTACTACCATCACTGGCCACATGGTGTCTCATTGAGCTATTTAGTTCTCTATCATGAATATCTAAAAGATGGCTGCCATGGATACCACAATGGCTCTCTCAAACACATTTGAACATTAAACGTACCGTATACATTACATAAATGTGTATATAAGATGAATTTGTGAATTATGGATAAGTAACTGAACACGCTGTTGTATAATAAAGTGATAATTGCCATTTACAAGCTTCCAAGCAGCAACATTTACCAAGTTGTGTCTACTGGGAAAAAAAATGTTGGGGTTTCCACATATATGTAACCTGGTCCAGACTTTCCAAAAATCCAACATTACCTGTGCCTTGGTCCACTGGAGAATGAACTGGCAACCCACTCCAGTGTCTTTGCCAAGAAAACCTTATGGATCAGCACAACCAGATACAAGATGTGCCTGGCATGGTGCTATCCATAGGTCCATGACGAGTCGGACACGACTGAACAATAGCCATCACAAGATTTGACCCCATCTATTTTTTCTCATGCCTCCATTCCTCTCTCTTTTCCTCCTATATTTCCTTACCCCCACTCGTCTTCTCTCATTGCCTTAATCATCCTATCTTTCCCCTACTAGACTCCAAGAACTGATCTGGCCTCTACATGGATAAAACATGGCATTGCACAAGGACATTGTAAATTGTTTGCCATTTAATGCTCAAAGAAGGAGTTGGGATGTGTATAGGTTGTGTCCCAAAGCATTTTGGTTTCTACGTGAATAAAAGTAGAATAGTTTGACAATGCAAATGTCCCTTTAAGGCACTACCATACATACAAAAGTGTACAGTAATGGCGGTAGATATATGGAGTTACCACCAGCTGAACCCAATACAGTATAGGAGCTCCAAAAGTATTTGTGATAGGATAGATCTACTACAAGTACATCCAACACCAGCTTATGACAAGCTGACCCATATTCAAAAATATATCCTGAAAATCTAGTGTGATACTGCAGTGATTTTAAACTTTCTCAGTATATTTGTCTTTTGGACTTTCTAAAAAAAAATCCACATTGATGGACAGAAGCTGTTTTTGCTCATTGAATAAAAATATTTTCTAAATCATTATCTTGCACTTCCTTGGAGGACACTTGATGATGTCAGTGCCCCTTTAAATGTGCTTTTATTAGTTTTCTACAGTGGGAATTTCCATATCTGTACAGTGATGGTATATTTTACGTTGTTAGCTGCTATCATGACTGTAAATGACGCCTTGGCACAGATAAGCACAGTTTTAAAGGGAAAGGGAGGCTGTATAGTTTTATGAGATGCAGTATATATAACAAGGGGCACACTCAGGGGAATACAGGGGGGGTAGATGTACATAAGTTAGATGTACAAGAGATCATTGTACGTGTAGATGTACAGGAAATAGATATACAGGGGGTAGATGTACAGGAGGTGGATGTACAAGAGGTAGTTGTAGTGGAGGTATATGTACAGGGGATAGATGTACAGGGGGTAGATGTACAAGATGTAGATGTACAGGGGGTATATGAACAGGGAGTAGATGTACAGGAGGTAGATGTACAGGGGATATATATACAGTACATGGGGTAGATGTACAAGAGCTAGATGTACAGGGGGTAGATGTACATGAGTTAGATGTACAAGAGATAATTGTACGTGTAGATGTACTGGAAATAGATATACAGGGGGTAGATGTACAGGAGGTGGGTGTACAAGAGGTAGTTGTAGAGGAGGTAGATGTACAGGGGGTAGATGTACAGGAGGTATATGTACAGGGGATAGATGTACAGGGGGTGGATGTACAGGAGGTGGGTGTACAAGAGGTAGTTGTAGAGGAGGTAGATGTACAGGGGATAGATATACAGTACATGGGGTAGATGTACAAGAGCTAGATGTACAGGAGGTATATGTACAGGGGAAAGATGTACAGGGGGTAGATGTACAAGATGTAGATGTACAGGGGGTATATGTACAGGAGGTAGTTGTAGAGGGGGTAGATGTACAGGGGCTAGATGTACAAGGGGTAGATGTACAGGGGGGAGATGTACAAGGGGTAGATGTACAGGGGGGAGATGTACAAGGGGTAGATGTACAGGGGGTATATATACAGGGAGTAGATGTACAGTAGGTAGATGTGCATGGGGTAGAAGTACAGGGGGGGAGATGTACAGGAGGTAGTTGTAGAGGGGGTAGATGTACAGGGGTAGATGTACAGGGGGGAGATGTACAAGGGGTAGATGTACAGGGGGAGATGTACAAGATGTAGATGTACAGGGGGTATATGTACAGGGAGTAGATGTACAGGGGGTAGATGTACAGGGGCTAGATGTACAAGGGGTAGATGTACAGGGGGGAGATGTACAAGGGGTAGATGTACAGGGGGTATATGTACAGGGAGTAGATGTACAGTAGGTAGATGTGCATGGGGTAGAAGTACAGGGGGGGAGATGTACAGGAGGTAGTTGTAGAGGGGGTAGATGTACAGGGGTAGATGTACAGGGGGGAGATGTACAAGGGGTAGATGTACAGGGGGGAGATGTACAAGGGGTAGATGTACAGGGGGTATATGTACAGGGAGTAGATGTACAGGGGCTAGATGTACAAGGGGTAGAAGTACAGGGGGGAGATGTACAGGAGGTAGATGTACAGGATGTTGAAGCACAGGGTTAGAGGGCAGGTCCTGCAGAGAGGGAAGTGAGGCTGATATACAAATAGTGAGTGTGTTTCACTATCGCAGAGACACCAACGCTCCAGCCATAATAACAGCCCCGCCCTGTATATTTATGGCACTGCAATCTGCAAATGCATCTCAGTCATTGCACAGGTCACACCCCTGGCAGCCTCTGGTTATTTGCCTTTGTCAATATATGTATTTCTAAGCCTATCTATGATTAACCCTCTCCTCCCTGAATCTACAATCACAATGCACAGCCATCTGGGCCTCTTATCCCATATGATCCCTGGGGGCCTGGAAAACATTACATTGTGCTTAACCTGTTATAGTGGTTTATCTTATCTAGGCTCAGAGTAACACAAACATGTGCTTGTAATATCACAATATAGCACTCTATCAGTCTGCAGTTTATGTTAGGAGAGGGATGTAAATATGGGATGCAGCAATGATTCAAAATCTACAGTGATCAGGACTGACATTTGTGACTGTTTGCTGTTGTGCATTCTACATTGCAAATCGTGGTGGAAAATCAATCTATCTATCTATCTATCTATCTATCTATCTATCTATCTATCTATCTATGTATGTATCTATCTATCTATCTATCTATCTATCTATCTATCTATCTATCTATCTATCTATCTATCTATCTATCCCTCTATCTATCTATCTATCTATCTATCTATCTATCTATCTATCTATCTATCTATCTATCTATCTATCTATCTATCCACCCCTTTATCTATCTATCTATCTATCTATCTATCTATCTATCTATCTATCTATCTATCTATCTATCTATCTATCTATCTATCCATGTATCTATCTATCTATCTATCTATCTATCTATCTATCTATCTATCTATCTATCTATCTATCTATCTATCTATCATGACTACTTCAGAACAAAGACATGTATTGCATGCTTACAAAACAATGACATGTCAGATCTTAGTATACCCACCCCACAGAATAACATAGGAATGCAGAATACCCCTAAGAGTTTTCTAACCTAATTTAATATATGTGTGCCCAGTAGAATTCCCCAGTTAGGGACACATAGTCCCGAGACCTCACCCACCTACTTGAATCGTATATATATTTTGGTTTTGTTTGTTTCTGATCTTTGGGTGTAAGGGTCAGTGTTTCTGCTCATATTCGGGACCTCACTGCTGTATTTGATGCTGTTTTTTTCCCCATTAATGTTTCAGCTCCTACTTGGGATTAAATACTAATAAACCGAGACTCTGTCATCCTCCTCGTCCCCTCATCATGGGTCAGTATTGCGACATTCTCAGAACACGCCAGGAAGCTATCAGCCCACATACATGTATATCATTGCTATTATTATTTATTTAATAAGTCATAAAACATTCCTTACATCCTAGGAGTTAAAAACTGAAATAATCTACAGGTCAAAATAAGTTCAAGAGGCAGATAAAAAAAAAAAACATTGCAAGTAAGCAAGAAAGGAACATAAAAGCATTTTTAGAGGAAATCTTATATATTCATGACTACCCTATGGGGACTTAGTCTTCCAATGAATTCTACTGTCAGGTGCGAAATTTACAGAACATTTTTAAACAATAGTTGATATAAAATGTCTCCTCGTCTCTTCTTGCTCTCCGCTGGAATTCTACATTCAGATGGAGACATGTTTTCCTATCTCCGCTACCTTTCACTTTCCTGGGCTACTACAAAGCCTCACCAGACAGTTTGTCCCCTTAGGGTTATTCTTTGTTACTGTTTTCTGGCCAAAGTTACAAACATCTGTCCAAATTGTGCATTATGGGTAGTGACATGCAAATGAGGCTCAACATGAACCACCTTTTTGCCCCAGGCCCACTAACAAGAGCAGCCTGTCTGAGGGCTCATGCAATAGTCCTAAATGGGTACCCCTAGTAGTAGGCATGGAGGTAATAGGGGTAGGTTTTGATTCTCATTTGCATGTTGCTACCCAGAATCCTTAGCTACAGGGAAAACACTGTTTACTGAGAAGTTTTGTGGAAAACCAGGTACTTTGACCAACCAACACACATTTAGTGTGTGTATATATATATATATATATATATATATATATAAATATAGATATATAGATAGATAGAGGGATAGATACATAAATATATAAACATAACTTTAATGTAATTCGTAGGAGTTAGCTTGTTATCCCTCAGGTGTTGTACAGATGGAGCCCAGGCCTTGCCCCCTCCCCAGGCCTTGCCCTCTCCCCAGCCCCTCTCCTATTTCTGTCCCCCTCCCCTCCTCTGCAGCAGACACACAGAATGTGCATCCTGATCTAGCTTCTGCCATTGACGTCATTGGCTGAGCACATGACCCGCTGGCAGCCAATCAGCACGCGGCAGCTTCTGCAATCTTTTAGCAGTTGCTGCTCTGTAGCACAGACACACACAGACAGACACACTGACACACACTCACATACATGCAGGGCACAAGGAAGCACAGCCCTGACAAGCCTGCCCTCTGGATCTGGGGCTTTATTGGATAAATATGGATGTAATGAACTAGAGGATATAGAGACCTCCTGGGATCACTGAGCTGCTCCTGTCCCTTCTCTTCCTGTTGGATTGAACACACAAAGCAGGGGATTCACTAATAACCAGGACAAGAGCCACTGCCTGCCATGGAGTTCACCAGCAGTGGGGACACTGACCACAGGCAGATAGAGGAGAACAAGCCCCTGCTGGGGGAGATGTCCAACACTGAGGGCAGGATGGGGGCAGTGCCCTGCAGGAGGACCCACCAGCACTTCAATGGGATGAGGTACAAACTGCTACAAGAGGGGGACATCCAGGTGTGTGTGATCAGGCACCCCAGGACCTTCCTCAGCAAGATCCTCAGCTCCAAGTTCTTAAGGAGGTGGGAGCCCCATCATCTGACCCTGGCAGACAACAGCCTGGCATCTGCTACAGTAAGTGGCATTGACATCATGGGTATATGGGGATGGGGCATCTGCTACAGTAAGTGGCATTGACATAATGGGTATATGGGGATGGGGTATCTGATACAGTAAGTGGCACTGCCATCATGGGTATATGGGGTATCTGATACAGTAAGTGGCACTGCCATCATGGGTATATGGGGTATCTGATACAGTAAGTGGCACTGCCATCATGGGTATATGGGGTATCTGATACAGTAAGTGGCACTGCCATCATGGGTATATGGGGATGGGGTATCTGATACAGTAAGTGGCACTGCCATCATGGGTATATGGGGATGGGGTATCTGATACAGTAAGTGGCATTGACATAATGGGTATATGGGGATGGGGTATCTGATACAGTAAGTGGCACTGCCATCATGGGTATATGGGGTATCTGATACAGTAAGTGGCACTGCCATCATGGGTATATGGGGTATCTGATACAGTAAGTGGCACTGCCATCATGGGTATATGGGGATGGGGTATCTGATACAGTAAGTGGCACTGCCATCATGGGTATATGGGGATGGGGTATCTGATACAGTAAGTGGCACTGCCATCATGGGTATATTGGGGTTGGGGTATCTGATACAGCACTGCCATCATGGGTATATGGGGATGGGGTATCTGATACAGTAAGTGGCACTGCCATCATGGGGGTAGGGGGTATATTTTGCAGTGGCATTGACATCATGAGTATATGGGGTATCTGATACAGTAAGTGGCACTGCCATCATGGGGGTAGGGGGTATATTTTGCAGTGACATTGGCATCATGGGTATATGGGGATGGGGTATCTTAAACTGTATGTTGCACTAACATCACGGGGATGGGGTTTCTTCTACAGTAAGTGGCATTTGCATCACAGGTATATCTGAATGGGGGTATCTGATACAGTAAGTGGCACTGACATCATGGGCATATGGGGATGGGTATATTCTACAGTAAGGGGCACTGACTTGATGGGTATATGGGGATGGGGCTATCCAATACAGTAAGTGGCACTGACATCATGGGTATATGGGATGGGTATCTTCTACAGTAAATGGCACTAGCGTGATGGGTATATGGGTATAGGGTTTAATAAGTGGCATTAACATCATGGGTATATGAGGTTTGGGCATCTGGTATAGTAAACAGCACTAACATCATGGGTATTTGCAGAGGGGGCATATGCTCCAGTACATGTCACTAACATCATGGGCATGGGGGATATGATACAGGGACACTGGCATTGGGGAAATATTGGCATGAGAACAGCAACCAGATACAAATTGTGGGTGCAGTGGGTCCTCCATTTATAGGCTTTGGTTTGGAGATTTGGGGTCTATGTGTACCTGTGGGATTAGGGGGTTCCCTAGAGGGGGTGTTTTGTGTAGGAATCTACTATGCATTTATTTGTAAGGTTTTGTGTTACAGAATTGTGAGAACATGTAAATGGATTTTATTATTTCTTAGATATATTTTATTTTATATTCTTATTTTTGATGCATTTTCTTCTCTGCATTTTTCTTGTCCACTTATATTCCAGCCACGTTTTGCTATAACCCCGCTTGGTTCTTTGCAGAAAACAACATCATTGTGAATTTGTAGTATCTATGCATTTTTTTTGTGTATAAATGTCACTTTTGCTTGCCGGTTGCATTACTGAGTACCCTTTTGCTATGAAATATACACATATTATAGTGCCATCATATAGTAAATGTTGAAGCTTCTGATGTGCCACTGTTTTTTTGTAATTTCTGCTTTTCTTGTGGTTATATTGAAATGGTTTCTTACAGAATGGAGTTTATAATCTTAAGATGTAATCAGAGAAGCTTCCTCTATATTAAAGATCCACTGCAGCAGATGTAGAATATCCACTAGGAATACATTATGTTGTGTCAATAACACATCCTGGTGCATTTAAATTAAATTGCACGGCAGGTTGTGGATCTTGAAGATATTTCTCTATAAAATGTATTAGCAGAACTGATATTATATTTGGGTCATTTTCGGTGTAAATTCCGTATCTATGATTTCACAATACTAAAAAAACAGCATTTATTTTTATGGATTAATGCTACATATGATATTGTATGAAATAGCTGAAAAAAGTGAAGATTAGATTATTATTTTTTAATTATTATGAGTACTGTTGGCAATGCTGCTTGTTGACAGTGAATCAGTGAGTGAGAGGGCAACTAAGTGCTTAGGTGCGGCTATTCATATTTTAAAATATATCTAATAATGAAAATCTACTTATGACGAATGGATTAGTAATGGCAAAGTGTTGAATGGATAAATGCTGAATTAGCTCTTCTCCAGAAGGAAAGATGGTGCTGTGATCTCCATTCACTGGCTAACGTGTTGGGTCTATTACGGTATATAGAATATAAATTTATTTAAAAAGAAAAAAGAAAAAAAAAAATATATATATATATAATTTTTATTTATCTTTTATCCATTTTGGTTTCTTTATCTCCCTCTTACTTTTCTTTCTCTTTTTCTCTTTCTTTCTCTCTCTTTTTTTTTCTTTCTCTGTTTCCCTTTTTTTTGTTTGTTTCTTTCTCTTTTTTTGTTTGTTTCTTTCTCTTTCTCTTTTTTTGTTTCTCTCTTTCTCTTTCTTTCTCTTTTATTCTTTCTCTCTTTTTTATTCTTTTTTTTCTCTTTTTCTTTCTCGCTATTTCGCTTTCTCTCTTTTTCTCTTTCTCTCTTTCTCTCTATCTCTTTTTATCTTTCTTTCTCTCTCTTTTTTTCTCTTTCTCTTCCCCTTTCTTTCTTTCTCTTTCTCTCTCTCTCTCTCTTTCTCTCTCTCTCTCTCTCTTTCTCTTTCTCTCTTTCTCTCTCTCTCTTTCTCTCTCTCTCTTTCTCTCTCTCTCTTTCTCTCTCTTTCTCTCTCTTTCTCTCTCTTTCTCTTTCTCTCACTCTTTCTCTCTCTCTTTCTCTTTCTCTCTCTCTTTCTCTCTCTCTCTTTCTCTCTCTCTTTCTCTCTCTCTTTTTTTCTTTCTCTCTCTCTCTCTTTTATACATATGCATGGTCCATCTATAACACCCACCGCAGGTCCCCCTAACAGACCAGGTTTGGAGACATCATTTCTGGATTGATTGGTGGTGATTTCTTATCTTATCAATGGCTGCTTCTGCTTACTGTATATATATTTTTTTGCCTGCGTTCAAACAAAAAGCAGAAATAACATCTTAGATTATTTATTTGTTTTGTGTTCTCTGGAAAATTTCTTGTAACATCTAAAAAAAACAGTTTTTGAAGTTGTATGTTTTGTTACAGTATATTAAACCGAATTGTTGGATTTGAGGCCTAAAATGCATTTGAAGCCTGCCGTAAAGTCTGCTTGTGTTTTTCTTCTGAATTAAATGAAATCACAAAGAGCCTAAGTGTCTCATTTAATTGCGATTCGGCCAATCGAATAGGGCTCTAAATAAGCACATAGAATATATTTTTAAAGAAGTTTTTAGTTAGGGAAAACCTCGCTTTTGGATAGATTTTCACTAACTAAAAACTTCTTTAAAAAAAATATTCGATGTGCTTATTTAGAGCCCTATTCGATTGGCCAAATCGCAATTGAATGAGGCCCTATGTGTCTAAATGATTGTATGATATTGGCAACAACGGGCATTTTAGGAATTTATTTAAACACATACAGTAATTTTGTCAGTGCATAATTGGGAATTGTTATTTGATTTATTTTATTATCTCTGTATATCTTTCCTCGTGCAGTTATACGGATATGGAAGGTTTGGGATTTCACTAGGTATATATTATCCATGTATATCTATTTAATTTATTTTGTTATAAAGTGCTTTTAAGTTCTGTTTTTACTGCCTAAAATCAAACAAATACTCCCTGTATGGGTCTACCCATTGCAGCTCATAAAGACACAGACTCTGTCGTACTTATTGTGCAGTGTCTCATACTAACCAATGTCAGCAACATTCTGATACGTGGTGCCTTTATAGGCTAGGACACTATACTGCATATCCAGTCTTACAGAGTCTGTGTCTGCATACACTTCAGGGGGCAGACCCACGCAAGTACTATTTGTATGATTTCAGGCAGAGCTTATAAGCACTTCTTAAAAAAAATAAAGTACATAAAAGCTTGCAATCCATTCACTTGTACATAAACGTCATTCATGTGTGTTTGAAATAAATAAACAAAGGATATTACTATATGTTGGTTTTTCCAGTACTGTTACCAGTTGGCAGATCGTTACTGGAGTATTATGTCTTCTTCTTGGGTTTTCTATGTCAGACGTTGGTTTATTTTGATATCACACACACACATTGGTATGAAGTGACTTGATAACTTTAACTTAGATCACTTATATAAATGGAGTTGTAGAATTACCAGTAAGCATGAACAAGATGGCGCCCATGACTACACCATTGACCCTTCGCTTGCATAAAATATTAACAATGCAAAATTAAACTACATATTATGTACAACTATAATCAACCCAATATATTCATGTAAATATAATTTCGTTATTTATTTACTGTGTTCATATGATAGTTACATAGTAATTGAGGTTGAAAAAAGACTTTCAGCCCATCAAGTTCAACCTTTTAAGATCTCCTCTGATCTTCAATACGCAGATTAATTGTTAATGATGAATATGTAACGTACAATCCTTGATGCCGTTTTTAAATTTACATTTCATTTTCAGTTAATTCCAGAACCAACATTTTCACTAGAAATGGATGTAGTCACTTACCTATAAATTCCTTTTGGTAATATATTATTAGCATGTATTGTCATCCTAATGGACAATTTAATATACCTTTTTAGCATAGTTTCAAATGCTAGGTCTTCATTGGATTCTACAAATGCTTCCCAGAATCCTAGAAACGGTGTATTTACTGGAATATTGAACTTTGAGCATGTTTCCATGTTTATTTTGTACATAAAATGAAACATAATTGTGTTTTTGGCTTGCTGTTGTAACGTGGAGGGCGTATATCATTCTTTTGCCCACCATAAGCCTAATGAATTTCTTGCAAGTAGCATTATGACCAGGTTTATTGAGTTAGGCTCCAGCAGCCACACTAAGTCCCACAAGGATGAAACAGCTGTCTGGGTGGGCTAGCCAACTCATGCAAGCAAATTATAATCTGTAAAGGGAGGTATGTAATATGGTTTTGGATTATAGAGTGAAAACATTGTTTCATTTTGTTTGCACGTCGTTACTCACAATTTCTAGATAGCAATATAATCATGTTTTCCTGGGTTTTAAGTGAAAAACAGTAATTTTAGCATATTTTCCACATGTTAAATGCAATACATTGTTTAAATACATTTTATATATACTAAATCTGCTGATGAAACAAAACTAAATAAATACCACGATTTCTAATTTTAACATAACTATTTTAATCAAATTTATGGATTGTTGTGGGTGACAGTGACCCATTAGGACTTTTGAACCATTCATAATAAATAGAAGGTGTTTTTTTTTTTAAGGTGCTTTTTTTTTTTCATGCACCTTTTTAATAAACAAGTTTTAACTAATTCCCTGATTATTTTAATACTAATGGAAAATTGACCGTGTATCATGGGGTGGAACCCCTCTCCTCCCCCACAAAACACATCCATAATTTATTAGTGAGGTCTATTTTTACTGAATGAATTTTGCTTTAGGGCCCCATAAATAATATTTTTAGAAGGGAAAATATTTATTTATGGCCTTTGCAGGATTCTTTGGAATAAAACTGGTCCAAGCTTACAATGTAAATGTATTTGCTGCACATAGTTGTATTTTCTTTGTCTTGTTGTCCCATGAATGTGGAGAGCCAAAAAAATGATAGAGAGGTCCGATACATTTGGAAATGTTTGTTATTGAGCCTATCTGAGGGTAATTGTCCCGAACAAATACAGTGTCAGGGCGGTGTCTTTCTCCCTTCAATTTCTCTCCCCCCGTCTCTTGCTTTCTCTCCCCCGTCTCTTGCTTTCTCTCCCCCGTCTCTTGCTTTCTCTCCCCCCGTCTCTTGCTTTCTCTCCCCCCGTCTCTTGCTTTCTCTCCCCCCGTCTCTTGCTTTCTCTCCCCCCGTCTCTTGCTTTCTCTCCCCCGTCTCTTGCTTTCTCTCCCCCGTCTCTTGCTTTCTCTCCCCCGTCTCTTGCTTTCTCTCCCCCGTCTCTTGCTTTCTCTCCCCCGTCTCTTGCTTTCTCTCCCCCGTCTCTTGCTTTCTCTCCCCCGTCTCTTGCTTTCTCTCCCCCGTCTCTTGCTTTCTCTCCCCCGTCTCTTGCTTTCTCTCCCCCGTCTCTTGCTTTCTCTCCCCCGTCTCTTGCTTTCTCTCCCCCGTCTCTTGCTTTCTCTCCCCCGTCTCTTGCTTTCTCTCCCCCCGTCTCTTGCTTTCTCTCCCCCGTCTCTTGCTTTCTCTCCCCCGTCTCTTGCTTTCTCTCCCCCGTCTCTTGCTTTCTCTCCCCCCGTCTCTTGCTTTCTCTCCCCCGTCTCTTGCTTTCTCTCCCCCGTCTCTTGCTTTCTCTCCCCCGTCTCTTGCTTTCTCTCCCCCGTCTCTTGCTTTCTCTCCCCCGTCTCTTGCTTTCTCTCCCCCGTCTCTTGCTTTCTCTCCCCCGTCTCTTGCTTTCTCTCCCCCGTCTCTTGCTTTCTCTCCCCCGTCTCTTGCTTTCTCTCCCCCGTCTCTTGCTTTCTCTCCCCCGTCTCTTGCTTTCTCTCCCCCGTCTCTTGCTTTCTCTCCCCCGTCTCTTGCTTTCTCTCCCCCGTCTCTTGCTTTCTCTGTCTCTTCTGTCTCTCTCTCTCTCTCTTCTGTCTCTCTCTCTCTCTCTTCTGTCTCTCTCTCTCTTCTGTCTCTCTCTCTCTCTCTCTTCTGTCTCTCTCTCTCTCTCTCTCTTCTGTCTCTCTCTCTCTCTCTCTTCTGTCTCTCTCTCTCTCTCTCTCTTCTGTCTCTCTCTCTCTCTCTCTCTCTTCTGTCTCTCTCTCTCTCTCTCTCTTCTGTCTCTCTCTCTCTCTCTCTCTCTCTTCTGTCTCTCTCTCTCTCTCTCTCTTCTGTCTCTCTCTCTCTCTCTCTTCTGTCTCTCTCTCTCTCTCTCTTCTGTCTCTGTCTCTCTTCTGTCTCTGTCTCTCTTCTGTCTCTCTCTCTCTTCTGTCTCTCTCTCTCTTCTGTCTCTCTTTCTTTTCTCTCTCTTCCGTCTCTCTTTTCTCTCTCTTCCGTCTCTCTTTCTTTCGCTCGCTCTTCCTTTCTCTCGCTCGCTCTCTCTCTCTCTCTCTCTCTCTTTTCTCTTTCTTCAATCTCTCGCTCTCTTTCTTTTTTTCACTCGCTCGCTCGCTCTTCCTTTCTTTCGCTCGCTCTTCCTTTCTTTCTCTCCTGTCTTTTTGCCCAATCATCACTGAGTTAGAAGATATTATATTTTAGATAGGATTTGTTTCTGCGCATGGATCGATAGTGTGTGTTTGTGCAGGGTGTGTGCTGTAAATGTGCAAGGACAAGCAGTCTGTAAAATGTGAAAGAAGAGTATTTAAAAACCGTCAGTCACTTCTATGTCTATCATGCATTTAAACAGGTCAGTGTTTGAACCCCGGGAAATATTTTTACTTGCAGGAAAATAAGCCCCCCCCCCCCCTATAATCATGATATGCCAGGGCTCTGCACCAGCTGAGTTATGGAGTTCTATGGTCATTATTTCCTTCCTACTGTCTGACCACAGCCTGCACAGGTTCAGATACATTATTTTAGACTAAAAACAATGCATGCAGACCCACATATGCAGGCAGCAATCTTGGTTGTTGAATTGTAAAGACTGATTGATAGATAAAAAAAGGACAATTTCAGTGTAAGTTTACTGTTAGTTTATAAAGCACTGTTTTTACCAATATATTTAAATTTATACCGTAGTTTTTAACCTCCATTGTGTTCCTTTAAATTATTATTTTTTTTGGCAGGTTTTGTTAATCTAGAAGATCGGGTCTCCTGCCAAATAAAACCACTCCCTTCTCTGTCAATAAAAGTACAAAGTGCAGGCTTGGGAGGTATTGAAATCTACCATGTTGTACGGGGTCACATAGGTGCCAACCATCCTTGGCAAATTCTTATTTTCCACCAGTCAATAGAGGGCTTTTATCCCGTACATTGTTCTTCCCATTACCAGGAAGTGCCAACACTCGGGGCACCTTCACTTCCTCCTTACAACATGGCCGATTTCACTAGCTAGGTACTCTTTGTACTTTATAGTGAGAAGATAAATAAATGATATATATTTTTTTCTCTGTTAAGTCTCTAGATCACTAATGGAGAGTGGCGCTGGGCTGCTGATGTCACCATGAATCAGACGCTCACGGCCTGGGCACCTGATACAAATTAAACTTTGCCCTTCTGCTCACAGCACAGATGGCACATAACCTGAAATATTTGAATTGCGATAATAAAACCATTTGTCTCTTTGTTTATGGGCCTTGCCTGAGAAATGATGTAAAAGCGAGCACATTAGAACTCCCAGTACATTGTACTATCTGTTGCAGACTAATGTGTTTACACCATACCCTGGCTCCTTAAGAAAAATCTTCCTAATCTGGCTGGCTCCTATGATTGCCCACCTGCCTAAGTGGATACTGTTGCCCAAAATATTTAATTAGGCTTCTAATTGAGTAGAGTGTTTAATCCACCTTCTGACTTCTTAAGAAATCTTATCCAGTGCTCCCCATAAGCCTCTTATCTGTATTAGCTTAGCTAATTGTACGTTTTAAAACAATGGCAATAAGCTACTACCTTGTGTATACAGCTCCTTTGCATACATTTTTATATGTAACTGGTTCTTTTCAACATGATACAAAAACTTGTATTTCATATCAAATTTTTATGGTTTTTATAGACCTTTGTGACGCCACATACTGTTTGTTTAGTCATTTTTGTTTTACAAGGGAGTCAAAGAGCAAATACTGAGGTTACCATTTCAATGCAAAACTAAAAAGCTCTTTTAACTGCTTCCTTGCCTCAGTAATGAGGTTAAATACAGAGAATGTCACATGACCTGATTTAATGGTCCAAATGTGCCCTGAGTTCTTACACCAATCTATACAAACCCCTTGGTGCCACCCAATAGTTCCCTGAGTTCCAATAACCGTCTATACAAACCCTCCTTGGTGCCACCCAATAGTTCCCTGAGTTCCAATAACCGTCTATACAAACCCTCCTTGGTGCCACCCAATAGTTCCCTGAGTTCTAATCCCCGGCCATACAAACCCTCCTTGGTGCCACCCAATAGTTCCTTGTTCTAATACCCGTCTATATAAACCCTCCTTGGTGCCAGCCAATAGGTACCTGAGTTCTAATACCGTCTATAGAAGCCCTCCTTGGTGCCAGCCAATAGTTCCCTGAGTTCTAATACCCGTCTATATAAACCCTCCTTGGTGCCAGCCAATAGGTACCTGAGTTCTAATACCGTCTATATAAACCCTCCTTGGTGCCAGCCAATAGGTACCTGAGTTCTAATACCCGTCTATATAAACCCTCCTTGGTGCCAGCCAATAGTTCCCTGAGTTCTAATACCGTCTATAGAAGCCCTCCTTGGTGCCAGCCAGTAGTTCCCTGAGTTCTAATACCCGTCTATAGAAGCCCTCCTTGGTGCCAGCCAATAGTTCCCTGAGTTTTAATACTCGTCTATACAAACCCTCCTTGGTGCCAGCCAATAGCTTTCTGAGTTCTAATACCCATCTATAGAAACCCTCCATGGTGCCAGCCAATAGCTCCCTGAGTTCTAATCCCCGGCCATACAAACCCTCCTTGGTTCCAGCCAATAGGGCAGGGTAATATTTGCCAGTTAAATGGTCTCTTGGGGCAAACCTGATCCAGTCCCAGAGAGAGAATAGGATGTTTGTTGTGTAAACATGTTGAACGCAGTTGAGCAACATCTATTGTATAGCGTTCCAACCTCTAATACCTGGCCCATCAGGACATGCTTTATTATCAGTATTGTGGGCTAGGGCTGTCGGATCAATTACCTAACAATGAAATTCTAACTGCAGTTATCCTGAATGTGCCAAACTGATCCAGTAAGATCACATACAATTGTTTTGCTATGAATTTGGCACGTGGAGGCGACGGCTATCAGCTTTTCTTTATCTCGATCACTATAGTCATATATTTACAAGAACTGCACTTGAAAACTGTAAAAACATACTCAAATGTATTACCATTATGGAAGACTGTGAGGGTCCCGCCATGGTGTGTTCACAATATACAATGCAGGTGACGTTTCTCTCTGCACAATTGGAGTGTGGCATCTAAACCTACCAGATCTCTCAATAAGCATAATGGAATTGTCATTGGTTTCCAATGACACACCCTCAGCAGACACAATCTGTTAAGAATAAAGTAAATAGAACCACACAGAAAATAATACTTGCATATAAAAGCTACAAATGTAAAGGTTGTGTTTATTTGTTTTTTCTTTTTTGCCTTTTGCATTGTATATTCATTTATTTAAAAGACAATATGGAAAATATTGACCACAGCGGTCCTTATCCTGTGCCTCTTATGCACTGGGATATTGAACCTAGAGAGATGCATTTTCATTTAAATTTGCATATATTTGAAAATCAAAATAGCAATTTCTCCATAATATAACTACAACTGAGACTAACGTCGCTGCCATATATAGTGGGACCGTCCTTCCTAGGACCAAGGTGTGCCCTCCCCCCAATTATATGCCCACCTCTTATCGGCCCTCTTACTCTGCCCTTGTCGCCCTCGACGTCCCTTTTTTTTCTCTGACCTCGACGTCCCTTTTTCTCTGACCTCGACGTCCCTTTTTCTCTGACCTCGACGTCCCTCTTTCACTGACCTCGACGTCCCTTTTTCTCTGACCTCGACGTCCCTTTTTCTCTGACCTCGACGTCCCTTTTTCTCTGACCTCGACGTCCCTCTTTCACTGACCTCGACGTCCCTTTTTCTCTGACCTCGACGTCCCTTTTTCTCTGACCTCGACGTCCCTTTTTCTCTGACCTCGACGTCCCTTTTTCTCTGACCTCGACGTCCCTTTTTCTCTGACCTCGACGTCCCTCTTTCACTGACCTCGACGTCCCTCTTTCACTGACCTCGACGTCCCCCTTTCTCTGACCTCGACGTCCCTCTTTCTCTGACCTCGACGTCCCTCTTTCTCTGACCTCGACGTCCCTCTTTCTCTGACCTCGACGTCCCTCTTTCTCTGACCTCGACGTCCCTCTATCTCTGACCTCGACGTCCCTCTATCTCTGACCTCGACGTCCCTCTATCTCTGACCTCGACGTCCCTCTATCTCCGACCTCGACGTCCCTCTATCTCCGACCTCGACGTCCCTCTATCTCCGACCTCGACGTCCCTCTATCTCCGACCTCGACGTCCCTCTATCTCCGACCTCGACGTCCCTCTTTCTCCGACCTCGACGTCCCTCTTTGTTTGTCCCTTTAAGTGGGAAAAGTTACAAGGCAGCTGGTATTTGGTATTTACTCTAAGGATGTCACTTGTTCTTGAAAATTCTGCACCCTGCTCCTTATTTTTAGAATCATTTCATTTTAAGGGTGTGCAAATCTCAACATAAACCCTCGCTTAGGTCATATGTCAGTTTAAATAGATATATATTTGCCAGGCCTTCTAACATCTCTCTCTATTAGACTGACACAGTGACAGGGGGGCTTGCCCTGCATTAATGGTTCCTATGCCAGTGAAAGGGTTAATATTAGTATTATTTTTTTTGTATTGGAGGAAAGCTGTGTCACCGTGCGATTGGTCCCAGTGCACATCTAAATATGGCTCCATGTACCCTGTACTATGAATATAATCATTTCTTGCATCCCTCTCCATCTCTTTTCTTCGCAAATCCACACGTTCTGTTTCTTTATCAGACACAGAAACAAGAAGAAAATCAAAGTCAGTTCTACAGAAAACCCAACGTCCCCTCTTGATAACCACACAATCTATATCTTGCACACATATGTTGTGTTATCTGTGAATTCAAATCTGTTACATTTTTCTTACAATTAGAACTGAACACGTTCCCATATTTATATATGGAATTACATTAAGAAATGATAAGCTGGACATCTCTGAATCGCTTGTGGAGTAGAACAAATGTTCCCTCCATGTCTCTTATTATCAGTCTAGTGGTTGCCATCTTTTTTTCAGCTTGCATTGATAATCTGTTTAATTAGCTCCACCCTTTTGACTTCTGAAGTTGCACCTTGGGGCACAAGTGTTGGGATGCACTGGCACTGGAGGAGAGTGTTGGGATGCACTGGCCCTGGAGGAGAGTGTTGGGATGCACTGGCCCTGGGGGAGAGGGTTGGGATGCACTGGCCTTGGGGGAGAGGGTTGGGATGCACTGGCCTTGGGGGATAGGGTTGGGATGCACTGGCCTTGGGGGATAGGGTTGGGATGCACTGGCCCTGGGGGGGGGGGAAGGGTTGGGATGCACCGGCCCTGGGGTGGGGAGAGGGTGGGGATGCACCGGCCCTGGGGTGGGGAGAGGGTTGGGATGCACCGGCCCTGGGGTGGGGAGAGGGTCGGGATGCACCGGCCCTGGGGTGGGGAGAGGGTCGGGATGCACCGGCCCTGGGGTGGGGAGAGGGTCGGGATGCACCGGCCCTGGGGTGGGGAGAGGGTCGGGATGCACCGGCCCTGGGGTGGGGAGAGGGTCGGGATGCACCGGCCCTGGGGTGGGGAGAGGGTCGGGATGCACCGGCCCTGGGGTGGGGAGAGGGTCGGGATGCACCGGCCCTGGGGTGGGGAGAGGGTCGGGATGCACCGGCCCTGGGGTGGGGAGAGGGTCGGGATGCACCGGCCCTGGGGTGGGGAGAGGGTCGGGATGCACCGGCTCTGGGGTGGGGAGAGGGTTGGGATGCACCGGCCCTGGGGGGGGGTGGGCGCGGTGGAGAGGGTTGGGATAACCCGGCCCTGGGGTGCGGGCTTGGGATGCTTTGGGGACGGGCCCGGTCCTTGTAAATAAACAATGTAAGTACTACAGTGGCACTATTTAGCCAGGTTTCTGTAAGAGTAAGGGGAATCCTACTGCAGGATTCAAGATAAGATTATAGGACTTCAGGGCCTTGCTTTTTATGTTACCCAGATCCCTTCTTTTTCTTAGTGCGGTTTCCAGGCAGGGACCCCCTCGGGCCAGCTGCATCCTGGAGACATTTTGTGTGCCGTGTCCATAAAGACAGTACATTTAGTATTTGGATGTCTTGGTTCCTTCGCCATGTTGTTATACGTTCCTGGTGCTCGGCCATCGGATCATCCCCAGACTTGTGTATTGATTCTTACATAGAGTTCCCCGCTGTATTAAGGAAACACATGACATCGATTTCTGCCGAGCTAAAGTGCACGAGAGTTACTTCCTCAAAGAGACCTCTCAATATGACTGTACTTAAAGGAACACAGAGCGTTCTATACAATATCTTAAGGAGCTTATTTTACATTATCTTTGTTCAAAAGTTGTCATCTGATGTTTAGAAAACTTATTTTGTGAGCAGTGGCAAATTCAAAAATAATTTTTTAACTAACTTTTAAAAAGGAAAGTTAAATTATAAACTCTGCATCAAAAATAGCAAGTTTTGAGAATTACGATAAGTACAGAAGAAGTTAAGAAGCAAACATGTAGTCCCTGAGCAAGCTGTTTTTGCAACAATGTCAAGAAGTCCTTCAGACAACATTATTTGTGCTGTGTAAGGTGCGGCTTAGAGCACTAATTTGCTAATAAAATAATAATAATTCTTATTTTCGCCCATCTTTCTTTTCTCAGTAATGTATAGCTAGTCTAGTTTTTGAACAAATGATATAATAATGTCAATAGAAAAAAGGAGAAATGACCTTCCATGCAGATAGGTATTGTCCGTGCAGATGTCTGAGAATAGCCCGTGTGCTGTTACTGCTGACTTTGGACTAGTGTCTGCTTTGGGTTTGCCTTCCTAAATATAATTTATATGTTTGTTAGCTCATACAATGACATCGATATCTGACACTGTTCTGGGAACTGAAGCTTTAATGACCGGTTCGCCCTGAGTAAAAATGTCATCTCATAGTCAATAAATGCCTTACCAGAAGCCCTGAGAACCTGTTATTGTGTATTGACCTGATGTGCGAGCTGAATTGCCTTAAAGAGCCAGTAAGTCATTCAGTAAGTCATTCAGTCATGTCCGACTTTCCATGACCCTGTGGACTGCAGTACGCCAGGCACATCTGCCAGCTGCTGACCCTCTGAGCTGCATCAAGCTATTGTTAATTACTTCAATTACCTCATTTGTCCATTGCAACTTCTTCGTGTGCCTTCAATCTTTCCCAGCGTCAGAGTTTTCTCTAGGAAAGTCTATTATGGACAAAATATTTTAGCTTCAGCCTCATGATCAAACCTTCCAGTGAACAGTTTGGCTTCATTTCCTGTAGTATTGATTTATTAGATCTTCTTGCAGTCCAAGGGACTCTAAGCAGTTTTCTCCAACACCATAATTGAAAGGCGCCAGTTCTACGGCTCTCAGACTTCTTTATGGTCTAGCTCTGACATCCGTATGTTATTACTGGGAATACCAGAGATCTAACTATGCTGACCATTGCTAATAGTGTAATATCATTACATACACATAATAGCTTGTCCAGGCTTTCCATAGCTTTCCTGTCCAGATGCAAACATCTTAATTTCATGGCTGCAGTCGCCATCTGCAGATATCTTGGAGCCCAAGAAATACAATTTGTCACTGCCTCCACATCTATTTGCTTAATGTCAAAGTACGTTTTGCCCTTTCATGTAACCACTCTGTAAGCATAAGACTACTTTGGTTTTATAACCAGGCTTGACCATTTCCAGGAGCCATGGCTCCTAAAATGCTACTGCTGGCTCCTAACTTTTTGGCTAGTATCCATCCTTTTTGTTTATTTAATCCATATCCTGGCTCATAAAAATGATTGTCTGGCTGCTAAATAACCTGGCGGCTCTTAAATTTCATATATACATGCCAACCTCTGGATGATAAGTGTGTGCTATCACAGAGGAAGTTGCTCTGACTTGCCGTGTCCCCGCGCATGTCCCTACACAGGTCCCCACACAGGTCCCCGCGCATGTCTCCACACAGGTCCCCGCGCATGTCCCCGCGCATGTCTCCACACAGGTCCCCGCGCATGTCCCCGCGCATGTCTCCACACAGGTCCCCGCGCATGTCTCCACACAGGTCCCCGCGCATGTCCCCGCGCATGTCCCCAACACAGGTCCCCGCGCATGTCCCCGCGCATGTCCCCACACAGGTCCCCGCGCAGGTCCCCGCGCAGGTCCCCGCGCAGGTCCCCGCGCATGTCCCTACACAGGTCCCTACACAGGTCCCCGCGCATGTCCCTACACAGGTCCCCGCGCATGTCCCCACACAGGTCCCTACACAGGTCACCACGCATGTCCCCACACAGGTCCCCACACAGGTCCCCGCGCATGTCCCCACACAGGTCCCTACACAGGTCACCACGCATGTCCCCACACAGGTCACCACGCAGGTCCCCACACAGGTCCCCACACAGGTCCCCGCGCATGTCCCCACACAGGTCCCCGCGCATGTCCCGGCGCAGGTCCCCACACAGGTCCCCGCGCATGTCCCCACACAGGTCCCCGCGCATGTCCCGGCGCATGTCCCCACACAGGTCCCCACACAGGACCCCACACAGGTCCCCGGGCATGTCCCCACGCAGGTCCCCGCGCAGGTCCTTCTATCTGATTGTATTGTGTCGCCTCTTTATTTTCCCTTTTGGAGCTTCCTTTATCAGGCCTCTGCATTCTTATTTCTCTCTGCATCTTTCTGTGGCTGCACCGATTGTCCTGGTGTTAAATTCATCCCGTTTTACCATATTATTATGTTCTGATTTTGGTCACAAATGGGGCTTCTAATTACACCTTCCTTGCCAATTAAAATAAAGTCATCATAATTATATATTACCCTATAAACCTTTTGTTTTTTTTGTTTCTAGAAGATCTTTTGAACAAATAACCTTGATAACGGACAAAACATTTTCAGAAAGCAAAAATTAATAAAATATTTAAATTTAAAGCCTTTTTTATATGCAAATATTTTTTATTGTCGGGTTCCATTTGCATTGCTGAGCTGCTTCTTTCAGCTGAGATTTCATTAGTCTTGCTGTAGCTGCTAAATTTACTCTGCATTCATATTATAATCAAAGTGTTTACCTGATTGGCTAGTATGAGGCACAGCAAGTACAGGAGAGTCTGTGTCTGCACACGCTGCATGCTCTATGAAATGCATGGGAATAAAAGGGTTCTATGATCCCTTTTTAACTCTTTCTGATCAGTTGAAAATCCTCAGTTTAGCAGACTCTGCATTTTAACGTCTTTTTTTTTTTTACACCATTCTCTGTTAAAATCCCTGGTTCTGAGCCAGCCTTTATCAGTTTAAGCTTCCGGTGTTTTCAGGTCTGTTTGGGTTTTATTTAATCACTGCTAGCAGACTTGGCCAGATCCCCCCCCCGAGGTTGTCAGGATAAATTGCCAGCCCAGACAAAGAGGCCTAAAGACCAGAAAACAAGAGTCCGGGAGAGTTTTCAGTGTCTTTGCCGAGAACTGACCCAGTTTTGCTGCCAGTTGGTCTTGTGAAGCAGGAGAGTCATTTAGTGCAAACCCTACTACATAACATAGGATCTTATTTTGTTTAAAGGAACATGGAGTATTAGGTATATAATATTCCTGTGTATCTATTTATTTACTTTTATGTGCATTATTTTATTAAGAAGTGCCCTCTGTGTGGATCTGCCCTCTATAGCGTATGCAGACACAGACTCTGTAGTCCTGATTGTGCAGTCTCTAATATTAAACCATGGTCATCTCTCAGCAACATACTGCTGAGATGTGGTTCCTGATAGGCTAGGACACTACATTGCACATCTAGACCTTCAGAGTCTGTGTCTTCATACTGTTGAGAGCAGACCCATACAGGGACTATTTGTATTATGTTATACAGTAAAACTGAGTTTATAGGCACTTCTTAATAAAATAAACTTTGTGTGTCTGTGTCATTCAGTCGTGTCCGACTCTCTCCATGTCCTCATGGACCGTAACACACCATGCTGATACACTTGGTATTCATGGCAGAGATACTGGAGTGGGTTGCCAGTTCCTTCTTCAATGGGCCACAGCATACAGTTGGGTCAGTCAGGATGACAGAAGAATTGATAGTATCTCCTGTGCGCAGCCGGGTTATCCTCAAATCCTGGCCTTGGTGTGGCTCTTTAGAACTCTTTTGGAATCTAAAATTTGGGTTTCTTTCTTTTCTTTCTTTCTTTCTTTCTTTCTTTCTTTCTTTCTTTCTTTCTTTCTTTCTTTCTTTCTTTCTTTCTCTCTTTCTTTCTTTCTCTCTCTCTCTCTCTCTCTCTCTTCTTTTTTCTTTCTCTTTTTTTCTTTCTTTCTCTTTATTTCTTTCTTTTTCTCTTTCCTTCTCTCTTTCTTTCTCTTTTTCTCTCTTTCTTTTTCTCTCTTTCTCTTTTTTCTCTCTCCCTTTCTTTCTTTCTCTCTCTCTCTCTCTCTCTCTCTCTCTCTCTCTCTCTCTCTCTCTCTCTCTTTCTCTTTCTCTTTCTCTCTCTTTCTCTTTCTCTCTCTCTCTCTTTCTCTTTCTCTTTCTCTTTCTCTTTCTCTTTCTCTTTCTCTTTCTCTCTCTCTCTCTCTCTCTCTCTCTCTCTCTCTCTCTTTCTTTCTCTCTCTCTCTTTCTTTCTCTCTCTCTCTTTCTTTCTCTCTCTCTCTCTTTTTTTTCTTCTCTCTCTCTCTCTCTCTCTCTCTCTTTTTTTCCCCTCTCTCTCTTTCTTTTTTTTTCTCTCTCTTTCTTTTTTTCCCCTCTCTCTCTCTTTTCGGTAGTTTTTGTTCCTTTTATTCTATGTTTGGCAGCCGTGATGTATACTCTTAGTCAGTCCGGGTCTCCCAAGCTGCTCGGTATAAGAGGGATTTCTTGGCAGCCGTTGAAGTGTTGCTCCTTCTACAAACAGGCGCAAAGTGTGTCACCAGAAGGTGATATCCACAGACTGAGGCTGCGGGTTTAGGTGCTAACCAGTTAGGCCGTGTCCGGATCTCCTGACACAAGTATGTGAAATCCTCAGCTAGTCATTAAACAACAGTAAGAAATCAGAGATGTGTTTACTGTACACAGGAGAGGCCGGGAACCAATAACCCAAACTAACCCTATAGGAGGAGAGGGACAAGCCTCTATCTCTTTCTGTCCTGACTCTCTCACTCACACACACGCACTCTCTCTCAAATCTCCAAGATGTCATCTCATTACAGACTGAATATTTTAATATGTCAATAACCCAAATGCACTAAGGAAAAAAAACGAAATGTCTCGTTGGAGCTGTAAACCCAAACAAACCCCTTGCAGTAGCATTACGTACACGTGGAACCCCCTAAGTGATCTCTTACGTATGGAAGCACTGTATGTTTGGACAGAACTTCCCAGCTCCTGCTCCGTGTCTTCTTCTTTACTCCAGAAGCTGTTTCTCTCTTGACGCCTCTTGGAATGATTTTTATGAATGATGTGCAGTGTGCTCGTTGTACGTCGGAGCTGGATCAGTTTTCCCTTTACCCTGGAAAAGTTGGGTCACCAAACATTTCATACCAGCCTTGGGTGAGCGAGCCTTGGGTGAGCGAGCCTTGGATGAGCGTGCCCTGTGTACTGCCAGCTCATACACACATGGAAATGTCCAATTCAAAAGCAAATGAACCAATCCAGACAATGGTGGGACAACATGTCACTGTCACTTGGCCAACTGTCCGCCACTAGAAAAGTGAGCCTGAGAAGAACCATTTCTACTTTTCATGCCCCTAAAATGTATAATTAATTATAAGAGAAGCGAACAGCTCATTGTCCTGGTTCGTTTCAGTGTGGACACTTGGACACCTTGGCTTTGCTTGGATTGATTCCCTGGTTGGATCCGGATGGAGACATGGAGGAAATGCCTCTTATCTGTTGTTGTTGTTGTTGTTGTTGTTGTTTAGTCGTTCGGTCATGTCAGACTCTCTGTGACCTTATGGACCGCAGGTTGACAGACACATATGTCAGCCCCTTTCAGCTCCCTCAAGCTCATGTTGATTGCTTCAACAACCTCATCTATCCATCTCCTTCGTCCCCTTCTTCATGTGCCTTCAATCTTTCCCAGCATCAGAGTCTTCTCTAGGGGGATCCTGTCTTCTCATGATATGCCCAAGCATTTGAGCTTCAGCCACAGGTTCAAACCTGACCCGTTTGGTGCCACTTCATGTAGCCACATTGACATTGTGCAGATATAAACTATATAGCGATATAATCGATTCCATTATTGCAGGTAAAAAGTAATTTTTTAAAGGCTGTATTATTTTATTTTACATTCTAAACACATTTAGCATGTTTTCAAGTATTTAGTATATATTTTTTGTGTTCGAACACATACGGCTTGTATTAGACATTGAGTAACAAACAGCTTTATTTTATTTAAAAAATGGTTTCCACACCCCCAGAGCTGCATACATAGGTACCAGATACTGACCAATAGAAACACTGCATTCAAGTATTTTTTTTAACCCTGTAGTAACCTCAAGCCAACAGCAGCACAGTGCAAAGATCCAGATTAGGAGAGAGGTGTATGGTGGGAACAACTACACATCCCAGATGCTTTGCTGCAGAAACGGAATTTCATACACAATGTTGTGACGGCCTCTGATTGGCCACAACTACTTATGAATTTTATGCTAATTTAGTTTTGCTTTTCAGGGGCGTTCCTTCTCAAAATCAACTGACAGATAACCTAGGAAACTTCTATATACCTTTTTTAGTCTTTCCTTATTGGAGGAGACGGCTACAAATAATAACATAAGACCTCCATGTCTTCAACACACTTCACCAAGCAAAGCCTGAATTACTGGCCTGTTTCTGTCCGTATAAAGGGCCTCGAGATGGCTCTCTGACTCCCTCTCTAACACAGTCCAGATGTCTCCCCCCCTGGCACGCCGTCAAACTATTCTCGCCACAAGATATGTGATTCTGAGCTTCAGCGCGTGTGTGCCAAGTTTAGAAATAAAGTGAAGTCTTCTTTAGTTGATCTTGGACGTTTCTTACTAATCCAAACCCAAATAAAACTTAAGTGATGACCTCAAAACTGTGCAGTCAAATATTTCCTTTCTTCGAGTAAATGCAGCTCAAGACCTTATTCTCCGGACTTCTAAATCTCATGAAATCCCTCAAAATATTTAAGCTACAAAGTAAAATTTTGCTTTTATTTTAAAATCAAACGTCCCTTGTTCTAAACTGTAGCAAATATGCGATTTGTTTTCTGTATATTCTGTTTGTTATTAATGTGTCTCTATTCTTTAACATGACCCTGTATTATCACCTAAGTGTATCTCTTTACATGACCTGGCACAGTGCCTGGAAACTTTAACCCTGTGTGTCTCAAGTCATTTTATCACATTTTAAAGAGACTGTCAACCCAAAACCAATTTTTTTTAATTACTTCTTAAAGAGCATGAAAATCTGGCTATTTGTTGTATTATCCATTTTTTAAGTTAATCATTCCTTGGAAATTCCATGATGTTGTTTCTTCATTTATAAGGAAATGAGCAGCTCACGCATATTCATTAACTGCTTTGATAAGATAATTAGGATTAGAATTTGCTTGTCAGTTTATGTAGTAGCAAAAATAAAGACTCTTAATGTTATATAGCAGTTAGATTTCTTTCCCATCCGTATCAAGTACTCTGAGTACTCCCATTAGCATACAGAAGCTGCCCATTAGCATACAGAAGCTGCCCATTAGCATACAGAAGCTGCCCATTAGCATACATAAGCTGCCCATTAGCATATATGAGGATTCCATTAGCATAATGAACTGTCCATTAGCATAAGGAACTGTCCAATAGCATACAGGAGCCGCCCATTAGCATACAGGAGCCGCCCATTAGCATACAGGAGCCGTCCATTAGCATACAGGAGCCGCCCATTAGCATACAGGAACCGTCCATTAGCATACAGGAGCCGTCCATTAGCATACAGGAGCCGTCCATTAGCATACAGGAGCCGCTCATTAGCATACAGGAGCCCCCCATTAGCATACAGGAGCCCCCCATTAGCATACAGGAGCCGCCCATTAGCATAAGGAAGTGGCCATTTGCAAACAGGAGGAGCCCATTAGCATATGGAACCGGCCATTAGCCGACAGGAGCCACCCATTAGCATACAGGAGCCGCCCATTAGCATACAGAAGCCGCCCATTAGCATACAGGAGCCCCCCATTAGCATACAGGAGCCCCCCATTAGCATACAGGAGCCCCCCATTAGCATACAGGAGCCCCCCATTAGCATACAGGAGCCCCCCATTAGCATACAGGAGCCCCCCATTAGCATACAGGAGCCCCCCATTAGCATACAGGAGCCGCCCATTAGCATACAGGAGCCGCCCATTAGCATACAGGAGCCGCCCATTAGCATACAGGAGCCGCCCATTAGCATACAGGAGCCGCCCATTTGGTACAGGAGCCGCTCATTAGCAGACTGAGCCGTCCAATAGCATACAGGAGCTGCAAAATTAATTCTAAATATTTCAGAAATAATTTACTATAGAGATGAACTGCGAGTACAATGTATAGCCAGTTTTAATGCTCTTAAAATGAAATAAACTTTGTGTTGGGGAGTCCCTTTAAGCTTAATTGAGTGGTTTTATTTCCCCTTTTATATTCTGCTCGTTATTAATGTGTCTCTATTCTTTAACATGACACTGTATTATCACCTAAGTGTATCTCTATCCAGGCACTGTGCCAGATCACGTAAACATTAACACTGTGTGTCTCAAGTGTTTTTTGGTTCATACACAACCTTATGGAAGAAATTAGTAATTAAAATTAGGGCAAACATGAGTTTTTGAATTTAACACACATATATATGTAAGCTAGTGGGAGATTTCCTTTAATGATTGTGTCATGTCTTCTGGCTCCGAGACCTCTCCTTCCAGCACTCAGATTTACATGTTTTATCTTTAGTCCCAAAAAACACCATTAAAAGCACATGCCGTGCAACATTATCTATTTTACATTTAAAAGAGAATATTTTTTTGAACTGAAATTGATATATTTATATGATTATTCCATTACCTGGCTCCTAGACTGGCCCCTACGTTTCACATACATTTGTCAACCCCTAACATTATGGGCAATTCATCTTTCCACATAGACACAATAAAAAATGGCAAAGTGATTTGCCAGATTGCTGTCCTTATACAATCCGGATAATAAAACAGCCTCTGTCTTTGGCTTACAAGTAATTGAAAGGACTGGCATTTGATACCTCCCCCCAAATGTAACCTCTCCCCACTCTACGCCAAAGTGACATGGACGTCTTCCGGCAGCAGCAGAATCATCATTTGTTCTAATTAAAAACTAACATAATTTATACACTCTTTAAAAGAAAAGCTCATTATATTTTAACCTTTCCCCCGGCCCTTTAAGTAAGCACAAAGCAAGCAACCTGTGCAAATGGATTAGCAAACAGGAATGTTGTCACTCCAGGTGTGGCTGCTAAACTGGATCCTTAAAGTGACACGTAAGGTTATTGGAGAAATGAAAAGTAATCAAAATAATATATATCTGATATATATATATATATATATATATATATAATGTATATATATAATGTATAATATTATATTATGTATATATTTCCTGCATCACTGGGGTCTTGCTGTATGATATATAAAGAGCTCGGCTTTTCCATATTTCATTTGATAAATCCGTTATGGGAGCGAGATTTGATCCTGGGAATTGTCCTCGCATGAGATAACATATTAATATAAATCATGACCTAAACAGTGTATATAAATGACAGTCCAGTTCTTCATACACTGACTTATTTTTCCATTTATTTTTGCGCAGGGTATCGGCCAAATTAATCCTTCATTTCTATCCTCAGAAACTCGAGCTACTGTTTACAATGGCGGAAAAAACGTGGAAATGTAAATAGAGAACTCGTTAGCCCCAGATTGCTCATTAATCATGCTCAATGTCATCTATATAAAGGGAGATAACAATGGCTTTAAAAAAAGGATTAGATTTATTTCAGACCTTAATGCTGGGAAACGGAGCCTAAAACCCAGCTGAATATAACTGTATAATCAGGCCAGGAATAAAGGCTGTGCCGGAAAGACAGGTTGGAGCAGGTGGGCTGGGGCAATATATAGGGTGGGGGGGTATGTGGTGACTGCTACTTTAGACTCATTTCCACTAAATGCTATTCTAAGGGTTAACCCTTTCATTGGTAAAGTGTTGGCCCTACTTCCAGTGAGTGGCTTAAAGTGACACAGCAGAGATTCTAATCACCTATAATAGTGTTCAGTTGTGAGTTACACCTGCGAGATGCATTCTGCGCAGGCGTAACTCACAGCTGGTATCTGGTTGCACATGCGCAGTTGTGCCTGACACAGCCGCAGCACAGGGAGGGAGGGAGAGAGGGAGGGAAGACAGAGCGAGGGGGAGAGAGGAGGCAGAGGGAGAGGGTGAGGTGGAAGAGACAAAGAGGGAGAGAGAGAGGAAAGGAAGGGAGAGATAGAGAGCACACAGGGAGAGGGCACACAGAGAGAGAGAGAGGGGAGAGAGGGTGAACAGAGAGAGACAATTGAACATAGCATATGACGGGCAAGTTACTAGTCATGATGTCATTTCAAACTACAGGTCATACAAGTACTTGATCAATTGAATGTTTTCTAAAAAAGGACATTTTTCTGCAGTAAAAAAAAAAACATTCAAGTTTGCCATTTTTTATCTGTCAATCAGTTTTCTGATCCACCAACCAGGGAAAGTCTGATATCTAAAGTCAGATCATTGCCATATATTGCTGTTTACCCTGTGATGCATTGAATTTTGTTTTTAATTCTTCTTCTCTCCTATCTCTCTATATGTTGCTGTAATCTATCGCCCCCAAGGCACTCCCTCTCAATTTCTCAATCTCTTTTTCGCCTGGCTCCACACTGATACTTGGCAACTTCAACATTGCCATCGACTCTCCCACCTCACCATCAGCCGCTAAACTGCTTGCACTCACCTCTTCCCTCGGCCTCTCACAACTTACAGATTCTTCAACTCACCATGCTGGACACTCTCTTGACCTTTATTTTCACCAATATTAGCCCTACCTCCAACCCAGTCCTCTACCCACTCCTTCCAGCTGACCATCACCTCCTTACCTTCAACCTCACCACGTCTTCCTCTCATCACTCTGCTTCAACCCCAGCCACCATAACCCACAGAAACCTCCTAGAACTTAACCCTACACAGCTCTCCACTGCACTCCAACCTCTTCTCAGCCCCATCACCAACCTCAACTGCCCTCACACTGCCACCTCACACTACAACTCTACTCTCTGTGCCACCCTTGCCCCCATAACCACATGCAGACGCCCTCGATCTCATCCACAACCATGGCACACTACACACACACATTACATTCAGAAGTGATCCCGCACTGCGGAACGGCTATGGAGCTGATTTCCTTCACAAGTTTATGCTATGCTCCTAGTCCTCCGCCCTCAATTTGGCCAAACAGCATTACTTCACATCACTAATATCAACTTCGTCCTCCAACCCTAAACGTCTGTTTGCCACTTTCGATACTCTCCCCCCATCCCTTCTTATCTCAAGGCTGAAGACTTTGCTAACCATTTTACACATAAAATTCAATCTATCTGCATTGAACTCTCCTCTCATCGTGGCTCACACACTCCACCCTCCCAACTAACCAACAATACCCAGTCTTCTCCCCTCCCCATTCCCACAGCCACTTTGAACTACTTTACCCCTGCCACAGAGGATGACGTCTCCATCCTAATATCATCTTGTCACCTCACTACCTGTCCTCTGGATCCTATTCCATCTCAGCTCATCCCTCCCCTCTCTACTATATTAATCCAAGCTCTCACACACATCTTCAACCTTTCTCTGAACACTGGCATGTTTCCATCTTCTCTAAAATATGCCCTAATTACACCCACTTTTAAGAAACCCTCATCCGATTCTGATGTTGCATTTAACAACTTTCCCTGGCTTCCATACTACTGGAGAGGCTTGTCTATAACCGCCTTACCAGTTTCATCTCCTCTAACCTTCTTCTGGACACCTTCCAATCCGGCTTTCGGCCCCAACACTCCACTGAGACAGCCCTCACAAAAGTCACCAATGACTTGCTCACCGCCAAGTCTAAAGGCCACTTTTCCATTTTGATTCTTCTGGATCTCTCTGCCGCCTTTGACACAGTTGACCATGCCCTTCTACTCCACATTCTCTCCTCCATCAGCATTCGAGACACTGCTCTCTCTTGGTTCTCATCATACCTTTAAGAACGATCATTTAGCGTCTCCTTCTCCGGCACCTCTTCTTCTCCTGACCCCCTGTCTGTTGGCGTACCCCAAGGATCAGTCCTAGGCCCCCTCATCTTCTCATCTATACATCCTCACTTGGTACCCTAATAAAATCTTTTGGGTTTCAGTGCTATCTCTATACAGATGACACTCAAATCTACCTCTCAGCACCAGATCTATCCCCCTCTCTTCTAGCACACGTCTCCAACTGCCTCTCTAGTATATCCTCTTGGATGTCGCCCAACATCTAAAACTCAACATGTCAAAGACTGAACTCTTCCCTCCCTCTACCACAGCTTCAATTCCTCACATCTTTCTCACTGTCAACAACATCATCATCACTCCCTCCTCCCAAGCCCGTTGTCTTGGGGTTCTACTGGACCCTGACCTCTCATTTATCCCTCACATTGTCTCTAACCAAATTTTGTCTTCTCCATCTAAAAAAACATCTCCAGAATACGCCATTACATCACACAAGAAACTACTAAGATTCTAATACACTCTCTCATCATTTCTCGTCTTGACTATTGCAACTCGCTCCTTGTTGGCCTGCCCATCACTCGCCTTTCCCCACTTCAATCCATAATAAATGCCTCCGCCAAACTCATCTTCCATACACAACGTCCAATGTCGGCAGCTCCTCTTTGTCAATCACTCCACTGGCTTCCCTTGGCCTCCAGAATAAGATTTAAATTCTTGACCTTAACTTATAAAGCCCTCAACAACAACGTACCCCCCTACATCTCTGCTCTCATCTCTAAATACTCCCCAACACGCCCTCTTCGTTCTGCTAACCACCTTCTTCTTTCTACACTCTTGTCACCTCCTCTCACTACCGCCTCCAGGACTTTTCTCGCACTGCCCCTATTCTCTGGAACTCCTTGCCTCGCTTCACCAGACTATCCTCCTGCCTCAGATCCTTCAAAACTTTAATTAAAACGCACCTCTTTAAAGAAGCTTATAACCTTCCACCCTAATACGCTCAGAACTACTCTCTCCCTACTATACCACATACAAACTTCAACCTTTAGATTGTAAGTCTGCGAGTTTCAATCCTGCGCGGTGCTTTAGGGAAAGCGCTATGGACACCGGATTCCAAGCTCAAAGACAGGGCCACCCATTCATTGCAATGTGTGAATCTTGAACTTGTCTTTGCCTGTAACTTAACTTATGTACACCGCTACAGAATATGTTGGCGCGTTACAAATAAACAATAATAATAATAGAAGTTTCATGGTTTTTGAATGCACCTAATAGAGAAGAATCAGTAGGGAATGCAAACATTTAAATTTCTTCAGTTTTCTGGCAATTGATTGTGAGATGGCTTGCCCATGAAAAATTTGCATACAATTCATCATTTGTTTTGGCCAATTAGAGGCAGCTACAGCATTGTTGCAATGTCTGGGTATTCTGTTCTGCAGCAATGCATCATGGGATGTGTAGTCTTTTGTTCCCACCACAAGGAAGCAGCTCAGGCAGTGATGCTCTGGTTTTCTGCACTGTGCTGCTGTTGGCTTGAAAGTTAGTATAGGGATAAAAAACATACTTGAATGCAGTTGTTCTATTGGTTAGTACCATGTGCCTATGTAGGGGGTGTGGAAACCATTTAAAATAAAATAAATCTGTAGAATGACTCCATGTAATATATATTTCTGATATAAACATTTTACTTGTAAGAGAAAAACTTTATTCTCTGAATTAACTGGTGAGATTTCAGCTGCTTCAGGTTACATTAAATAATCCAGTGAGGTCCAACAGAGGAAGCACCGATTGTAACCACACGAGATACATTACCGTTTGGGAGGCTCGTGTTTCCTCTCTTCTGTACACGCAGTTAGTTACATGCTGACAGTAGCCATAAACACATTTACTGGCCACTAAATCAAGAAAGCCTGGGCAAAGAAAGAAGTCGCTCAACATCTTGCAGTCCTGCCCAGGGGTGAGCTGCTAATGGGCCCCTGTAGATTGTATAATAATAATAATATCAATAATAATATTGCATTGCATTTTTATATGCAATTATGCAAGCCGCCATGTTGGTTTCCAAGTATCTACATTTTAAGATGGAAGGAGACTGAATGCACAGGAATATTCAATGTGGACAGTGGGAATGTAGCAACTAAAACTGTCAGTTCTTTTATTAGGGCTAATGCAAAGCTCAATGAACATACCCTCCTGAGAGAACAACTGTACAAAGCAGTCCAGTAAAGAAAATGTAATCCTACAATAAATCTGCTTTTACAATTTAAAAATATATAGGCAGTGTTAATATATGTGTGTGTATATATAATGTGTGTATTGTAATTGCGAGTGTTGGTCACGCAATGTTAAAAAGTACGGGCATGCGCAATGGGCGCTAAGGTTACGGGTTTGACGGGGGTGCTCATCGCAAGACCTGTACGTGACTGGCATGATGGGGCTGCAAGGAGCGCCGACAGCGCTCATTGCTGGGCTTGCGATAAGTGCCGAAGGCTTTTTCTCGCGAGGCCCATATGTGGCTTGAGGGGGGCTCCAAACGGCTTACGAGTTACAGGTTTCAAAAAAATTACGGCTTTAACGGGCACCATTTTTTTCAAGCCTATAACTCGGAAGCCGTTTGGAGGCTGCCAAAAGAGGCTTAACATTACCTTTAACATTAACCTCTTTAAGATCTCCTCTGGTCTGGAATATGTGGATTAGTTGTTAATTGATCCAGAGGAAGGCAAACAGGAAAAAAACAGTGAAACTTTACCAATTGTCTCAAAAGAAAAAAAAAAAAGAATTCCTTCCTGACCCCAGATACTGGCGATCAGATTCCTCCCTGGATCAATACTCCCTCTCTAATTAACCAGGATAACCCCGAATTCCCTTTTTAATTAAAAATATATCCAATCCCTTTTTAAAGTTATGTATCAAATCCACTGGTAGAGATTAACCACCCTTACTGTGAAGAACCCTTTTATTTATTTAAGGTGGAATCTTTTTACTTCTAACCTCAAGGGATGTCCTCTTGTCAGTTGAAAACCTCTTTGCACAAAAAGCTCCCCCGACAAATCTTTATACTGACCCTGGATGTATTTATATAAGGTAATCATATCTCCTCTTAGACGCCTTTTTCCTAGAGAAAATAAGTTACATTTTTGTTAGTCTTTCTTCATAACTTAGCCCCTCCATTCCCCTATTAGTTTTGTAGCCATTCTCTGTACGTTTTCCAGCTCTAAAATGTCTTTTTCATGAATTGTGCCCAAAACTGTCCTCCATATTCCGTATTTCCTCCGCTTTTCTCCAGTCATCTGGTAGTGACCCAGTGTTGCGTGAAAAATTAGGTATAATGGTTTGGCTATTACAGAACCCACTTCTCGTTGGATGTAATTTGCTCCTTTTACTTTTATTCCCACACGGTATATGCCGATGTGAATGTATATTTAGTACGGATTTGAACGTTGTCCATTTATGTTCAGTGTTTTTACCTGTCCGTTCTCTGTCCCAGTCTATACTTTGTATTGCTGCCCTTAGACCATAAAAATCTGCCCTTTTAATATTAAGAGTTTTTGTTGGCCCCTTACAGTTTTTTTAAAATTTATTCTCAAATGAGACTCTGTTATGATCACGGTTTCCCAAAGGTTGCCCTATTCCAACATTTGACACCATATCAATATTACTTGTGATGACTAAATTCAAGATGGCCCCATTTCTAGTAGGCTCTTGTATAACCTGGGCCAGATAATGATCCATGAGTGTACTCAAGAACCTGCTCCCCTTCGCTGAACTGCTGGTCTCATTTATCCAGTTTATTTCAGGGTAGTTAAAATCTCCCATTATTAGAACTTGCCCATGCCTAGCTGCATTTCCAATCTGTAACAATATTTGTATTTCCTCACTTTCAGCTATATTTGGGGGTTAATAGCATACTCCTACTAATATTCTTTTGGAATTTGCTGCTCTGCTATTTAACTCTACCCACAAACATTCAACTTTATCACTAGTTCCAGCATAAATATCTTCTCTGACTATAGACTTAAATTCAGACTTAACATACAGACAAATCCCCCCTCCCCTTTTACCATTGCCCCTATCTTTCCTAAATAGGTTATAACCATCCAGATTAACAGTCCAGTCATGAGATTCATCCCACCACGTTTTGGTAATGCCTATTAAATCGTATTAAATCGTTAATTGCCAATAATTCTAGCTCTACCATTTTTCCTGGCAAGCTTCTGGCATTAGTAAGTGTTATATGATCAATATGAACTTCTTCTGCATTCAAAGTCTACTTCCAGTTTATCAACAGAAACCAAAATTCCACAGCAGTATAATTTCATATAAAAGGTAATACATTAGAATTTCTTTTCCATATAAAAGACATTTTGCCTATTTGTAATAATAGACTTTATACACTAATTAATGACTACTATTTGATTACAACTGTGGTCTGATCTCAGGAAGAGCCGTGTTGAAGACACGGTAGCCACATTAACATGTTTAATTAATGGCTTTGCTTTGTTTTGGTCTAGACTGCTATAAACAGAGCTGGCTTAGCATATGTATGAGATGTTTCCCAGAGATCCATTCTCCGGTTATTATATGGATCCTGCGGTAGCTGCTTTTTCTCGGTGTACTCTTTACCAAACCTTTTTTTCTAGGAATAATGATATAGATCAGTTCTTATTTTCTACGGATTTCTGTGGTTTTTCTCTAGAAGATCCTCCAGTCCGGCCTATAAATAAGCCTGAAGTGCCTGCTCTGTTAGATCATTACTAGGTAAGACATGGGATGCGCAGGGCCGCATTGTTTCCATGGTAACAGTGTAGGATGTGGTTTCTATGGCAGCAGATTGCACCGACAGGCCAAGGGAATATTAGATAGCGCACTATCTACATTTACAGTCAGGGACCGGCTGCTGCCTTCTCATGGCCAGAAAGGAATGAAGGCAGGGTGCTAGAAATGCCACCTATCTGCAGCTGGCTGGTTAGAGAGCCAAGATACACATGGCATCCGGTGGCGCAGAGCAAAATGCCGGGGGTTCCCATAATACTCTGAACTATATCATTTTTGATTATTTGCTTCAATTTAATGTTGAGTCTTTAGTAGGGCTCCATACATCTTTCTTCTCATTCCCTATCCTCCAACTCTTCCTCAATCCCTCTTTTGCCCTACATCACTTACCCACTTTCTTCGCCCCACATCTCGACTATCAATTGTCCACCTCTCCCCCATCCGCGAACTTTCCTCTCTCTTCTTTGTCTCCTCTATACTCTCCTCACCACCATCTGTTGATTCCCTAGCCTCCGTCCTTTCTCATAAATCTCTCCTCCTCCATCCCTTTTTGTAGGGCTCCATACATCTTTCTTATCATTCCCTATCCTCCATCTTCTCTCCTCAATCCCTCGTTTGCCCTACATCACTACCCACTTTCCTCACCCCACACCCCCACTACCTATTGTCCACCTCGCCTCCATCCTCAAGCTCTTCTCTCTCTTCTGTCTCTTCTGTACTCTTGCCGCACCACACTTCCACAGTCTTGTGACTCCCTATCCTCTGTCCTCTCTCCTCACCAAACATCTCCACCATCTCTTGACTTTGTAACCTCCATCCTGTCTCTCTCTATCATCTATTTTCTTTCTCTCCTCTTTTTCTTAATCTATCCTATCTCCTCAATCCCTTCACAGTCTTCTCTCCTCTCTCCTCTCTCCTCAATCTTTTCTCTATCCTCTCTCTTCCCACACTCTTCCACCATCCATTGTGTCCCACTCATTCCCTTAGATTATCCTCATGGAATACAACATATCTAACCCGCCACTAGCTTCACTTCAAGGTGAAATTATACTTGCTGTCAGATTGAATCCCAAATTACTATAGGGTGGTTTCAGAGTGAATGGATATAAATTCCACATGTCACCCTCTCTTTAGTGCCCTAGGCATGGGCTTCTAACCTCCACCCCCAGTGTGTGCCCTTTCTCTCTTCTGAGCAGTTGCATCTTTTTTCCTCACAAGCTCCATTGTTGGACCTGTCTGCAAATCAGAGTGCAGTTCCCCTTAATATGTCTGGTGCCCTAGGCATGCACCTAGTGGCTGATCACACCGGTATGTGTTTATTCATGGGAGTATATGGCAGTGTATATGGCAGCCCTTTTTTTCCCACCATCATTTTCCACCTCCGAGGCCTACAAGCCCGCTGTCCGTCCAGTGACCGTGTAATCGGCTGGAATAACCATCTCTACTGAACAATTTGCAGAACACGCAGCTTTTTTTGGATTTCCCCTCTGACTTCCTTATCATGTTGCTTATTTCCCAGGAATTATATCTGGCTATAATAAAGGTCAGGTTACCTAATCTGATCGGTGCTTTCCTTCTGTACACGGCTTCCCTTCCTTTGTACCCCTCTAAAAACATTGTTAATCTAAAACAATTAATCCTTCCCATTCTTAAAGTGACACGAGCACCCGGCATGCTAATACAATATATAAAGTCAGATAGAGTTTAATTCACAGCAACAACAAAAAAAGATGGATAGTGCCATCAGACACTATGTTCATATCATGCTGGGGGCAGGGAGCAGGGGTATCTGTAACCCATTGATAAGATGGGTAAACAGCAAGGACGGACACTAGGAACTTCCGAGAGAGAGGGGTAGAGTTATGGCCAACGTTCTTATGTTTACACTCCCCTTCTGGATTGCTACCTTGTGTACATCAATGAAGCTGTGATCTGCACCATGTAGGGTCACCCAAGATAAGCAGATCATACCGGGCAAATCGTGGTCCACTGGAGAAGGAACTAGAAACCCACTCCAGTGTCTTTGCCAATCATGAATAAACACAACCAGAGACATAATGATGCATGTGCCTGACATGCTGCAGACCATAGGGTCACTGAGAGTCAGACACAACTGAACAAACACAATGTTTACATGCACCTGAGAGAAAGAGATTGAATATATCCGAGTTATGGCGAGTTAAAGAGTAGCAGAACATCTTAGCACTGACCAAGACAGTATACATATCTTGCGCTGTGCCCACCCTACCACCCCACGCACTAGGCAAAAATATAGTTTGTTATATAAATGATATGTCCACAAAGCTATATATTAGCATGGGTCTGCCCACTGCAGCATATGCAGACATAGACTCTACTGTACTTGCTGCGCTGTGTCTCATATTAACCTATCAGTGACCATCTCTTAGCAACATTCTGCAACATGCGGATAGGCTAGGACACTACATTGCACATCCAGCCTTACAGAGCCTGCGCCTGCATACACTGCAGTGTGCAGACCCATACATGGATTGTTTGTTTGATTTAAAAACAGAATTTATAAGCATAAAAATCAACACACACACGCATATATATATATATATATATATATATATATATATATATATATATATATATATATATATATATACCTAGTGCAATCCAGGAACCTTCCACATCCCTTTAATACACAAAGTACATCTCATTTAGTAAATACTGACCGGTTATGGGAACATCTTTAATATAAACCATACTACGCATTTCTGGCTTCTTATCCGTTCCATATTTTGACGTTTTTCTGCATTCAGTAAAGAAAAGGGAAGTGGAGCTTACAGATATAATAGGTCTGCTGTATGTGCCTGCTCAGTATGTGCTGCTAAACTTCCTGCTGTGCCTGGTAATAAATGACCCCCCATATTACCCTGCCTGATAGTAAAGCTTTAGATGCTTATGGGGGCTGCTTATGGGGGTATGACAATCCCAGGGCGCTGATGATAAGCAAACAAGTGAAATAGAAGCTCTCGGTATCAGGCATAGAGTCTAACAGATGGATTAGTTTTGCAATTACTAATCTTTTGTAAATGTGCTTCCTGTGTCTTTATCTTGTGAAACAGAACATATGTGATGTCATTTGCTGTAGTATCAAATACACTGATTACTCTGAAACTTTAAAGGGCTGCTATATTCTTATATGCTGTTGTTTTGTCGTTCAGTCGTGTCCGACTCTCCATGACCTCATGGACCGTAACGCACCATGGACCTCTTTATGTCCATAGTCGTGCTGATCCACTTGGTTGTCAAGGCAGAGATACTGGATTGGGTTGCCCATTCCTTCTCCAGTGGGCCCATCCAAGTACTGACCAGATCTAACTAACTAGCGCTACGGAATATGTTGGCGCGTTACAAATAAAGGACAATAATAACTAACTGGCTTCAGGGAGGAGTGACCTCTTGGTTCCCTATATACTCTTGAACTACTACCCTTAATCCTTTCATTGGCACTGCAAGGGTTAAAACTAGACTAAATGTGTTTAAAAAGTGAGATAATCACGCAGTCTCTATTGCTGCAGTGGTAACTTCCATTTTGATTTGAGTCTTACTGGGGTGGAGGGGTCTTTAAATGCACCGGAACCAAGGACCCCTCCCCACTGAGTAATGAGAATGGGGCACTACAGTAACATATGTTTTGGGCCAAATTCCCCCTGAGTTGATCCAGTAGATCAGCCCCGTGTCCTGTAACGTATCCCCCAAGCTGAGATGACGTCCCGCTCCTTGCTTCGTGTCTTGTCTTCATACATTATACTTGAGTTGTATAAACTATGAAACCACACGAGCTGCGTACGGACAGCAGAGTACCGGACCCCCAGCACAGACATGTCAGTGTGGTCCTTGTAATTTGTGCCCCCCCTTCCATTGTTTGGGTGTTGCTTTGATTGTCAGGATTTTGAGTGCCTATTTATATATAGGCAGAATCCCCCTCCCTGGTAATTACGGGATATGGATCTTACGCATTATAAAATATTACTTTAAGGGACTTTATTTTTTTAAGAAGTGCTAATAAGCCTAAAATCAGAGAAATAGTCCCTGTATATAATGCAAATCCCCTTCTGGATCACATACCTTGTCATGGTGAAGAGGCTTGTGTACCTCCATGAATCTGTAAGCTATACCATGTAGGGTCACCCAAGATGGGCAGGTCATAGCAGAGAGGTCAGACAAATCAAGGTCCACTGGAGAAGGAACTGGCAACCCACTCCAGCATCTTTGCCATGAAAGCATTATGGACAAGTACAACCAGCAACTGCGAGTGTTCCTGGTGTGCTGCGGCCGCGGAGAGTTGGACACAACTGAACGGCCAGACATCAACAATTATACAAATTAGTCTGTGTGTATGTGTGTGTGTGTGTATATATGTATATATGTATGTATGTGTGTGTGTGTGTATGTATATGTATATATATATATATATATATATATATATATATATATATATATATATATACTAGCGAATTGCCCGTCAAAAAATGACGGCAATGAAATTGTAAGGAAGCTAATGCTGTTTGGTGTATAATAATGAAATCTATAATACATTAATAAATGAATATACTTTACCTATTTTGAAGCATTGTGTTAAAGAGCTGGCAATCTGTTTTGATGTTGCTGCAGCATTAGTGGTGTGGAGCTGCTGTATAAGCGTGCTGAATGTGTGCAGTGTAATAGTGTGCGTGCGCGAGACCAAACCGTTAAGTCGTGTACTTCCGCATTATCATAAAATGGCGGGTAATGTGTGGTATGCGTGTTAACGGAATATCCGTAGGTCTTTTGTGGTGTTTTGCGAGTTTCTTGTGGTGTTTTGCGTGTTTAGAGTGCTGTAGCCTCGTTTTCGTTTTGTTCGGCGGCCATTTTTTCTCTTGCTTTGAGAATTTTTTAGTGTCTAAACTCTTTTATTTTGAGTTAAATTAATGTCTAAAGAAACCAAAAGATACAACAGACATGTCTTGTCGCAGCGGCAGACTGTATTGCAATTTAGTTTGATTTTGGGTCCTTTCAGGACCTGC
>CM050176.1:42431218-42748718 GCA_027410445.1 Discoglossus pictus | reverse complement strand
AAGGGCCAGCGCAGAGCAGTATAGCCATAGCAAATCACAGGAACCATTGTACGCAAGATAAAATACTCTGGCAGTTCTTTTTTTTATAGTTATAATGGGCCCTCGGTACTCGTTGTTAATTTGGTTCCAGAAGGCGTGATGAATAGCGAAATAAAAGAGTACCAAACTCCCATAAGGAGTAAATTGGGAAGCGTCACGTGCCAAAGGATTTTTTTTTGCTCGTCATGTTGAATACCTGAATCGACAAGTATTGAGGTATTTGAGTACCGAGGGTACCTTTACATTAATCCTTATTTACAGTGAGAATTCCATATTAACGATATGAGATTCTCACTGTAAATACAACCGATCAGGGGCGGAGGCAACCACCCCGTGGGACAGTTAAAGTGTTTTTTTGTTTTTTTTTAATCTATACATTGATTTTATTATTTTTAAATCTGGAGATGGAGATTTAAAAAATACATCTAAAGGGATACTGTCACCTTGGCTTAAAGGGCCAGTGTAGATTGGGAAAGTCATCAGGTATTAATAGCAGCTGCTTGTGCCTGAAGGATGCCATGTTTGTGCCATCCTAAGATCTTGCTTGCTTGGGCTCTGAGCGGGTGTGTTCCTCTTATTTTCATTATTCCAGAGGGGATTTGTTGATTCATTGGTGGATTCAGATAAGATTTCCGCTCCCCTTACCTTCCCTAAAAAGGCTCAGCAGCAACACTTTGCTACTATAGCTGTTTGCCCTGCTCTGTAAGCAACTTTTTGTTGTTGTTCAGTTATTCAGTTGTGTCTGACTCTCTGTGACCCAATGGACTGCAGCGCGCCAGGCACATCTGTCAGCCGCTGCCCCTCTGAGCTCCATCGAGTTCATATAATAACAATACAAATATTATCTTTTGCAATCCTGTTCCTTTAAAGGGCACTGTGCCCATTTTTCCTGTATGGTCTTTTGACTAATAAAACATGATAATGAGCAAAATATTTGTAAAAAGCAAAAAATAAACAATCACAAACTTTCCATTTTTCACCTTAATGCAAGCTTCAATTTCCTTTACTGAGCCTGCTTCTCGTAGCTTCTGCTTGTAAAGTGTTGAATATTCAATTTGCCCTAATGAATGTACTGACAGATGTAGATGATACATTCCACTGCACTGATTTAATTCACAGGATGCATCTAAGTCTCCTCCCAGCGCAGGAAGTAGATCATTGGAAACTAAAATGGTAGATTCCACGGCACTATATTTAAGTCTGTGTGGGGTCACAGCACAATGTTCCAAGTATTTCAGGAGTATGGAATTGACGTGGATTTTCCGGCCGAAATAACCGAGGTCGCCCCTTACGCAGAGTTGCTAGTTGTGTGGAGGAGTCTTCCCATTAGAGAACGTCTTGTGTCCTCCTCGTACTGGAAAAATACCACTTGTTTGTGACGTATTTAACAAACTGTTGGCGGGGGGAGGTTAGGATAAGATTTAAAAAAATGTACTTTAATGCAGTGCTTCTATTGGTCAGTACCAGGTACCCATGTAGGCAGCTCTGGGGGCGTGGAAACCATATTTTTATACATAAGCCGTATGTGTTAGATTAGAGACAGGGAAACTTCCGTATGCCCTTCATATGATGATGCCCAGCAGTATAGCTGTATATGACTTTTATTTGTGAGTGAGTGTGTGTGTATATACATATATATCACTGATATCACGTATATAGTTCTCAGCAGCCGGGCTTGCCAAAATTTATTGGCAACGCAACAGAGAAATGGTGGGCTCGCAGGCTCATTGAGGGCCGCAAATGCAAGCAACGAAGCATAAACCATGATTTCACTAAAATTTACAAAGTTTAGACACTCGAAAATCGAGAGAAAAAATGGTAGAGGAAAAAATGGCAGACGAAAAAAACGAAAACAAGGCTACACGACCCCTAAAGCCGCAAAACACCGCTAAGCAAATACAAATGGGGATGGGGGAAAGAGACATAGGGAAGGGAGATGGGGGACAGAGATACAGGGGACGGAGGAGGGGGGAAAGAGACACAGGGGACGGAGGAGGGGGGAAAGAGACACAGGGGACGGAGGAGGGGGGAAAGAGACACAGGGGACGGAGGAGGGGGGACAGAGACACAGGGGACGGAGGAGGGGGGACAGAGACACAGGGGACGGAGGAGGGGGGACAGACACAGGGGACGGAGGAGGGGAAACAGAGACACTGGGGACGGAGGAGGGGGGACAGAGACACTGGGGACGGAGGAGGGGGGACAGAGATACTGGGGAGGGAGGAGGGGGGACCGAGACACTGAGGAGGGGGGAAAGGGACACAGGGGAGGGAGGAGGGGGGAAAGGGACACAGGGGAGGGAGGAGGGGGGAAAGGGACACAGGGGAGGGAGGAGGCGGGACAGAGACACAGGGGAGGGAGGAGGGGGAAAAGAGACACAGGGGAGGGAGGAGGGGGGACAGAGACACATGTAATATTCTGTCATTCATGCCAGGTAAACGACCATTTTTTAATAAACCACTGGTTATCACTATTACACCATATTCAGCCCTCTACATTTATATGTCTGGGGTGTCCCGACTTGGCAGAACGAACCGAACATCTGACGTCAGAATCTTTGTTTTAAATATATTTAGAGCAGAATCGTCCTGGGAAATGCCACCGATTGCGCTCTGTTCCAAAATAGGCACCGAAAGTAACAGAAAAGGGAAAAAACAAACCCAGAAAAGAATAAAGCCTGAAGTACTGGACATGCTGTAAGCGATCGCAAAGCGAGGTCCTGCAGATAAAATACGAGTGGAAACGCAAGACTCAGGAAGTGTCCGTGGCGTTGAACTGGCGCTGGCACGGTGCCACAGACAGAATGAGACTCATGAGTGGAATGCCAAATGCCAGGGTGGAGACCAAAACACAACTCAAAACACAGCTCGGGAACTGCGTTCCAATCCCCATCATGCTCCAAGCCTTCTTACAGCGGCGGGTACGAGACAGGATGATGCTTCTTCCTTCCTGTGTGTTGCTTCATAAACTGACAGCAGTTATTATCATGTAGTTCAAGAAAAACTGGACGGGCTTGTAAAAAACTAACATTAGCAAGTGTGTACAGCATGATCACCATCTGGATCACTACCTCAATGAAGCTGTGAGCTATACCATGTAGAGTCACCCAAGACGGGCAGGTCATTGCAGAGAGGTCAGACAACAAGAGAAGAAACTGGCAACCCACTCTAGTAAATGTGTGGATAAGCACAACCAGACAAGATATGCCTGTGCTGTGCTGCATGAAGAGTCGGACATGACTGAATGACAGTGTGAACATAAAATCAATGTTAGAGAAAAAAAATGACTTTCTGTGTTATAATTTTGCATCTTGTCTGATTGGAGCACTTCTTATCTGCTGAACATGGGGATGAAGTTTTGTTTAATTATTGAAGGTTTCCATGCTGGATACCTTCCTCTACGTTTGCACATGCTCAGAAGCAGACAGCTTGCAGTAATCACTGCAAACCTTGTTACTGCAAAAATATAAGCACCCTTTACTGTTTTTTACCATCTAAAATCAAACAAATAGTCCCTGCATGTGCAGGGTTGTGTCCTAGCCTATCTGCTTTCTCAGACATGGTCTGGACACTACACTGCACACCCAGCCTTATAGAGACTCAGAGGGCAGACCCATACAGGGACTGTTTGCATGATTTTAGGCATTATAAACAGAGCTTATGAGAACTTCCTAATGAAACAAAGTGCATACAAGCTATATTATATACCTTGAAAAATATAGAACCTTTAATTGATTATTGAAAGACGTTCCATAGGCTCTGGAGCTATTAAATATCCCTTTAATTCCCACAGTTGGTGGCACGGACCGCACTACTTATTGTCTCTAGCCAGAGCTGACAGGCGCAGTGTTTTGTTGGGAAATGATAAACTTTATAATCCCAAGCTATAAACAACAAGAGCGAGTTGGAATAAAATAGAGATAAAAAGTCTGGTAATGAGATCAACATGACCCGGTGCTTGAGATTAAGCCGAGCTCGAGAGCGTCTCTTGTTTGGCAAACTTTGACCAAAAACATAATTAGGCTGGAAAAAACATTTTTAAATAGAAAATAATGAACTCTCTGGTGGACCCTGGAGGCATTCATGTTAATTTGGTGAGGCTTGTGAAAGGCGTATTTATATTTCTCCAGGGCAGGGTTTGCATTAATTGGTGCAAGCTGTTTGCTTCTTGCTCTATGAAGGGGAAAGGAGATGGTGTCAAATTCAGTGGGATCCAATTCTCTAACAAATCCTCGTCACCTCTTCCTATGATGGATAAAAACAGAGAGAGACTGAAAAAGATTGGAGTCCAAGCCCAGCTGGTATTGTTGGTTCTGCCAGTTTCCCAGTAGATGGAGGCCGCTTTATCTGATTACACAGGGAAGGGATTACACAGGGCCCGTATACTGCAGATCTCAAGCTTGGCTGAGGTCATGTCTTCCAAATCTCAAGCACGTGTTTTATAGAATGGATGTAGGTCACAGGACCAGATCTTTAAAGGCCAAATGCACGTCTTGAAAGAATATCCTGTAGTTTGGTGATTTCCAATGGTTATAGCCAACTAATTCTAGAAGAAAGTGGTATTTTTGTCCCTTGTACTGTTGGGGACAAGAAATCCAACATACAGTAAAAAAAGAAGATGAAAGTGAAATATAAACATATTTATTAATTGCAATATGTAATATATCTTGTAAATTTATATTTCTGTTTGTTTGCATCCATATATATTTAAGATTGAAACCGTGCTCCCTAACTACAGTTTGCCTGGCTCCTAATAAAATATATCATTAGGTTCCAAAAATTGCCTCCTAAAGTCTATTTTCGCAGTCCTTTTATTGGTGTGTTTATATGTATATGTACAGGAAATAAACCTAAAGGAAAAACAAAGTCCGTATATAAGTGAATGATGAAGTGCAGGGCTAGTATTATATGTTTTGCCCTTTGGTTCCTATATGATTATATTATATATGTTGTGAATGTTATCCCAATGGATCCGGTGCCATTTATCTGGATCACGAGTCTAGAATCACATGTGCGGTCCTCATCCCCACACCTCCATCTGAAGTGTTCAGGTCGTCTCGCCCCACTACGGGCTGTTTCTTGAACACAAAAGAGAAAGCAGATGAGTTATGGGCGAGATGAGCCCGCAACCTGAGCAGTGCAAGGTCAGTAAGAAATGGAACAAGAGTCCTATATACAGGACTCCACCACCGAAGACGAGAACCATATAGAGAAGTGATAAAAAACATTAATTCTGTCCTAGTACAACTTTATCATGTTTCATTTCTATGGATTATGACTTAATCTGATATAGTAGTATATCCAAACATACTTTTACATAAAAAATCCCCAAATAAACATTAATAAACTTACACTAAAGTTTCCAAAATGTCTCCAGTTTTCGACAGTTGATTTTGAGAAGGAACTCCTCTGAAAATCCAAGCTAAATTAGCATAACATTCATAATTAGTTGTGGCCAATCAGAGGCAAGTACAACAATATATCCGCACAATATATCCCACAAACTTCCATATACCTTCAAGAGTAACAGTTGGGAAACTTCCATCAGTCTCTCTTCCGCCTCCCACCTTATGGACATTCATCTTCACCCCCCACCCTATTGACGTTTATCCTTGCTCCTAGCCCTATGGATGTTCATCCTCGTCCCCCAATTTATGGTAGTTCATCCTCGCCCCTACCTATGATAGTTCATCCTCGCCCCCCACCCTATGATAGTTCATCCTCGGCCCCCACCCTATGGTAGTTCATCCTTGCCCCCCACCCTATGATAGTTCATCCTCGCCCCCCACCCTATGATAGTTCTTCCTCGGCCCCCACCCTATGGTAGTTCATCCTCGCCCCCCACCCTATGGACGTTCATCCTCGCTTCCCACCCTATGGTAGTTCATCCTCGCTTCCCACCCTATGGTAGTTCATCCTCGCCCCCCACCCTATGGACGTTCATCCTCGCCCCTACCTATGATAGTTCATCCTCGCCCCCCACCCTATGATAGTTCATCCTTGCCCCCCACCCTATGGTAGTTCATCCTTGCCCCCCACCCTATGATAGTTCATCCTCGCTTCCCACCCTATGGACGATCATCTTCACCTGCCCCCCACCCTATGGATGGTCACCCCCCCCCCCCCCCCCCCGGTAGGGACATTCATCCTCCCTCCCGTTATGGGCGGTCATCCTCTCCCTTACACATTAGGGATCTGTCAGTCTGCGTTTCCTGCACTGGTTAATATCCCCACAGGATGCTGATGTAGATGATCAGATTATTTCATGTGTCAGGATGCAGTGCCACTGACGGCCCGACTCCTCCGCCTGTGACTCACCTCATACAAGACGGTTTTTGGTTCGTTGAGATGAGGGATGAGAACTGTTTTTTTTTTGTGTTTTTTTATTGCGGAAGTGAAAAGTATCATCTGAAACTCATAAAATGCTTTACTTTGATCTGTCAGATTACATTCAATCCTTTAAAGGAACACTGTAATCCTGGATTTAAATAAACTCTTGAAAGGAGTTACACTTCATAATAAGCAAACATGTAAAAAAATAATATTTAGAGGGACATTGCCACCCCAACAGGAAGAAAGTTTTATGTTAAAAAAACACTACAAACTGGCTATTTATTGTACCATCTTACAGCTCTGAGTCCTTTTTTTTGGGGGGGGGGGGTTAAGTGAATGACAGACTGGGGATCATTGTTTTAAGGCTGACGAGCAGACTGTGATTCTAATTAGCTCATCAAATGGGCTAATTCCTTTTCACAGTACTCATTTGCCTAAACATGCAGCACAAATAACAATGATGATTTTTTATCTCAGGAATTAACCATTTTTCTTCAACTAAGGGTAATACAATGTATAATTTGTTTTCATGCTCCATAAGATCACCATAAAATCTTGGGGTGTTGGAGTCCCTCTAGTTTATTACCTTTTTATATGGAAATATTCAGCAGTGGAAGCTGCCACTTTGGCTGGCATAAAGAAGTAGCCGGGGGGTCTGCGACGGAGAAGCCTAGGGGGTCAGCGACGAAGTAGCCAGGGGGGCTGCAACAGAGTAGCCTAGGGGGTCAGCGACGGAGTCGCCAGGGGGGGGCTGCGACGGAGTAGCCGGGGGGGCTGCGACTGAGTAGCCGGGGGGGCTGCGACTGAGTAGCCGGGGGGGCTGCGACTGAGTAGCCAGGGGGGGCTGCGACTGAGTAGCCAGGGGGGGCTGCGACGGAGTAGCCAGGGGGGGCTGCGACTGAGTAGCCAGGGGAAGGGCTGTGATGTAGTAAATGGGGGAGGGTCTGCGATGTAGTAAATGGGGGAGGGTCTGTGAAGGTATAGCTTTGTGGGTATGTAGTTATACAATGTATGTTTGTGTATTATTTGCTTCTCAAGCCGTGGAAGGTGGAGCTTCGGAAGAAAACAGAGATGTGCTTTGCCCCCTGGACACCTAAGACGGGGTGGAGAGAAGCCAATCTGTTCATTTCAAATTTAGACTGGAAGTTTTAAAAAATATTTTTATTTCATTACTAATCAGTTGCTAAATAATAAAAAAAAATCATTATAGTAGCCCTGTCTGGTGATTGGTTGTGCCATACTCTGGAACCCCAGCTGGATGCTCCTGTCTTGCCAACCTTGGCCAGTGCAATTGCTTGTAACTAGCCCGGCTCAGCTTCCTCTGGATTATAACAGCCAGCGCCGTGTGCGTAAGTACATATTACATTACAGGCGTGTAACTGAGCCCCTGGTACAGGCCCTGTGAGCGCTGGTGAATATCCACATGCTCAGCTGCCTTTGAAGACTTGCACATAGCTCAAGTGCAAACAAGCCTGAAGTGAAGCCACTCGGTGAGTCAGATTACTGAGTGTATTCACCAAGGCAACCGCATGTCTGGAGTGTGCTTCAAATGGGTGAAAACGGCTCCATCGGATCTGGACCAGCTGCTGCAACTGGTCCTGTGCCGGAAACATGGCTTTCCTGGATAGATCATTTCTAGGACGCGATGCTTTAAACATCATCGCAGTGTTGGGGGAAACATGGCTCGGCTTTTATTACAGGTGTAACTAGCCCAGAAATTTCAGACACTTGGCTAATATCATGTGCGCATCTATATGCCTAGTTCTGTAGTCGAACGAGTATTCAAAGTAACAGTCTTTCATTAACACTGAATAGAAATCTTATCTGATTCTTTCCATTACTCTGACTTGTGTAATCCTTTTTGGAACAAAGGGGAAATGTCTGCTACCATTAAAGCAAAACTGAATGCAAAAAAACCAAATCCAATTCTCCGTAAGAGCCCCCTGTAAATATGACACGTTGGTTGTTCACAAGTTATGGTTAGTTTTATGTATAGTCTGATATAATCCCATAAATAACAAAAGGAGTGTTAGGAATAAATGCAGTCCCGCTTCATAGTGAAGCAGACATGTTTTGGACACACTGGTGATTATCAGCCTTATTAAATTGCAATTCGGCCAATTGAATAGGGCTCTATATAAGCACACAGCATATTTTTTTACAGAAGTTTTTAGTTAGGGAAGACCTTGCTTTTGGATAGAAGATCACTAACTAAAAACTTCTGTAAAAAAATATGCTGTGTGCTTATATAGAGCCCTATTCAATTGGCCAAATTACAATTTAATAAGGCTGTGTGTATGTATATGTGTATATACATATATATATATATATATATATATATATATATATATATATATATATATATATATACACACACACACACATATACAGGGGATCCACAACACAAGCTGAGATCCCGCACCATGCTGATGATAGCCTGTAAGCTGTGCATGGATAGGATTCTCAGCTTGTGTAAAATCCAACCTTGGCTTTGCATTAAAACTGTGTAATACAGCATGCATAAGCTTAAAGGAAACTATGTTTGATAATGGCTACGGAATGAAGAGCAAGGCATTCATGGGCACATTTGCATGTCACAGCTCAACTTCCCAGAATGCAGTGTAATAACTGTTTTTCTCGGAATTCTGAGCTGGAAGCAGGTTTTTTAACTTGTTTTAGACGTTCAAATGTGTACACAGACGTACTATTTATCTATTTATTTACTATATATATGAAATCTGCGCAGCTTGCGTTACTCTTGCTGTGTGTGGTCCTGTGACTGCTGCAGAATGGACCCTTCACAAGTAATACTGGGTATAGTATAATGGGGTGGGGACGGCGCAGTCTGTGCAGGTGCTTTACTGAATATGATTTGTATCTGATCTAATGTCACACAAAACTGTTATTACTGACACAAACATTAATCCAATATTTTTTTCTTTTTCTTCCAGCCGACTGGGTACATGGAAAATTGCATTTCATACAGCTCCATTGAGGACGTCCAGCTGCTGTCCTGGGAAAATGCCCCAAAATACTGTTTACAGCTTACAATCCCTGGGGGGACGGTCCTGCTTCAGGTACAGTGACCCCCTTATCTTGTTCTGTCTTCTCAGATCATCTCTGTGTTGAATTCATTGTAGAGCTCAATAAATAAAACTTATATTAGCTGTTATTTGCATAAAGAAGCTCCGTCTGAAAGTAGATTTAGTTTTACATGGCCTTAAGAACTGGCCATGCAGCTCAGTATGCTAATGTACGGCTCAGTATGATGATGTGCAGCTCGGTATGATAATGTGCAGCTCAGTATGAAAATGTGCGGCTCAGTATGTTAATGTGTGGCTCAGTATGTTAATGTGTGGCTCAGTATGTTAATGTGCGGCTCAGTATGGTAATGTGCGCCTCAGTATGTTAATGTGCGCCTCAGTATGCTAATGTCTAGTTCAGTGTGCTCATGTGCAACTCAGTATGCTAATGTGCGACTCAGTATGTTAATGTGCAGCTCAATGTGCTCATGTGCGGCTCAGTGTGCTCATGTGCAACTCAGTATGCTAATGTGCGGCTCAGTATGTTAATGTGCAGCTCAATGTGCTCATGTGCGGCTCAGTGTGCTCATGTGCAACTCAGTATGGTAATGTGCGGCTCAGAATGATAATGTGCGACTGAGTATGTTATCGTGCAGCGCATTATGCTAATGTCTGGTTCAGTGTGCTCATGTGCAACTCAGTATGCTAATGTGCGGCTCAATGTGCTCATGTGCCTCTCAGTGTGCTCATGTGCGGATCAGTGTGCTAATGTGCGCCTCCAGTGTGCTGATGTGCGCCTCCTGTATGCTAATGTGCGCCTCCTGTATGCTAATGTGCGCCTCCTGTATGCTAATGTGCGCCTTCTGTATGCTAATGTGCGCCTCAGTATGCTAATGTGCAGCTCAGTATGTTAATGTGCGCCTCAGTATGCTAATGTGCAGCTCAATGTGCTCATGTGCGGATCAGTGTGCTAATGTGCGCCTCCTGTGTGCTAATGTGCGCCTCCTGTATGCTAATGTGCGCCTCAGTATGCTAATGTGCGCCTAAGTATGCTAATGTGCGCCTTAGTGTGCTAATGTGCAGCTCGGCATGCTAATGTGAGGACTGATTGTACTAATATTTGGCTCCTGTATGCTAATGTGCGCCTCAGTATGTTAATGTGCGCCTCAGTATGCTAATGTGCGCCTCAGTGTGCTAATGTGCAGCTCGGCATGCTAATGTGAGGACTGATTGTACTAATATTTGGCTCCTGTATGCTAATGTGCGCCTCAGTATGTTAATGTGCGCCTCAGTATGCTAATGTGTGCCTCAGTGTGCTAATGTGCAGCTCGGCATGCTAATGTGAGGACTGATTGTACTAATATTTGGCTCCTGTATGCTAATGTGCGCCTCAGTATGTTAATGTGCGCCTCAGTATGCTAATGTGTGCCTCAGTGTGCTAATGTGCAGCTCGGCATGCTAATGTGAGGACTGATTGTACTAATATTTGGCTCCTGTATGCTAATGTGCAGCTCCGTGCTCTAATGTGCAGCTCTGTGCGCTTGATAAGAGTGGGAGAGGGGCCTAACTGCCAGATAACATTAAGGGTATTTAATTTGGCCACTATGCTACAGAGACAGACAAGCAGACTGTAATCCTAATTAGCAGATCAAAGCAGCTAATTAATATGCATGTGATGCTCATTTGCATATACCTACAGCAACAGGATTTGATTCACTTTATAAATAAAATAAATGACACGACATAGAGCCAGTATGTCACGCTCTTTACGAATAACCTAATCATAGACTCTACTGTGTCTCATACTAACCAATCAGTAACCATCTCTTTGCAACACCCTGCTGAGACGCAATCCCTGATAGGCTAGGACACTATGCTGCACATCCGGCCCTACAGAGTTTGTGTTTGCATACTCTGCAGTGGGCAGACCCATACAGGGACTATTTGTATGGTTTTAGGCAATAAAAACAAAGCTAATAAACACTTGTTAATAATAAAGTGACAGTCAGTAAATAGCTACCCAGATACATTGTATACCTAGTAACATCCAGGGACCGTCCGTGTCCCTTTAATGACATTATACAGTACATTGTCTCAGTAGGACAGTGGTCGGTCACTGCTGGTTTATATCTGATGGGATTGGGATATTATGAGCAGCTTATATACAATAAACATCGAGCCCGACTGACGTCTCGAGCTCGGCTCAGGCTGTTTTTCTGAAGACGTGTTGGCTGCTGCTTCTAATGTTTTCTTTTTCAAAATCAGTGATTTTCATTGCTTTATAAGGAGCTAATAAACGAGATTAAATAAGGTTTCGCCATAAAAAACACTCTCACTGCAGTATCTCTCTGCACCAGTCATCAAAACGCAGCACAGAGAGAGATTGGCAGTGTTTAGATAACTTACATATTTGTGCCGGTGAATCTGGAAGGCCACTTTATTCCTATATTGAAAATATATTATTTTTACGAATACACTTAAAAATAGGCTGAATAAAAAAAAGTCAATATACAGCTTATTTTTTTATCTTTTTTTTTTAAATGCAATTATGCTGGAAACTACCATTTTGGTTTCTTCTAATTAACGCGGAGACTTTTAATGCAGAAGAACTTTCTATCTGCACAATGGAAATGTGGCATCTAAAATGAATAGGAGTTTTTATTTGTCTCCTTCCTTCAATGGTCAGTGCAGATCTCTCTCAACACCTAACCGGGAAGCAGCTCTGCTAGTCCCTACAACACTAAAGTTCAAATGTAAGTTTTAGATGCCAGTTGGATTTTTGGATTAGTTGTATTGCTTATCAATCACTTTCTCAATAAATTAAGTCCTATTGTAAGTGCAATTAATAGAAATGCAGCATAGAGCTTCAAGTCACAGCTGATGCAGGTAAGACCTGGCAGATGATTATAACAAAATCACAACTTTTTGAATGTATTTGTAAATATTCAAGTGAGCAAAAATTTTAATTTAAAATAATCATAATTTATTTTACTGCTATTTCAGCACCAAAATACAGACTTTTTATCAGAGAAGACTTTGAGAAATCTGTGTCAAATTTGGACTAAAAATTTAGGACACAAAAAAGGTTGCAAGTGTTTAAAGGAATCAGACTAATGGATGCCACGAGCAAAAGGGCGATAGAAGCCCTAAATCGTACAGAATACAGTAAATAAATACTACAATTGTGCTCACATTGGGAAACTAGGTGAGAATGTGCAAAAGAGCCCAAAATGCATTATTGTTATTAACTTATTTGTAAACATTCCAGAGTGCATTGCAAGAACTGTATTTTTTGGAATTCTGAGTAGGAAATCTGTATTTAACTTACCGTATTAACGTGAATCTAGTGCGCCATCGAATCTAGTGCGCACTCCGAATTTGGAACCCATGAATCAAAAAAAGTGTTTTCTGGCGAATGTAATGCACTCTCTGGGTGCCAGGCTCCATGTGCCACTGTGCTGGGGCTCTCTGGGTGCCAGGCTCTGTGTGCCACTGTGCTGGGGCTCTCTGGGGGCCAGGCTCTGTGTGCCACTGTGCTGGGGCTCTCTGGGTGCCAGGCTCTGTGTGCCGCTGTGCTGGGCCTCTCTGGGTGCCAGGCTCTGTGTGCCACTGTGCTTGGGCTCTCTGGGTGCCAGGCTCTGTGTGCCACTGTGCTGGGCCTCTCTGGGTGCCAGGCTCTGTGTGCCGCTGTGCTGGGGCTCTCTGGGTGCCAGGCTCCGTGTGCCACTGTGCTGGGGCTCTCTGGGTGCCAGGCTCCGTGTGCCACTGTGCTGGGGCTCTCTGGGTGCCAGGCTCTGTGTGCCACTGTGCTGGGGCTCTCTGGGTGCCAGGCTCTGTGTGCCGCTGTGCTGGGCCTCTCTGGGTGCCAGGCTCTGTGTGCCACTGTGCTGGGCCTCTCTGGGTGCCAGGCTCTGTGTGCCACTGTGCTGGGGCTCTCTGGGTGCCAGGCTCTGTGTGCCACTGTGCTGGGCCTCTCTGGGTGCCAGGCTCTGTGTGCCGCTGTGCTGGTGCTCTCTGGGTGCCAGGCTCTGTGTGCCACTGTGCTGGGGCTCTCTGGGTGCCAGGCTCTGTGTGCCGCTGTGCTGGGCCTCTCTGGGTGCCAGGCTCTGTGTGCTGCTGTGCTGGGCCTCTCTGGGTGCCAGGCTCTGTGTGCCGCTGTGCTGGGCCTCTCTGGGTGCCAGGCTCTGTGTGCCACTGTGCTGGGGCTCTCTGTGTACCATGTTCTGTGTACCACTGTGCTGGGGCTCTCTGGGTGCCAGGCTCTGTGTGCCACTGTGCTGGGCCTCTCTGGGTGCAGGGCTCTGTGTGCCACTGTGCTGGGCCTCTCTGGGTGCCAGGCTCTGTGTGCCACTGTGCTGGGCCTCTCTGGGTGCCAGGCTCTGTGTGCCACTGTGCTGGGGCTCTCTGGGTGCTAGGCTCTGTATGCCACTCTGCTGGGGCTCTCTGGGTGCCAGGCTCTGTGTGCCACTGTGCTGGGGTTCTCTGCGTGCCAGGCTCTGTGTGCCACTGTGCTGGGGCTCTCTGGGTGCCAGGCTCTGTGTGCCACTGTGCTGGGGCTCTCTGGGTGCCAGGCTCTGTGTGCCACTGTGCTGGGGCTCTCTGGGTGCCAGGCTCTGTGTGCCACTGTGCTGGGGCTCTCTGGGTGCCAGGCTCTGTGTGCCGCTGTGCTGGGCCTCTCTGGGTGCCAGGCTCTGTGTGCCACTGTGCTTTGCCTCTCTGGGTGCCAGGCTCTGTGTGCCACTGTGCTGGGGCTCTCTGGGTGCCAGGCTCTGTGTGCCACTGTGCTGGGGCCCTCTGAGTACCAGGCTCTGTGTGCCACTGTGCTGGGGCTCTCTGGGTACCAGGCTCTGTGTGCCACTGTGCTGGGGCTCTCTGGGTGCCAGGCTCTGTATGCCACTGTGCTGGGGCTCTCTGGGTGCCAGGCTCTGTGTGCCACTGTGCTGGGGCTCTCTGGGTACCAGGCTCTGTGTGCCACTGTGCTGGGGCTCTCTGGGTGCCAGGCTCTGTGTGCCACTGTGCTGGGGCTCTCTGGGTGCCAGGCTCTGTGTGCCACTGTGCTGGGGCCCTCTGAGTACCAGGCTCTGTGTGCCACTGTGCTGGGGCTCTCTGGGTACCAGGCTCTGTGTGCCACTGTGCTGGGGCTCTCTGGGTGCCAGGCTCTGTATGCCACTGTGCTGGGGCTCTCTGGGTGCCAGGCTCAATGTGCCACTGTGCTGGGCTCTCAGTGTCTCAGTGGAGAGGAGGCACTTCCACAAATAACAGGCCTTCTTATCTGAGAGCCGTTTTGCCGCCGATTCTAATGCACACCCTTAAATACGGACCCGATTTTCTTTGAAAAAGTTGCACATTAGAATTGCGTAAATACGATATTTTTTAACATTCAAATGTGAACACAACTGTACTATTTATTTATACTTTATATATATATATATATATATATATATATATATATATATATATATATATATATATACACACACATACACACTGGCATACATATCTCCTTCTGGATCGCTACCTTGTTGTGGTGTAGGGGCTTGTGTACTTCAATAAAGCTGTGAGCTATACCATGTAGGGTCACCAAGGATGGACAGGTCATAGCAGAGAGATTAGACTGGCCACCCACTGCAGTATCTTTGTCATGAAAACCTTATGGATTGGCACAACCGGACACAAGATGCACCTAGCGTGCTGCGTTCCATTGGGTTATGGAAAGTCAGACTCGACTGAACGTCTAAACAACAAATGTATATATTTGTGTGTATATAATTATAGTATCACCACAGGGCTAACACATGCTCATAGTGATATAGGCAGCTTTCTATGAACCTCAGAATGGTGCAGCTTGATAAAGCCAAATACCTACATCACTATGAGCATGTGTTAGTTGTACAACCTCTCAGCCAGTGATATAACATGCAGAGGCAGGGTACAGATCACCCCATTTATAAACATAAACTAGTAAGTGCAGTCTAATATTTTACCCTATTAAATTAAGGGATTTATTAAGGAGATTTGTGGAAAATAAATCTTTTTCATAATTTTCGGGATGAGAAAGAGTTAAATAAAGTGTTGGCATCAGGACCCATTAATGCCACGCTAATTTTCCTTGTGTAAATGTTTTGCGCACACGTGGTGGATATTTTCTGCTCTAACTAATCAGAAGGTAACGAGATGGAAAAACAAACATGGGAGAACCCTCGCTAAGCACAATATGGATGCAGGCCGGGGACAGCACTCCGGGATAACCGGGCAGAAACCTGTGTGTCATGAGTCCTCTTTAATTAATTTTCCTTCTTGTCAAAGCCAGGGAGACCTAATGTCTGTACCTGGTCTGAATCAGCAGATCCTAAGGTATTTATTTGTATTAAAGCAATAAGGATTTTACTAGATATACAATATACCTATTAAAATATTTACTTTTAGGTACTTTGTTTTATTAAGAAGTCATTATAAGCGCTGACGAAAATCAAACAAATAGTCCCTGTATGGGTCTGCCCTCTGCAGCGTATGCAGACACAGATTCTGTAGGGTTGGTTGTGCAGTGTAGTGTCTCATTATCTATGTGTGAGGGATTAATAGCTATACATACAATAAATAAAAATGGCAATATCCAATTTAATATAAAAAAAAATAACTTTTCCAGCCTCTACCTGATGGTGCAGGGCCGGTATGGTCCGTGTAAGGACGTGGTCACTATAAATATACCCAACCATAAGTGTATTCTGTCCCCTTCCTATACGATTTCTGCGACCGCTCACACTGATTGTTCTTGCAAGAGGAAAAAAGGAGGGTACGGTTCCTTTCCAATAACAGACTTTGCTGCCCTGATTAAATGTGTGCGCAGCGTGGAGCAAATATTTACATTCGCTGCAGGAAGCAGATACTAAAATATAATTGGTGTTTGTGCACTGGACCAACCTCGCCTGCAAGCCGCTCGCGTCCACTACGTCCAGATATCATATCTGCCGCTTAGCAGGTTCCCTGCAATGTAAGAAAACGGACTGATCTACTGAGGGTGATAAGGACAGCTGGAATTAACAAAGTGACAGATCTCAGTGTGGGGTAGGCGGCCACTCGGTGTGGGGTAGGCAGCCACTGGTTGTGAGGTAGGCAGCCACTCGGTGTGGGGTAGGCGGCCACTCGGTGTGAGGTAGGCAGCCCCTGGTTGTATGGTAAGCAGTTTCCGGTGTGGGGTAGGCAGCCACTGGTTGTATGGTAAGCAGTTTCCGGTGTGGGGGTAGGCAGCCCCTGGTTGTGTGGTAGGCAGCCAGTCAGTGCGTGGTAGGCAGCTACTCAGTGTGGGGTAGGCAGCCACTTGTTGTGGAGTGGGTAGCCACTCGTTGTGGGGTAGGCAGCCACTCAGTGTGGGGTAGGCAGCCGGCTGCCATTCGTGGGATAGGAGGCACTGGTTGTCTGGTAGGCAGCCACTCTGTGTGGGGTAGGCAGCCACTCTGTGTGGGGTAGGCAGCCACTTTGTGTGGGGTAGGCAGCCACTTGTTCTGTGATGGGCAGCCACTCAGTGTGGCATAGGCAGTCCCCACAATGGCCCTAATTGTGGGGTAGGCAGCCACTAAGCGTAGGCTAGGCAGCCACTCGGTGAGGGGTGGGCTGGTCAGTCCCCACAATGGCCCTTAGTGTGGGTTAGGCAGCCAGTAGTATGACCCTCAGTGTGACTTTAGGCAGCTGTCTGTGTGGCGTAGGGAGCCACCAACATGACCTTAGGAGTGTAAATCTAAGTATAAATCTTAATTATTAAAGTCTGTTTTTATTTAGAAAGATTCCATCTTGTCTGACTTGAGTACTTCCTGATAGCTTGAAATCTGAGAGCAAGTCCGTACATACTGATCAGCGGCCGGAGGGCCGGGGAGTTACAACACGGGTGGTGTGTTGGTATTTGACACCTGATTCCTTTCTCCTTCACATGCTTAGAAGCAGGCAGCTTGCAAGTATAGCTGCAAGCTCTTCTCCAGCAGAAATAACAACACCCCTCTTACACATGAAACTGTCACCAAAGCTTTAATTAAAACAGGTAGAACTTTTGAGCATGTGCAGACCCCAGGGAGTAATTAGCCTGATTACCCTTAGAGCTTGCACATGCTCATTCATCTTACTCAGACTAAAATAAGTGAAGGCAGGGAGTAATTAGCAAAATAGCAATTGTTCCTTTGATAATAGCCCAGTGTGCAGATATCCATGTCATTTTGCTGTATATAAATACATTTTTTGTTTTGATAAATAATTGATAATTACTTGTAATTACAAATATTTTTACTTTATTCCCTATCTGGAAGCTCTGCTCTGTCGCTTTAAGATACACATGTACCATTCACACCCTGCCTATCATATTTGCCGTCACTTTAGGGTGTGTACAAAATATTTATTATTCCCCGAGACAAAAGAGGAAGAAATTTTGCATAAATATGTGAAATAGCTCAAAGTGCTTTTTGTTGCCAGTTGTCTTGTTATTCAACGCTAAAGTATTTACTAATGCGTCTGTTACACGTATGCAGGAGCCCCCCACTCACCAGTGTCCTCCTCGTGTCTTGTTACAGGCGGCGAACAGTTACCTGAGGGACCAGTGGTTTCATTCCTTACAGTGGAAGGTGAGTAAAGGACCTGGATTCAGGTATAATGGAGAAATAAACGATTGCTGGAAAGATTTAAAAAACTGACTAGCAGTACTGTGTGGAAATGCAGAATTTATTAAGCATCTCAAGTGCATCCCTTGATTTACTATGCATGATTTGCTGGGGGGAAACTGGAACCACAACCCTTCCGACCTCATCCTAGATAAGATAATGCTTAGTAAATTCTGCACAGTGTGATAAGTGTATAATTACCGTTGTCAGTGAAAATACAGCTGTATTGGTGGTTCATGTTGTCTACTTTGAGATTTTTGAGATGTGCGTATCAGCCTGTGGGCGCCAATACAACTGTATAAATTGTGCATGTCGGCCTGTGGGCGCCAATACAACTGTATGGATTGTGCATGTCGGCCTATGGACGCCAATATAACTGTATGGATTGTGCCTGTCGGCCTATGGACGCCAATACAACTGTATGGATTGTGCCTGTCGGCCTATGGACGCCAATACAACTGTATGGATTGTGCCTGTCGGCCTATGGACGCCAATACAACTGTATGGATTGTGCCTGTCGGCCTGTGGACGCCAATACAACTGTATGGATTGTGCCTGTCGGCCTATGGACGCCAATACAACTGTATGGATTGTGCCTGTCGGCCTGTGGACGCCAATACAACTGTATGGTTTGTGCCTGTCGGCCTATGGACGCCAATACAACTGTATGGATTGTGCCTGTCGGCCTATGGACGCCAATACAACTGTATGGATTGTGCCTGTCGGCCTATGGACGCCAATACAACTGTAAGGGTTGTGCCTGTCGGCCTATGGACGCCAATACAACTGTATGGATTGTGCCTGTCGGACTATGGACGCCAATACAACTGTATGGGTTGTGCCTGTCGGCCTATGGACGCCAATACAACTGTATGGATTGTGCCTGTCGGCCTATGGGCACAGATACAACTGTATGGGTTGTGCCTGTCGGCCTATGGACGCCAGTACAACTGTATGGATTGTGCCTGTCGGCCTATGAGCACAGATACAACTGTATGGGTTGTGCCTGTCTGCCTATGGACGCCAATACAACTGTATGGATTGTGCCTGTCGGCCTATGAGCACAGATACAACTGTATGGATTGTGCCTGTCGGCCTATGGACGCCAATACAACTGTATGGATTGTGCCTGTCGGCCTATGAGCACAGATACAACTGTATGGATTGTGCCTGTCGGCCTATGGACGCCAATACAACTGTATGGATTGTGCCTGTCGGCCTATGAGCACAGATACAACTGTATGGATTGTGCCTGTCGGCCTATGGACGCCAATACAACTGTATGGGTTGTGCCTGTCGGCCTATGAGCACCGATACAACTGTATGGGTTGTGCCTGTCGGCCTATGGACGCCAATACAACTGTATGGATTGTGCCTGTCGGCCTATGGACGCCAATACAACTGTATGGTTTGTGCTTGTCGGCCTATGGACGCCAATACAACTGTATGGCTTGTGCCTTTCGGCCTATGGACGCCAATACAACTGTATGGATTGTGCCTGTCGGCCAATGAGCAAAGATACAACTGTATGGATTGTGCCTGTCGGCCTATGGACGCCAATACAACTGTATGGGTTGTGCCTGTCGGCCTATGAGCACAGATACAACTGTATGGATTGTGCCTGTCGGCCTATGAGCACCGATACAACTGTATGGATTGTGCCTGTTGGCCTATGGACGCCAATACAACTGTATAGATTGTGGGTGTCGGCCTATGGACGCCAATACAACTGTATCGTTGGGGTTTGTCATTTTTATGAATACTTACCTAGCTGTTTGAGCTATGCTTGTCAAACAGTGAGCACTAATACAGCTGTACAAGACATGCTTGTCAGCCAGTGAGCACAAACATAGAAGTCCAGGCATTGAGCACAAATATTATGGATAAAAATGGACAGTCAGCCAATCAGAATGAATATAGCTGTAACAGATGGCCTGTGAGCCAATAAACATGGATACAGATGTATGCCTTCTGTGTATATGACTCAAAAAAAGTGCACAGATGTTCTCTTCAGTGTTTTACTGTGTTACACGCGATTAGGAAATTGAGACTCAAAGGTCCAAATTCTACTAAGAAAATCACTTGTTATCTGTGCCACATGGGTAATAAAATAAGACTGGGCCCTAGTAAACGGCACTAGTAAAAGTGCGCCCTGTGGCCAAGACATTCCCTTATTTACATGGAGGTCTTTCTATTTTCCTTGGCATGAAGAATAATAAAAAAAAATCTGTACCCAAACATAAAGTTAATGTCTGCTTGAAAGAAACTTCAAAAAACGTTGTTAAAATTTCTGAGAATCTGCCAAATTGGAAGAAGTTCCTGGCTCGCAAACACGTGTTTTAACATAACCACAAAATCTGAAAAACTGAGGTAATGGTAAAATGGAGCAGTTTAAGTGTGTGATTAAAGGGCCACTTACAATCTTGTGCTCGCACAAGGAGGTATGTTAAAACAATCCATTAGATCTAAAGAAATATATCATTTTAAGTCTGTTTACTAGCAGTTTCATGATTAATAACAGACAGCTGAGCCATGCGGTGAGGACACTGATTGATAGCAGTTTTCCACTGAAATCAGGAATGTGCTCAAATGTTAACCCCTAACTGACCTATTTATGTGATTCCAACATTCCATGCTCTGTTAAGGGTTAACTCTTTTTTTTTTTTTTTTCTTTTGCTCACTACACAGAGCTGTAGCTGTGGGTCTGGCCCGGGGCAGTCAGTGACACATGTAAACACAGGTTTTATTTTATTGATTTGTCAGTAAAAAATGCAAAATGCAAAAGTATTTCAACATGTTTTTAGGAGGTATTTACTGTGATGTGGCCCTTTAAGAAGACTCCCTATAAATCTGCTAGTGTGCTCATGCTGGCAGTGAAATAAGGGGTTAAAATAAATCGCTGGATCCTGTAAAACATGGGAGGGGTTCCACAAAATTAGGAGAAAAACAACTATTTTCAGTGCAAGCTCTCGCAAACCACACCAATAATAAATTGAAAAGTTGGTGTTTACTACTTAAGAAAACCTGGACCTAAATGTATGGCCCTTTAAATGTAATTTTACTCTCAAAAATACCACTCTTGGCTTCAATTAAAAACTTGAAAAAGTTACGTTACTTGATGAAATATCAATATTATCCTTAAAATATGAATATAAAATGATTTTGGTTAAAACATTTACTTTTTTAATTATTGAGCAGATTAAAAATATACATTACTTATCAATAACAGGGAAAGTAATGGGACAAATTTATGTTTTTTTTATAAACTTTTTCTGTGGTTCATTTTGAGATTTAACTCTTACATTAATTTTACATTTTTCTCGGGTTGAAGGAGTAAAGTGAAACGAAAATTAAAAAATATACTTCCCACTCACAATATGAGTCTAAGAATGTAGTGAAATCATTATAAATAAATAAGTCATTTTTTGTGACTCATTTCCCGAGAGGTAGGTGAGAGTTTACAAATGACTATTTATCTGACGTAGGTAAAGGAAGGTAAACTATACAAATATTATTTCTGATAAGGAACCTCAAGTGATTTATGTAATTGGCATTTTACATTTCTTAAGGTTTTGGCAATCTTTAAGTGTGTGGTTTATTTAAGAAACTAACAAAGTAATTAATTAAGTTTAACGTAAAACAAAACTACCCCTCTGTACAGATTTGGTTTGGCCCTGTGTTAGTATTTGGCTCTAAACTTGTTCAACCACTCATGGCAGATCAAACATAACGTGAGTCACCTAGGTTGGATCATTATCTGGGGTTGGATCTCATTTTGGAGGAAGGTTTCCTGTTCAGTTGTTTATTCAGAGGATTTAGCTTCAATGTTTTCTGTGTGTATTGGAAGGAATGTATTTCTACTTCATTAATGGGCTGGGCTGCCGTATGTGTTGCGTCAACTTGTCCATTGGTTTTATAAAGTCCAGGGATCCTGAATTAGGACAGGTCACCAGAGGTCAGGGCAGGCTCCTCTGTCTGTTCCACAAAAGCAAATGCCATGGTGATTATACAGACCAGATACTAAATGTGGTGGTGGGTAGTAGACCGGGAGACATCTCTTCCCATAACATTTTTCATTGAACACTATGAATTCTGGGTAAGGACATGCAGATGAGGTCAAAATGTTTCATCTTTTGCTTCTTGTCCACTTAACATATGATCATTTAGACCCGTGATGGGCAACTCAGTCTATGAGGGCCAATAACAGTCCAGGATTTCAATCTCTCTGCACGAGCCCAGGTGGAACAAACCGAATGAAACCGAGTAACCAAGCCGATTGAAACAGGGCAAGATTGGTTCTGGCCACTCTGATATGAGGTTGGAGATGGTCCTGGACTGTTGGAGGCCCTAGTAGGACCAGGTTGTCCACCACTGCTTTAGACTTATGTTCCTGGCGCTCAGGTAGTCTTCAGATCGTAGCCTTGGATTAAGGTACAGAGCCAGAAACCTCTCACAGTCTACAATGTTGTCCTTATATGGGTCTCGTTAGGGTGAGGTTGGTTCTGACAGCTGTGATATGAGGCTGGAGATGGTCCTGGACTGTTGAAGGCCTTAGTAGGTCCAGGTTGTCCAGCGCTGCTTTAGACCTATGTGCCAGCTCTTAGGTAGTCTTCAGATCGTAGCCTTGGATTAGGGTACAGATCCAGAACCTACTCACCGTATACAATGTCGCCCTTATATGGGGCTCATCAGTGTGAGGTTGGTTCTGACAGCTGTGACATGAGGCTGGAGATGGTCCTCAGACCAGATATTAGATATGTTATGGTGTTGTATATAGAGTATGGAAAGGAAACTGACCACACCTGACTACAATCTGGTGGTTGTAAATCAGTTGACCTCCAAGCCACGGGGAAGAGGTCAACGTCTTGGTGCCATCTTGTGTAGGATATCCAGTAAAGAAGGAGCCTTGCACCAAATGACACATTGCTTATGTGAAGATAGGTAGAGCGCGACTGAGAGAGCCTCACAGATGGACTAGTAGATATGAGGCTAGATCTACCAAGCTTTGAGGTATTTTAATAAGAATAACAAAGAAACTGGAAATAATTCTGCAAGCTTCTTTCTTTAGTACCCTTGGCCCAACATGTAAGAAAGCACTTTGTGTAAACCTTATAAATGGAATTTGATGAACCCATGTAACAATAATCATTAATCACCAATTGTCACAGTTTGCTTTATTACAATTCCTAGAATTTAAACTGTAAATATATTTTTGCTCCAACCCACAAGTAAACAGGAAGCCGCGCAGGGAGTTACGAGACTGAGCTATAATTTAGTAAGGTAATTATATTCATTTCTTTTGAGAGGGGTGTTATCAGCCTCTAATGAACCTTTGCACCAAGTTCCAGGAAGCCGGAGAAGACGTCATTGTGTTCAGAAAGTCTCCTGAACCCAGGCCTCGCCCTCGCTACTCACTTTCACGGTTGGCCGGCGTCTCTTCAGTTAATTCCGTTTCAGCTACATACCCCGAGCTTAGAGATTCATTTTTATTGTAAGGAATATGAATATAGATGTGGAAGCTTCCTGGATGTTACTAGGTATATAATATCCTGGGTATCTATTTATTTATGTACTTTATTTTATTAAGACGTGTTTATAAGCTCTGTTTTTATTGTCAAAAACCATACAAATAGTCCCTGTATGGGTCTGCCCACTGCAGAATATGCAAACACAATCTCTGTAGGGCTGGATGTGCAATGTAGTGTCCCAGCCTATCAGGGATCTTGGCTCAGCAGAATGTTGCTGAAATGGTCACTGATTGGTTAGTATGAGACACAGCACACCAAGTACAGTAGAGTCTACATCTGCATATGATGTAATCGGCAGACCCATACGGGAACTATTTGTATTATTTTAGGCAGTAAAAACAGATTATAACCACATTTTATATAAATTGTAAGTTTGCAAGTTTTTAATTGTATAGGACGCCTGAGAACGCACTCTATATGCTAAAAAAGACAATGCCCTCTCTCTATTTTCTTTTATTTGTATTGAAATAGTGTTTACCTTGTGCTCACCCTATGTATGGCATTGCTGAATATATAAGCTAATAATATTAATAATTAATAAACGCCAAAGGCGCTCATCGTGAGGCCTGCCCGACTATGAAAGGATGGGGGCTGCAATGAGCTCCAAAGGCGCTCATTGCAGGCCTCGCGATGAGACTTTGACAAAGACTGGCAATGAGCTCCAAAGGCGCTCATTGCCAAACCCACTATGAGCGCCAAAGGCGCTCATCTTGAGGCCCGCTAGACTTTGAAAAAGGCTAGCAAGGAGCTCCGAAGACGCTCATTGCCAGGCACACAATGAGCGCAAGGCACACAATACTTTGAAAAAAATATGACTTTTTAACAGCCTCCATTTTTTCATAGCCCGTAACTCGGAAGCTGTCTGAAAACCGCCAAAAGATGCCAATTTATTCAAAAATGAACACACAGCACAGGGGGAGAGGCAGGGTGCCTGCGAGTGAGGTTGCGAGCTAATTTGACAGCCGAAAACCCATAATTGTTTTGAAAAAGGCTCAAAACGAGGCTGAAAGACTTTGAAAAAGGATCGATAGACGCTCATGGCGAGGCACGCAAAATTTGAGCAGGCAGAGAGGGAGAGGAGAAAGACATGGGGAGGGTAGAGGGGGGAGAGGTTGGGTAAGAGACACAGGGGAGGCAGTGAGGGGAAGAGACAGAGGAGACAAATAAGGGGAGAAAAAAACACAGGGCAGGGAGAGAGGGGGAAACAGACACAGGGGTCAGAGAGTGGGGAGAGGCTCCAGATGAGCGCTGAAGGTGCAGATTGCGGGGCATGAAAGTGGCGGCTTGGACGAGGCCTGCAGGTTTTATTGCTGTCATTTTTGACTGGCAAGTCGCTAGTAAATTTATAAATTCAAATATATATTGATTAGCAGCAAAACCAGTATACGGGAAAATATTGTTGCCTTTCAAACCTACATTTGAACTTCTAGTGTTTTAGGTGTCAACAGATCTGCTACTCTCCATCAGTCATAGAGTGGGTGAGACCGATTCTGCCCAGGAGGCTGTCCTGACCCTTCATCCTCATTTTTCCCAGCAGTAAAGATAAACCAATCCTAAAAAATGTAGGGCATCCTAAGGGTGGGGGCCGCTTAGTGGCCCTTTTGGATAAATCATACACTCCAATAATTGCTTTGTTCTTTGCTTCCGTGCAGCGAGGGGCTCAGGCCGGCGCTGTTTTTTTGGCAGAATAAAGGTTTAGTTTCCCCAATCAAGGTTTGGTGTGGACCACGGCCAAGTGGTCTTGGTCCTGGAATTACAAGGCTGACACAGCACATGCGGCTCCTGCATAAAACACCCCCGTGGGGCAGATTGACTTAACAGTGCTGGGGGCGGGGGGCATCCCAGCATGCACTAAAGGAAAGGAACTGATTGCAAGATCTTCCGCCATAACTAAAATAGGTTGCAGTCCATCCTTATGCTTGAGAGCAGTTATACAGCAGGAATAAGGAGTCATGTATAAAATGCAATCGGATTAAAGCGTAAAAATGCATTTCCATGTCTCCGCCCAGTTTCCCAGGGTGCAGTGCACTAACTGTATTTCTCATAATTCTGAGCAGGAAAGTTTACAATTTGCTCTCTGCATTTCTTGTTGGTGAAGTTTAAACCAATTTTGCTTAATATTTTTTGATGCAAAAAAAAATAATATATATATATATATATTTTACTGTTTAAAATATGCTCTTTTAAGTGTTTTGGGAAGAATAAAGTTGTGCTCCCTGTCCCTTTTAAAGAACGGCTGTATTTTGGGGGGGAAACTAGCAATATTAGCAGATTAGAGTCATTTTTTTGAGAAAATTCTATTTTGTTGCTTGTGTCATGGATGATTCCATCTTGAACTGTGCCTGTAGTTTGAGGGGAAGGCATTCTACTACAGGTCATACTCTTCTATTTTGTATAGTTGTTAAGTGGCTGTGTAACTTGTTATTCTTTCAACAGAACTGAATAGATACAGTATGTGACTTTACAGTTCCTTCCAGGTTTCTAGTCCAGTTAGGAACCAAAACCAAATGTCTGGTGACGTTAAAGCAAAACCAAACAAAATATTTGTTCTTCATAAGAGCATAGTATAAATATGGCGCTATTTTTGGTCCGGTAAAGTTCCCGGCTGAGACGCGAGTCTGCTCTGTATGTACTCGCTGGATTATGTCATCTAAGGTGCAGGAGCTTTCGGGTCCCTTGGGAGATGAATTATTAATAATTAATAATAATAATATTATAATTAACAAAACATAGAGATCCTTAAAAACTGGATTGTTTGAGATTAATTACTTGTTTATTTACAACAAAATAATCTGCATTTTTTTTTTTTTTATAAAAAAAAAAAAAGTTTAAAATATTGTTATATTAATTTATTTGCTTAAAAAAGCAACTTAAACAAGCCCTTTAAAAATACAGCCTTTGATATTTGGCCAGCAAAACCTTAAATGTGTTTTTTCCCCCAGTTATCCCCCCAAAAAATATTTCCATGTCTAAAATATTTTAATGAACTTATTTCCTGCTCAGAATCTCAAGAAGTACAATGTTTACACTGCACTCTGGGAAACGGGGTGGGGACATGCAAATGAGCCCACAATGCATGTTCACTCTTTAATCCAAAACTATTTTAAGCATGTTTACACGTGTCACGGGGCGTTGCAAAATGATGCAATAAATAGATGATTTATGACAATTGATGTTTGTATACATTGGCACAAAAGGAGGGGATTTCCTGGCTCACAAGAGCTTACAATCCAGCATAAAGGTGAAGCAAGGTACATAAATCCGAGGCGCCAGTTGTGTTTGTATGCACCGGCATTATCTGGCTCTAAGTATAATTGACACTGTCTGGCAAATAAATATATCACATATAATAGTTGTCAAACTGCGATTCGTCGTCACGCTTGCGACAAATCGCAGTTTGACAACTACGCATTGCGCAATGGGCCATGCATGCACATAGCGCGGCATAAGCCGTGCATGCGCATTGCGCAACGTACCGCGTACTGCGCGGCGGCGACCTGCACAGGTGCACTGTGCGGTGGCAGCCGGAGAAGGGTAGACACAAAGGGAAAGAGGGGGAAGACACAGAGGAGAGGGGGGAGACACAGGGCAGGGAGAGGAGTGGGGAGAGACAAAGGCAGGGAGAGGAGGGGAAAAGAGACACAGGGGAGTGGGGTAGACACACAGGGGAGGGGGGGGAGAGACACAGGGGAGGGGGGGGAGAGACACAGGGGAGGGGGGGGAGACACAGGGGAGGGGGGGAGAGACACAGGGGAATGAGAGGGGTAGAGACACAAAGGAGCGAGGGGGGAGAGACACGGGAGGGAGAGGAGTGGGGAGAGACACAGGGGAGGAAAATGGGGGATACCAGACACGAGGGAGGGGGGGAGAGACATGGGGAAAGAGACACAGGGGAGGGAGAGGAGGGGGAAGAGCCAGAGGGGAGCGAGAGGGGCAAGAGATACAGGGGAGGGAGAGGGGGGACAAGAGATACAGGGGAGGGAGAGGGGGCAAGAGACACAGTGGAGGGAGAGGGCAAAAGTCACAAGGCGCTCATTGTGAGGCCTGTGATGAGCACCAAAGGCGCTCATCGCAAGGCCCGTAAAATAGAGTGGGAAAGGCTCCCATTGTGTGGCAAACAGCATTGCCAGGATTCACATTTTATTGCCGTCATTTTTGACGCTCAAGTCGCTAGTATATATATATATATATATAAACCTACATCCACAAGGTCCGGTCTACATAGCAAGTATTTGTTAGATAATGTACATTTATTTATTGTACACGTCTGTTTGGTCCGTGATTTGGCGGCGGCCCTATTTAGGGACACCGCAGCCTTCCCAGTGTTGGCAGGATAGTAAAGTACAAATAAAAGGACATCATTTGCAATTCAAACTTATTCACAATGTCATTTAGCCATAGAAAAAACAACTTTGAATTTACCATATTTTGACTGTCACTCAGCTCAAGAGATCGTCAAAACTGGTCTTTTTTTTTTGGTATCTATTTGCATAATTCCTAGATACTTATCACTAGAATATGTTACCATTTGCATATGACTTCTGTGGTATCAATAGTCTGGATGTTTATAGAAACCACATGCAAAAGGAAGCCATTGATCCAGGCAATCATTTGTCAATAATGAGGTGGTTTGTTCTTGTTGAGTCTTTCAGTCGTGTCTGACTCTGTGATACTGGAGTGTGTTGCCAGTTCATTCTCCAGTCTGACCTTTCTGCTATGACTGCCCATCTCGAGTGATTTTAGCTGACATAAGGAGGTTGTTAGGTACTGATAATAACACAAGCCTGATGGGCGAATCTCTTGAGCTGAGTGACGGTCAATACATTGTAATTTCAAAGCATTTTTTATTTATTTCTAAATTACTTTTTTATAACGTCCAGGTTCAAATATTCCTATTTCTTGTTACTTTACTATCCTACAATAATTGTGACGTGTGCTGAGTGTTATTCAGGAGCATGCAACAGTTTGCAATTTTTCAATTTTGGGGTAAAAAATGGACTATTTAAGCTCAAAGACAGGGCCCTCCGTTTTTTCCATGTGATAATATTGTATTGGGTTCCCTGGTGGTCCAGTGGTTAGTGCTTCCAAAGCCGTTGACCTGGGTCCAATACCAAGTCAGGGAAGCAAGAGGTCACATTACTCTGAAGCAAAGCACTGTTGGACCTGGCCAGTACTTGGATGGGAGGCCACCTAGGAATACCAGGAGATAGATGCTGTGGCCCACTGGAGAAGGAACTAGCAACCCACTCCATTATCTCTGCCATGAATACCAAGTGGATCAGCATGACCATGGACATAAAGATGTTCTGGTGTTTTACCGTCCATGAGGTCACAGAGAGTTGGAAATGACTGAACAATGCAAAAAAAAAAACAACAGAACCCCTGTGTAGCGCTATGGAATATGTTGGCGCAAATAATAATATAGCACATGTTTGAGTGATTGTGCCCACCCTCATCCCTGGGTACATACATAACAGACCCTGCCCTTTCTTAGCCTGATGCCAGTGTTTCTCCTCCAAGGAAGGTGTATTGTCACAGCCAAAAGATAGCTGGGCACATCCATCACTGCCTGAACAAGCTGGCACCTTCTAGCTCATCAGTAAATACTAATCTGCCAACAAATCTGATATCAAACGGTGGCCATAGAAGAGGATGCGAGAATCGCTGTGTACAGACCTAAAAATAACACAATGCTGAATAAAAAAATGATTACAAACGCTTATCAGCTCCACGTGATTGTATCCATGTGACCAAGACGCAGAGCAGGCAGGCTGGGCAGAGCCATCTTATTCCACGCAGCATCAGGGTAGTGGCAGAAGGGGCACACACAGCGCTTCATTACGAATAGAGCTGCATTGTCTCCATAATTGCTTTGCCTGGAGAGGTAGGATTAACGGACATTTTAGGAAAGACAGTATGGCAGATGGAGGAGCCCGGGAAGGGGAGCCGCGCACGGTAAGAGGCCGAGCACTTAGGGAAATATGTGTATTATGGGTAATGTCAGAAGCCTGGGTAATGTGGGCAGCGCTCATATGTTTATATACTGTATGTGTGTGTATGTATGTGTGTATATATATATATATATCCCCTTCTGAATCACTATCTTGTCATGGTGAAGGGGCTTGTGCACTTCAATGAAGCTGTGAACTATACCATGCAGGATCACCCAAGATGGGCAGGTCAAAGCAGCGAGTTCAGGCAACTGGTCAAGGAACCGGCAACCCACTCCACTGTTTGTGCCAAACCCCATGGATAAGCATGACCAGATGCAAGATGTAGGGTCTATAGGGTCACAGAGAGTTGAACATGACTGAACGACTTACACATATATATGTGTTTATATTTATATGACTGTTTGTATTTGTGAGTGTGTGTGTGTGCTAATCCATAAGGTTTTCATGGCATAGATACTGGAATGCGTTGTCAATTCCTTCACCAATGAACAGCAATTTGTCTGATCTCTCTGCTATGACCTGCCCATTTTGACTCTCCTTGCCTAGCCGCCCACCGCAGCCCTCGCTTTGCGATGGCCGCAGTTTCCCCGTTGCGTTACCAACAGATTTTGGCAAGCCCGGCTGCTGACAACTATATATGTGATACTTAGGGATATAATATACCTAGTAACATCCAGAAGCCTCACATATTCCTTTGCCCCCTTGGGCGAGTACATTTTTGGCGGCTCTTCCCCCCGGGCCTTCCTATGTTACATTACATTGACGTAAGTGAGTCCGTGATACTTTATACCAGGAGGTAAAGCTATGTTACTTACTGTCTCGGGCAGTTTTTTGGTGTATTTTCTATTTATCTGATCGCTGTGTAAGTGGAAGTCATACCTGAGATACCTGATATGTACATATTCAAAGCTTTAGGAATGCTCAGCGTTGGTTTAAAGTAGTGATTGCTAAACCTGCGCCTAAGGGTCCCCAGATGGGTCATGACTTAGGTTTAGCACTCTAAGGCAATCCGTATTCAACCTCTGCACTAACAAACTGGTAAACCTAAATCATGACGTGTTTAAGGGCCCTAGAGTAAGGAATTGGGAGTCAGTGGTCTATAAGGAGACCGTCCCTCCAAAAGTATAAGATGCATCCAGTATCAAGAAAGGCCTACTAGCTTATAATATACATGTATCATTAAGTTAGGATTTTTACATCACTGTTTGAATCTCCATATTGCTGCTTTCTCTCTCTCCCCCCACCTCTTTCTCTCTCCCCCCCCTCTCTCTCTCCTTCTTTCTCTCTCTCCTTCTCTCTCTCTCCTTATTTCTCTCTCTCCCTTTCCCTCCCTCTCTCCCTCCTCCCTCTCTCCCTCCTCTCTCTCTCCTTATTTCTCTCTCTCCCCCTCCCCCTCTCTCTCCCCCCATCCTCTCTCTCTCTCTCTCTCTCTCTGTCTCTCCCTCTCCCCCTCTCTCTCCTTATTTCTCTCTCTCCTTATTTCTCTCTCTCCTTATTTCTCTCTCTCCCTCTCCCTCCCTCTCTCCCTCCTCTCTCTCTCCTTATTTCTCTCTCTCCCCCTCCCCCTCTCTCTCCCCCCATCTTCTCTCTCCCTCCCTCCCTCTCTCTCTCCCTCTCTCCCTCTCTCCCTCCCTCCCTCTCCCCCTCCCTCCCTCTCCCCCTCCCTCCCTCTCCCCCTCCCTCCCTCTCCCCCTCCCTCCCTCTCTCCCTCCCTCCCTCTCTCCCTCCCTCTCTCTCTCCCTCTCTCTCTCCCGTCTCTCTCTCCCGTCTCTCTCTCTCCCGTCTCTCTCTGTCTCTCCCTCTAGCCACCTCTCTCTCCTTATTTCTCTCCCTCCCTCCCTCCCTTCCTCCCTCCCTCTCTCTCTCCTCTCCCCCTCTCTCTGTCTCTCCCTCTATCCCCCCCCCTCTCCTTATTTCTCTCTCCTCCTCTCTCTCTCCCTCTCTCCCCTCTCCCCCCTCTCTCTGTCTCTCTCTCTATCCCCCCTCCCCTCTCCCCCCTCTCTCTGTCTCTCTCTCTATCCCCCCTCCCCTCTCCCCCCTCTCTCTGTCTCTCTCTCTATCCCCCCTCTCTCCCCCCTCTATCTCCTTATTTCTCTCTCCCCTCTCTCCCTCCTCTCTCTCTCTCCTCTCTCCCTCCTCTCTCTCTCTCCTCTCTCCCTCCTCTCTCTCTCTCTCCTCTCTCCCTCCTCTCTCTCTCCTCTCTCTCTCCTCTCTCTCTCTCTCCTCTCTCCCCCTCTCTCCCTCTACCCCCCTCTCTCTCCTCCTCTCTCTCCCTCTCTCCCCTCTCTCCCCTCTCTCTGTCTCTCCCTCTATCCTCCCTCTCTCTCCTTATTTCTCTCTCCTCCTCTCTCTCCCTCTCTCCCCTCTCTCCCCTCTCTCTGTCTCTCCCTCTATCCCCCCCTCTCTCCTTATTTCTCTCTCTCCTCCTCTCTCTCCCCTCTCCCCCCTCTCTCTGTCTCTCCCTCTATCCCCCCCTCTTTCTCCTTCTTTCTCTCTCCCCCCTCTCTCTCTCTCTCCCCCCCCCTCTCTCTCTCTCTCTCCCCCCTCTCTCTCTCCCCCCCTCTGTCTATCCCTCTATCCCCCCTCTCTATCCTTCTTTCTCTCTCCCCCCTCTCCCCCTCTCCCTCCCTCTCTCCCTCCTCTCTCTCTCCCCCCTCTGTCTCTGTCTCTATCCCCCCTCTCTCTCCTTCTCCCCCCTCTCTCTGTCTCTGTATATTCTGTGTTAATAGATTTCAGTAAATCACAAAATTCAAGACCTAGCAGCGAGAGTAGTAGATACTTGTCACAAGCTGCCAGCAGAGGTGCTCAAAGGAATATTGTAACCCGGCAGGAATGTGCTTCTTACACTTTCAGTGCACGTAACTTTGTAAAATATATACTTTTTTTTTTTTTTCAGAAAAAGATTTACAAATATAAGAAAGTGCTGAGCAACCCGAACCGCTGGGAGGTGGTGCTGAAGGAGATCCGGACGCTGGTGGACATGGCGCTGACCTCTCCGCTGCAGGATGATTCCATTCATCAAGAACCACTGGAAATCGTGTCCAAGCTACTGTCCGAGGTAGGAAAGGGGTCTGGGAAATAATGTGGGGTCTTATATGTGCGGGTGGTTATTGTAAGAGTTATACAGAGAGACTGCAGTGTTATCAGTGATAACAAAAATGCTATTATTATTATTATTATTATTATCAAAATGTATTTTTTTACAATATAATTGCAGTGAAATGTATCATTTTTACTTAATAGTCTTTCTGATCCTCTCCCCAAGCAGTTGCTTTTATCTTTGTGCCAGAATGTAAACATAACTTATTACTCCTTAGGCATATGCTCAGATCACAACTTATTTTATACTGAAATCTATGCTAAAGCTAACCTTTTAATTAGAAAGAAGACATGTTGGTGCGTGTATCTAGAGGCATCCATAACATTGTGATAAAGGCTGCATGTGTGAGTGGCATTTTGCATCTCTGAAGGAGCAGTGCGTGCAGTCTGAAGTGCAACTGCGCATGTGCGGGGAGAGGTATCAAATGCAGCACTTAGCTGTAATGATAAGAATAATAAAAGTCCTCTCTGCTAAAGTTGAAATGTACATTTTAAAAGCTTTTTTTCTCCATATTTAATTGCCAATAATTTACTAAATAAATAAATAAATAAAAGCATATTTCCAACAGTACCATGTGTGGCTGATAATGACCCCACTGCACCCCCTCTTTCTTATTTAATATTTAATAATTATTTTATATTATGGTTATTTATGGTTTGGGATGACGTCTCATTTATTATTACAGAATATTAATCTAACCACTCAAGAGCATGAAAGCATCATAGTGGTAAGTAAAGACGTCTCTTACTCTAATGCATCTTTCTATCTGTCTATATATCACCAAGATGATGATGATAATACATTGACTGTTTCTTATATTCGTTAAAAATTAATTGCTCTGTTTGATGATTGAGTTTCAAAACCCATCTATGATTTAATGGTAATTCCCATAATTATACATAATACATTAGGGAGGGGTGTTTACATTTCTGCTGCAGCAGGACTTGCAGTTTTCTTCATGAGCTTTGCATATTTGTTGAGAACAATGTATTTTCCTTACGGCAGAACACTTTATTAGAGTAATCCAAGACCCAAAATGAATAACAATATGGGAAAATATATCAGTATTTTATTACAATGCAGCAAATTAAAAAGTTAGGTGCATCTCAATATGGTTAGTGACCTATGCTGCACAAAGGATTCCTCCTGGTTGGAAGGCGCAGTAAATTGTCATCCCAAAATGGACTACTTCCTTAATCTTAAGTATACTCCTATATCAGTGGAGGGCCACACACAGGCCTGGATTTGATGATATCCCTGCTGCGCACAGGTGAGTCAATCACTTCAGTCATCCTGATTGACTCACTTGTGCACAGAAAGGATATCTTCATATCCAGGCTTGTGTGTGGCCCTCCAGGACCAAACTTGTCCTCCCCTGTCCTATATGGTATAAGATCGTATGATTCACAGGGTGTACCTCCTGACTGGAGGGTACAGATAAACTGTCACCCCAAAACCGGTTGAGTCCCTTAATCTACAGTATAATTCTATATTGTACAAGATCCTATGAACCACAAGGGATGCCTCCTAACTGGAGGGTTCAGATAAACGGTTACCCCAAACTGGTTGAGTCCCTTAATCTACAGTATAATTCTATATTGTACAAGATCCTATAAACCACAAGGGATGCCTCCTAACTGGAGGGTTCAGATAAACGATTACCCCAAACTGGTTAAGTCCCTTAATATGCAGTATAATCCTATATGGAACAAGATCCTATGATACACAAGGGATGCCTCCTAACTGGATGGTGCAGATAAACTGTCTAAAGCCCCTAGTCCTCTTTGGTTATACTGTAGATTAAGTGACTGAAGAAGTTCCAAATATGGTATTATTTAAAACTACAGGTAATAACAAGCACTTTATCTACTAATGTTTTTAAACATTTAATTTATCCTACAGCAATATTTAGCCGTCAGTCAGCTTTTCTGATCCACTCACAAACCAAAATTCTAATTTTGTATTAATGAGCGATCATTGCCTTAATTAATAAGGTGTGGGGTCCACTGTTTTGTGTGCAGTGACCTTGGTCTGAACACACCTAGTCTTTTGCGTGCGCTCAAGAAATGGCGATAATCAGAAATGAATGGCGTTGATCTCTCATTAAAAAAACATTAGATTCTTTGTTTGTGGGTGGATCAGAAAGGCTGACAGCCTAAAATTGCAAACTTGACTGATTTCCTACATTTGGATCCTGCACTGTGTCACTTTAATAGCTCACGTTTAAAAGCCAAATATTGAATCCAGTTCCATGAGTTAATTTATCTCTCCTGCTCATAACTTTATAGCATCATAATGAAGCTGCTGAGCGGGAGCCGAGCGCTCGTTGTATTTACATGAGTCGCTTTGGTTGCTGGGATATATAATAATTGGTGACCTGAGCCTACTAAAAGTTTGACAGTTGTTTAAAATACACAAGAAATAAGCAAATCTCCGAGACCATAAAGTACGTCTTGTTGTTGTACTGTCCATGTAGGGCGGAAAGCACCGGAATATCTAACAGGCCTCAGGCCTGGTTTATAGGGAATTCATTAAAGGGATATGGAAGGTACCTGGATTTATATATATGTGTGTGTTCTATATATATATATATACTGTGTGTATATATATATATATATATATATATATATATATATATACCCCTGAGTATCTATTTGCCTTGATGTACTTTATTTTATTAAGAAGTGCTTATTAGCTCTGTTTTTACTGCCTAAGATCAGACAAACAGTCCCTGTATGGGTCTGACCTCTGCAGCTAATGAAGGCACAGACTATAGTACTTGCTGTGCTATGTCTCATACTAATCAATCCGTGACCATCTCTCATCAACATGCCTCTGAGATGTAGCCCCTAATAGGCTAGGATACTACACTGTCCATCCGGCCTTACAGAGTGTGTGCGACTTGTAAAATTATATATAAAAAATAAATTTGTATATATTATTTTACATTGGTTACAATGAACACAGCTCTGTTATAAAGGGCCATTGCACTCTTAGAATTAAAATACACTGGAAGTTCTATATCAAATTCTGTATTTGCTCCGATATTAGGTCTGAAAAATCCAATATTAGTCCTGAAAAATCCAATATTAGTCCTGGAAAATCCAATATTAGTTCTGGAAAATCCAATATTAGTCCTGGAAAATCCAATATTAGTCCTGAAAAATCCAATATTAGTCCTGGAAAATCCAATATTAGTCCTGGAAAATCCAATATTGGTCCTGAAAAATCCAATATTAGTCCTGGAAAATCCAATATTAGTCCTGGAAAATCCAATATTAGTCCTGGAAAATCCAATATTGGTCCTGAAAAATCCAATATTAGTCCTGGAAAATCCAATATTATTCCTGAAAAATCCAATATTAGTTCTAGAAAATCCAATATTTGTACTGGAAAATACAATATTGCATATTCGGAGTGCCGCTCAAACTGTCTAATGGAAAGATTATTTGTTTACAAGGATACAATCTTTTTAGAAAGTAGCAGACTGAATCTGCATATAAAAGTTTGAATGCTCAAAAAGAATATTCTGGCAAATGAACTTGCTTTTTATTTATGCTACTACAGCTTTAAACTATTAAAATACTCAAAGAGCGAATTCAGAATATTACATTATTTTAATGGACAATCAGATTGGCCTCAAAACTAAAGACAATTTATTTGTAAAACTTAACTTTTATTATAATGAATCTAAAATAGTTACAATAAGGGGAATTAAATAAAAACGTGAAAATTGTGGGATTAAAACACTCATGTAGTGTGAACTATTTCAGATTCATTGTAATAAAGGTTATGTTTTACAAATAGAGTCCAATCCGATTGTCCAAAAAAACAGTAATATTAGTTCATTTTAATTCCTAATCTTTGAAATATAAAATGAGTGAATTGTACGTCCCCTTGATCAGTTGCTCTGAGCTCTCTGCCAAATTCATACAACAAATACAATATCTCAGCCCCCATTTGCCTCCAAAATACATCCCTAACCAGCTGTAATGAACAAACTGGTCCTGCTAGCAGCAAGAGATAAACAAGCGCCATCTGCTAAAGACACACAATATCATGAATTGAAGGAAATCTGGAGGCTGTCCCAAGACGCACAAATGTCAAGAAATTAAAGGGCCCCTCTCATCATATCACATAAACAAAACTGAACCCTAATACTTTATTTTATTTTATCTAATATCCTGGTCAATGTTCTTTGGTTGTAGATTGATGTGATAAGAGATATTCAAAGCAACATAGTTGTGGTCACGCAATAGGATTTAATGTATTTATTTATGCTTTTAATAACTGATTACCAATAAAATGAACATTTGAGAAAATACATAGTTGCTTTTAAAACTTACATTTGAACTTTAGTGTTTTACATTTTAGCAGATATTCTTCACAAGAGGAGTATTTATCTAAAAGTAAAAACAAAAACTTAGGACAGCCTCCTGGGTGTATTCCAGACACCTAATCAGGGGTGGAGAGAAGCAGTTTTGCTAGTTCCTGAAAAAACTAAGCTTCAAACATAGGTTTTCAAAGCAACATTGAATTTATTGTCTTCAAGTAATGATTTTTCTATGACCATTTAAAGGGATATGTAAGTGAACTGGATTATGAGTGCATCTGATAGAGGAGAATTAGTAGTGTATGAAAATACTTATTTTTGCATGGAAAAAACACCTAAAAAAGCATTTAAACACTTACCTTGAAGTTAGCAAAATATCTTTTAATGTGTTTAATTTGAAACTTAGAGTTAACACCCTCCAAACCAAGGCTAAATTGGTATACAATTTGAAAACATTTTTGGCCAATCAGGAGGAAGTAAAGACTGAAACATTTGTATCACAATCTGGCAGTGTCTGCCTGTTTTTTCTCTCTGCCTGTTTCTTTATGGGCATTTTCAGCTGTTTTCCCACCAACCATCATTTCCTTTAGAGGTCACACACTGTACCCTGCAGGGTACACTTTATGTAAGCTTCCTAGGGGTGTGCACATCTACAAATGGGTATCTAGCATATAAATATGTAACAACATTCAACTTTTCAATATAATACCTATTTTTCTACTAATCCGTAGCTGTTTACTAGGAAACATTTGAAACCCAGCTCACTTACACATCCCTTTAAATTATGTACAATGTCTTCGCTTTACATAAACTCACTAGAGACTGCCCTTGATGGCTGAACCAACTTTTCATGGGTTCTACTGCAAAGATGTTGTTTGACCTCCTATAAACCCGTAGCTTTTAATCCTCTTTCCGTAGCCTGGTTGACCCATTATTTGTTATTGTTCAGTCGTATCATACTCTCTGTGACCTTATGTACTGCAGCACGCCAGGCACATCTATCAGCCACTGCCCCTCTGAGCTCCAACAAGCTCATGCTCCAATGACCTCATCTATCCATCTCCGCCTCTGCCATCTCCTTCTTCATGTGCCCTCCATCTTTCCCAGCATCAGTCTGCTCCAATGAATCCTGTCTTCTCATGATATGGCCAAAATATTAGACCTTTAACCTCATGATCATACCTTCCAGTGAACAGTTTTTCTTGATTTCCTGTAGTATTGATTGATTGATTGATTGATTGAAACTTCTTGCACTCCAATGGACTCTCGGCAGTCTTCTCCAAAACCACAATTCAAAGGCATCAATTCTCTGGCGCTCTGCCTTCTTTATGGTCCAGCTCTCACATCTGTTTGTTACCACTGGGAAATCCCATAGTTCTAACTATGCTGACTTTTATTAACCCATTATAGACAGATTTAAACGGTTTGATCCTGGGAATCTAAAAAAAGGGTCTTCTTCATAAGGAAGGAAACCAAAACCAGCATTTTTGTGTCAATAAAAATAAAATAAAATACATTATTTTACAAATGCCAATGCTTAGATAGATGTATCCATTTCTGTGGGCACCAACAACAACTTAAGGTGGCAAATGTTTCCTTTGACTTAAAACCATGATTTTGACCCGTTTTTGATTAGCAGATTTTATATTTAAACCATAATGTAAGTAAGTTCTGTATAGACTGCCAAATGGCTACTAAATAAAACAAACTGTTTGCACCATTGAGAAACCGACTGAAAAATAGTCATAAATCAGTTACTGAACTTCAAGCTCCAGTGGTCCGTTGAAGACCCCCCAAGAAGAATCCTTTGTGTTTGTAGAGCTCTGTATGAAGAACATTGCAGTTGGTTCCTTAAGAGTTAGGACTATTACCAACAACATCCTCCTCTCATTGCTTATTATTGACTTCTTTATGATTTGTTCTTTACATTCGCTTTTGTTTTTTAGGCTATTGCTCCACTTCTGGAAAATAACCATCCTCCGCCAGACCTTTGTGAATTCTTCTGCAAGGTACAGAAACATTTTGCTTCTCAGTATTTGTGTTGTAATCAAGGTTTGTTCTTTAAGGAACAGAAGAAAATACCTATTTTATTCAGTGCCTTCCTAATGTTTAAATGACATATAATACATTTAGAACTGAGATCTTCTCAATATTCTCCAATTCACAAACGTGTCTGACCAGCCAGGCAGCAAACATCAAACCATCACCGCAGTAATTAGTCATCAGGATGTTTGTACATAATTATCACTTTTCCCCATTGTATTGCTTGTGCTACATAATACTTATAATGACTTGGAACATTGTAGTTAGATCATGGTATCTTCTCATCCAATGTCGATGTTTCACACGTCTTCTCTCATTTCAGCATTGCAGAGAACGCCCTCGTTCCATGGTGGTCATTGAGGTCTTCACCCCAGTCGTACAAAGAATCCTCAAACATAACATGGTTAGTATTTCGTTTACGCTCTCGATTGGTTGTAGTACAGTGGTTGGTTATATTGATGATGTTCCAGGTCGTTGGATGATTCAGCCAAAACATCAACTGTAACAAAGTGTCTCTGGATATGTATCTTCCCTCGTGTTGGAGTATTTTGTTCTAGTTTTCATTCCTAGAAGATTTCATTAACCCCAGAGGTCACTTTCTAAGTTGACCAATGAATCATGTAGACACTATCCGATCCTCCATATTGTAGTCATCATACCTCACGTAAGGTGGCCATACTTTCACTTTAAAGGCCCCAATTTTGGCAGGATTGTGACGTACCAATAAACCTATGAATATTTGCCGCTGGGTGTTATTGATAAATGTAATTTAATAATACAAAACACAATATTTTGCTTGTGACTCAACTCAAGAGATGCTCCCACCACACGGATTGTTTTATCAGTACCTAATGACCTCATTACGATTCCCTGGTGGTCCAGTGGTTGGAACTCATGCTTCCAAAGCTGTCGGCATGGGTTTGATTCCAAGTCAGGCAACCAAGAGGTCACACCACTCTGAAGCCGAGCAGGGTTGGGCCTGGCTAGTGGGTTGGGAGACCACCTAGGGATACCAGGAGCCGTATGCCGTGGAAGTGGATCAGCGTGACCAATGACATAAAAAAAATTCTGGTGTGTTATGGTCCATAAGGTCACGGAGAGTCAGAAGCAACTGAACAACGCAAAACAATGACCTCATTATTGGGTTAATGGTGTACTTATATATATATATATTTCCTCTGCGATATCAGTTTAGCTTTTCAGAGATTTACACATCAGAAGCCAAATACAAAAGTAAACTTGTAATCAGGGACCCATCGACTTATCATTAGGTAATAAGGTATTGCCAACAAGATCAGTCATGAACTGAGAGACAGGCAAAATGCAGTAAATTCAAAGCTGTTTTTTTTTTCTAAAATAAATGGCATTTTTTTTTTTAATCAACTTGCAAATATTCACATTTTACTGGTAATATACATCCTACCATAAATGGGATACTGCTGTGTTTATTAAAGGGATATGGAAGATTTCTGGAATGTACTAGGGGCATATGTACCTGTGTATCTGTACTTTATTTTATTAAGATTGGTTAGTATGAGACGTTGGACACCCAGCCTTATAGAGTCTGTTTCTGCGTATGCTGCAGTGGGCAGACCCATACAGGGACTATTTGTTTGATTTAAGTCAGAGCTTATAAAGACTTCTTAATAAAATCAAGTACATAAAAGCAGATAGATACACAGGGATATTATATACCTAGTAAAATCCAGGAGCCTACCATATTCCTGGAGGGGAGGAACCTAAGGAAAGGTATTTAGGATCTATTCTCCCAACATACGCACTCCCCTTTAATGAGACGTCTCCTGAGCTGCATTTTGTGATCTTGACTATCCAAGCTACATACAATGTGTTGAATCTTTTCAAGGCCGAGGGCTATTGCATTGCTGGCCCCTCTTGTAGTGAAAGGGTTAAAGACTTGTGCTTGGTTTAACCCACTGTGTGCCGGTATACATATTTGCAATCAAGATTTATTTGAGTCCTCAGACGTCTCTTGGGATTCCAAGAGTCTGAGAAAAACCCTTCACCATGAACACAAAACAGCCTCACAGCGCGTCCCGTCCAAACCGTATAGATCTCAAGACGTGTTCTCCATGTCTCTTATTATTCTAACATTTTTCCTACTTGTCAAGTTTATGCAACACAAATGAGGTAAAAAGATTTGCCAAAAAGCCCATGGATTTGGCCCGGGGCCATTTGCCTCAGACAAGTAAACATTTTTGAATATTTTATGACCAAACCGTCTCAATGCTCTTGGAAACTTGGTGTACAAAATGCAGAGACCATGAGAGGTGAAAAAGCAAATTATGTTCAGGGGAGAGAGATATTACCCGAAATCATATGAGGAATGGGCGCGCTCTTCTATAGAATGCTGCCGAGTATCTCTGAACACTTCCAAGATGACCATGCTAGGCTAGTCCCTGTAGGCCTATATATATATATATATTACACATACTTATATAAACTGCTCAAAGGGTCACTCAGCGCTCTCTAAACTATTAATACTAATGAGTAGCGGGTGTTTCTTTCTAGATAATATGGTGTATCATTGATGAAAACAAGTTTAAAATGTAAATTCTATTTAGGTGACTTACAATTTGGTAATTACAACTAGATATTTGTAAATGCTTTCAGAATTCTGCCATCCAATCAGAAGCAGCCGCCATCTCTGCGGCGCAGCAACCTGGCAATTAGAAATGATGGTCCTTTTAATGGATTCTGTCACCCCAACAGGAAGTTGACTCATTGTAAAGAGCATTACAACTGTACATTGTACTAGCAGATTTCCTCTACAGTAAATCATTTCTGAAATACTTAATATGTGGCTCAGAGTGCTTGATAAGGGTTGGAGAGGGGTGTAACTGCCAGATAACATTGCAGGTTTTTATTTTGGCCACTACAGAGACAGACAAGCATACTTTAATCCTTATTAGCACATCACAGCAGCTAATTAATATGCAGGAGACAATCATTTGCATAGAAAGGCAGCAACAACATAATGGAATTTAAAGAAAAATGGATAACAAAATGTTTTCATGCTTTTCAAGAATAACCTAAAAATAATGTTGGGGTGACAGCCTAACGAGAATCCTTTCTATAGGGTCATCAACTATTCACCACCTCGCTCTTATCTTGTCATTTTGACCTCTCTATCCTCCAGTCTCAGAGAGAGTGTAATTGTAACAAGCTTTGAAACTCCATATTGCATCTTCTAGTGCAGGAGAAAGATGCAATATGGAGATTCACAGATTGGCAGCCATTAATCAAAATAACTTGTCATTTTTCAGCACTACAGAATCTGCCGGGGCTCTAGTAATAAAATATAGCAATATATTTGTTTTTATCAATGACACATTATATCAGCCTGTAAACACGTCCTGTACATTAGTATGAATGTTTAAAGAGCTAATTAGACACAAATTGATATATTTTGGCCAATTCCAACTATTCAAGGGTATCAAATGACTTGCAGATGTTCTGGATCTCTTTTTCCGGCTTGGATACATCAATCTACCTGCTGGTGGAGGTGGGGAAACACCTGCAGGTGCAGGTAATATTGTGTGTCCATATCTGTGATGTTCCATGTAATCGATCTATAGTTACGTGTTAGATTAGAGCAGCAGCAGCTTACAAATCTTTGCTTGTGAAATTAATACAGTTCTAAAACAAATGTTACATTTGCCTGTCTTAAGGAACACCCTGGGAACGCACCTTAACCTTAAAGGACCACTGTAGACTGGCTCAGAGTTGGGAGTGTTCTGCTTCTTTTTTCATTTTCTATTCAGTAGTGAAATATTGGAGGGGGGGTTGTTGACTCTTTGGTGGATTCAGATAATATTTCATAACAGGACACCCTCCCCCTCTCCGCCATAGGCTCAGTAGAGCCAGCTTTTCTCCGTATCCCACCCCAAGCCACCCATCCATTGTGATTCCATGTTGAAGTATGGATAACATGGCAGCTTCCATACACTAGCAGAGTCTACTAAAATGACGATTTTCTCTATATTTGCTTTCATGCTCATCACTTGCTAGTTTGTTGCTTCTTCATAAACATGTAAATTAATGCTAATCTGCCGTGGTCCATTAAAGGTCTCATTTGTTTATTTAGTTACTTAATAGTAATAAAAAATAATAAAGTCATTGCCGCCTTTAAAACTTACATCGGATTTTAGACTTCAGCAGATGCACTGCCCCCCACACATCATGGGGGATCTGCCCAGGGAAACTGTCCTGATAGGAGTCTTTATGTCCTGACGACCGTTTTTATCTACCTATCTTCAGTGGCTATTGCCTACACACCTGGAATGGTTAGAAAATATTAGGACAGACTGCTAGGAAGACCTTTTTTTACCCCCTTATTGACCTAGTTGGGGTGCAGAGGAGCCCATCTGCTTGAAGCAACATTGCAAACATCAAATGTAAGCCATAAGATGACCCACTTGGTACCCTGATCCATTGCCCCATGACGGGCAGGGTCATCAGCCAGTGAGAGAGGCAGATATCATGGCTGTCTCAATGCGCCCTGGGGCAGTAGAATAAACATAACCTGTTTTTTTAAATATTAAGTAATCTATATTATAATATACATCACATGACAAGAGCTAATTTGTGGTTTTATGATTATTGAATAACCTAACTTGCTGTGTGTATTGGGGTACATACTACCTGAGCCCCAAACCTGCTGCCCAAGAGATGCAATGGCTTAAACCGGGTCTCAAGATGTCATTAAATTGTGGCATCTATACGTGCAGTTGTGTGAGCTCTGAGCCCCGTGTGCAGTGTTATTAGCCGAAATGTTACAGGTGTAAATGCTGACAGTAACCAACAGAATCGTCCAAAATAACTTTTTTCTCTTAGGAGCACCAGGTGCCCACAGTCTATCCAATAAGTATGTTGTTTTGTACAGGACTTTGGGAAGTGTCCCCGGTTAAGGCTCTTTACGCAGGAGTACATCCTGGCCTTGAATGAACTGAACGCAGGAATGGAAGTGGTGAAGAAGTTTATTCACAGGTCAGTAGCTGCTCAATTATTAGATTCTTCTGTTTTGCCTTCGCAAAGTCTCCTATAATCCCACAAAAAAAGCCATATTGTGATATTTACAATTAGGAATTTTAATATATATATATATATATATATATATATATATATATATATATATATATAATATATTGGACGACATCTTCAATTCTTGAAGTTTTTGTTGCCCCGCTCTATTTCGCTTCTGAAACTCATGTTTTAGGAGGCATGACCAAAACAAGATATTAAATATGCAAGCTTTAACAAGATGGCGGCTGCCGAATGGAGATCTAAATGTCCTTTTCTATCCCCCCCTCTGTGTCTCCAGCATGCACGGCCAGACCGGGAGCTGCCCTCACCCCAGGGTGTTGCCAAACCTAGTCGCAGTGTGCCTCGCTGCCATTTATTCATGTTATGAGGAATTCATCAACAGGTGAGTGAAGACCAGAGTCCTATCAATAACCAATAGAACTAGAAATAATTACACAATATCTTTAAGGATGCTTTGGAAAAAAATAACCTTTAATAAATGTTGTTACGTAGTAGCAAGCCAACATCAGCTTAAAGATCCAAGAACAAGAACCTTGAATTTAAGATAAACTGTATATTATTTGTCAAATTTTTATTTCGTAAGTGGTATTGTGTCAAAAAAATGCATTAATAATGTAGATATATTAGATAAAGTGGAATTATTTGTAACTTCCTTCTGTACAACTATCAAATAAACTAAGGCTTCTGGAAGAATATATGTGCCTGACCCTGAACATGCACCTGACAGTAGGTCAATGTCCAGTGTCCCCCCCATATCATGTCAGTATCCATGGTTATGTATGACCGTGCGTGACATGACTTGTAGGTGCTTATTAAGTGGACAATAGTGGACTTTGCAAGACCCTAGCATTAGAGTGAGGACCACAAGGCAAGCCAGTTCCTATACCCAATCTGTAGACGTGTGTTGGTTGTCATCATACACCATCATACACCATCATATTGTATGGTAGAAGAACAATCTAGCCACTTTGGATTGTAATTATATTGTATGTTAGACTGGCTCTTGAACTTTGGTATTATGTCTACATTGAATGTTTATTGTATACAATTTATATGTATTCATGTTGTTCTTTTGAAGTCGGGACAACTCTCCGAGCCTTAAGGAAATCCGGAATGGCTGTCAGCAGCAGCTGTGTGATCGGAAAGCCAATATACCCTTGCGGCTCCTCCACACCAGTCCAGACCTGGTATCTCAAGACATGACATCAGCCGAATCCCGGCACAAGTCCGTCATCGTCACGTCAAACGAGATCCACGTGGAGGTGGAACGCAACAACACCGTCAACCAGAAATTAAAATCCAACAGCGGCAATGATAGTGAGCCCAACCTGATTGACTGCCTGCTCATCAGCCCGGCCTGCAGCACCATCAGCATCGAGCTGAGCCCACAAGCGGAGAGAGTCCTGGGGTGTTATGTGGAGATACTGAAGATGCTGTAAGTAGATGTCTCCATCCGGCTAGGAAAACCTTAACATTGGATGTTCTTGTTAGAGATAATTGGTCATCGCTTGTGTGGGACTTGGTGGAGTTTATCTTTATTTAATGGGCGTCCTCTTATCCCACCTGCTGACTCTAGATCTACCCCAAAGTCTCTTCTCTCATGCTCTGTGTGATTCTCTTCCTTCCTTTCACTGCTTCTTTTTCTCTATCATGATATCTTCTCTCTTTTCTTCACATTTAACTCTTGTTCGCTCTCTCTCTTGTCTCTTTCATTCTTAATAATAATTAAAAAGACGAGCAAAAACAGCAGGTTTGGACGACTTGTTGGTTATCCCCACTCTCTATATACCCATCTCTGTCTTTTATCCTCTCACTCTTTGTCTGTCCCTTTCTACGCCAATCCCTATGTAAACCCCTCTCTATTTCTCCACTTTACTCCTACCCCCCATCTAGATCTCTCTCTCTAATAATTTATTAGCAGCACTCTCTCTCTGTCCCCCTCTCTGTCTTGCTCTCTCATAATTTATTAGCAGCACTCTCTCTGTCCCCCTCTCTGTCTCTGTATGCTTTCTCCGATATGGCGGCCTCTCCCCACTCCTTTCTATCTATTAAGTAGTTTGAATAAACAGATGCAGCTTCTTGCTCTAGATCTCCTCTCTTTATTCTCTCTCCATCTGTTCTCTATCTCTGCTCTTTCTTTCCTCTGCTCTTTATCACTTCTTTCTCTCTCTAACTTTTTTCTCTGATACAGCACTCTCTCGCGCGCACATGCAGGCACTCTCTCGCGCGCACATGCAGGCACTCTCTTGCGCACACACGCAGGCACTCTCTTGCGCACACACGCAGGCACTCTCTTGCGCACACACGCAGGCACTCTCGCGCGCACACACGCAGGCACTCTCGCGCGCACACACGCAGGCACTCTCGCGCGCACACACGCAGGCACTCTCGCGCGCACACACGCAGGCACTCTCGCGCGCACACACGCAGGCACTCTCGCGCGCACACACGCAGGCACTCTCGCGCGCACACACGCAGGCACTCTCGCGCGCACACACGCAGGCACTCTCGCGCGCACACACGCAGGCACTCTCGCGCGCACACACGCAGGCACTCTCGCGCGCACTCACTATGCTATAATGTGTCTGACTTCTTGCTGAACATCTGCTTCCAGTAAGACTTCTCCATTCATATTAAAGCCATAAATCCAGCCATGGCAGGAGCCCATCTGGAGCTGCCCATGAGCTAAAAATAGAGCCTCAAAGATAAAAAGAAAAAGGATATTTGTATTTCTAACCTTAATGATTCCCTGGAGAGATGCGGCCCCCTCCCGCTCTGCCTCCTAAGTATTGACTTTGTTTACACTTTAGCGGGTGTGGCCCCTCACCTTGCTGACGGACAGGTAGATATCAGGAGGTTTAGCAGCTACAAGAGCGTATGGTCTGTATGATCACCTCCTAGTGATATCTCACCAATTCCTATGTTATTCTATATGCTTGTGTGTGCTTTAATAAGGATGTGGAATTGAGGTAAATGTGACCAAAGTATATATCCTGTCTGAGTCAGCTCTTAGCTTGTTCTGATGTGAATATGCTAGACTTAAAGGCACACAACCAACACCAAATATTGTGATATATATACACACACACACACACACACAGGCAGCCCTCGGGTTACAAACAGCTCATACTTATTATTATTATTATTATTAATATTACTAGCGACTTGCCCGTCAAAAAATGACGGCAATAACATTGTAAGGCAGGTAATGGTGTTTGGTTGAGACATTAATTTTGTTGATGTTCCGAGATCCTTCGGCGCTCATTGCGAGGCTGTTGGTTGTTTGTGTGCTATGAGCAGCGTTGGCGGTGTTTTTTTGTATGCTTATGAAATAATGTATACATGAATATACTTTACCTATTTTGTAGTAATCTATGCAGGAAGCATTGTGTTGAAGAGCTGACAATCTGTTTTCATGTTGCTCCAGCATCAGGGCTGTGGAGCTGCTGTGTAAGTGTCAGCAATGTGTGTAGTGTAAATAGGCTGCGTGCGCAAGGAAAATACGTTAGGGTAGCTGTGTACTTCTGCATTGTGTAAGTTAGTGTTGTAAAATGGTGGCGAATGTGTGTGGTACGCGGTTGTGGATCATTTTGCGTCCTTGTTAATAGTGTATCTTCGACCTTGTACGGCTTTTTTGTAAAATCTGTATGTATTTCTTGGTGTTTTGCGTGTTTAGGGTCCTGTAGCCTCATTCTCGTTTTTTTCGGCTGCAATTTTTTCTCTCGCTTAGGGGATTTTCGGGTATCTAAACTCTTGAATTTGTACTTACATTGATGTGTAACTTGACTTGCAGAGGTCCTGTCTGCCCCCTCTTGCTGTGTGTGTGTTATGTGTTTGTTTTGTGTATTTATTGTGTTTTTATGTGCGCGTGGTTCGGACGCTAAGGTCGTATTTTAGCAAGTTCATAATGTTTTTTTTGTAAGTCCCACGGCTCGTATTTGTGGCTGCTAAGCCCGTACATTTTGCGGTGTAAGTCCCGTCGTAGGGATGAGTAGGGACCCGAATTAAGAACGTTCTCTGGAATGGATCTTGTCCTTAGCCCAGGGATATATATATATATGTATATATATATATATATTAGTGGTACCTGTTCCCTGTCTGCCTTGGAACTCTGTATTTTTTGATGAGCAGAAATTGCTTTCGCCCTCAACGCTTTTTCGGTACTCCTCGCGTTGGCGTAGCCTGTATGAGCCCTTTTTATATTACTCCTTATGGGAACTAGCCATACTTATAACTTACTATAAGCTGTTGTGGTTCATGTGTTTAGGCTCTCTCCTATTTAATGAAGAAGCCCAAACCACCACCGAAAATCACATTATTTAAAAGAAGTCACTGTTTCATTTGCTGAAGTTAAGAAGCATCTTAGAAAATGCCTGTCTTGAACATTTTATTGAACTGTTTAATGTCTTTTCTCCAAGTACCTTGTGTGGGACTGTTGTATGTATGAAGAACCACCAGTGGGAACGCTGTATTCTTCTTCTTGTCATTAATTATTAATATTAGCATTATTTTACCTGGTTTAAGCCTATTTCTCCATCTGTCCGCCATCAGTACAGTGTATATATAAATAACATTTCTACATAAGAGAGACCAACATTGAGAGCTTCAGACCAAACATTATCCCATTACATTGGGACTTCTGATGGGATTGTGCGTTTTTTCCACTCCGCCGTTGCATTTCTATTTCTCCAAAAGTCCATATAGAAGACATTTGATCACAGTGGGTCTTGAGAGAACTGATTGCATATATAGGGCCTCATTCAATTGCGATTCGGCCAATTGAATAAGGCTCTATATAAGCACAGAGCATATTTTTTTACAAAAGTTTTTAGTTAGTGATCTTCTATCCAAAATCAAGATTTTCACTAACTAAAAACTTCTGTAAAATAAATATGCTCTGTGCTTATATAGAGCCCTATTCAATTGGCCAAATCGCAATTAAATGAGGCCCATAGTGTATAATATCCTAGACGGTTTGTGCTGGTTTCCCCGTCGGAGAGCTGGTGGGCTGTATACGATTGTTCCGACCTGCGGTGCCGGCGGTGGGATGGCTGTAGGACTCCATAATTACACTACGTCTGCGGTGACACATTCCTTTTAACATGATTAGTCAGTGACTGAGGGAGGGTCTTGCAAAAAGGGCACAATCTCTGCACCTACCAGCTCTGTGACATCATTTTTCATTAATCTTCTCTCCCTGAGAAATGATGCATCGATCTGTGCAAGCGTCTGACGTCGTGCCTTCATTTTATAAGCATGACAACACCCGGATATTATCCTCTTCTACACACCCACACCTTGAAAGGCCAGACATAATATCAAGGCCATAATATACGTTTAACTCTCTCATGTATAAACACAGTTTGCTTGCTTGGAACATTTATCATTTTTTTATTCAGTAAAGTCATGCTATTTATTGGATAAAACAAAAGTAATAATTGCAACAGTGCGGCTTTAGGGTGAAGGTGGAGTTGCATGACTGTATTAAAAAGGTATGTGCAAGTTTCCTGGATTATGAATGCATCTGATAGAGGAGAATCAGTAGTGTATGCAAACATTTTTTGCATAAAAAAAAAAATCCTAAAGTGAACAATAATAAAGTTACTCTAGGGTTTTGCAAATTTCTTTCATTTTCCGGAAGTTGATTTTGAGAAGGACGCCCCTGAAAATCCAAGCTAAATTAGAATAAAACTCAGAATTCATTTTCACAGAGGCAGACGCAACTTTGTTGCAATGTCTGGGGCTTCAGTCTCTGCATCAAAGCATCATGGGATGTGTAGTCTTTTCTTCCACCATAAGGAAGGATGGAAGCAGCTTCAGGTAGTGCTGCTCTGGATATATACACTGGGCTGCAGTTGACTTGAAACTTAATGTAGGGTTATAACGTATCCAAATGCAGTGTTTCTATTGGTAGGTACCCGGTGCCTGTGTAGGCAGCTCTGGGGGCGTGGAAAGTAAAATAAATCTGTGTGTGTAGAATGAATCAATGTAATGTAATGTGTCGGATATAAGCCATATGTGTTTAGAAAAAGGTAAAAACAGGGAAACTTCCAGATACCTTTAAATATCATTGACCAAGCAAGGAAAGTAGTTCTCCGTCCCATTGCTTAACAATTCTGGCATGTGACTTGTTCCATAAAAATATGTCTTATAAATGTAAAATGATTGCATAAACAGCTTTAGAGGAATACTCTAGTGATCATACAGTGGGGTTATGTTGGTTTAGCTGAGAAGTGATTTTAATAAAATGTAATACTTTAGTTTTAATGTTTCAGATTCTTTTCTCCGTCCCCTGTCTGCCAAGGAAACTGTCCTGATAAGAGTCTTTATCTGCTTTCTGGACAGATAAAGTGATCACTGCAGGCAAATCAAGACTTGTCAGAAATATTTCCTCCTGGGCAGATCTGCTCCCAGCCCTGTAACCTAATATGGGTGGATAGAAGCGGCTTTTAATGCTACAATACCATTCCATAGCAAAGATAAATCAGATTGCAGTGTCCCTTTAAATCCAGTGCTGATATTCTTTTTCTTGTGTGGGGACAGTGGTCACCACGACGTGCACATCCATTTGCGCTGCTAATTACAGATTTCTCTGCATTCCCATTATGGCAGTGCTCTGTGTCATTGCCGGCTCTTCCTACACATTTTCGACAAAGAGAGAGCACAGTGACCCTGATCTAGAATCCTGACCCCGTGGGCCGGTCGTGCTTGAAGTTTCCGCGCTCATATCATATGTTATGGCTGAGAACGCCGGCAGTCACAACACGAATGAGAGAGAAACCAGCCCAAGATAACCAGGAATAAATGGCCAAATAGTGCTAAGAAAGTCAGTAGGGTGCTCGGGTGTACTGGAAGAAGTAATGTCCAGCTACAGACCCCCAGTCGGACCCCTCTAGCTACTGTGTCTAGTTTTAAGATCAGACCTTCAAAAGGATAATAATACATTGGAGACCATGCAAATGGTGCAGGGTCTTAGGAACACTTTCATGACCTGATTAGAGGTGAGAGGGGATATGAGAGAAACCAGTAAATATATCCAAGAATGTCACACACTTAAGGAGGGCAGTGTCTTCCAGATGAAGAAGAAGTGATGACATGGAGTTGGGGGTAAGGGGGGGGGGGGTAAGATTTAGGGGGTAAGTACTGCTTCACAGAAAGAGTAGTAAATAGGTGGAACGGCCTTTCAGCAGCAAAGCCACCCTGATATTGAATTAAAACAATCTTTTAGGTAGATAAAATGGGCAGACTAGGTGTTTTTCTTTATCTTCATCATCAACAATACAGTTTTCCCTTGTCTTTGAGAGCTTAAAGGGACATGGAAGCTTTGTGTTTTTAATATTAAAATAAACTAGAGCAAATTGTTTTAACAAGTGCTTAAAAGCTCTGATTTTACTGAAGCACACAATATTTCTATTGGTACTAGCTGCACTAACCTGTCCCAAACATTTCAAAACATGCTGTGATTGGCTAGTATATCTAGCACCAATAGAAACCGTGAGTGGGTGGAGATTTGTAGGGATGATTTGGAAGGTTTCAGTGAGTAAAAACAGATTTTAAGCACTTGTTAGTAAAATTATGTTTAGATATACAAACAAACACCTAGGTAGTTTATGTTCACCTTCTGGATCATTACCTTGGCATGGTGAAGGGTCTTGTGTACCTCAATGAAGCTGTGAGTTATAACATGTACGGTCACCCAAGATGGCTAGGTCATAGTAGAGAGATCCAACAAATCCCCTGGAGAAGGAACTGGCAACCCATTCCAGTATCTTTACCTAGAAATCCTTATAGATTGGCACACCCAGACACTAGATGTGCCTGGCATGCTGTGGTTCATAGGGTCATGGAGAGTCAGACACAACTGAACACACACATAAGACAAGGAATTTTCAATGTCCCATTTATAGTACACGGAGCTACATTCACAAAGGGGACAGACCTTGCAGAGACCTCTATAGTATTTGATATCCTATAGAAAGATCCCTCTAAGACATCTCTAACCAGACGTCTCTGTCTTCCTAATATAACACAACCTTGGAAAGAATCTCAGCCGTCCTCACCTACTGTACAATCTTGTCCAGTTTAGATTTGCCAAACTGATACATTTTGCACAGATCTTCTGTAAAAATATCTTCTTTTATCCAGTTGGTCTAAGGCTTGGAGGCATGCTTATTAACCCTCTCCGCTCAGGACCGATGGACTCCCAGAGTTGGGCACGAGGTCTTCTGAGGTTGTGCTGGGTGTTTGTTTGAATCTAGAAATACCTAGAAATGTAAATACCATTTATTTGATTATAGACAGCATTACATGGAAATTAGGAGCTAATCAAATGTCCAGCCATAATTATTTATAGTGAATATGATCTATGCAAAAATAGCGAAAGTGATATAAATGGATATTTCCATAGACGGATCTGGTGTAGGAAGGTGGGATATGTATGTGGTTAGGATGTAGTAAGATACACCACCAATGCAATATAATACTATGCAAAATATGTTCCATTATCCATTTAAACCTCAGATTTTTTTATATTAAAATAAGATACCTAAATTAAAGGTATATCTAAGTCTCCCTGTTCTTACCGTTCTCTAATATTACACATGTTGCTTATGTGACACACGGATTACATGCAGTCATTCTATAAATATACAGATTTATTTTATTTTAAAAATAAACTTGTTTTCCACACCCCCAGAACAGCTTACATAGGCACAGTGTACCTACCAATAGAAATACTGCATGGATGTTAACTCTTTACTAACATTCAAGCCAGCAGCAGCTCAATGCAGAGATCTACAGATCGGTGTCTGGCTCCTCCTACAAAGGGAACTACACCTCCCGTGATTCCATCCTCCACAAACTAATTGTTACATTGTATTAACATGTATAGCTGCCTGTGATTGACCAAAACAAATTAAGAATGTTATGCTAATTTTGGCAGGGATTTTCAGGGGTGTCAAGTCACATAAGCATCAGCTTGCAAACTCAAGAGATTTAGCAAACATTAGGGTGAGTTTATACATTTTTAGTTTGGTATTTTTCCATGCAAGAAATGTTTCATACACTACTAATTCTGCTCTATCAGATGCATTCATAATCCAGGAAAATTAGACATGCATTTAATCGGTAAAAGCTCTTGTAAAAGACACACCAAATAGTTCCTACCAGTGGCTGAGCTACTGCTGGTGCAGCAGGTGCAATGCACTGGGTCCCACAGTAGTGTAGGGGCCCTTTACTATCAGAATGTTTCTGAATTTAGGGCACATCATTATTTATATAGAAACATGATCTGATCACCCTATAAGCAACTATATGTATGTTGGGGTATTTTTACCCATGTGGGGTGTATAGTGATGCGCATGGGGGCCCCCAAGTTATTTTGTACTGGGGCCCTCCATTCATTAGCTCTGCCAATGCCTCCTACATCATGTTTAAATGCATGAAAAGTAGGGCCGCAATGTCTCTTTAATATATGTGTCATATAACTAGAGTACATTTAAAGGTGCGACGATGAATAACCGCACATTAGCATCTTACACAACTCGGATCACAATAATTACATTAGGCAATTTATTATTTTAATGTGTTTATTTATACACTTAATGTATATGACGATGAGACATGTCAAAATATTGTTGTATACTTCGCAATTTATTTAATTATTACCTATGGATTGTGCTATAATTATCAGATCATATTTAATGAAATTCCGACACAGGATTTGACAACAAGCTCTGAATGTAAATGATAGTAACAAATGAAAGGATATTCCCCACCAAAATTGAAATATTTCACAAACATTTTTATTGATCATTTTCTCACCCATTTTTAGTGTCTCTCCTGTTTCCTCTTCCTATGGTGTCAGATTCTGCTGCATTGTTTACTTGTTCAGAAAATCATCACTCATTTGCTCTAGCAAAAGGCTGGGAATCCTGTACCTAAATAACCATTACTAATTCTTATAACAGAGTCACTGTCCAGATCTATAACTGTAAATACATGTTTTACCTTAAATTTCACAGAATGTTTAGTAAGAAAATAAGGAAACTGCAACTTCTCCAAATAAAAATTGACCTTAAAGGAAGTTGCACAAGTGTATGAATTGTAGCTGGAGCTGTCATCTCATTCAAATAAAAGGGAAATGATTTCAGAAGGGATGTTATTCACTTAAAAACCACATAGATAAGTACAGGATGTTCCTTATAGCCCCTTTTCAAGAGGAAGAGTGAAATAACTGGCTGGGTCATGGCCGCATCAATGGCAGACATAGAAAAGACTGACCGTTATTTGTAGGAGAGTGTAATACTCAGTATCATTATTTCGCACATATATATATATGTATATGTGTGTGTATGTATGTGTATATATATATATATATATATATATATATATATATATATATATGTGTGTGTGTGTGTATATATATATATATATATATATATATATATATATATATATATATGTATGTGTGTGTGTGTATGTATGTGTGTATATATAGATATATATATATGTGTGTGTATATATAGATATATATATATATATATATGTGTGTGTGTATGTGTATATATATATATATATACATAAATATATATATATATATATATGTATTGCTGACCACAGCACATAAACCTAGTACAAAGTTACAAAAAAGCTAGAAGCATATTTCAGAGGAATTTGAAGGAATTACTAGTTTATCGAGAGGGGAATGGAAACGCCTTCCAGCAGGGGTGGTGATGAGTTATAGTATAAGCGAACGGGGGGAGAGCCATGAAACTATCATTAAATGGACGAGGTGAAACATATTTTATTCTATATTTATCATCAGTGTATAAAACAATTATATAAAAATGACTTTAAAGCTGCTAAACCCCCCTGTGCCCCTCTCAGACATTTATAGCAAGTTAGCAAAATCCCCGTGTAGTCCTGCAGTGATCACGTGATTCTAACACGGAGAACACATGCAAGTCATACAATGTGACAGATTACATTTGCTAATCCTTAGAGAGGTCACAAGCTAGTCCTGCTCCTGAGGTCATTTGGCATCACAGGAACATATTCTCTTGGAGCTAAATGTTCGTTTTCTTGCTTCTGGCAGCTCCCCAGCATGGGGGTGAGAGGCACAAAATCATTTAATTTACGTCTTTTTAAAGTTCCACCGACAAATAAAATAATTTTATATGAACTATTCCCCTTTGAGAAATGTATACATATATGTAAATGTTGCGTCTGTTTGATATTTTTTTGCTCTATGTTTGAGGTGATGGGTAGCTGCAATATAATAACACATTATAATCCCAAGGATGGGACCTTTCCTGTTTTGTCCCTGCCAGCAGTGTCATGCAGCGGCCAGTAGGTGGTGCACCAAGGCTTTTTTCAACTTGTTCTTAGGGTTAGGGGTTAGAGTTCAGGGTCAGGGTAGTGGCAGATGATATGATTTATATATATATATATATATATATATATATCTGCCATTACCCTAACCCTGAACTCTAACCGCTAAACCTAAGAACAAGTTGGCGGGGACAAAACAGGAAAGATTGTAATATTGGTGTTCACACGCTCAATGACCTTTTTTCATACAAATGCTGAAAACCTCCCTTTAATAAGCCAGCATTAAAAAAACACAATTATTGCTTTATAATAAATATAAAGGCCATGCACAGATTAGTGCGTTGTTGTTAACTCCTTCAGTCGTGACCATATGGTCGCAGCACGCAAGACATCTGTCTGTGTTTCTGGTTGTGCTTATCCATATGGTTTTCTTGGCAAAGATACTGGAGTGGGTTGACAGTTCCTTCTCCAGTGGACCGTGATTTGCCTGATCTCTCTGCTATGACCTGCCCATCTTTGGTGACCCTATATGGTTTAGCTCACAGCTTCATTGAGTAGGACTCAAAAGTTGCAACCCAGGCCCCCCACCCCCATTAATAAATATACAACCCGCTGTGGTGTTGTGAGCTGTGCTCTGCAGTACTATATCCCAGAGGTGCGACGTGCTGCTCAGTTATTGCTGCACTGCTTTGTGGTCAGTCTCTGTGTCATTTACAAGAAAGGCGAGACGTCTCGAAACCAGGAGGATTGCAGCATTTTCGTGGCCTAAGGTCACATATCAGACTTAATAAATGAGCAGCGTAATTAGAAGGGGGTCAGTGATCATGATAGAAAGAAGGGTGGGGGGCAGTGATCATGATAGAAAGAAGGGTGGGGGCAGTGATCATGATAGAAAGAAGGGTGGGGGGCAGTGATCATGATAGAAAGAAGGGTGGGGGGCAGTGATTATGATAGAAAGAAGGGTGGGGGGCAGTGATCATGATAGTAAGTAGTGTGGGGGGCAGTGATCATGATAGAAAGAAGGGTGGGGTGCAGTGATCATGATAAAAAGAAGGGTGGGGGGCAGTGATCATGATAGGAAGAAGGGTGGGGGGCAGTGATCATGATAGAAAGAAGGGTGGGGGGCAGTGATCATGATAGAAAGAAGGGTGGGGGCAGTGATCATGATAGAAAGAAGGATGGGGGCAGTGATCATGATAGAAAGAAGGGTGGGGGGGCAGTGATCATGATAGAAAGAAGGGTGGGGGCAGTGATCATGATAGAAAGAAGGGTGGGGGGCAGTGATCATGATAGAAAGAAGGGTGGGGGCAGTGATCATGATAGAAAGAAGGATGGGGGCAGTGATCATGATAGAAAGAAGGGTGGGGGGGCAGTGATCATGATAGAAAGAAGGGTGGGGGCAGTGATCATGATAGAAAGAAGGGTGGGGGCAGTGATCATGATAGAAAGAAGGGTGGGGGGCAGTGATCATGATAGTAAGAAGGGTGGGGGCAGTGATCATGATAGTAAGAAGGGTGGGGGCAGTGATCATGATAGAAAGAAGGGTGGGGGGCAGTGATCATGATAGAAAGAAGGGTGGGGGGCAGTGATCATGATAGAAAGAAGGGTGGGGTGCAGTGATCATGATAGAAAGAAGGTCCATCTAGGGTACCCATTATATCTACCTAGAAAGCGTGAGTTAAAGGTATATGCAAATGACCTGGGTTATTATTGCATCTGATAGAGGAGAATTCGTAGTTTATGAAAAAAAAATGTGCATGAAAAAATACCAAAATAAATATTTAAATTATTAGCCTGAAGTTTGTTGAATTTCTTGCATTTGCAGACAGTTTTCTATCAATGTTGACACCCCTGAAAATCCCAGCAAAAATTAGCATAACTAATACATTGTATCTTTTTGGCCTGGGGATTGTGCTGGCAGCTCTCCTCTCCTTTAGATTTTAATACCCAGAACAAGGTCTGTGTCCCGTCATTCACTGATTGTTTTATCTACATCCAGGTGATACTTCCCCCTGGCCCAGTGATTTGTCCCTGTAACCCCTCAGCCCCAGTGATTTGTCCTTGTAACCCCTCCAGTCCCAGTGATTTGACACTGAAACAACCACAGCCCCAGTGATTTGTCCCTGTAACGCCCCCAGCCCTAGTGATTTACCCCATAACCTCCCCCACCCCCAGTGAATTGCCCCTGTGATCTCTCCCCGCCCTAGAGAATTCCCCCATAACTCCCCCAGGACTAGTGAATTGCCCCTGCAATCTCTCCCAGCCACAGTGAATTACCCCATTAGCTCCCCTAGCCCCAGTAAATGCACTCACTCACACAGAGACACATGCACAGAGACCATGGCTGGCTCTTGCAGGTCATTGCAGGACTATAAATCAAGCATAAATGCTCATTCACATAAAAGAAAAAATAGAATAGGAAGAAGAAGCTGAAATGTTTGGTTTCATTACAGTTATAATTTGTCAGAATGTATTAAGGAGAGGGTGTATGTCTAAAGAACAACCGTGTAACCGCTCAAGCATTTTTACTTGAATATTGATTTAAGGACCCAGTGTAATAGTCATCTATGCTGGACTGGGTACACTTTTCCAAAATCATACCCTGAAATGCAAACATTTTTGCAAGGTGGGTTATGATGCTCCTCTACAGGATGCATTCATAACCCGCCTCACTTTAATATGCCTTTAATGGGATGTTACTAGGTATATAATATACCTGTGTACCCATTACTGACATGTACTTTATTTTATTAACAAGTGCTGATAGGCTCTAGTTTTACTGCATAAATTGTAACAAATAGTCCCTGTATGGGTCTGTTCTCTGCAGCTCATTGCTGTGCTGTCTCATACAATCAGTGACTGTCAGCAACATTCTGCAATGTGCTGCCTGATAGGCTAGGACACTGCACTGGACATTCAGCACTACAGCAAAACAGAGCTTATAAGTTTAAAGTTCATCCAAGTAAATAGGAATATTATATACCCAGGAACCTCCCATATGTCTCCATTGTATCCTTATGATGCGTTATGATTAAGATGTAGTCGTTATATGGGAATGGGAGGAAAGAGAGAGAGATGAATAAAGGAAGAGATTATAATTGGAAATGTGTAGGAGAGATGGAGAGAGGGGGGGCAGACATTTACTAAGTGGGGGCACCACAAGAAAGACAGGAATGGCAAAGGAAAGAGAGTTGAAACAAAAAGGATGGGATTATAGGAGAGAGCCACTTCTGTATGGTTACCTTGTTGTGGTGAAGGGGCTTGTGTGCCTCTGTGAAGCTGTGAGCTATACCATTTTTGGTATGTGATAGCAGAGAGATCAGACAAATTGTGGTTCACTGGAGAAGAGACTGGCAACCCACTCCAGTATCTTTGCCAACATAACCTTATGCATATGCACAACCAAATACAAGATGTGCTTGGTGTGCTGTGGTCAGTAGGGTCACACAGAGTGGGACTCGACTGAACGACTAAACAACAACAAATAGAGAGACAGGATGGGAGAACATGTGAATGTTTGTTTAGGTTGGGGGCGTAAAACAACCACCTTTTATTTTCTATTGCCCTAGGCACAGGCCTTTTTATCTTGCGTGACTGTAGACTGCATTTCCATGTACCGGATCCAACTTGTCTGTATTTAGCTCCAGTTTGTACATTATAGACCCTACTAGCTGATAGATCATTTTTGGGGGGCGTAAAAATGCGTTTTCTCCCAATTTCTGTACACACAGTTGTCTCAGGTTGTAAAAATCATTATAAAGAATAACATAATTTGCATTATTGTATCTGAAACATTCCCAGTAAATAAATTATTTATAATTCAGTTTTGATCACATCTGATTAGTTTATAAGTATTTGCATATGTATGTCTGTTTATATGTATTTATATGTATTTATGTGTATGTATGTGTGTATATATATATATATATATATATATATAATTTGATAGATTGTATTATCATGAATATCAAGACTATTCCTTACTTTTATATATTCTAATGTTTTTGTGAAACCCATCATTTATGTGCACTTTTTTATTGATATGAGAGCTTTACAAATGTGACATCCTAACTCTGGTACATATAATATTTATTTTTCAGGTCAGATTACGATGACTGGCGGCCAGCTCTGGCCAGTCTGCTGCAGCCCATCCCGTTCCCAAAAGAGTAAGTTCACCTCGAAGTTGGATTTGTACTGGTTTACCTACACTTTGTGGTATAGAATGAAGCCTATACTGGTTTAGTTTGTCACCAAATGTGCTTGTATATTATTTGAATCTAAAATAGATAATAAGCAAAATTCTCTATAAAATAAAATAAAAAAAAAGTCTTTATGAAATGTGATGGTGCCAGAACTGAATGCAAGAAGTTTTATCTCCTTGCCAGCCACCTGGCATCATGATTAAACACATCCCAGGATGTGATCTGTGATTGGCTGAGAGGCAGCATGGAATTATCAGCACAGCAAGACCACCCAAAGAGAACTCAAAAGGAACTCTATTCAAACTGTAGCAACTCATAAAAATTCAAACTTTATTAAATAACAGATAACTAAATTGGGGAATTCACAAAAATAAGTATTTACATTTATACAATCAAAATAGAGGGACCCGCAATAGCTTCTCCAACCCACAAATTCTGCTAATTTATAAATGGCAGTAATGTTTAGAAAATAAATTCCAAAGTCCACTATAACTTATATTATATATACTAGATAATGCTTGCAGAGAAGTCCCATTTAGACAGTAACAGTACCCCACAAGAAGCTTGCTATTACACCTAATGGTGCCCTGGACTGCAGTAGAAAGCCGATGCCTGTGTCACCAGAGTTGTTATACTCTTCCCTGCCCCTTACATCAAGTTAGTAACAGAGCCCACTGTGACCATACCTGGATAATGGGTACTTCAGTCGCAAGAGATCAGCGCAGCCTCCGTGGGCCGTCCGTGGCTGCCATGTCACTCCTGCTTGTAATCCGACCTCAGACGAAGTAGGCTGGGCGCTATTGTTCCCTCTATTATAGCTCTGACGCGCGTTTCACCGCTGCTGCCTGCAGATTTTTCAAGGTACCATGCTACCTTGAAGAATCCCCAATTTAGTTATATGTTATTTAACAAAGTTTGAATTTTTATGAGTTGCTGCAATTTGAATAGAGTTCCTTTTGAGTTCTCCTTTGGGTGGTCTAAGGACCAATTCGTTTTCCTACTGGATCTCTGCTAATTACTAAGCTCTTAAGATACTAGTTCATGATATTATCTGTTTTCCTAATAACATTAAATTGCAGACTTTCTTAATAGTCTTGTAGTTTACAGCACTGCAATAATTGGAACTAATTAAAGGGACACTGTAGTCCTATATTTAAAAATATACAAACTCCTAATTTATTAACTATTTTATATACTTATTTGGTGCAGTGGAATCTACTATTTTATTTCTGCTGATCAACTTCCTGAGTTAGGAGGAGAATTTGAATGTATAGGAAGTGTCTGTACAATGGGATATCAGCAGTTAGGAGTGTTCATTAGTTTACAAGCACACATCCTCCTGAGACAATCAGCTGATAAAAGAAAATGAAACACTAACTTTTGCATTCAATCATTGCAAAGTTTTACCGGTTGTGTTTCTTTATATATTTATTTACTGTTTTCCAAACTCATTTGTCCATCACCAAACTTAAAGTGCCATCTAAAAATAAACTGAGCACAAAGTTCCTTTAAGAAAATCGCCCAAGCTTACCTGAGCCTGGCCCGTACCTCTATAAGAATGTATCATGGGGTTGTTCTGTGTTTATGTTGACAAACTTATTTCTGCAAGTGATGTCATTGCGGTGCCTAACTCGTTTAGCTAATGAGGCCGCTCATGGCCATGTTTTGATGTGAGAGAAGCTGCACTGTCATCTTAGGAGCTGCTCCGGTCCTTGAGGAACAAGCTAATGAGCTCTTGAGTTAAAAAGATATGCACCACTGGGACTAAGAATTACCGCCCATAATTGTGCAATTTGCCAGCGTGCCGTACCCGCGGGCCCTGGTTCCAGTGCACACACAGAGCTGCTCCGTGCAACAAGTTCAGGTGCACACGGTACTGTCAGTAAAAACATTCTGCCGTCATTTGGGCAAATACATCTTTTAGCAACACGCCAGGGACACGCATATTCCAGTGATGCAACACGCTAATGGCATGACCAATAACTACTATTTATATGTATCAAACTCATTACTAGCGTGTGCCTATGGTTTAATGAAGCCACTTGGGTTCTTTGGCAAAACAAGAGTTATGCGACAAAGTTTCGGAGGTCGGAGAGGTGATCGTTGGGTTTGGGCACCACTAAAAGAAATATTTACACTAGTAGTTGGTGCCTTATAAAATAAATTGGTACTTAAAGGGACACTTTATACCCTATTAGCCCAAGGCTATGACATATTACTGTTGTTTTTGCTTTTGAATTTCCCTCTGCTCGATGCTAGGAACCAGCCATATTGGCTTCTTTCTCTCATCCCATACTGTAAAGCATGTTATTGTGTGAAGGATAAGGGCAGCAAGCTGTGAATCTCCATATTGCAGAACAATACACACATTCAAACCAATGGTTTCTTATTGGGCATCAGGTTATGCCCCAAGTTTGTAGTGCGTTCTTATGAAGGACAAGATTTTATAAGGGGCGTAAGATTTTGGAAATAAAATTTGATATTTTGGTGCAGTATGTTTATGTGGTCCTTATTGGGCAACATGTGTATGTGGTTTAGGTTCTAGATCCTCTAGGAAACTGCTGGCTGTGCACTAAAAGCTGCAATATGGAGATTCATAGCTTGTAGCCTAGTCACCTGGGGACACACATTGAACCATGGCAGGAGGGAATGAGCCCACCGTGGCGGCCTCTAGATATGGTAAATTAAAAAATCGTAATAATATGTAACATATAAAAGAGTTTCTATCCTGGATGCAACTTTTTAAAGGACCTTGATTTGTTTTACAACTACAATGTCCATTTAAAGCACCACTAAGTTCTTATGATGGACAAAGCTTTATAATGGGCATACATTTTAGAAATAGCCCCTGTGCCACAGAAAGAGTTAATCCCCACTCCACAGCACGGCCAATTAACAGCCAATATGAGAGTACACACTGTAAGATACTGCACCGAGATTACGGATCTAAAGCAGTTTAAGTTCCCCGTCGATAAAGATCTTTGGGCTGAATTTCAACTATGTCGTTGGTAATGTCCCGCAACAAGTGGTTTCAGGTTCCGATATAACTGTGTGTGGCTGCGGTGTTGTTTCAAGGCTTTGATATTATGTCCCTTTTGTTGTTTATACAGAGCTCTCGCCCATGAAACCTTCACAAAGTAAGTATTACACAAAGGTCACACTGGCAAAAAATCACATTTATTATATGAAAAATATTGTGTTGACATGAGATTGCTTTCAAATGCAAATGAAAAGTCCCCCATATATTATGATCCTTTCCCGTTTCACTTACTTATAAATCTACCCCACACACTGCCCCACCTCTATTAGAACCCAACTCACTGGTGACCCCTAGTGTTGATGTCCCTCTATTATGATGGCTAAATATTGTGTTGGAGATACCGCCATCTTCATCCTGTACACGGGAGCCCCTTCATCAGCCCCTCTAGAGTCGCCGCTTAACGGAGATCATTCTCCCTGACTATCTAACCCAGATTATTTATTATTAGCATTTATTTGTAACGCGCCAACATATTCCGTAGCGCTATACATGGACTGTGTTCAAGGCAAAATAATATTAACACATTACAAAGATGGAGGCCCCTGTCTTTGACCTTATAATCCAGTGTCCAAAGTGCTTTCCCCAAAGCATTGTGCAAGATTGAAAACTCACAGACTTACAATCTAGAGGTCTCTGGTTCCAACATGGAATAGACCCCCGACCCACCAACCAGACACTCTGTCTCCAGCAGTTACACTGCCATGAGCTGACCGTTGATGCACCTTCATCCATAACTTACATCCAAGCATACTCCACCAACTTGCTCACCGATACATCATGACACACAGCCATCATTCATCTGCCACTGTCCTGTCTCACAATCCAATTTTACATTCTAGATTGTAAGCTCTTCTGAGTAGGGACCTTACCAAATTATCTGTTGCTCTATTAAATGGCATTTTTATTTGTACCTATCTTAGAACTTGTTTTATCTTTTTTTATTTGCCATTTCTGCTCTACTTTATTGTAATTTGTAGATCGTGCTACTGAAAATGCTGGTTCGTAATAAATAAGGCGTAATAGAAATAAAAATAAATCTCCCAAAAAAGGAATTTTTACTGGGCACTGCACTGTTTTTCTCCTCTAATATGACCCCTGGTAATAAGTAACCGGCACATACGATGCCCAATCCTGAGCTGCACAAACTAATCTCTGTTCTCTTCTCCTCTTTTTCCATCAAGGGAACTGAAATACGTCATTCAGAGATTTGCAGAGGACCCCAGGCAGGAGGTGAGCATGCCCCTCAGGGGCCTGGCAGAGGCTGTGCTGAAAGCATTGTCTTTAGTTCTGAAATGTTTATTGCAGTGGCAGGAATGTGCTGGGGACACTTCACATACAGGATTTGGGGTGTTCTGTTTTAGTGGCCCAACAGACGTCCCAAATATTATATGATGGATAAACTTGCCTTTCTGATCCACCCACATAGAGAGATTGACATTGTTTGTTATTAAAAAAATCATTGCCATTAAATACTGCGTCATAGCTGAGGCTATGGGTCCAGGGAATGCAGTCTCATTGGTCTGAGCATATTTAGTCTTTTTTTGTGTGCAGATGACTGTGCTCAAGTCAATGAACACAGGGCATCAGGACGGATCACTAACGATTTCCCATTGATAATAGATATGAATCTCTTACTGGGTGGATGAAAAGGGCTGACTGACAGCTCAATATGGCAAATATAATGCACTAATGAGTCCCCAAATCCCCCTCCTTTCTCCCAGTCCCTTCTACTCTTTATTTAAATAAATACAATTAGGAAAACACTCTCCCTCTGTCTCCAAGCAGGAAGTGTGGAAGACATAACCATATCATTCTTCAGGCCCAAGCAGTATCTATTTAAAGAGCCATTTACCTCACTGTAAGTGCTCTTCATGGTGTGAAAGAGCACAAGATTGTATATTACAATGATCTATTTTTTTAATTACACTAATAAAAGCAAAAACAATCTAAAGTTCTAAGTCTGTTAATCCTGCCTACTAGCTGTTGCATGAGTAATACAGATAATGGAGCTGTAAGGGGAAGACAATAGTTGATAGCAGTTTTTTCCCCTGCACTCAGGACTGCATTGGCGAGTTAACCCATAACTGACCTGTTTAGGTGATTCCAGCATTCCATGCTCTGATTTGTTAAGGGGTTACCTTTTTCCTCTCTTGCTCAAAATATGGAGCTGTAGCTGCAGGTTTGGCAGTGGGCAGTCAGTGACACATGTAAACACAGATTTAATTTTTTTTGATGGTTCAGTGAAAAATGCACGGATTTCAAAAATTCTAAAAGTATTTCAGCATGCTTTTAGGAGATCTTTACCGCGACATGGTCCAAATTGTGCTGAATTAAGTGGCCCTTTAAATAAAAATTTTACCCCAAAATAGCATTTACAGCGGCCCTTAAGAGATTACAGAAAGTGACATAGATCACAAGAAGTCTCTTATTCAGAGGAAGGTTAAAGTGAGGGTAAGAAAAGGTCTTGTAAGGACTGGGTTTCTTCATGTGTCTCTGCAGGGGGGGGTGAATTCTCATATGACTTGTGATTTCGCCTCTTTCTCTGAACAAACATGTCCTGTGTGGTTAGTTGATGAGCTCATAAACCTCACCACTGTCATTAACCAAGAGCTTTAATTTCCCGTTCGCTGTCACATGATCAGCGCCGCTGCTTAGTGAGTCTATACCTTTTGTTTCAGGATTAATAATCGCTCTCAGACGCGCATGGTGACTGTGGCCCCCCTTTGTCATGTCCAAAACACAATCAAATGATCTGATATAACTCATTAATAATGAAAACAAAAATACAGTGACAGGTTCCTCTTCCTAGTAAAGAAAAATTCCATCTGGGGCCCTTAAAGGATCCTTGGACACTGACAATATATATATATATATATATATATATATATATATATATATATATATATATATATATATATATATATATATATATGGAAAAAAAAGATTAAGAGCATAATTCACAAGTGGAAAGTTATTAAAGGGATGTGTGTATTTATTTATGTTTATGTACTTGATGTTTTTAAGTCCCTTCATGCGCTGCCTAAAATCAAACAAATAGTCCCTGTAAAGGTCTGCCCTCTGCATCATATTCAGGCACAGACTCTGTAGGGCTGGATGTGCAGTGTATTGTTAATAGATACTAGGGTATGTTATATTATTAGTAAAATCCAGAAATATCCCATATCCCTTGTGAAGTAAGTGGGCTGGATTATGAGTGCATCTTATAGAGGAGAATTAGTCGTGTATGAAAATAAATATTTTTTTGCATAAAAAAATACCAAAATAAGCATTTAAACACTTACCTTGAACTTAGCAAAAATTTAGGGTTAACACCCTCTAAAACCATGGCTAAAATGGTATACAATTTGAAAAATTGTTTTGGCCAATCAGGAGGAAGTAAAGACTGAAACATTTGTATCACAATCTGGCAGTTTTCTCTCTCTGCCTGTCTCCTTATGGGCAATATCAGCTGTGACCCCACCAACCATCATTTCCTTTAGAGGTCACACACTGTACCCTGCAGGGTACACTATATGTAAGCTTCCTAGGGGTGTGCACATCCAGATATCAGTATCTAGCATATAAATATGTAAGAACATTCAACTTTTTAATATAAAACATATTTTTTTACTAATCAGTAGCTGTTTATTAGAAAACATTTGAAACCCAGCACATTTACATATCCCTTTAAGTTAGTTTTTGAAAGACCAGGGCTTGCATTTATTGTTGCAAGCTGTCTGCTTCTGAGCATGTGTCCCGAAAGGATGGGTGTCAAATTCTAAACAAATCCAATAATTTAACACAGGCCGCTACATATTCAAAATTATTCATTTTCTCTAAAAACAGCATTTTTTTCCAATGTGTCTTAAGCACCAAATTTATTTATACAATTGGGCCAGAACTGTTTTTGCAAAAATATTCTTATTTCTTCAGCTATAATAAAGCCCTTCAGACCCGAGTGCCGGCTGCTAACGTAAGGACTTATTTATATGTCTTCCCACTGAGCCTGGCATTTCTATGCATGTCTTACCCAGCATGGTGTAAACCAAACATGAAACATACAATAAGATCTGCGTCATATCTTGGCCTCCACCAGACACTTATATACTAGAGAATGTCCTGACTCTATTTAGAGATTTTTTATCCAATTATAACAATTTAACACTTACAGAAATATATATTGTTTATTTATAGGCTGCCAAGAATACCAGTGTTTAGGCCAACATATGGCAGCCGTATGACGGACAACTGCTCCAAGTGTCCTCCTTAAGTGATGCCTGGGAATGAGTTATATCCTGGACTTTACTGTAAAAACCTGCACTCAAAATAGTTCTATATTAGTCTTATATTCATATTTGCTTATTATTTTAATATTCTGGAAAAAAAAATATTTAATGGGACACTAGATTTTGTAACCCCTTCGGGGTCGTGGAGAAGGGGCTTGTGTTCCTCAATGAAGCTGTGAGCTATACCATGTAGAGTTATCCAAGATGTGCTGGTCATGGCAGAGATGTCAGACAAATTGAGGTCCACTAGAGAAGGAACTGGCAACCCACTCCAGTATCTTTGCCATGAAAACCGTATGGAAAAGCACTACTAGAAACACAGACAGAGACCCCCTTGCAAAAACATATAATATATATTTGATCACTTTTTTATTGTTCATTTGCTCACCCCTAGTAGTCATTTTTAGTGTCTCTGCCTGTTTCATTCTCCTCCCCCTCTTAGTGGGCACTGTTTATTTATGGGTTGGGCCAGTCACTTTTCTTTATAACACAGCTCCTCATATCTACTTGCACTCTGCCCCCCCCCCCCCCCCCCCACTATTACACAATACCGAAAATGATGACACACTAAAAGGGAAGCGAAACCGGTAAAGACACTGAAAATGTATAACCCCTTGAGGCGAGTAAATGAACAGTAAAAATATTTAAAACGTTGAAGTGTTGTTTCTTTATTTTTTAAGAGCGAGCCTTCAGAAGGGTTGTGTGTTAAGACTTTCAAATTCATCCTTTAAGTTCTGTTGTCCATGTATTATATTTTGCTGAATGCCCTATGACCTCTAACCCCTTGTGTGCCCCGTCCGGCAGGTCCACTCTTGTCTCCTGAGTGTCAGAGCTGGTAAGGACGGCTGGTTCCAGCTATACAGCCCGGGAGGAGTCGCGTGTGACGATGACGGGGAACTTTTTGCCAGTATGGTACGTGTCTGCAATAATGTGAGTTTAATTTACGGTTGATCGTTATTTGTTACAATGTATCACTGATGAAAGTTTTTCCACTATTCTTAGAGCAGTTAATTAGTAGTTGTCATGAATGTAACTTATCAACTCTACCAAAGGTTCTGTTAAAGAGACGCCACGTGGGGCGCTGCAGAATATATTGTTGCGTTAAAAATAAAGGATAATAATAATAATAATGATTTGAATTGATCCAGGGAGGAATCCGATCGCCAGTATCTGGGATCAGGAAGGAATTCCTTTTTTTTCCCTTTTGAGACGATTGGCAAAGTTTATGCTGATCAAGTCCGTGAGGTTGGAGTGCAGAGGCTCCTATCTGCACAGTGGGAATGTGTCAGTTAAAACGTCCAGTGCTTTCGGCAAGGTTAGAGAAAATCACAATTGTTTACAACAATAACTAAATTGAAACATTGCAAACACAATCTTTTAAATGCCTTCTAAGAAAGTTTCAGGGGTTTGAAGTGTATGGAGAAGGCACCGACTGATACCATTTGGTGCTCGTCCTACAGAGCCGAATCCGACTGTCTTGGCCCCTGTAAGCCCGGGGGTGAGGGGGCTCTGCAGCTCAGTGATACCAGCTCCAGGATTTACCAGGAATGTTGATAAATGTTTCCACCCAGATTTTACGAGTTATAACTGTGCACCATATGTCCCGGCTTAGAATGTAGACCCTGGAACGCCCACCAGAGTTTCCATCTCCAAAAAAAGGATTTATTCCCTGTAGACAGAGTATGAGGCACTAAATCTCACACACAGCTGTGGATCAGAAGGAAATTTCCTTTCCAAACTAAATTAATATGCGTCATTGCATAGCGAGGAGGCGAATGTACTGAATCCATACCTTTTTGGTAAGAACAACTTAAAAGATTTAATTCGCCATACATTATACTAGCAGTTTTTCTCGACAGTCATTAGTTTCTGAAATATTTAGAATTTATTTTGCCTCTCCTGTAATGTGCGACTCAGTGCTTGATGGAGTGGGAGAGGGGTCTAACTGCCAGATAATATTGTGGCTCTTTGTTTTTGGCACTACACAAACAGACTGTAATCCTTATCAGCACACCAATGCAGCTTATTAATGTGTAAGCATTGGCATATAAATGCAGCAATAACAATATGGAATTTTCCAGGATTGATTCATTTTAGAAAGAAATGCTTAACATATAGCCAGTTTTTCATCGCTCTTTAAGAATAACCTAAAAACAACTTAATATGGGGATGACCTTTAAGATCAGCAAAGTTCTTTGTTTTCTGTAATTTGCTTAAATGAACATCAACCGTCAACAATATTACTTTTATCCTGCAGCATAGTTCCAGTCTCATCTTATTATTAATTAGGTTTTGTCCAACCCAATCAGCATCTGTACAGCTGTATGATGATGGCAGACAAGCCACGCCCCATTGTAAGAATAGTGATGGGGGGGTCATTTCCTGCTCAAGTCTACAGACGCATAACCTTTTCACTGTATTAACATTTTTGGGGGGGCTTCAAAAAGCTCAGTTTTATTCCAATTTGTTGTTGTTATTATTTCCTGGTTGGTATTTTACTGTCTCTCTAGAGCTTTATAAGAGGGATTATACTCGGTACCGCTCTATATATCATCCTCTGTTGGATGAGATCATTAACCCTTCCATTATTATAGACTTGGAATGAATGTGAGGGCTTTCTCCGCTCAGCTCCCAAATGCACCATTGTGGTAGGTAATAAATGCACTTATAATAACAATTAATATAGTACCTCCAGACATCTCCCAGGACCCTTTAGATCCAGAGCATTGCATTGTACTGACGTCTAGTCTGCGCTTCTTCTGTGGTTGTTAAATAGTAATAAATAATGTAATACATTCTCGTACAACGGTTATTGTAAATGCATTCGGAGGCTCAAAGTCTGAGGGAATAAACTTACCTACAGTTTGGCATCCAGTGGTCTCCAATATACAAGACCCACCAGTCGGCCAGTGTGTAGAGTAAAGTGACCTAATCCTTTCAAGCAGTCAGAGATGTGTATTATTCCTCATCTGGACTGTCCATGTTGGTACTTTAGTATTGCAAGATGCAACAAACATACAGGCTCTGATGGAACATGAATTCAGCTAAACAGTAATTCCAAGCTAAAAATGTATTCCCCTCTCTTGTGTTCCTCACATACAGTTAATAACTAAATTATGTCATTTCAACGTTGATCTCCGAAATACATCATTATCTTACATAGGACGCAACTGGAATTTGAATCCATTCTCTCATTACATCTTCCTATGACTCCACCTCCTCTCCAATCCATAATGGACACCTCTACTAGGCTCATGTACCATACTCAACACTCAGTGTCTGCAGCATCTCTCTGTTGGTCACTCCACTGGCTTCCCATTGCTTCCAGACTAAAATGTAAATCCATGATCCTAACATATAAAGCTCTCAACAGTGCACCCCCTTATATCTCTGACGTGGTCTCAAAATACTCCCCCAACCGCCCTTTTCGCTCTGCTACTTCCTTTTTTTTCTTTCTTCCTCTTATCACCACTTTTTCAAGACTTTTCTTGTGCTGCCCCTACTCTATGTAACTCCTTGCCTCGCTCCACTGGACTCCACCTGCCTCAAAACCTTCAATCACATGCGAAAAACATCTGTTTAAAGAAGCTCATCACCTCCAGCCTTAATATTCACAACTGTACATCCACTATCACAGATCAACACAGACACCACCACTTGCTTGAGCCTATTGCCTTATACACCACCATCTTGTATCTATCACCCTTCTGTATCGCCCTTTCTATTGTACACTAGGCACTCTAAGCTAGCTTTGTGGCTTCAATACAGTTTAAGTCTTCCAGATAGGAGGACCCCACAAGGGTCAAATGTCTTTTTCGTCCTTTTTCACTTATTGTGAGTGACTAGCTGTTTTATGAGTATTACTTATTGTTGGAAGCAAATTTTACATTTGTTAAATGGAATCCTGATCACTAGTGAGTTATGTTATATTTATTTATTTTTATCTCCGTTTCCCCTTAAAAAAAGAGTTCATAATTTACCTATCGCCTTTTACCTACCCATAGATTTTCATTTTTGAATAAAAGTGTTGATTTTGTGTAAATAAAAGTTTTTCCAATCCACTAAGTATCAAAAAATAATAATAATCCATATACGCTGTGTGTGTGTGTGTATATATATATATATATATATATATAATCTTCACAAATGAATTGGTACTTTTAAGAGAATCTCCGTCACATTTATACCTTTCTGCTTATATACTTAAAGGTCTATTGTTAAACATTATTTTTTTTTTGTATGTCATCTGATTCTGTCTGCTACTGTTTCAGGAGGGTGTGTGTAAATGAATGAGCTGTCTATTAGTCCTATTGAAAGCACTGTCAGTTTTAGCTGTCATAGTCTCCTTACATTGCAGGAAGTTGATTAGCATAAATAAAAATGATAGATCCCACAGCAAAATAATAGCATATGAAAAGTATAAGTAGTCATTATCAAGTTATTTAAAACATTATAATTTATATTTAGTACCCCGGTGTTAATCTACAGGGTACTTAAGTGAATAGAAGATTGATATCTGTATGATTGGGGGTTCTGAGGTCGGGTGATTAAGGCTGTATATTTGTGTTCCATTATTCTCATGTAGAATGAAAGAGCATCATTCAAATAAATGTAATTTAATTAAAATGTTTATTAAAGCAGATCATTCCTCAGACCTCCCTTATTCTACAATATACTATTATCACGTCACGCCGTCACAATGCCACTTTTCCAGTTCTCCTGGTCTTAGCCTGAAGGACCTGTTGGGACAGCCATGACTCATAAACCATTACGAGGCTTAAACCGGTCGTTCCAAGTTGACCTCTGACACCCACAATAAAAAGACACTCAGTGGGTCCTCTCAAACTGCTTACAAGTAGTAATGGCCTCTTATGATGAGCGGATTTTAACAGTTGTCACTGGTCAAGCCTGAATGAGAGACGTCTGTCAGCAAGAGATATCAGGCCTGTCAAGGAGGGCGCCATCTTGGATTTAGGAAGTAAACTTCAAGGTGGAGTGGGATTACTTAGCCTACATTTTAGTGCCTGTCTCTTTTAGCACCTACCCAGAACTGTCTCTTGTACTGAGCTGGAACACAAATGACTGGTTTGAATTGATTCTTGTCAAGAAAAATATGGGATTAAAGGGATGATTTTTTGTCACGCACTTAAGAGAGCAAATTTCAAGAGTTTATTTTTGCATTTGAAAATATTAAGTAAAATCTGAAACTAAGAGTTAAATGTCTGAATAAGGTTTTGTGCTCTGTGACCTTTATTTGGGGGGGAGGGGGAAGAAAACACACCGTGGCCCATAATCAAAATGCCCTCTTTCTGATTAAACCAAGAAAAAAAATATTTCAATGTATCTTTAAAAATGTATATAATTCCCAGTAAGCTCAGATAGCAATATCCAGGCCATTTACTGGAGGTAAATAGTTTTTTTTTTTTACATTTTCATAAAAAATGTAAAATTGTGATTAAATAATTGTGCACTTAAATATATGATTGAAGGACGTGCACTTTTCATATGCCTTAAAGGGATATATTTTTTATTTTATTAGATATAATATCCCTGTGTACCTATTTCCTTTTATGTACTTTTATTTTATTGAGAAGTGATTATAAGCTCTGTTTTTGCCTAAAATCAAACAAATAATACATGCTTTGGTCTGCCCTCTGCAGCACATGAAGACATATTCTGTGTGGCTGGATGTAGAGTCTCTCATACTAACCAATCAGTGACATCTCTCTTTCGTGCTGCTGAGACATGGTCCCTGATAGGCTAGGACACTATGCTGCTCATATTAAAATGACTCATATTTAGGATGATTGAACTTTTTATAATGCACCTTGTTTGTTGTTGTTTTTTTATTTTTTTATTATGTTACTTCTCTCGTATTTTCTAGGTTCACATTTTGATGGGTTCCTGCTACAAGACTAAGAAATTCCTTTTGTCGCTGGCTGAGAATAAGCTGGGGCCGTGTATGTTACTCGCCCTGCGCGGGAACCAGACTATGGTAGAGGTAAGAAACCAATCAGACCTACAATCGCTTTATGATTATGGGAGCACAGATGGGAGGGGGTTTACATCATATATTACATTGCGTGTAGGATATCTTATATTGTGTCAGAATTTCCCAGATCTGTTTAGTGAAACGGAAAGGGAGGGAGCGAGGACTGATAAAGAGGATATGGAGAGTGTAAAGTGGACAGATCCAAAAGGAAGAACCAACTCAGAGGATGTGCACTGACGTTACAGACCAGGGCAATATCCTGTAAAAGTGCAGAGCTATCGAAAAGAAGTTGTTACAATGTAATCTCTCATATTGTATTGTGATGATAAAATGTATCAGCCAGGGTCTTGAGAGGTGAACAAGTCTGCTTTAAATAGAGTGCAAGTGTTTGGGACAAAAGACTCCTTCAATATATTCTGTCGGCTCACCTCTAATAGCTAACGGTTATATGCTTTGTAAGCCAACATGGTCTCTTCTTCTGTGTTATGTCACTGAATATTGGCACCTACAACTGACAGACCCCATATCGTTATTTATTTATATTTATTAAGGATATCTCTGGGGCCCAGTAGAGGCATCTCAATTTATTTTTCTAATTAAAAACTAGTTTTAGGACTTTTTTCCCTGCCAAATTATACTGTGTCCGATTCCGTTTTTTTCACATGCATAAGGTTTTTCTTCTTCATTGAACATAATTGCAATTAACATGTAAAATGTATTTCTTGTAATTTGCAGATACTTTGCCTGATGCTTGAATATAACATCATAGAAAATAACGACACCCAACTGCAGATTATCTCCACTCTGGAAAGCACAGAAGTGGGAAAAAGAATGTACGAGCAGCTGTGCGACCGACAGCGCGAGCTCAAGGAGCTGGTAGGTGCCGATAGCCAAGGAAAGATAGTACTGAAAGAAATAGGGAAATGGGACTGAAGCCTATGATAACAACCATCGGAGAAATACATAGTAAATACAGTATTTCTGTATTGGTCTGCATTAGACCAAGGTGTTGTAGGTCCCTTGACCATGATGACACTCTACTGGCCTCTCTTTTTTCCTATTACATAGACACTCTACTGTCTTCTCTTTGCCTACTACAATACTCTTTTGCCTTCTTTTCATTTACAACAAAGACTTGCCATTGCTTGCTTTTACCTACAGCTAATATACTCTACTGCCTTCTCATTGTTTATAACGAAGATGCTCTACATCCTTTTGTTTTTACTAGTAAGAAACTCCACTGCCTTCTATCCACCTACTACTGTACTAAGATACTCTACAGCTTTCTCTTTCCTTGCCACTAATACACTCTGCAGCCTTCTTTTTGCTTATTAGTAAGACACTCGTTTGCCTTCTCTTCCTACTAGTAAGATACTCTACTGCCTTCTCATTGTTTACAACTAAGATGCTCTACAGCCTTCTTTTTGCCAATTACTAAGACACTGCACTGCCTTATCTCTGCCTACTACTAAGATACTCTACTGCTTTCTCCTTCCTTACTACTTATACACTCTTCTGCCTTCTTTTTGGCTATTACTAAGACTAAGTTTTTTGTTTTATCTTATTGTCTTTATCCATTTTTAAGAGTCTTTCTTTCCTTTCTTTTTTTCCTTTGGTTACAGCAAAGGAAAGGAGGTCCGACACGCCTGACACTGCCATCTAAGTCTACGGTAAGTAACGTCATCCTATTATAACGTATATTCAGTGTTTTGGAGGAACATTTTATTTGTTGATGCCTCATCACCTAATTCAATAACCGTAACACTCTGGTTGTGTGGCACTGCCCTGTACTGCCAGGTAGTGGTCAGCTGTCTCCCGTGGCTTAGTTCTCCCTCTTTGCCTTCAGGACGCTGACCTCGCCAGGTTGCTGACCTCTGGATCTTTTGGAAACCTGGAAAACCTCAGCCTGGCATTCACCAACGTAACGAGTGCCTGCGCGGAGCAACTCATCAAGCTGCCTTCACTCAAACAGCTCAACCTGTGGTCCACCCAGGTAAGGAGCGCTGTGGGAGGAGTCTGAGCACCTCAAGTGCCCACTCCTGAAGCAGCACAAACCTCACTCACGACAGGACATCATTCTCCTGGTTAATCCTCAGACAGAGTTTAGTGTACTGCCTTTGTCCGTAAAAGAGTGGTGGGTACAGGGAACAGCGTCCATTCATATGGGCAGCTTTATTCATAACTGGGCTAGTGAAAAATGTCTTACAAGTAAAATAAAACCACTCCAATTGCTATCATATGCTATAGAGGACATTCACTTAAAGGAAAAGATATCTCTAACTTGACATAGCTCCATAGACATTGGAGGGGACCCATCTCATTAGTGAATAAAGCGCTTTTTTTAGTGAGTGCAGTCTTTTTGTTGTAGTACTATCTTACTTTCTCTTATATCATATAAATGCAAGAACAAGAGGTCGTGCTATAAGTTTTGGGAGTGGAGGTAGAATATTAAACAATGCTTTTGATAGTATATACATGACATTTCCTCCCAGCATAAGTGGTAGAGGCTGGTAATGTACTGAATATGTACTAAGAGCAAGGTTTATATAGGGTCTGCAGTGATAAAGCAGACTGGAAAACAGAGCGGGACAGGTGGTGCTGATCTGTCAGCACATTTTATGTTTCTGTGCTGGGGTCACCCTGCCAAACAGATCTGTGTGATAAACCAAACTGAGAGCTCTGAGAGTTCCAGGTGCCGGCTCTACAGAGATAATTCTGCCCATATGTCTGGCTAAAGCAGTTGTTCAAATCTGTTCCCATACTGATATATACTGCTACCACTGCAGAAAAGGATTCTGGGTAATGATACACAAGTGACAGCGAACCACCTTCTCAGACAGGGGCAACCAACCATTAATTTATGTCATTATTTAACTAGAAGTAACTGCATATTATCACTTCCTGCGCCCCCATATCTCTGCACCGCCTTCCTGTCTCTGATTCTCTTCGCTTGCTCTCTGTTCCCTGCAGTTTGGAGACGCCGGTCTGCGGGTCCTGTCTGAGCACCTCACCACCCTGCAAGTTCTCAACCTGTGTGAGACGCCTGTCACTGACGCTGGCCTCCTGGCACTGAGCTGTAAGAGTGCCGAATATTTCTACTTCTGTCACTGCTCTCTCCTTTTTTTATTTCTCCTCTCCTTATTTTTCTTTTACTCCCTTTTTATGTTAGATATGTATTTCCAGTTATCTACTTTTTCTTTTGTTTCTTCTTTCTTTCACCTTCAGTTTATCTCTTCCTCTCTCATTCTCTTTCTCCTCATCTCTTTTCTTTCTCTCTCTGTGTCCCCTCTCCATCTTTCTCAAGCTCTCTCACCTCTTTCTGTCTCCTCTCTCTACTATCCTCTCTCCCTACTATCCTCTCTCCCTTTTTTTCTTTTTAGCTCTCCCTTCTCTATTTATTTCTCCCTCCTCTCTGTCCGCTTCAAAAAAATATTTTTTCCCTCCTGCCCTTCTCCCACTCCTTTTTTCTCTCCCTTGTCTGTCCCTCTCCTATTTATCTCTTTTATTCTCACTCCTGTTTTTTTTTCGCCTCTTATTTTCCTCTTGTCCCCTCTCCCTTTTTCCTGCATTCTCTCTCTCTCTCCCTCTCTCTCCCCCCTCTCTCTCTCTCCCCCCTCTCTCTCCTCCCTCTCTCTCCCCCCTCTCTCTCCTCCCTCTCTCTCTCCCCCTCTCTCCCCCTCCCCCTCTCTCTCTCCCCTCTCTCTCTCCCCCCCCTCTCTCTCCCCTCCCCCTCTCTCTCCCCTCCCCCTCTCTCTCCCCTCCCCCTCTCTCTCTCCCCTCCCTCTCTCTCTCCCCTCCCTCTCTCTCTCCCCTCCCTCTCTCTCTCCCTCCCCCTCTCTCTCTCCCCTCCCCCTCTCTCTCTCCCCTCCCCCTCTCTCTCTCCCCTCCCTCTCTCTCTCCCCTCCCTCTCTCTCTCCCCTCCCTCTCTCTCTCCCCTCCCTCTCTCTCTCCCCTCCCTCTCTCTCCCCTCCCCCTCTCTCTCCCCATCTATCTCTCCCCCTCCCTCTCTCTCTCCCCTCCCTCTCTCTCCCCTCCCTCTCTCTCTCCCCTCCCTCTCTCTCTCCCCTCCCTCTCTCTCTCCCCTCCCTCTCTCTCTCCCCCTCCCTCTCTCTATCTCTCTCTCCCCCTCCCTCTCTCTATCTCTCTCTCCCCCTCCCTCTCTCTATCTCTCTCTCCCCCTCCCTCTCTCTCCCCCTCCCCCTCTCTCTCTCTGTCTCTGTCTCTCCCCTCCCCCTCTCCCCTCCCCCTCTCCCCTCCCCCTCTCCCCTCCCCCTCTCCCCTCCCCCTCTCTCTCTCCCCATCTCCCTCTCCCCATCTCCCTCTCCCCATCTCTCTCTCCCCATCTCTCTCTCCCCCTCCCTCTCTCTCTCCCCTCCCTCTCTCTCTCCCCTCCCTCTCTCTCTCTCTCCCCTCCCTCTCTCTCCCCATCCCTCTCTCCCCATCCCTCTCTCCCCCTCCCTCCCTCTCTCCCCATCCCTCTCTCCCCATCCCTCTCTCCCCCTCCCTCCCTCTCTCTCTCTCCCCCTCCCTCCCTCTCTCTCCCCCTCCCTCCCTCTCTCTCTCTCCCCCTCCCTCCCTCTCTCTCTCTCCCCCCTCTCTCTCTCTCCCCCTCTCTCTCTCCCTCTCTCTCTCTCCCTCTCTCTCTCTCCCCCTCTCTCTCTCCCTCTCTCTCTCTCCCTCTCTCTCTCTCCCTCTCTCTCTCTCCCTCTCTCTCTCTCCCTCTCTCTCTCTCCCCCTCTCTCTCTCCCCCTCTCTCTCTCCCCATCTCTCTCTCCCCATCCCTCTCTCCCCATCCCCCTCTCCCCATCCCCCTCCCACTCTCCCCCTCCCACTCTCCCCCTCCCTCTCTCCCCTCCCTCTCTCCCCCTCCCTCTCTCCCCCTCCCTCTCTCTCTCTCATTGATTTTCTCCTCTCTCTTTCATAACTTTTTCTTCTCTAGCTCTCTCTCTCTATTTTCTTTCCCCCCCACTCTTTCTGTCCCCTCTATCTCCTGTTTCTCTCTCCTCTCTTTCTCCCCCTCTCTTTTCCTCCTCCTATCACTCCATACCTATATGAATGTTATTTTCTCCCTGTGTAGCCATGAAGAGCCTCTGCAGCTTAAACATGAACAGCACCAAACTGTCAGCCGACACCTACGAAGATCTCAAGGTAACGCATCCCATTCTGTGCCTTATTGCACAATAATTCGCTTACCTGCATAGCGCCAGCAGACTAATAAATACTGAGCCGCCTCACACGGTAATTAAACTTGTGGATTGATTTTGTTTAAAAAAAGTCAAATCATAAGCAAAATAGTGTGTACAGCGATATGTACCCTATAAATAAAATATTACTTTATAATTATAAGGCACCATTACAAATGTCCCATGGGGCACAACTAACACAGAGCAATAAAGCAGCTATTTTATTGCACACTCCACTCGTCACATTCACAGTGCTGTCTTTAATATAATAATAATTATCATTATTATTAGTCTATATAACTATAAAGCATTCCTTATAGAAGATGCCTGTTCTAAAGGGCCACTGTAGTCAAAGCATTTCCAGCATTAAAAGATAATGTTTCAAACATTAGAAAAGTATTGTAGGAGAAATAAAAGGGCAGTGATCCTTATGGATATCTGAACTGCAGCTTATTGTGCCTGTGGTCCCGTTCGTTTTAATATCAGATCAGAACATATATTGAGTATCCATAAATCCTTATTTACACCTATTTTAAACGGTCCGTATCGCAGGGCTTGTCCTGACATCACAGCGATAAGATAATAACAGCTGGCACCTAAACTTTACAATCATTTTCTTAAGGGGTGATTGCCAGCAATGCATTACAGCCCCCTCTGCATTGAACGGGTACAAAGACACAACTGATCTTACAATTTAATAATACAAATTTGAAATCATAACTAATAACCAGTTTAATTCAATATTTAAACATTGCATTTTCTTACAGTAAAATTACATTGACGTTTGATATCAGCCCAACAAGCGCAAGCTATTGTCAGTGTAAGGATTGATAATATTTGTTAACTACCCAATGGGGGTCTGACTGCATTATTAAAGTCTAACTGAACCTAAAGAATACTTGTAGTTATTATATGGATAATAGCTCAGGCTTGGTGGATCAGAAAGACTTATTGACAGGTAAAAATTACAAAATGTCAATGTACAGTAAGAAAAATAAGTTTAATAACATTGAAATGCTTAATATATATATATATTGTAGTAAGAAGTGCTTATAAGCTCTGTTTTACTGCCTGAAACCAAATAGTTACCGTAAGGGCCCACTTCAACATATGCAGACATAAACTCTGTAGTGCTAGATGTGCAGTGTAGTGTCCTAGCCTATCAGGAACCAAGTCTCATGTTGCAAAATGCTGTTGTGAGATGGGCACTGATTGGTTAGTATGAAACACTGCACTAAGTCTGTATCTTCATGAGCTGCAGAGAGCAGACCCATACCTCGACTATTGTATGCAGTAAAGACAGAGCTTATAAGCACTTCTTAATAAAATAAAGTACATAAAAGTAGATATATACACAGGAATATTATATACAAATAAAATCCAGAAACCTTCCATGTCCCTTTAGGTTTAAATCCGCTTGAGCGACAATGCAAATTCTTCTATTATTCACTAATTAAAAAGCTAAATAAAGAATTCCAATAGCGAGGACAAGGTGGAGTGACCTGAATCTCACTGGATCCTAATTATAGCATCTACACCCACTGTTCTCTCTGCTCATAAACACGCCCAGAGATCTGACCCACATGTTATTTTTGCTCTTGTTAATTTCTCCTCCGTTGTTGGTGTATAAAGATCAGCCGCCGATTGCTGACTATAGGGCCGTAAATATAAAGCGGCACCGGCCACACCCTGACACGGCCTGATAACATGGGTGGGATCGGCTTCCCTTACCTGCCTGACAGTAAATGCAGCATCTTTGAAGTGTCTGAGTATTTATTGTATAATGGGCAGCGCTGGTCAGGGCTGGACACATCCGCGGCACTTAGTTTTATGGCTTTCTTACTCTCCAGATAATTTAGCTCATTTACACAAATAACTTCCTCTGCTACCCATAATGATTAGTTGTTGAAAGGACATTTAACACCCAATATTAGTATATTAGAGTATAATAGTGCCGTGCGTAGTCTGCCTGTCATTATATTATGGGATCACACAGATACCACAACTCAGTAACTTAAATATGTCCGTAAAATTATGGATACCTACAAAATAATAAATATTTCTTTAAATAATCACCTTATCGAGTCATATTACAATGGCTGATGCTGCACATTACTATGTGAGACCCATCAGCGCTATGGTCATGCACCTATAACTGTGCCAATACAAACACTGCCAGAAACAAATATGGCTGCCACAACCACACTCACATAAACAGTAATGCAGGACAGCCTACTTCATTGAGAGAAACAACCAATCACGTGAAACTGAGGATTTAAAAGAAGATTAAAAAATAAATATATATATATTTGTGTGTGTATGTATGTATGCATATGTGTGTGTGTATATACTGTGTAGATTTGGTGCTCCACCTTGATCAGTTCTGGTCTGCAAGATGAGTACCAAACTCCCATAAGGAGTATTGTAAATTGAATTTAGCAATTGCGATGAGTAACAAAGTAGCACAACGAGTACCAAGGTTTTTTGCTCATTCAGATGTGTTGAATACCGAAATCAATGAGTTTGGAGGTAGTAGAGTACCGAGGGTTCACTGTGTGTGTATATGTATGTATGTATGTGTGTGTATATAATTGGCAAACTACGCGACGTCGTCACGCTTTGTGCAGTTGCACATAGCGAGGCAAGCAGTTGAGGCATAAAAACTCGCAGCACTTCGGAGATGAGCGCCAAAGGCGCTCATTGCCTGTGAGCCTTGCGTAGCTAGCTTGAAAGACTCAGGATTTAGCCTCCCAACAGTTAGGAAACGCGAGATTGCCTTGGGCTGCAAGCAGTTGAGGAACGTGGGACTTGGACAAAAAAAATAAGAGGTCGGAAAAATACGAAGTTAACAGCCGAGCCGCGCAAATCAAAAAACACAAAAGAAAAACTCACACACAGCACAGAGGGACATCTGGGAGTGAGGTTGCATGCAAATTTAAGCCAAATTTGTCTAGTTTCGGCCTCCGAAAATCCGCTAATCGAGAGAAAAAATTGCGGCCTGGAAAATAAGAAAATGAGGCTACACGACCCAGAACTGCACAAAACGCCGCCAGCTGCGTAACACTTACCCAGGAATGTATGAGGTACAAAATACACTATTAGGACAGAAAATGCGTAGCGAGGCGAGCCGTTAAACCACTCTGTTGCGTAGTGCGTACGACTTAGCGATGAGCGCCGCAGGCTCTCATTACGCGAGGCTCGTTGTTACTTTGTAGCACTTTGGCAATGAGCGCCACAGGCGCTCATTGCAGGCGAGCCTCGCGTAGCGAGGCTCGCCGTTACTTCGTAGCACTTACAAAAAAAATACGACCTGAAAAAAAATACGACATAGGCGGCGGAACCAAAACATTAAAAAAAACAGTAAATACACAATAAAAAATAAAATAAAGGTCACTTACAGCTTGGGGAAGCAGGCAGGACGTCTGGAAGTGAGTTGGAACTCCAATTTACAGCAATTTAGCCGAGTTACAAAGATCGAAAATCGGCTAAGCGAGAAAAAAATGGCCGCAGAAAAAAATGAAAACGAGGCTATACTACTACAAACTGCGTAAAACACAGCCACAGACGTATGTGTTAGAAAAACTACGAGATAAAGGATGAGGATTAACCGCGCAATGAGTAAAAAGACAGTAGAGACTTCATTTTACCAAACGAAATTACAGATTTACGCATTAACACAAATTTAACGACTTTGTCTCGCGCAACATCGGATTTACAGCCTAAACCAACGCATTGGATGAAATATGTTGCAAATTACAAAAATAATAATTTTATTAAAAAAAAATTGTATTTATTTTAAGAAAAAAAAAAAGGGACAAATGTAGTGTCATGTTGTGTGGCAAACAAATTTTAATGTTAACCGTAGTACTTTAGCGGGCTGAGCGATGAGCGCCGCAGGCGATCATCGCCCGCCGAGCCTCGCGCAGCGAGGCGAGCCGTTAAACCGTAGTACTTTGGCAATGAGTGACGCAGAAAAAATGAGGGACGAACAAAACGAAAACCAGGCTACAGCACTATAACCACGGAAAACACGTACCGATAATTCGATAAGATGCATACAACACATTATCCGCCATTTTAGGATAATGCGGAAGTACACAGCTACGTTAACGTTAAATTACACATTTAGGGTACAAAAAAAAAAGTAGAAAACGGTTTCGGATCGCGCACGCACACTATTACACTGCACACGTTCATCGCGCTTACACAGCACCTCCACACCACTAATGCTGCAGCAACATCAAAACAGATTGCCAGCTCTTCAACACAATGCATAAAAATATGTAAATTAATTTATTAATTTGAATTCTATATTTCAGTAGTACACAAAAAAAAAAAGCTACCTTACAATTCCATATGTAAATTAATAACTAAACAACTTTTAAAACATACACATCTGATTGCCGTCATTTTTTGATGGGCAATACGCTAGTATATATATAAAATACGAGAAATGTTGCTAAATAAGAAATGTGTTTTATTGTCCGTTTTCATTTAAATGTCAACTGTATCCAAATGTAAACTGTAAAAGATCTACAGAGAATCACTTATTAATGTATCCGTTTTCTTCGCAGGCAAAGCTGCCGAACCTTAAAGACGTGGACGTGCGTTACACGGAAGCCTGGTGACTGCTCAGTACCACTATAGAGAGCCGCTCCTCAACGCCTATCTGACTGATCACAAAACTTTAGAGAAGGAACTTGCTGGACTTCTACACCCTGTGGTTTTGCGTTCGAGGTCATTTTTCTGTCGGTGGGAGATCCCACCCGATACTTACAGCTTCAGAATTTCAAAAATTAATCTAATTTAATTAATGGAAAAAAAAAAAACAGACTTTGTAGCTGCAAGAAGACAATACTGAGGAATTAATCGCCTTGTGGATTTTTTTTTATTTTTTATTATTTGCCTACGTGTTCATGCTGTGTTGGAAAAAATACGAATGCCTATGTTTCTTATGTATTTTTTTTATTATTTGGTGTGATCGGATGGACTCATTTAAGACGCTTCTGCTGTGTCCGGAAAAAAAACATAAAAAGAAATCACAAGCCCATAAAAGAGGAAGATTGTCATTTGGTCGCCTTTTCTCCTGTTCTGCGCATTCATACTGTTGTAAATAGAATTTACATAAATCACGTATTTAAGAAAATGGTTCACATATAGCAGGTCTGGGACCTGTTTTTTATTTATAAATTGTTAATTCTCTTTTTTTTTTTCCCTTTTTTTTTTGCAGAAAGACCTGTACAAAGACGTAGTTGCCGTCGTGTTGTGATATTATTAATGTCTGTGTATTGTTTGCTTTTGGTTTCAGAACATACAGCCCTCTTGAATAAATAATACAATAATAACATGTTGTATGATATATATCCCCCATATCACGGGTTACATAAATGGGACAAAACATGGCGGCCAATGTTTACCAAGTGCTTTTGCCCAGAATAATTGTAGGGATTCTCATATTTCAAGGGCAATATTTAATTATTGTATTTTATAGGAAAATGTTTTAGAATGTAAGAACGCAATCTAATTTATTATGCTACAGTGGAAGCAACCATTTGGTTTCTGCTGATATACTTTCTGAGCTGGGAAGAGCAACAACTGCCAGTACTTTCAATAGAAAATGGGACCACACAGTAAAAAATAAACGGTTATGTTAATTTTTTTTGTTTTTTCTAAGAACATTTTGCCCCTTATTACGTTTACCTATTAAAAAAAATGACCACAGTGGCCCTTTAATGGGACGCCATTTTTTTCTCTTTCTCTTGGGAATTTGCGAAAGGACCTAAAACAATAGAGGGGCGTGTGTACTAAAATAATAATAATAAAGGATTAAATCTAAATCTAAAGCACCAGGAATCCAAATGCTTTGTGATCTCAACCGCATCCTGGGATGCTTTTCTAGAATTCATTTGATTGGCTGAAATTTGGCAACATGGAGTTCTCACTGTAAATGAAAACTGGAGCGAGCATTTGGACTTGCCGATTTGGTCCCCTTGCTCCTCTGTTTTGTTTAGCTGCTTTTGATGGAGCAATATAGAGACAAATTGGATAATTCCTTAATTATTACTCCCCTGCTTGATATCTAAAAATTATTATTTTCTATATTACAAAACCTATGTACAAATGGTGGGATGTGTGTATTATAAACGAAAAAGATAACTCAAATAAATCCATATATTCATATTGATTTCATTGCTCTATGAGGGTCCCTAAAAATGTTTTGGGGCAAAAGTAAATCACTAATATAAGAAACCGTTTATTCCTTTAGTATCCGCGCATGGAAACCATTCAGGGCTTATGTTAGGAAATATTTAATTTTAGTTTCTGGGTGTTGAGATTTTTTTTTTTTATCAAAATAATTAGTTGCCTTTGTTTTCACATCAAAGCCTTTTATTTTGTAATTTCTTTGTTTTTTTTTTGTAAGGTTTTCTTTTGAGCGTCTCCATGATGGAGTCCAAACTGGCCGCTAGTGATTTATCTTTTATCTGATCTCAAGTTACTTCAGATCACTCAGATAATACTTTGGCTGCCTTAGACTTACACTAAAGGGACCATCACCCCAACAACAAGTTAGTTTTATCTTATATATACATTGTATCAGCCATTTATTTCTATGTTAAATAATTCTGAGACATTTGGCATTGTTTGTGAAGCTTTGCAAATGAGTGACGGTGTATGCTAATTTGTAGCTTACTACAAAGCTGCATGATAACACTGGGGTACATTGTTTTTGCCTTCTGTATTCAGGAATTATTCATTTGCATAATAACACTGAATATCTCAGGAATTATTTAATTTAGGAATAAATGGCCAGTCCAGACATATTTAACTTGATTTTGGGGTGACAAAGCCTTTTAGTTACAAGACCAAGCATGTCCTGGGCTAGTTGAAGCCAATTATCTTGCCCTGATTTTACTATTGGTTTTGAAAACTGTAATTAAATTCATTTTTTTTTTAAATCATTTATTGTGCAACAAGTCTCAAAAACCTGGTTATTTACCCCATTTAGTAGCTTGCAAAAATGACTGAATGTTATCATTATGACCACTTAAATGTTCAGATTTCTGTGGCTTTTGTAATTAATAAAAAATCATATTGCTCTTTCTGTTGGATGTGACAATATTATTATTCATCAATTAATTATATTTTATATGTTAATTGGTTATGGCAGGTACCTGTTTCAGCACAAAACTGGAGCCTCAAGGCGAAGCCCAACAAAAGAAACAGCTGCACCCGGAGGCCCATGGGGGCGAAACAGGTTGTCTAGCAAAATACAATACAAAGACTTTATTCCAAACACTCAAATTGTCTAGAATTGTGTCCATAATGGGACGGAGTTCACACAAAATCTACTGCACAAACCAGGACCAACCCCGCACGGACTAGAGGTATTAACCTCAAAACCGTGACTGACTGTGGGTTCCTGGCTTGTGCCCAATCCAATCCCTTGATTTGCTTAAAGCTGTGTAATACAGCAAGCATATGCTTAAAATGAGCCATGTACAAAATGGTATTTGGGATTTTAAGAGTAAGAAACATTGTATCCTCATTTGCATGTTTCAAATAGGCTTAGAAATGTACTATTTACTACACCTACACCTATAGAAATTGAACATCCGTTGCTTTTCGCCTTGCTGCTGCAAAATGATATTCCCCATTTTTTTTTTTTATATTCATCTTTTTTTTCTGTAGTATTCAGTTTTTGATAGAGACCGAAGAAAACAAAACTTATGAGATGTGATATTATTTCAGGCAGAAATAAACAAAGTTAGTTTTATCTTATATATATATATATACATTGTATCAGCCATTTATGTATACGTTAAACAGTTCTGAGACATTTGGCATTGTTTGTGAAGCTCTACAAATGAGTGTAAAGATGTAACTATTGATTGTATCAGGGGTATTATTTAGTATTGGGAACTAAAATCAATGCTATTTATTTATTAGGGGCCACTGTATAATGAATATAAATATATGTGTTTTTTTCATTATACAAAACAAGTGTAATCTTAAGCAGAACAGATTTAAGATAAAAATATATATTGGAATCCTTAAATTAAATGCTGAGAACTGCCTTGTTATCTGCTCTGTAACATGGAAGATGAGGACAAGATGGAACTCTGATTGCAAGAATAACCTGCCTTTTTTTTTCTTTTTAGATTAATTAAAACAATACTCTCTCTTTAAAATAAAATGGTTTGCTGGAGACCAAAAAAAAACTTGTAAAAGTGACTTGATCACCAAACAAAGGACATAAAGTCTTATACATGACTGATAGTTACCAGGCTGTGAAAAAGATGGATTTCCATGTATATTAGATGATGTGGTTAAGCACTCAGTAAGCTCATATCTTATGGTGATCCAGACAAAAAAAATAATCTGTTTAAGATTTAAAAATGCGGAGTGTATAATCCTTCTCCATTTCTTGATATCACTTTCCTTCACTTCATCAGAATGTAGCCAAAAAGGTTGGATAGTCACAATACATACTGGAGAATGGACCTCCATGACACGTGATGCATCATGGCACAACAATCCTTGCTCGCAGGAAGCAGATAGTGGAAGCTATATGTAACCCTTTAACTGCGCATCCTTGTTTGTAACCCTTCCCTAGCTGTCTGTCTTGCAAGGTGAGAAAGTGACACCAGATGAGTGACACTAAAATCAGTTGGCTCCAGTTTTGCACCAAGACTACAACCTATAAAATATGTGGACTTCCTATGTCTTCAAAAGCTGCCTTTGCACGTGGATGAAGAGTATGTTTTTATATAAAACTAGCTCTTTTAAAGTCACAATGCTAAAAACAATGATTATACAGTGCCTTGCAAAAGTATTCACAAGTATTCAATATGCATAACTATTTACCCCCCTAAAGTCAATACTCTGTAGAGCCACCTTTTGCGGCAATCACAGCTCCAAGACGCTTTGGATAAGTCTCTATGAGCTTGCCACATCTTACCACTGGGATTTTTGCCCATTCCTCCTTGCAAAACTGCTCCAGCTCCTTCAAGTTGGATGGTTTGCGCTTGTGAACAGCAATCTTTATGTCTGACCACAGATTTTCTATTGGATTGAGGTCTGGGCTGTGACTCGGCCATCCCAACACATTTACATGTTTCCCCTTAAACCCCCCAAGTGTTGCTTTAGCCGTGTGTTTGGGGTCATTGTCCTGCTGGAAGGTCAACCTCTGTCCTAGCCTCAAATCATGCCCAGAGTGGTACAGGTTTTGCTCAAGAATATCCCTGTATTTAGCACCATCCATCTTTCCCTCAACTCTGACCAGTTTCCCGGTCACGGCTGCTGAAAAACATCCCCACAGCATGATGCTGCCACCGCCATGTTTCACTGTAGGGATGGTGTTCTTTGGGTGATGTGATGTGTTGGGTTTGCGCCGGACATAGCGTTTTCTTTGATGGCGGAAAGTTCAATTTTAGTCTCATCAGACCAGGGCATCTTCCTCCATACATTTTGGAAATCTCCCACATGCCTTTTCACAAACTCAAAACGTGCCATTTTATTTTTTGCTGAAAGTAATGGCTTTCTTCTGGCCACTCTGCCATAAAACCCAACTCTATGGGGCGTACGGCTTATTGTCGTCCTATGTACAGATACTCCAGACTCTGCTGTGGATCTCTGCAGCTCCTCCAGGGTTACCTTAGGTCTCTGTGCTGCCTCTCTGATTAATTTATTCAAGAAAAGAAATAAAAAGGACACCCTTTTTGCATTTAGAACAACCTCCACTATTTACTAAATAAAGTACATAAACCAATAATTTAACACTTATAATTTTTTTAATGTGTTTGAAAAAGTTTATAACATAATTAAAATTCCTATGACACAATAAGCTTCTCCCTGAATATTTATCTAATGTTAAGTCTAACTGTGATTTTAAATATTATAATTTTCAATCTAAATGTAATTATCTTTATTATGTCCTTTCCTCATATCATGGTATTTGTTGCATGTGATTCTAACTGGAGGATTCTTAAACAATATTACATTTACTCTGTGTCTTGATGGGAGGAAAACACAGTTGAGACTGTGAGGATTAAAGTGCTTGTGCAAGATAATAATTATAAATATATATAAGTGATCAATGAATAAAGTGATGTAAATCACTGTAATTACATTAAATAAAAAGAATTAAGAAAATGTGGACGGTCCCTAACTAACTATTATGGTGGAGCTGGGGACCCACCACTTACCCCCTGCTAAGAGTGCTGCTAACTAGTGTATAAAGTGCTATCATTCATTGGTGGTGGTTCTGGGGGGCCACCATTTACCCCTTAAGACTACTAGTTGGAATCTAACTATTCTATCTCTACCTGTATATAACACCCCAAAAAAGTAACAGAGTTATAATATATATTTAAATACAAGGAACAAATATAAATATTGTTGGAAAACAGTTAGACTGGTAATTATCTATTTACTTAATACCATATCACCTAAAAACGAATTTAGGTATAATATAAAACATTTTAAATACTAAAGTCCTTTAGTAAGAGGTGTATGGTATTCTTATCTTAATCAATTATGAGCAGAGTCCGGGTGGCAAATGATTGAATCAGAACCGGGCCCGGCTGTTCAGCGTCCCTCCGCTGTGATATTGTAAATCAGGAAATGAAGCTGTGTCTACGGTGGCCGACGCGCCCGTTTCGCTGCTGCTTCGTCAAGGACCATTTTGCCTCTCTGATTAATGCCCTCCTTGCCCGGTCCGTGAGTGTTGGTGGGCGGCCGTCTCTTGGCAGGTTTGCTGTTGTGCCATGTTCTTTCCATTTGGTTATGATAGATTTGACGGTGCTCCTGGGGATCATCAAAGATTTGGATATTTTTTTATAACCTAACCCTGACTTGTGCTTCTCAACAACATTGTCCCTTACTTGTTTGGAGAGTTCCTTGGTCTTCATGGCAGTGTTTGGTTAGTGGTGCCTCATGCTTAGGTGTTGCAGCCTCTGGGGCCTTTCAAAAAAGGTGTGTATATGTAATGACAGATCATGTGACACTTGGATTGCACACAGTTGGACATCATATCACTAATTATGTGACTTCTGAATGTAATTGGTTGCGCCAGAGCTTTTTATGGGCTTCATAACAAAGGGGGTGAATTCATACGCACATGCCAATTTTCTGTTTTCTATTTCTAAAAAATAGCTTTATGTATATATTTTTCTCATTTTACTTCACCAACTTAGACTATTGTGCTCTGATCCATCACATAAAATTCAGATTAAAAAAACATTGAACCTAAGGCTGTAATGTAACAAAATATGTAAAAAGTCAAGGGGGTGAATACTTTTGCAAGGCACTGTATGTTACTTTAAGGCTCTTCTGCCATGGAAAGTGTTTTATAACCTCTCAAGGTCTGCAGTCTTTCGCTCTCGGCGCTCTCAACACAAGACAGTTTTTGGCCTCTCCCAGGACTTTTGAAGTCTAACAGATGTAGTGAAGACGCCGGGAACTCGCCATCCAGCCCCATATCTTGTAATTATTTCTTTACCAGTTATAAATAGAGCAGACGTAACCAGCGCAGTGTTTGCGCCATCTCCAATGAGATGATTTTCCATTCTCTGTCGCTGTTATTATTGCATTTGAAAAACAGAAAAAGAAAACTCCACAAGGGCAGGCTTGGAGACAATTGTTACTGTCCTGTGTAAAATTGGGCAAATTGTATTTGAAATTAAACTGCACATTGTTGAGAAAGCAGCTGCACAAAAAAAGGTAATGGCTGCCCCCAGTAAGTAATAATTATATGTTCATAGTAACAAAATAAATTGTTTATTTATTTGTTTGTTTCCTAATCATATTTTGCCTGTGATCAAGTCTGGAGTTTTATACAGGGAGTGCAGAATTATTAGGCAAGTTGTATTTTTGAGGATTAATTGTATTATTGAACAACAACCATGTTCTCAATGAACCCAAAAAACTCATTAATATCAAAGCTGAATATTTTTGGAAGTAGTTTTTAGTTTGTTTTTAGTTTTAGCTATTTTAGGGGGATATCTGTGTGTGCAGGTGACTATTACTGTGCATAATTATTAGGCAACTTAACAAAAAACAAATATATACCCATTTCAATTATTTATTTTTACCAGTGAAACCAATATAACATCTCAACATTCACAAATATACATTTCTGACATTCAAAAACAAAACAAAAACAAATCAGTGACCAATATAGCCACCTTTCTTTGCAAGGACACTCAAAAGCCTGCCATCCATGGATTCTGTCAGTGTTTTTATCTGTTCACCATCAACATTGCGTGCAGCAGCAACCACAGCCTCCCAGACACTGTTCAGAGAGGTGTACTGTTTTCCCTCCTTGTAAATCTCACATTTGATGATGGACCACAGGTTCTCAATGGGGTTCAGATCAGGTGAACAAGGAGGCCATGTCATTAGATTTTCTTCTTTTATACCCTTTCTTGCCAGCCACGCTGTGGAGTACTTGGACGCGTGTGATGGAGCATTGTCCTGCATGAAAATCATGTTTTTCTTGAAGGATGCAGACTTCTTCCTGTACCACTGCTTGAAGAAGGTGTCTTCCAGGAACTGGCAGTAGGACTGGGAGTTGAGCTTGACTCCATCCTCAACCCAAAAAGGCCCCACAAGCTCATCTTTGATGATACCAGCCCAAACCAGTACTCCACCTCCACCTTGCTGGCGTCTGAGTCGGACTGGAGCTCTCTGCCCTTTACCAATCCAGCCACGGGCCCATCCATCTGGCCCATCAAGACTCACTCTCATTTCATCAGTCCATAAAACCTTAGAAAAATCTTGAGATATTTCTTTGCCCAGTCTTGACGTTTCAGCTTGTGTGTCTTGTTCAGTGGTGGTCGTCTTTCAGCCTTTCTTACCTTGGCCATGTCTCTGAGTATTGCACACCTTGTGCTTTTGGGCACTCCAGTGATGTTGCAGCTCTGAAATATGGCCAAACTGGTGGCAAGTGGCATTGTGGCAGCTGCACGCTTGACTTTTCTCAGTTCATGGGCAGTTATTTTGTGCCTTGGTTTTTCCACACGCTTCTTGCGACCCTGTTGACTATTTTGAATGAAACGCTTGATTGTTCGATGATCACGCTTCAGAAGCTTTGCAATTTTAAGAGTGCTGCATCCCTCTGCAAGATATCTCACTATTTTTGACTTTTCTGAGCCTGTCAAGTCCTTCTTTTGACCCATTTTGCCAAAGGAAAGGAAGTTGCCTAATAATTATGCACACCTGATATAGGGTGTTGATGTCATTAGACCCCACCCCTTCTCATTACAGAGATGCACATCACCTAATATGCTTAATTGGTAGTAGGCTTTCGAGCCTATACAGCTTGGAGTAAGACAACATGCATAAAGAGGATGATGTGGTCAAAATACTCATTTGCCTAATAATACTGCACTCCCTGTAGTACCATGGGAATGTGGAACTTCCATTTGAACACAGCAAAGGTTCAAGTTACTGCAGAAATGCTAAATGCACAAATAAATGGCACGCCAGAACAGTGCGCCGTCATCAGGGCGCCGAGAACTGCGCCCGGATAACGCTCTGCGCTCCAGCCTGCAGTTCTCAGTAGAGTATATGGAATCTCAGCCTGCATCCCATCTGCTACAGAGGCCCCCATCTCATATTTATTGGAGGCTGCCAAGGCTACGGTAAGGGTCTTACACATGCCAGTCCCACTGCCCCACAAATATATAGCCCCTTACCTTAGCCTTGGCAGCCTCCAGCAACCAGTAAATATGATGGGATGCAGGCTGGAGCGCAGAGCGTCCTCAGAGCGCAGTTCTTGGCGTAAAAAATCGTGCCACCCAAATAAATATATATAATATGCAATTGATTGTTTCTAAAAAGTTGAGTAGATTTTTAGATAAGTGCGACTTATCCTTAAAGGGATATGGAAGGGTTCTGGATGTTACTAGGTATATAATATATCTGTGTATCTATTTACTTTTATGTACCTTAATTTAATAAGAAGTGCTTATAAACTCTGCTTAAATCAAATAGTCCCTGTTTGGGTCTGCACCTTTCAACGTAGGCAGACACAGACTCTGTAGAACTGGGTGTGCGGTGTCTCAGCAATGTTCTACCACATGCTACTGAGATTTGGTCCCTGATAGGCTAGGACACTACACTGCACATCCACCCTTATACACTGCAGAGGGCAGACCAATACAGGGACTATTTGTTTGATTTTAGGCAGTAACAACAGAGCTTATAAGCACTTCATGTCCGTAAATAGATATTCAGGGATAGTATATACCCAGGTACTGTCCATGTCCCTTTAATATCTCTATTATCTGATAATTCCTCTCCAAATGTTTAATAACAGCCAACTGTGATTGTGTTTATTTCTATGTGCACTTACAAGGACCTTTGCTGTGTCCCTAACTGCTGATCTGCAGATAAAGTCTTCTTTTCATCTGCACGGCATGTGCTTACAAACATGATGCAGACGGAAGTGATCTTATCACGTGTGGCGCGTACACGGAGCAGGACACGTCAGCGCAGGTCACTTTAACCTCTTTAGTTATGTACTTGTGATACAATAAGAGAGCGGAGGAGATGACTCGGGTTATACAGGAGATGAATTCAAGGAAAGGACAGACAAATACGGAAAATATCCACCTTGGAAGAACTGCGGGGAATGAACTGGCAAACTAGGGAGGGTCATGACTTTTACATCATAATCTTCTCTATATAAAGGGATATGGATGGTTTCCTGTAAACTACTTAAGTGTGTATTTGCATATATAAACATCATTTTATTGTTCTTCAGTCCTTCATTTGTGTCCGACTCTTGGTGACCTTATGGACGCAGAACGCCAGGCAAATTTGTGTCTGGTTGTGCTCATCCATATGATTTTCTTTTCAAAGATACTGGAGTGGGTTGGCAGTTCCTTCTTCAGTGGACCTTGTCTGACCTTTTTGCAATGCCCTGCCCATCTTGGGTGACCCTACATGATATAGCTCACAGCTTCATTGAGGTGCCCAAGCCAGCGATCCAGAAGGGGATGATTTTATTTATTTTTTGCATCATTTAGTCGTTTTATGCACCGTAACACACCAAGACATCTTTATGTCCATAGTCATGCTGATCCACTTGGTATTCATGGCAGAGATACTGGAGTGGGTTGCCAGTTCCTTCTCCAGTGGGCCACAGCATACAGCTCCTAGTTTTCCTAGGTGGTCTCCCATCCAAGCACTGACCAGGCACAACTCTGCTCGGCTTCAGGGTGGTGTGATCTCTTGCGTCCCTAACTTGGGATGGAACCCAGGTCACAGTGGTGAAAGCACTGAGTCCTAACCACTGGACCACCAGAGAGCTGTTTGTACTCACTGAACCCTTCCAAAGCCCTCCTACAACGGTCAGACCCCAGCAGTGCTTCTATTGGTACTAAATGTACTATCCAATCAGACTGTTTCTTTTTATGTACTAGCCAATCACAGACAGCTTCCCATGTTTTGAAATGTGATTAAGAGACAATCAACCAATGTTTAAATAAAACCCTTTCCATGTATATTCAGTGCTGGTCCAGTGATCCAGTGCTGGCCGCAGACAAATGGAAAATCCTACTCTGCCTCCAGCACTACCGCCTCCCCCTCAGACCACCCATTGGCAGCAGATCCGGCTCATTGAGGCTGTGGTCGGGCTCTGTTGGCCGCTGCGCTTCCTCTATAATGACCACTCGCCATCCGGAGCTCGAGAGAGAAAAATGCTTGACGCTACAAATGATTTCATTTATTACAGTCAGGTAAAGGTACAACATTCCCTAGTGCTCATGGGAAATGTTACCTGGACTCTTTATAGGGGGGTCCAGAGCCTCCCAAACCGCACTCGTACCATCTCTAAATATTTACACTCAATTAAAAGGGAAATGGAATGAAAAAGGGAACATGTAAAGTGTCACAGAGCGTGATGTCAGAGCACAATTGTTGTTCAGTCATGTCCAACTCTCCATGGTCCTATGGACTGCAGCATGCCAGAACCATCTACCATTATGTCTCTGGTTGTGCTTATCTATAAGGTTATGTAGGCAAAGATACTGAAGTGGGTTGCCATTTCCTTCTCCAGTGGACCATGATTTGTCTGACCTCTCTACTATGACATGCCCATCTTGGCTGACCTACATGCTATAGCTCACAGCTTCACTGAGATACACAAGCCCATTCACCACAACAGTGTAGTGATCCAGAAGGGGATTGGGTGCATAAGTTGTCGTTATTTGCTCTTGGGCAGATAGGACCACTATTGTTGTCTGTACTAATCTCTTGGAATTGCCGGGGGCTTTGTTAGTTAATTAGTTCGGCCACACCTCGGGGCCATCGTTTGCATTGTCCAAGTAACTATGAGGTATTGTTTATCCAAACATTTGGTGCCTAATTGGCTTTAAAGTGGATCTCGTCAGTAGGAGTAAGGCCACTCTCCTTTCTGTAAATTAATTGATATCCTTAGTATTAAGTACAATAGGTGTCCAGTCCGGGCTGTGGGCTCGACCCAGGGGGGTTAGTGGGCTCCCCCAGGCGGGTCAGTGGGCTCCCCCAGGCGGGTCAGTGGGCTGCAGGAATGTGGCAGGTCTGTACAAAAGAGACAGGTTTGGCCACCTTGGAGGATAAAACTGTAATGATGGTAATAACACAATTATCAGGACAAGTGTAATAAAGATAAAGGTCAACCCAGCCAGTGGGGGTCAAGAACCAACGGAGCAGAACATTGTATGTAAACAAACCAATTATATCTATTATTATATCACTATTATTGTATCACTATTATATCACTATTATTATATCACTATTATTATATTACTATTATTGTATCACTCTTATTATATTACTATTACTGTATCACTATTTTAGTATCACTATTATTATATTACTATTATTATATCACTATTATTATATCACTATTATTATATTACTATTATTGTATCACTCTTATTATATTACTATTACTGTATCACTATTTTAGTATCACTATTATTATATTACTATTATTATATTACTATTATTGTATCACTCTTATTATATTACTATTATTGTATCACTATTTTTGTATCACTAATATTATATTACTATATTACTATTATTATATTACTATTATTATATTACTATTATTGTATCACTAATATTATATTACTATTATTATATTACTATTATTGTATCATTAATATTATATTACTATTATTATATTACTATTATTGTATCACTATTATTATATCACTATTATTATATCACAATTATTATATTGCTATTAATATATTACTATTATTGTATCACTCTTATTATATTACTATTATTGTATCACTATTTTTGTATCACTATTATTATGTTACTATTATTAAATTACTATTATTGTATCACTCTTATTATATTACTATTATTGTATCACTATTTTTGTATCACTAATATTATATTACTATTATTATATTACTATTATTGTATCACTATTATTATATCACTATTATTATATTACTATTATTGTATCACTATTATTATATTACTATTATTGTATCACTATTTTTGTGTCACTATTTTTGTGTCACTATTATTGTATCACTATTATTGTATCTACTATTAGTTACTGAGAGGCTATAAAAGGTAAAGAAAATAAATTATAGGTTTATATATTGTGGTTTAGATCTGCATTAAAGAATCACGGCAATTGCCTAACAAGAGGAGCTCGATATTTTAATGATTGATCATACATAACATTTTGATTCAATTATTTTTAAAACAATATTCAATATATAAATTCATTTTTTAAATATTAGAATATCAGCCACCATAAGAGTGTTTGTCTCCATCCTTATAAAGTCATTAGGGGAAGGTGGGGGACTTGTCTTAGAGAGGTGTAAATGGATTAGATTTGATAAGAGAATAAACAATCATTGATAGGTTAGCCCAAATAACAATAAACAATTAGTGTTTATTTGCTTTTGCAGTGTTACGGACAGGTGTTTAACCCACTTGCGTGTCCCATCTAGTACTTGTATAATTTGTTGATACATTTCCCATTTACGGGTTTGGTGGCAATAGTGGGCTTGTACAAATGTTGCAATTGAATATGGATTTTGTATCTTTAGCGCTGGTAACATTTATGGGCTTGAAACATCAAAGGAGGAGATATGACAGAGTTACGGTTTTGACAACCACAGTGATTTTGAGCCTGTAGCTCACAATTGGAATGTGAGTAGCAAAATGTAGCCAATTGAATATCAGTAACATTTACAGACTACGTTACGGGCTCCAGTAATTGTGATAACTAGGGGCCAGTGTTATATGGTCTCACATGTTCCACATGCTAATAGTGATTCAGTGCTATGTGAGGCGGGTGCTGAGAGGGATTGGGTGCTAAGTAAGGGGGTGCTGAGAGGGATTGGGTGCTATGTGAGGGGGGTGCTTAGAGTGATTGGGTGCTATGTGAGGGGGTGCTGAGAGGGATTGGGTGCTATGTGAGGGGGGTGCTTAGAGTGATTGGGTGCTATGTGAGGGGGTGCTGAGAGGGATTGGGTGCTATGTGAGGGGGGTGCTGAGAGTGATTCAGTGGTATGTGAGGGGGGTGCTAAGAGTAATTGGATGCTATGTGAGGGGGGTGCTGAGAGCGATTGGCTGCTATGTAAGGGGGGTGCTGAGAGGGATTGGGTGCTATGTGAGGGGGTGCTGAGAGTGATTGGCTACTATGTAAGGGGGGTGCTGAGAGGGCTTGGGTGCTATGTGAGGGGGGTGCTGAGAGGGATTGGGGGCTATGTGAGGGGATGCTGAGAATGATTGGGTGCTATGTGAGGGGGTTCTGAGAGGGATTGGGTGCTATGTGAGGGGGTGCTGAGAGGGATTGGGTGCTATGTGAGGGGGGTGCTGAGAGGGATTGGGTGCTATGTGAGGGGGGTGCTGAGAGTGATTTGGTGCTTTGTGATGGGGGTGCTGAGAGGGATTGGGTGCTGAGAGGGAGTCGGTGCTATGTGAGGGGGGTGCTGAGAGTGATTGGCTGCTATGTGAGGATGGTGTTGAGAGTTATTGGATGCTATGTGAGGGGGGTGCTGAGAGTGATTTGGTGCTTTGTGATGGGGGTGCTGAGAGGGATTGGGTGCTGAGAGTGATTCGGTGCTATGTGAGGGGGGTGCTGAGAGTGATTGGCTGCTATGTGAGGGTGGTGCTGAGAGTGATTCGGTGCTATTTGAGGGTGGTGCTGAGAGTGACTCGGTGCTATGTGAAGGGGTGCTGAGAGTGATTGGCTGCTATGTAAGGGGGGTGCTGAGAGGGATTGGGTGCTATGTGAGGTGGTGCTGAGAGTGACTCGGTGCTATGTGAGGGGGTGCTGAGAGGGATTGGGTGCTATGTGAGGGGGGTGCTGAGAGGGATTGGATGCTATGTGAGGGGGGTGCTGAGAGGGATTGGGTGCTATGTGAGGTGGTGCTGAGAGTGATTCGGTGCTATGTGAGGGGGTGCTGAGAGGGATTGGGTGCTATGTGAGGGGGGTGCTGAGAGGGATTGGATGCTATGTGAGGGGGTGCTGAGAGGGATTGGCTGCTATGTGAGGGTGATGCTTAGAGTAATTCGTTGGTATGTGAGGGGGTGCTAAGAGTAATTGGGTGCTATGTGAGGGGGGTGCTGAGAGTGATTCAGTGGTATGTGAGGGGGGTGCTAAGAGTAATTGGATGCTATGTGAGGGGGGTGCTGAGAGCGATTGGCTGCTATGTAAGGGGGGTGCTGAGAGGGATTGGGTGCTATGTGAGGGGGTGCTGAGAGTGATTGGCTACTATGTAAGGGGGGTGCTGAGAGGGCTTGGGTGCTATGTGAGGGGGGTGCTGAGAGGGATTGGGGGCTATGTGAGGGGATGCTGAGAATGATTCGGTGCTATGTGAGGGGGTTCTGAGAGGGATTGGGTGCTATGTGAGGGGGTGCTGAGAGGGATTGGGTGCTATGTGAGGGGGGTGCTGAGAGTGATTGGGTGCTATGTGAGGGGGGTGCTGAGAGTGATTCGGTGCTTTGTGATGGGGGTGCTGAGAGGGATTGGGTGCTATGTGAGGGGGTGCTGAGAGGGAGTCGGTGCTATGTGAGGGGGGTGCTGAGAGTGATTGGCTGCTATGTGAGGATGGTGTTGAGAGTTATTGGATGCTATGTGAGGGGGGTGCTGAGAGTGATTGGCTGCTATGTGAGGGTGGTGCTGAGAGTGATTCGGTGCTATTTGAGGGTGGTGCTGAGAGTGACTCGGTGCTATGTGAAGGGGTGCTGAGAGTGATTGGCTGCTATGTAAGGGGGGTGCTGAGAGGGATTGGGTGCTATGTGAGGTGGTGCTGAGAGTGATTCGGTGCTATGTGAGGGGGGTGCTGAGAGGGATTGGGTGCTATGTGAGGTGGTGCTGAGAGTGATTCGGTGCTATGTGAGGGGGTGCTGAGAGGGATTGGGTGCTATGTGAGGGGGGTGCTGAGAGGGATTGGATGCTATGTGAGGGGGTGCTGAGAGGGATTGGCTGCTATGTGAGGGTGGTGCTTAGAGTAATTCGTTGGTATGTGAGGGGGTGCTAAGAGTAATTGGGTGCTATGTGATGTGGTTGCTGAGAGGGATTGGGTGCTATGTGAGGGGGGTGCTGAGAGTGATTCAGTGGTATGTGAGGGGGGTGCTAAGAGTAATTGGATGCTATGTGAGGGGGGTGCTGAGAGCGATTGGGTGCTATGTGAGGGGTGTGCTGAGAGTGATTGGGTGCTATGTGAGGGGGTGCTGAGAGGGAGTCAGTGCTATGTGAGGGGGGTGCTGAGAGGGATTGGATGCTATGTGAGGGGGGTGCTGAGAGTGATTCGGTAGATTGTGAGGGGGGTGCTAAGAGTAATTGGGTGCTATGTAAGGTGGGTGCTGAGAGGGATTGGGTGCTATGTGAGGGGGGTGCTGAGAGTGATTGGGTGCTATGTGAGGGGGGTGCTGAGAGTGATTGGGTTCTATGTGGACGTAGATATTCAGAGTGATTGGGTTCTATGTGAGGTGGATGCTGAGAGTAATTGGGTGCTATGTGAGGGGGTGCTAAGAGAGATTGGGTGCTATGTGAGGAGGGTGCTGAGAGTAATTGGGTGCTATGTGAGGTGGGTGCTGAGAGTAATTGGGTGCTATGTGAGGGGGTACTAAGAGAGATTGGGTGCTATGTGAGGAGGGTGCTGAGAGTAATTGGGTGCTATGTGAGGTGGTGCTGAGAGTGATTGGGTGCTATGTAAGGGGGGTGCTGAGAGGGATTGGGGGCTATGTGAGGGGATGCTGAGAGTGATTGGGTGCTATGTGAGGGGGTGCTGAGAGTGATTGGGTGCTATGTGAGAGGGGTGCTGAGAGTGATTCGGTGCTATGTGAGGGGGGTGCTGAGAGTGATTCGGTGCTATGTGAGGGGGGTGCTGAGAGGGATTGGGTGCTATGTGAGGGGGGTGCTGAGAGGGATTGGGTGCTATGTGAGGTTGGTACTGAGAGTGATTCGGTGCTATGTGAGGGGGGTGCTGAGAGGGATTGGGTGCTATGTGAGGGGGTGCTGAGAGTAATTGGGTGCTATGTGAGGGGGTGCTGAGAGGGAGTCGGTGCTATGTGAGAGGGGTGCTAAAAGTAATTGGGTGCTATGTGAGGTGGGTTCTGAGAGGGACTCGGTGCTATGTGAGGGGGTGCTGAGAGGGATTGGATGCTATGTGAGGGTGGTGCTGAGAGTGATTGGATGCTATGTGAGGGGGTGCTGAGAGTGATTGGCTGCTATGTGAGGGGGTGCTGAGAGGGAGTCAGTGCTATGTGAGGGGGGTGCTGAGAGGGATTGGATGCTATGTGAGGGTGGTGCTGAGAGTGATTCGGTGGATTGTGAGGGGGGTGCTAAGAGTAATTGGGTGCTATGTGAGGTGGGTGCTGAGAGGGATTGGGTGCTATGTGAGGGGGGTGCTGAGAGTGATTGGGTGCTATGTGGACGTAGATATTCAGAGTGATTGGGTTCTATGTGAGGTGGATGCTGAGAGTAATTGGGTGCTATGTGAGGTGGGTGCTGAGGGTGATTGGGTGGTATGTGAGGGGGTGCTAAGAGAGATTGGGTGCTATGTGAGGAGGGTGCTGAGAGTAATTGGGTGCTAAGAGAGATTGGGTGCTATGTGAGGAGGGTGCTGAGAGTAATTGGGTGCTATGTGAGGTGGGTGCTGAGGGTGATTGGGTGGTATGTGAGGGGGTGCTAAGAGAGATTGGGTGCTATGTGAGGTGGGTGCTGAGAGTAATTGGGTGCTATGTGAGGTTGGTGCTGAGAGTGATTGGGTGCTATGTAAGGGGGGTGCTGAGAGGGATTGGGGGCTATGTGAGGGGGATGCTGAGAGTGATTGGGTGCTATGTGAGGGGGGTGCTGAGAGGGATTGGGTGCTATGTGAGGTTGGTGCTGAGAGTGATTGGGTGCTATGTAAGGGGGGTGCTGAGAGGGATTGGGGGCTATGTGAGGGGAATGCTGAGAGTGATTGGGTGCTATGTGAGGGGGGTGCTGAGAGGGATTGGGTGCTATGTGAGGTTGGTGCTGAGAGTGATTCGGTGCTATGTGAGGGGGGTGCTGAGAGGGATTGGGTGCTATGTGAGGGGGTGCTGAGAGGGAGTCGGTGCTATGTGAGAGGGGTGCTAAAAGTAATTGGGTGCTATGTGAGGTGGGTGCTGAGAGGGACTCTGTGCTATGTGAGGGGGTGCTGAGAGGGATTGGATGCTATGTGAGGGTGGTGCTGAGAGTGATTGGATGCTATGTGAGGGGGTGCTGAGAGTGATTGGCTGCTATGTGAGGGGGTGCTGAGAGGGAGTCGGTGCTATGTGAGGAGGGTGCTAAGAGTAATTGGGTGCTATGTTAGGTGGGTGCTGAGGGGGATTTGGTGCTATGTGAGGGGGGTGCTAAGAGTGATTTGGTACTATGTGAGGGGGTGCTGAGAGTGATTGGGTGCTATGTGAGGGGGGTGCTAAGAGTGATTGGGAGCTATGTGAGGGGGTGCTAAGAGTGATTGGGTGCTATGTGAGGGGGTGCTAAGAGTGATTTGGTACTATGTGAGGGGGTGCTGAGAGTGATTGGGTGCTATGTGAGGGGGTGCTGAGAATGATTGGGTGCTATGTGAGGGGGGTGCTAAGAGTGATTGGGAGCTATGTGAGGGGGTGCTAAGAGTGATTGGGTGCTATGTGAGGTGGGAACTGAGAGGGATTGGGTGCTATATGAGGTGGGTGATGTGAGTGATTCTGTGGTATGTGAGGGGGGTGCTGAGAGTGATTGGGTCCTATGTGAGGGGGTGCTGAGAGTAATTCAGTGGTATGTGAGGGGGTTGCTAAGAGTAATTGGGTGCTATGTGAGGTGGGTGCTGAGAGGGATTGGGTTCTATGTGAGGGGGGTGCTGAGGGTGATTGGGTGTTATGTGAGGGGGGTGCTAAGAGAGATTGGGTGGTATGTGAGAGGGGTGCTAAGAGTGATTGGGAGCTATGTGAGGGGGTGCTAAGAGTGATTGGGTGCTATGTGAGGTGGGAACTGAGAGGGATTGGGTGCTATATGAGGTGGGTGATGTGAGTGATTCTGTGGTATGTGAGGGGGGTGCTGAGAGTGATTGGGTCCTATGTGAGGGGGTGCTGAGAGTAATTCAGTGGTATGTGAGGGGGTTGCTAAGAGTAATTGGGTGCTATGTGAGGTGGGTGCTGAGAGGGATTGGGTTCTATGTGAGGGGGGTGCTGAGGGTGATTGGGTGTTATGTGAGGGGGGTGCTAAGAGAGATTGGGTGGTATGTGAGAGGGGTGCTAAGAGTGATTAGGTGCTGTTTGAGGAGGGTGCTAAGAGTGATTGGATGCTATGTGAGGGGGTGCTGAGAGGGAGTCGGTGCTATGTGAGGAGGGTGCTAAGAGTAATTGGGTGCTATGTTAGGTGGGTGCTGAGGGGGATTTGGTGCTATGTGAGGGGGGTGCTAAGAGTGATTTGGTACTATGTGAGGGGGTGCTGAGAGTGATTGGGTGCTATGTGAGGGGATGCTAAGAGTGATTGGGTGCTATGTGAGGTGGGAACTGAGAGGGATTGGGTCCTATGTGAGGGGGGTGCTGAGAGTAATTCAGTGGTATGTGAGGGGGTTGCTAAGAGTAATTGGGTGCTATGTGAGGTGGGTGCTGAGAGGGATTGGGTTCTATGTGAGGGGGGTGCTGAGGATGATTGGGTGGTATGTGAGGGGGGTGCTAAGAGAGATTGGGTGGTATGTGAGGGGGGTGCTAAGAGTGATTGGGTGCTGTTTGAGGAGGGTGCTAAGAGTGGTTGGGTGCTATGTGAGGGGGGTGCTGAGAGTGATTGGTTGCTATGTGAGCGGGGTGCTGAGAGTGATTGGTTGCTATGTGAGGGGGGGTGGTGTGAGTGAATGGGTGCTATGTGAGGTGGGTGCTAAGAGTGAATGGGTGCTATGTGAGGGCGTGCTGAGAGGGATTGGGTGCTATGTGAGGGGTGTGCTGAGAGTGATTGGATGCTATGTGAGGGGTGTGCTGAGAGTGAATGGGTGCTATGTGAGGGGGTGCTGAGAGGGATTGGGTGCTATGTGAGGGGTGTGCTGAGAGTGATTGGGTGCTATGTGAGGGGGTGCTGAGAGGGATTGGATGCTATGTGAGGGGATGCTGAGAGTGATTGGGGGCTATGTGTGGGGGTGCTGAGAGGGATTGGATGCTATGTGAGGGGGTGCTGAGAGTGATTGGATGCTATGTGAGGGGGGTGCTGAGAGGGATTGGGTGCTATGTGACGGGGGCGCTGAGAGGAATTGGGTGCTATGTGAGGGTGGTGCTGAGAGTGATTCGGTGCTATGTGAGGGGGTGCTGAGAGGGAGTCGGTGCTATGTGAGGGGGGTGCTGAGAGGGAGTCGGTGCTATGTGAGGGGGGTGCTGAGAGGGAGTCGGTGCTATGTGAGGGGGTGCTGAGAGGGAGTCGGTGCTATGTGAGGGGGGTGCTGAGAGGGAGTCGGTGCTATGTGAGGGGGTGCTGAGAGGGAGTCGGTGCTATGTGAGGGGGGTGCTGAGAGGGAGTCGGTGCTATGTGAGAGGGGAGCTAAAAGTAATTGGGTGCTATGTGAGGGGGGTGCTGAGAGGGAGTCAGTGCTATGTGAGGGGGTGCTGAGAGGGATTGGATGCTATGTGAGGGGGGTGCTGAGAGTGATTGGCTGCTATGTGAGGGGGGTGCTGAGAGGGATTCAGTGCTATGTGAGGGGGTGCTGAGAGTGGTTGGGTGCTATGTGATGGGGTGCTGAGAGTGATTGGATGCTAAGTGAGGGGGGTGCTGAGAGGGATTGGGTGCTATGTGTGGGGGTGCTGAGAGGGATTGGATGCTATGTGAGGGGGGTGCTGAGAGGGATTGGGTGCTATGTGACGGGGGCGCTGAGAGGAATTGGGTGCTATGTGAGGGTGGTGCTGAGAGTGATTCGGTGCTATGTGAGGGGGTGCTGAGAGGGAGTCGGTGCTATGTGAGGGGGGTGCTGAGAGGGAGTCGGTGCTATGTGAGGGGGGTGCTGAGAGGGAGTCGGTGCTATGTGAGGGGGTGCTGAGAGGGAGTCGGTGCTATGTGAGGGGGGTGCTGAGAGGGAGTCGGTGCTATGTGAGGGGGGTGCTGAGAGGGAGTCGGTGCTATGTGAGGGGGTGCTGAGAGGGAGTCGGTGCTATGTGAGGGGGGTGCTGAGAGGGAGTCAGTGCTATGTGAGGGGGTGCTGAGAGGGATTGGCTGCTATGTAAGGGGGGTGCTGAGAGGGATTCAGTGCTATGTGAGGGGGTGCTGAGAGTGGTTGGGTGCTATGTGATGGGGTGCTGAGAGTGATTGGATGCTAAGTGAGGGGGTGCCGAGAGGGATGTTTTTACCATTACAGAGGCTCTTACTGCAACATATCAGATTTAATTTGCCCATAAGGACAGACAGATCTAAAGTACCAGGCACGGTGAGTAAGGGACCCACTGGGTACCCTCTAACCCATTGCTTGGCATGATCTGTACTATGAACATATTCACTGACACCCTCTTAGTGTCCTTTAACTTCTTCATTCATGTAATACAACAGGACCCTGCTTGTCTGCTGATAGTGGTATATCTGTGGTTCATTGTATTGTTATCTGCTGCCATCATGTGGCCAATATGTGGAATTATACCCTAGCCACACAAACACAAATACAGGAATTTGCAGTGAGTTTTTACACATTTTGTAGTTTTTCAACCTGTAATTATACATTTGGGGGTTACTGGTTTTCCATGCAGAGCAAACCTGACTGGCATTTTGGTTTTGGATTGCCCTTAGGGTCAGGTACAGTCTGATAAGCTTCTGAGATTCTCATCAATAACGGGACAAGTAACATGAGTGACCGCACCCTTAGTGGGCACCATACCACAGGGCACACTATTAAAGAGATATGGGATTGTTATTGTTATTGTCATAAAAAATAGTATTTGCAAATGTGTTACAGTGTGTTTTCTATTTCCCAGATGATTTCAGAGCGAAAAATTTGTATTTAATTGTTTAACTGTTCTATTTATTATTATTATTATTGTTGTTGTTTATTTGTAACGCTCAAACATATTCCGTAGCTCTATACATGCGACCAAGGCTAAACAATATTAACACATTACAAAGATGGAGGGCCCTGTCTTTGAGCTTAGAATCCGGTGTCCATAGAGCTGTCCCCAAAACAGCCGACAAGATTGAAAACTCACAAACTTACAATCTAAAGGTTTTAGGTGAGGTACAGGAGGGTGAGAAATGCATTGTGCATGTTAAGGAGGGAGGTTATAGGCTTCTTTAAACAGGTGTGTTTTTAGTGAGGTCTTGAAGGATGTGAGGCAGGAGGATAGTCTGGTGGAGCGAGGCAAGGAGTTCCAGAGAATAGGGGCATCACAGAAGTCCTGAAGGCAGGAATAAGAGGAGGTGAGGAGAGTAGATGAAAGAAGTAGGTAATTAGCAGAGCGAAGAGATGAGTCTCGCAGAGGCATTATTATGGATTGAAGAGGGGAGAGGCGAGTGGTGGGTAGGCCAGCAAGAAGCGAGTTGCAGTAGTCCAGGCGGGATATGATGAGGGAATGTATTACAATCTTACTTGTGTCTTGTGTAAGGTCATTATGTATTTTGGAAATGTTTTTTAAATTGAAAAGACAAGATTTTGGTAGTGATTGTATGTGAGGAATATAAGACTGGGCGGCGTCCAACGGGCTTGGGAGGTGGGAGTGATGATGGCGTTGTTGACAGTGAGAGAGATGTGAGGAATTAGAGGGAGGGAAGATTAGGAGTTCAGTCTTAGACATGTTGAGTTTGAGATGGTGGGCGGAGACGCGTGCTAGAAGAGAGGGGGATTGATCTGGTGCTGAGTGGTAGATTTGCGTGTCATCTGCAAAGAGATGATACTGAAGTCCAAAAGGTTTTATTAGGGTGCCAAGTGAGGATGGCGAATAGGAGGGGGCCTAGGACTGAACCTTGGGGTACGCCAACAGACAGAGGGTGAGGAGAAGAAAATGTGCCAGAGAAAGAGACACTAAATGTTCGATCTTGTAGGTATGGTGTGAACCACGAGAGAGCAGTGTCTCTGATTCCAAGGGAGCGGAGAATTTGGATTAGTAGAGGGTGATCAACTGTATCAAAGGCAGCAGAGAGATCCAGGAGACGCAGAATAGAAAAGTAACCCATTGACTCGGCGGTGAGCAGGTCATTAGAGACTTTAGTTAGAGCTGTCTCAGTGGAGTGTGGGGGCCGGAAGCCGTATTGGAAGGTGCCAAGGATGGAGTTGGGGGAGATAAATTGGGTAAGGCGATTGTAGATGAGCCGATCAAGCAGTTTGGAAGCGAGGGGAAGTAGAGAGATAGGGCGGTAGTTAGTTGCGGAATCAGTGTCAGATGTCACGAGGTTTAAGATAATAGTAAGAAAATAGCACAAAGCACTTTACTTTATATCACAATTTTTATAACACAATACATTTTGTCTATATGATGTGAGGTGTAAAAGGTGTATAATAGATTGGACAACGCACTCAATCACAAATTAACATTAGAATACAGAATAAACTACCAGATGAATTCAGAGAGATCCTATTGTACATATATGGTCTTAGAATAAACTTAATATTACCCAATTAATAAATACCCACCTTTATTTGTAAGACAACAAGACTATATCTGTAAATTAATCTTCAAGAAAGTGTGTAAAAAAAGTCAAAAAAGCTTAGCAAGTTACTAAGTGAGAACATAAAAAGAACTAAGGATAACAAGGAAATACTGAAGTATTAATATATATTTAATCAGAGAAGGACGTCCAAAAACAACAAGTGTCATAAATACATAATAATCTGTGGAGTGAAAACAAGTATTATCAGCCGTGATCCAACTAAAAATAATCTAACAAAGACTAAATACCATAAGAAAAAATATAAAATACATGATAAAAAAGATACTCTAAAGACATCAATAATCCCTTAGATTAAAAATCAAGGGATTTACTTGCATCTTTTTTTTTAAGTCGTTCCAGTTTTTAACATTTTTTTTTTAAAGAGTTATAATAAAAATGATGTTTTTAAATAATCAGTATGTGGCAATTAACACAATATTTCTAGCCGCATAAAGGGTGTCCATGTACAACGTTGGTTGGTTGTCTATAGGCTCAAATTCTAGGGCCCAAAAGACAATTTCTTTTTGGAAAAATTATAAATTACACCCAGGCTAATCACAAATAAATTTATATCACTTTTTTGAGTATTTTAACTTAAACATGGCCTTTAAATGCATGAGAAACATTGTACTTTGTGTACACTTAAAGGGCCACTTTAGTTCAACAAGAAAGCCCTGAGAGACGGTCCCATTACGGTCTCAGTGAGAGTTTACCTGGAGGTCTCTCCAAGTCCCCAAAATGTTTAAAAGCCTCAAGGTACCTTCATCCACTGTTAGGTGACATAATATCTCCAAGAAGCCTGGATACTTAGAATCCAACACTATGAAGGAGCTACTAGTACTTATGACTCCTTCTAAACTAATAATAATGTGTACATATGCGTTACACATACAGTATATATATGTTACAGCACCAATGGTCAAAATATATTTTTGCTTCATAAGTAGACGCCAAATTGGATCAATCAGCATCTGTGAATGTGCAACAACCACAGATAAGACATACTTTTACTTATTAAAAGGCCTAAAATATATGTGCATATTCTTAATGATACATGGAGAGTCATCTACTGGTCAGTGGTTGGCAAAAATACCTTAAGACTACACAAAGGAGAAGCCTTGTGATTGGAAATGGCTCAAGAAACTTACAGATCTGCAAATGGAAAGCAGATTCTAGAACGAGCCCAACAAACAAACATATGCGTTTTACTTGTAAATGCACTACAGTGGTCCTTTAAATGTGGGAATTTTCTTCAATAATAATTATTGACTATTACATACGTTTACTGTACCATATTCTCTAAATGCTAAAAAAGTTATATCCTGCTAATCCCATTTTGGACCTGTTGCCTTACATAGGACCCTGTGCTGTAGCAACAAAGAATAACTGGACCAGATCTAAATTTACATTTTCTCAGCACAGACGTCGGAGACCCTTATTTCCGGGGCCCATACAATGTGGCAGTTTCTCAGTTTGCCTCCATATTATAAAAACCACGGATGTAATGGATCGGATGCATAAAGTAAACTCCATCAAAGAGTATATTACGGTACTTAAAAAATCTATCAATGTCATTTATTGCTTAATGTGTCCGTGTAATCTTAAGAATGTGGGGATGACGACTCAGGCCCTCAGGGTCCGCATTCAGGAACATAAAAGGAAAATTCAGTCAGAGGTCTAGAAAAATACAAAAATATCTTCAGCTGCTGAATTACCATCAAGCAAATGATAAGCTCTTAAAATGTGGGGGTCTTGAGCAGATCAAAGTTGACTTTAGAGGTGGCAGAAAGAATGCTGCCCCTAAAGGAAACCCAGTGGGTATTTAGACCGTTCATCCCAATGGACTCAATAAAGCTAATAATTACATGGTGTACACATATAAGGATTTGTATATACACTGGGGTTCGAACAGAAAAAATCTTTAACATTCTCTTTTTTACGTTCAATAGTGGAGGATTTTAGGAGCACACAATTTCTCCTTGTCCAAAAATTGGTGAGAATTTAGGACATATATATATATCACATATTATAATTGTGATTCGTCGTCACGTTTGCGAGCCTCACATAGCGAGGTAAGCCGTTGAAGCACAGAAGTCTTCTGAGCTCGGAGCACTTAGCCGATGAGCGCCGATGCGGTCAACAAGCGCAAGGAGCGCCGCAGCGTTAGCAACGAGTTTTGCCAAGCCCACCTGCTGACAACTATATATGTAATGACAGAGGATTTTCAGGATATATAATTTTTCTGAATGTACATAAACCGGGGCAAATATAATTACAACCCTTGGAGGATACACATTTCTCTTGTTATCTATCCTTATTTATCTGTATATAGAATTACTGTTATTTCCACTTCGCTGAGTCCAGATTTTTAAATATCAAATATATTTACGGCTTATACTTGTTCTTTATGTGGATCTGTCCGTATTATTTTTACGATTCTGTTGTCCTGGCTTTATGTTGTATGTCTGGGACTCACATACATCTTTGCTCTAAAATACACAACACTTTCTGTGCCAAGATGCTTTAATTAGATATATTTATGGTACAAACTCGTACTTTATATGGATCTGCCCATATTATTTTTATGATTGTTGTTTGCTGATTTTGAATTTAATGTGTTCATATACTCTTCCAGGAAACCGAGTATGCGCCTCTCATCCGTATCACATGACTAAATGTTTAAATGGGATTGGTGCTGGATAGTTTTAAATACTTCATCGTTTTTGGTGCTTTTTTTAAAGGAAATAGTTACTCTTTGCGATTCTGTAAATTATACTTACAATTATCTGTTAGGAAAATGGGCATGATGGCAAGAATAATTTCTATTTGGATAAGATCATAATTTTAGCTCTAATTACTTTTATAGCTCAGCAGAGCGTGCAAGAAATCAAGTCAGATATCGAGACTTTTCCCAATACTATTGATATATGCCACATGCAGTCTAAGGTTTAGTAGAAATAGGGGTTTCTTTAGTACAATACTTAGGATCTACTCACATAAAACAATTCATATAGTCAAGCTATGGATAAATGCAAGATCTGGAATTTTATAGTTAATTCATATGTAATTATTGGGGCTTCATATAGTCAATTCATATGTATCTCTAAGCAATTGATCATGTGACCAACAAGATATCCTTACAATTTAGATAAGGATCCTTAGTCTATAAAGCTCATTCATCTCGATCTCCAGACCTTAGAACTTTTTGTTTTTAAACTCTGTTACTTAGAAAGTATAACAGAATTTAATTACAAATTGCTCACAAGAGAGCAGATTGTCATAAGACAATAGATTAGTTTTTGCTTCACGATAGCGCTCTTTTTTCCTTGTGGGAACTTGTTTAACGCTATAAAGAGCATAACCGCATAAGGTATACGGTAAGAGGCATTTTCCATTCTATTGGGGATCACATATATAGTTGTGAGCGTACGAGTTGTTGCTAACGCTGTGGGCTCGCGTAGCGAGCCCGCGGCCGCGAGGGCCGCGGCTCGCGCAGCGAGCCAAGGCCCTCACGAAGCGAGGGCAGTGGCCGAGGGTCTCAGTTGCTGAGACCAGCTCCATGCCAGCACCTGAGGACCTCGCAAAGCGAGGGCCGCAGTTGCTGGCATGGAGCGCCGAAGGCGCTCCATGCCAGCAACTGCGACCCTCGAAAACTTCACGTCGCAAACCAAACAGCACGACACACACATTACGACACTCGCAAACAACATACGACACACGTTCACACACATTACGGCCTCGCAACACTCGGACGCAACTCGCGAACATTACAAAATGTAAAACACAATACATACACACACCACATACATAAAAACCTTACCTACACCAAGAGGGAGCACCCAGGACCTCAAAAATACAACTTACACCTCGATTTTACTCGAAATAAAACAGTTTAGAGACTAAAAAAAAATCTAAGCGAGAGAAAAAATGTCCGCCGAACAAAACGAAAACGAGGCTACAGCACTCTAAACTCGCAAAACACCACAACAAACTCGCAAAACGCAACAAACGACCTACGGATATTCATACCACACAGTGCACACATTCAGCATGCTTACACAGCAGCTCCACACCACTAATGCTGCAGCAACATCAACACAGATTGCCAGCTCTTCCACACAATGCTTCAAAATAGGTAAAGTATATTCATTTAGTAATGTATTACATATTTCATTATTACACACCAAACAGCATTAGCTACCTTACAATTTCATTGCCGTCATTTTTTGACGGGCAATTCGCTAGTTTATTATAAAAAGAAAACACCATTTTGAGAACATTTTAGAACATTTTAAAATTATTAAATTTTTTGAGAAAATGTATACTAGAAAAATTCTTGAATGACTTGAAAAAAAAAACGTTTTCTTCGCAACTTTGAAATTAAGCTTCAAAATATGTTTCTATCACTTTTAAGGTTAGGGACCAGAAAAATAATCAATTTTCTTTAAATTGATGAGGACTACACACATTTCAATCTTGGGTTCTCAGAAATGTAACAATAGTTAATATCATTAATCTCCGATATATAAAGTGCATTTATTCTCCTAATATTGAATCTAATCTTTAAATTTAGATTCTGTCAGTTGGGCAGAAAAAATGGTTTGGATTTAGATAATTTATAGGCATTCTGTCAATTCTATCAAAATTACCACACCAATTGGTGTTGGTTGTCTAAATATAATCCCAAACTGCCTGATCTAACTGATGATCAGGTAAACCAAGACCAGGGTATTCGCTCTACAGGCCGACCAAGGTTTCCATGCATTTCTTACATTTTACCACACGTAGACTTCTATGGGCCATAGGTAAGAATATGACAAAAGGACTTACTAGTAAATGGAGATCAAAATAGATACAGGAGCTACACTTGACCCCACTTGATCTCAGTTTGTTTAAGTAATTAAGTCAGTGTCCTATTTTGACAAGGTCTAACAAGCCCTTTGACAGCTGTATTCACCATCCACAGGGTCATTGAAGTTGATGCGATCATGAGTTCACGGCCTGATGGCATCCACTTGTGCGCTCATGTGGAGATCAAACTCCTGACCGTGCTCATCAAATTGCAAGCCAATCAGATCAGACTTAAAGCGATATCAACCTTTAGTTATTTTAGAACAACAACGGTTAATCCCATCTTGTTATTCCATTCACAACTTAATGTCCTCTGGTGTCTGCCAGCCCTTTCCCTTGATGGACTTAACCCCTTCAGCCGGTACCCTGTAGCCCTCTTCCCCAGGGAACCCCAGAATTATACTTTATTAAATTCTCTGGAGAAAAGGCAACATTTTAAGACTAAACATGACTGGGTACCAGCCATACATCAATAAATGCACACAAAACACATTAACACCTTTAAACCCGTGACATAGCCCACAATGAACAACATGGCTGTCATCCATCATGGCACATAGTAAAACAACATGGGTGTCCTAGTCTGAGTGTCCACCTGGGAGGACATGTTCCTGGAAGAAAGGGGATGAATAGGATCATTCCAATAGTTCAAAAGTCCCAAAATGTCTTAGGGCCTCCTTGGATATCACAATTGGGAACTGATTCTAGAAGGGAAACATACATTTTTGAGGAGGTTTTAGAAAATGTTATTTTTTTTTATTGTTTAACTAAATCAACACTTTGAAATTAGTCTTCAATATAAGTTTTTATCCCTTATTTAAGGTTAGAGATCAGAAAAAATATTATTTTTTTAAACTTCTAAAGACTACACACATTTCAATGTTTGCCTTAATATCCTTAATCTTGAATATTCAAAGTTCATTTTTTTCTGCCAAGATTTAAGCTAATTTTCCGATTTAGATTCTATCAGTTTGGATTTAGATAGTTTATAGGCAATTTTGTCAGTTTAATCAAAATTGTCACACCACTTGGTGTTGGTTTCCTATATATAATACAACCCTTACCAACCTGATAATAAGGAAAGCAAGCTTCTAGGAATCTTTCTTTGCACTGGGCACAGATTCTGGAAGGAAAACAAACATTTTTGAGAAGGTTTTAGAAAATGTAAATTTTTTTAATTTGAGAAAATTGACACCGCTGGGGCCAAAATATTTGAATAACTCGAAAAAAAGCTTTTTTCCACACCCTTTTCTTTAAGTTGCTGAAGACTAGAAATGTAACATTGGTTAATATCATTCATCTTGGATATATAAAGTTAATTTATTCTCCTAATATTTAAGCTGATTTTCAGATTTAGATTCTATCAGTTGAGCTGGAAGAAATTAGTTTGTATTTGGATCATTAATAGGCATTTTTTATTCTATTAATTCTATCAACATTTTAACACCACTTGGTGTTGGTTTCCTATATATAATCCCAAACTTACCTATCTGATAATGAGCAAACCAAGCTTCAAAGTATCATGGAAGGCACGAACCAAGCAAGGAGAATGAAAGTCACCAGGAGGAACAAACATTCTCTCTTCTGATCCATGCCCATGGACAAGTTACAACAACTATCATCTGGTCCTTTGAGAGTCAAGGATTCACTGAACCTCAAACTCTTCTTGGCCATCAACCATAATTGGTTGAGGAGATGTTGGTGGTTTCTATCATGTGTTCTGATTATAGGGGTTTAAAAGGAAGACCTGAACATTAGGTATGACGACCTGTTGCTTCTGTTGGGCTTGATAAGAACCCAGATCAAACCTACCCTGTAGGACTATTTTGTTCTTTGTATATCCCTGATAGCAGGAAAAGAACCAAACCCCCAGCAAACCACAGGAATCAGTAGAGCCCCCCAGCAAATGTTATCAACTGTAACAGTGTCCAATGTAGGTTCAGTAGCCATAATCCCAGTAATAAGGAACATAGTACATTTATACACAACACAGTCCATCCAAACCTTCAACAGCCCACACCTGACCCAGTGGGGAAGCTTGTCCATCAAGTGATGTCACCCCTCAATCACCTTCTTGGTCATGGAGCTTAACTTACAACCCAGGCTAATGCGCCCTTTGATCCTGGGGATTTCTGATCAGATCATGAGTGGAGACAGTCTGTCTGCTGATGTACGTGACCCTCCAAGTGCCCCAGATTGCTTCCCCATTCAAACCTAAGTGTCCACTGTCCTCTGGCCCTCTCCACGAGCAACATGGCTCACCCAGCCTGCAGGGCACACAATAGGAATGTAGTGTCCACAGTTCAAGTATTCAGACTGTGAGGACAATGTCCAGGGAGAGAATGAGGAAAGAATGCCAAAAGTCCAACAATCCCCCAAAGCTCCATCAGGGAAATATGAAGAGATGGAGGAAGCTGGAGATGGAAGGGTTGACTTGCAGCAGTATCTTATTTGGCTCCAAGGCCTGATTATTTTTTTCTATGATTCCATTTGTATGAAGGCTGATAAGAAGTAGAAGGAAATATCAAGCTACCCACCCAAAGCCATCCAGATACAGGCTACAAACTGAAAACTATAATCTGAGATGATAGTGACTGGCATGCCATAAAGTCTGAAGACCACCCTAATGAAGATTCAAGCTCACTCGGCAGTGCTATGGATCTTGGGCAAGGCATTGCATTGTCTCTATTTGCTGAGTTTCTCAACTATAACCAGTTTCCATTCATCACCTTCAAAGAATCTAAAAGGATTCTATGTTCCTCTGAGATGTAGTCTGGTGAAAATATTGTAGACATGCATGCATTCAAAGAGGTGTGTAATGAGTGGCAAATAATCCCTTGATAGTAATTTTATTCAGACACCTATAACTGATACAGGGTGGAGATGATCCAACCCTGTTGGTCACAGAGAGGAAACTGGCACCAGTTGGACAGTCAGACATCGTAGTAAAGCCCCTCTGCAGATTTTTGTCAATATACTCCTGTGTGGCCTTTTTTCAATCTCAGACAAAGGGTATATGCGACCCCTATGAGGCATGGTAAGTAATTGATGACACTGTCATAAGGTGGCATTCTTCATTCTTCTTACAGCTAACATCAATACAGTGCCGTGCAAAAGTATTCACCCCCCTTGACATTTTACCTATTTTGTTACATTACAGTCTTAAGTTCAATGTTTTGTTAATCTGAGTTTTATGTGATGGATCAGAACACAATAGTCTAAGTTAGTGAAGTAAAATGAGAAAAATATATACATAAAACTATTTTTTAGAAAGAAATGGAAAACAGAAAATTGGCATGTGCGTATATATTCACCCCCTTTGTTATGAAGCCCATAAATTGCTCTGGTGCAACCAATTACCTTCAGAAGTCACATAATAAGTGAAATGATGTCCACCTGTGTGCAATCTAAGTGTCACATGATCTGTCATTACATACACACACCTTTTTTGAAAGGCCCCAGAGCCTGCAACACCTAATCAAGAGGCACCACTAACCAAACACTGTCATGAAGACCAAGAAACTCTCTAAACAAGTAAGGGACAATGTTGTTGAGAAGTACAAGTCAGGGTTAGGTTATACAAAATAACCCAATCTTTGATGATCCCCAGGAGCCCCATCAAATCTATCATAACCAAATGGAAAGAACATGGCACAACAGCAAACCTGCCAAGAGACGGCCACCACCAAAACTTACGGACTGGGCATTAATCAGAGAGGCAGCACAGAGACCTAAGGTAACCCTGGAGGAGCTGCAGAGATCCACAGCAGAGACTGGAGTATCTGTACATAGGACGACAATAAGCCGTACGCGCCATAGAGTTGGGATTTATGGCAGAGTGGCCAGAAGAAAGCCATTACTTTCAGCAAAAAACAAAATGGCATATTTGCGAAAAGACATGTGGGAGACTCCCAAAATGTATGGAGGAAGGTGCTCTGGTCTGATGAGCCTAAAATTGAACTTTTCAGCCATCAAAGAAAAGCTATGTCTGGCGCAAACCCAACACAGCAGATCACCCGAAGAACACCATCCCCACAGTGAAACATGGTGGTGGCAGCATCATGCTGTGGGGATGTTTTTCAGCAGCCGGGACTGGGAAACTGGTCAGAGTTGAGGGAAAGATGGATGGTGCTAAATACAGAGATATTCTTGAGCAAATCTACTCTGTGCGTGATTTGTGGCTACGACGGAGGTTCACCTTCCAGCAGGACAATGACCCCAAACACACTGCTAAAGCAACACTTGGGTGGTTTAAGGTGAAACATGGAATTGTGTTGGAATGGCCTAGTCACAGCCCAGACCTCAATCCAATAGAAAATCTGTGGTCAGACTTAAAGATTGCTGTTCACAAGCGCAAACCATCCAACTTGAAGGAGCTGGAGCAGTTTTGCAAGGAGGAATGGGCACAAATCCCAGTGGTAAGACATGGCAAGCTCATAGAGACTTATCCAAAGCGACTTGGGGCTGTGATTGCCGCAAAAGGTGGCTCTACAATGTACTGACTTTAGGGGGTAATAGTTATGCACATTGACTTTTTCTGTTATTTTGTCCTATTTGTTGTTTGCTTCACAATAACAAAAACATCTTCAAAGTTGTGGGCATGTTCTGTAAATTAAATGATGCAAATCCTCAAACAATCCATGTTAATCCCAGGTTGTGAGGCAACAAAACATGAAAAATGCAGGGGGGGGGGGGGGGGATACTTTTGCAAGGCACTGTATAAGAGCAGAAAAACGTAAGGAGACACAACAGACAGACAGGCTAGAACAGTCTGTAAGGTCAAGATCCCAAAGTCTTTAGATACCATGGGGTATTTTCCAGCTCTGGGCAAAATTCAAATTTATAAAATTCTCCTCTGCTCCAGAATCCACAAAAAGCTGAGTTCCAAATTAGGTAGTACGCCAACTCATATTTATGGGTAGGAGCAAACTATTGTGCTCTGTGTCGGAAAATGCATAGATTAAAGGGTCTGAGTTAAAATATCTGGAAGTTACATAGTTACATAGTAAGTGAGGTTTAAAAGGATTTTTAGTGCATCAATTTCAACCTTTTTAGATCTCCTCTGATCTTTGTAATATGTGGGTAAATTGTTAATTGATAATTGATGCAGAGGAAGCAAACAGAAAAAAACCCTATTGAAACATTGCATATTGTCTCAATAGTTGAAAAAATATAATTCCTTCCTGACCCCAGATACTGATTCCTCCCTAGATCAATACTCCTTCTCTAGTTATCCAGGATTACCCTGAATGCCCTTTTTATTCAAAAATATATCCAATCCCTTTTTAAAGATATCTATTGAATCCTCTGTCACCACCTACTTTGGTAGATAATTCCACAGATTAACCACCCTTACTGTGAAGAACCCTTTCCTTTCTTTAAAGTGAAATCTATTTACTTCTAATCTCAAAGGATGTCCTCTTGTCAGTTGAAAACCTCTTGGCACAAATAGCTCACTTAACAAAGCCTTATATTGACCCTAGATCTATTTATATAAGGTAATCATATCTCCTCTTAGACACCTTTTTTCTAGAGAATATAACTTTAATTTGGTTAGTCTTTCTTCATAGCTTAGCCCCTCCATTCCCCTTATTAGTTTTGTTGCCCTTCTCTGTACATTTTCCAGCTCTAAAATGTCCTTTTTATGAAGTGGTGCCCAAAATTGTCCTCCATATTCCAAATGAGGGTGTACTAGAGATTTGTATAGTGGCAGAATTATATTTGCCTCCCAGGCTTCTATACCCTTCTTAATACATGCTAATATTTTATTTGCCTTTGCAGCTGCTGCTTGGCACTGAGCTCTGTTACCAAGGTGGTTGTCCACTAGTACTCCCAAATCCCATTCAATATCCGATACCCCAAGATTTGCTCCATTAAATTGCATGGCGAGTTTTCCTTTCCAAATGAAATAACTTTAAATTTATTAGTATTAAATCTAATCTGCCATTTAGATACCGATTTCTCTAATTTATGAGTATGAGTGAGGTTCAAGGTCCTAGTCGTGGCTCTACAGGCTTGCATTGAACTGACTGGAGAGTCAATACTGGCTCAGATTGTGTGGCCTTGAGAGTGTCTGGCAAAAACGGCAAATGAAGGAGGACCCGCAAGGGGTTAAACACCTATTTGTAGCACTGTAAATGCAAATAAAAAATCACTACTGGTGGAGCTTGCTTGGGAAGTGCATGGACACACTAAACATGGGCTCCGCAGTAAAATGCCCTATATTGACCCCAGGCTCGCCCAATTTTGCTCCACAACAGGTGCAATACACCTCCAGGACCCTAGCACCGAATGCAAGGGGGATCAAAAAGAAAGAAAACCTGCGCACAATGACAGCAGCAGACTCACTGCATCGGGCCTGGTAGGGAGAACTGGAGGACCCAGTCCTACGTAGCCTGCATCTAAGGCAAAGTAGCCGTAAGGAAGAATCAAAAAAAGGTCAGTGGTGGCTATTAAGCTGATCCCTCATTCCAGCAACGGGCTTTAAATAAATGCCCAACTTTACAGCCACTGCCCATGCAACTGGGCTCAGTAAGAGGAAGTAAACCACACATGCTTGGGGGAACCCACAACAGAAGCTATAATACCTCCCCCCACAGCTACTACAGCACAGTCAAAAGCTACATATACACAGCAAAATCTTCACAAAGGGTCTCACATTCAAATACCCTCACAATGTAAAAAATGAGGACCAACTCACCAAAAATTTCCAAGATGGTGTCTGCACACAGCCAATGCCCTTGATAAACAAGCCCACTAGGATACTGTGAGCAAGGAATGAGAAGGGAAAGGAAATAAAAACACCCACTCTGACTCTCCTCAGGGATTCTGCACCTTTATCTGTGCCTTAATATTATGCAAAATCCTAGCAACTGTATATAAAAATCCTTATATATTCCAGGATATCAACAGGATTAATTTATAGCAGAATCAGAGTTTTAAAGCTGCTTGATAAGCAAACCTATATCATCACAGAACTTTCCTTTCTCCCCCTCTAAAAACATTGTATACAAAAGAAGTAGCTGACAACTTAAACTTTGCACTAAACTTGTGGACTTTACTGTAGAATATCTGGAGTAACTAAAAAACTATTTTGCAGTGCCTTGAATTTACAGTGCTACGTGGTCCTCTGGCGCCACCTACTGGCTAAATCCAGTACAATCAAAAATTAAGCCTTGAACACTATTTTCTCCTTGGCCTTATAATTAAGCAGAATTTCTTGACATTTAATGGACATTTAAACAAGCAAATTTGGAATACAATTCATACTGACAATAACCAAGACCTTTCGGATACTAACTACAATGGTGAAGAATAAAAAGAACCCTCACCCAAGGGCATCCATGACCTTTCCAAATCCCAAACACAAGGCCAGATCCCCACGCCTGAACATGCATTAGACTTGCCAGATGGATTGGACTCAGAAGGGCAACAAAGCTACCCTAAACAGTTCTCAAAGTTACAGATCTTACTTTAGCCCAATTTGAGAACCTTTTGCAAATGCCTCTCTCTAATGCAGTTAAAGAGATCAGACAAGACCTAATGGATTTGGGCCAACAGACGCATGCATTGTAATCCTTAACAGATCAGATAATAGACACCTAAACCAGAGACAGGGCTGACATAACACACAATACTTCTCAGATCATGCAACAAATTTGAAGATCTGGAAAACAGAACCAAACGCCACAATATCCATCTTAGAGGCATTCCAAGATCCATCACAAAACTGCTACCGTACCAACATAAAACCTTGTCCACTTGCAACCCAACAAGAAAACTCTTGGGAGATTGAAAGGGCCCATAAAGCTCTGGGAGGTCCAACCACCCCAGACCACCCAAAAGATGTTATCATCAGGTTCTTGCTCCAAAAGACCAGGGATGATATTCTTGCAGCTGCCAGGAAAGAAACTTCCATCACTGGACCAGATGGCTCCATACTACGTTTTTGTCGACCTGGCTCCCTCAACACTACAAAAACGCAAACAACTTCAATGAGCCCTTCTTATTTTTTCTGAATACAATGTCAAGTACAAATGGGGATTCCCCATCAGCCTAATCTTTCAAGCGAACTCTATCACATACATAGCCCGCAACTTGGAAGACTGCCACAAACAACTGCTTCATCTCAATCTCATCACAGACTCAGACCTTCAAGAGACCGATAATACCATCAAACTTAGAAGACCCACCAAACAATGGGCTGAAATACAACTGGCCAAACAGTCAAAGGAACTCCAGACAACCCCTTGTACTACCAAGATACCCATCTTGGCTACTTCCTCCAAAGTGACCTAACCACTCTTCTGGCCCTGCCTAAACAATTGGATGGACCTATTCTATGATCCTAGAAGATACTTTACCAAACAGCAAATTGGTCAAATCTGATTCTGACATTCCAGGACTGAAGTTCTCCTTTAAACATGACACCTGTGTCTCCCTCGGGGGGACATCTCAGTTAGCCCGAAAAAGATTCAGGAAACCTTTCAATCCTTTTTCCAAAACCTTTATACTGCCTCACCCCCTACTTGGGACTCACAAATAACCTCTTTCCTAGAATCTTGTGACCTACCATCACTCCCTACTCTAGAGCTAGAATCACTAAATACTGATGTCACCGTTCTAGAAATTAAAAAGCTATTCAGAATCTAAAATTAGTAAAAGCCCCGGGCCCAGATGTTTTTTCCAATATATACTATAAAAAATATATAGACCAGTTGACTCCCCATCTGACTAATCTTTACAACAGAATTCTTGAAAAACACCCAATCTCTCCCAAACTCAATCAGGCTGACTTAGTTTTTTACCCAAAAGACGGTAGGGACCCAACAGAAGTTAAAAACTATAGACCCATCTCATTATTAAATGGAGATATCAAAATCCTTGGCAAATTAATGGCTGACAGAGTTTCTAAATTTCTACCTAGACTTGGAGTGGAGCCCCGCCCAGGAAGTGCTATCATGCCACTCTAGCCAGGGTCTGTTTGCCTCCCAGTCAGAGACGGAGCATCATGGGCGTAGCATTGCTGTGAGCAGAGCATCGCAGAGAGACGCCACGAGTGCTAACCTGAGAGACGCACCACGCTACCCCGATGGTAAACTGCAACACCGCTTACCACATCACTTGCAAAAATGGAGATCCACACAGTGGAGCTGTTTAGAGACGGATCGAGGCAGTGAGTAGACGGGAGTGACACTAGACACACTACATGTGCCTGTGGTGTTCTCCCCGACCTTGATTGCCCTACTGCGAGAAAACATCACAACGAGATTGTAGAGAGGATAACTCTCTTGGGAAGGAACAGGGGATTAGTGAGCAGAAGCTATAAGCCTCTACAGTGGTCACAAAAAAACGTTAATTTGTTGCTGTCTTATGCACTGAGACTATATGTGATGCAAGCGGAGGCAGAGGCAGTGAGCAAGTGGCATGGAGCCAGAGGCACCTCATGCGCTGGAGGTTGTAACTCTGCTTTAGAGTGTCTTATAGCATGGCAACACTGCAATGAGATTGCAGAGAGCATATCCCTCCTGAAATAATTAAGCAGAAAGAATAGGGTAAGGAAACCAATACATTAACACTCCACCATATTAGCTCTGGCAGAAGGTAAAATAACTGTTCTAAAACAACTGTCATAGTCATATAAAGGGTGTAACTCCCTCACATGTCCTATATACTTCTTTTTATTTCTTTTTAGCGCGTCAGGTTATTTTTTAAGGGCCCTGACGGGAAAGACTTCAAGAAGGACGGGGACATCGCAGAAATGTAAGTGTAATATTTAAAATGTATTGTTTATATGTTGTGTATAATTTTGTTACAAATTGTAATGTTTATTTTTATCCTAGTGGTGCCAGACCTGTGACAATGAAGGATGGGCCCTTATGCTAGGGACGAAGGCCAGAAAACCGTTGTCGCATTTGGGCAAGGTAAGTGGCCCTATTTACCCTATTGTAGGTTTAGCGAAGAGGGTGGTTTTAGGTCAGATAGAGGGATTTTTATTGTATGTATTTAGGGGTTAAATGTTTGTAGATAGGGGTAATCATGTATGTGGTTAGGGTATATGTAGTTAGGGTATTCATGTATGTAATGTATGTTTTATTGCATGTGATGTATGCCTTTTTTATTTTCTGTAACTTACATTTTTTTTATTTTATTTTATGTAATTTAGTTTTTTATTTGGATAATGTTCTTTTTGTATTTTTGATAATGTTCATTTTTTATTTTCAGTAGTGGTGCTTTTTTTATTTTGTGTATTCTAGGTTTTATTATTTTTTGTAATTAGTGGAGTGTGGTGGGGTTAAGTAGGTAGTGTAGGTGTCAATAGGTTAGGGTAGAGGGGGGTAATTAGGATAGGGAGGAGGGGTTCATTAGTTAGAGAAGGGTTGTTTAGATTTATTGTTTTTATGGGGGGGTATTGTAGTGTAGTGTTTGTACTTAGTGTGATGAGGGTCCTGGAGGAACCTCATGGACTGATGGGGTTAATTGGAGGCTTATGGGGGTCTGTATAGACCCCCATAAGAGATGGGGTTAAATAGGCCTAGATGGGGTTAAGTAGGCTTAGACAGGGTTAAATAGGCCTAGATAGGGTTATTGAGTCAAGATAGGGTTAACAGGGTTTAGTATTGGTTAATAATGTATAGTTAGTGTTAACAGGGTTTAGTATGGGTTAATGGGGCATAGTTAGGGTTAATGTGTTAATGGTTAGGTTAGGGTTAATAGTGTAGTCTAGTGCTTAGTCTTTGTGTCATGAGAGTAGACCCCTATGCACTGACGGGGTTAATTAGTGTCCTATGGAATCTATATAGACCCCTAATGGACTGATGAGGTTGATTAGCGGCTCATGGGGATCTGTATAGACCCCATGAGTGATGAGGTTAATATTAGGTGCCTTGCGGCAGGGGTTAATTTTTTGGTGATTACAGGTCTTTTAAGGACCTTTACAGTCCTTTCAGGACCTGAGAGGTGGGAAATTTGAATTTCAAATGCAGCGGGGGTCCTGATCGGGACCCCTGCAGCAAGGGGTGATATGGTGACACTGATGGGGACCCCCAGCATAGGGGGGTTAATTGTAGGTGCCGTGGGGGGGGTGCTTGAAGTACCCCCGAGGCCACGTTTAACTATTTAACTATTTTATAGATTGGGACCCCCGCGGCAAGGGTTAATTTTGTGAGGTTGTGGGGGTCCCGATTGGGACCCCATGCAGCATGGGGATGTATTGTGGGAGCATGAGGGGAGCTTACGCAGCAAATGTAAGGGCTTTTGCAGCTTTTGCAAGTCCTCCCCAGCACTCGTAGGGCTTTGGGCTCCGCTGGTGTGTTAGGGGCTAGCTCGCAGGGGTCTTCGTGGCAATATAATAGCATGATTGGAACGTAGCGGGTACGAGGTGGACAGATCAAAGGGTTGCGTGCGACGATGTTTAACGTTGCACTAAACATAGGTTTTTTTCAGCCGGCCTGCTTTCTAACACACAGGCCAGCAAGGTAGAGGTATTTAATAGCTTCCAGCCCTACCTTTTCACGTAGGGCTACTTTTTAAAACATAGCCCTAATTTGATCAGGCTATAAGTGATGTGAATAATGCAACTAATTAGTTGTTTTTTTGAGAAACAAACTTGTGGTTTGTGAAGGAACAATATTTTTGTCCATTTATGTATTCTTTGCTAGAAATTATTCATTGTTGGGTTTTCTAGCTTAACCCCTAGATTTACAAGAGTATCATAATTTTGTGGAAACTATAAATCTAAATTGGACTTTTCCATAATTCCAAAAAAGAGAAAGGAAATGGTAGAAAGGAAGGAAGAAAGAAAAAAAAGGAAAAAAGAGGAGTCAATTTATCAGTTTGACTTAATAGTCAAGAGAGGAGAAGGCATGATGAAAAATAAATACTCTAACCCTTCTAAAGGAAATGTCAAATATAAGAAATCTAAATCTTCTACACCCTCTTCTGCTGCCTTTTTCTCTCCTAAAAACAGAACCAAGGCTATGAATGTCTCACAGGTTGAATCCCTAAATCCCTCTTTTTCACCTGCCTAGCAGAGTAAAACAGTAGAATTAACTGATTTGGACCATATGAATACATTATTCCCCCCTGAGTTACTAACCACACTTACTTTGAAAAAAATGCTAATGGACTTCCAATGTGCATTAAAAAAACAAATCAGCAATTAATTATCTTTAAGAACAAATAGAAGAATTGGAAGACAACCAAGAAAGGCTAATTACAGACTGTCAAAAAGTGGTTAAATACTCTCAATCACTGGAAGCAGAATTAAATCAACTTAAAGCTAAGATTGTTTATCAAGCAGACCACTCTAGACATAGCAACTTACAAGGCGTCCCAGACACTATTCCTCCGAAAGATCTACCTTCTTTTTGTTGTCTTTCTCTGCATATTTAGTGAAGCCAGAGAAACAATGGGACAACATCCTGTATAGGGTACACAGAATTCATCTGCCTGGAGGTTTAAAAGATGATCTTGTCAAAGACATTATAGTACAATTTCACTTCTTTGAATATAAGGAAAAGGTGTTGAAGGCATCAAGACATGACTTTAAATTTGACCCTCCCATTTGAAAACTTAACTATTTTTACTGTATATATATATATTTGTCTGGTGACACCTTAGCTGATAGGAAAAAATTCCAGGAGCTAACGAAAGCTTTGAGGAAAGAAAATATTTTGTATAAATGGAGTTTTCCTCCCAAACTAATTGTCACTAAGGAAAACCACACAGTAATTGAAGGTGAAGAAATTTTGAGAGATTGGCAAATTCCAGTTGGTGAAAAAACCTCTCAAATTCACACCCCAGTGAACATCCAACTTTTTGAGAGGAAAAAAAAAAGAAGAGTAAATATAACCTCTTAAAAAGATACTTATGAAATTAATTGCTATTTGCTGGAGATTTATTGTGACATAAGTTTTATTTTGTTTACTAAGACAATGAACTTCCACTTTTTCACTTGGCAGATTAAATTATTTCGATTTGGTGTATGGTATAATTATTAATATAATGTGATTACATTTTTTCTAAAAACCTGATACACACTGCACATAATCCTTTTAACACTATGGGTGTAAAATACCAAAAATAGTTATAAGGGAGACTGAAGGGAAGAAGGAAAGGGGGAAATATGACTGCGACCTGAACAATAGAAAGAGCTATGCATGGAGATCTGAGGATCGGTGAGGAGGGCCATCTTAGGAAGACCCAACACCATGGTACTCCTTAACCGAGTTACTGTTAGTATTGAAGTTTAAATTGATACTCAGGATTATTAAATAGAGAAGGATCTATCTTTGCTCTATAATAACCCTAAGACACTTTTAAAAGCATACTGCAAAGAAACATCTCCCATCAGAAGTCCACCTGAAATCAGTCTAAGGTAATTTCAGAAGAACAGATGCTCACCAGATCCATATCAACGTTTACAAAGGACTATTTATTATAATTAATATCTGTGTTATGATAATTGCTGAGATAGACTTTTTACTGTCAGATTGTTCTACTATTGTCATAATATACTATTTCTTATCTGTAAACCAGAAATGCTCTGTGTTCACTGATCCATTTTACTGCTCCAATGTACCCTCCCCCTGAAATATCTCCTTGTTCTGTCTTATAGACACTTTTAAAAGCATACTGCAAAGAAACATCTCCCATCAGAAGTCCACCTGAAATCAGTCTAAGACACTTTTAAAATCATACTGCAAAGAAACATCTCCCATCAGAAGTCCACCTTAAATCAGTCTAAGACACTTTTAAAAGCATACTGCAAAGAAACATCTCCCATCAGAAGTCCACCTGAAATCAGTCCTCTCCCACCCTTGTTTACACTTAATATATTGAGGCATACTAATTACCTGCACATGGTTAATCAGTGACATCTGATTATCACCTCTAACCACCCCCTTCAAGAATACTTGCTTACACAGCGCCATTATGTTGCCTATTACCACCTTCCTTATTATAACCTCCTGCCTCTTTCTCAGACTCTCTTATACTGTCTCTACACATCATGTCTCCAATAATATAACTATCTCACCTTCCATGCTCTCCTCTTCTCTGCTCCCATGAGCTCCTCTCCTTCCTCCAGTCACTATCTCATCCCTCCCCTAAAGCTGGGAAGCAGAAATGCTCCTATAAGTCCTATTCCCATCTCCTTTTACTCTCTCTCCTTCTTCTGATGGCTTGTGGGGATATATCCCCTAGCCCAGGCCCCTCACTCATTCCCACCTGCTGTCAGCCACGGAGAGTCCCCAGGGCAGCAAATGCCCAAAACACCCATAATCTAATACCCATCACTTATCACAAACCATCTACTTTGCCCTTCTCATGTGCCCTCTGGAATGCAAGGTCTGTTTGCAATAAACTTACCTTCATTCATGATCTCTTCATTTCCAACTCCCTCAATTTACTGGCTATCACAGAAACCTGGCTCACTCCATCCGACTCTGCCTCCCCTGCCGCACTCTCTTATGGTGGTCTGCACTTCAGCCACACTCCTAGAACTGGGAACAAACAAGGTGGAGGTGTGGGCATACTACTATCCTCTCGCTGCACCCCCTGTTCCCTCCCTCCAATTCTCATCTTTTGAAGTCCACACTATCTGCATCTTCTCTCCCATCCCTCTGCGAGTAGCTGTGATCTATCGCCCACCTGGATCACCCTCTCAATTTCTGGACAACTTTGCCGCCTGGCTCCCTCACTTTCTCTCCTCCAATATACCTTCACTCATTCTTGGCGATTTCAACATAGCCACTGACACCCGCACCTCCCCAACAACTCCAAAATTACTTGCACTTACCTCTTCCCTTGGCCTCTCACAATGGACAGATTCTGCAACTCACAGTGGTGGACACTCCATTGACCTTATTTTTACTAATCTCTGCACTATCTCCAATCTTGACATCTCCTCACTTCCCCTATCTGACCACCACCTGCTAACTTGCAACCTCACCTCATCTTCCGCTCACCACCCTTCTTCAAATCCTGCCATCAGAACACGCAGAAACCTGCAAGCACTCAACCCACAACAATTGTCAAATGTACTAAAACCCCTTCTCAGCCCCCTCACCACCCTTGCCTGCCCTGACATCGCCACTTCACAGTACAACGATACTCTAACTTCCACCCTTGACTCTCTTGCCCCCATAATCACAAGCAAATGCCCTCGCTCTCACCCACAACCATGGCACACTACACAAACACGCTATCTACAGAGATGCTCACGCACTGCAGAACGACTATGGAGGAAATCTCGAACCTCAGCAGACTTTCTCCACTACAAGTTTACCTTGCGCTCCTACTTGTGTGCCCTCAATCTTGCCAAACAACACTACTTCTCTTCACTAATATCAAACCTGTCCTCCAACCCTAAACGTTTATTTGCTACATTTAACACCCTCCTCTGCCCACCCCCGCCTCCTGCCCCTTCCCGTCTAAATGCTGATGACTTTGCCAGCCACTTTAAAACTAAAATTGAAACTATCCGAAATGAGCTCTCCTCCCAGCTTGGCCCTATCCCACCATCCTTTCCACAAGCCGACAACACCCAACATTTACCCTTCCCCAATCCCTCCTCCACTATGGATTCCTTTGACCCTGTTACCGAGGATGAAGTATCTACTTTACTATCAACCTCTCACCTTACCACATGCCCACATGATCCTATTCCTTCACAGCTAATTCCTCCCCTATCCACCGCACTTATCCCAGCTCTCACACATCTATTCAACCTCTCCCTAAACACTGGCAGGTTTCCATCCTCTTTAAAACATGCCGTAATTACACCCATTCTCAAGAAGCCCTCATCTGATCCAGCTTCTCCCTCCAACTACCGCCCTATCTCACTACTTACCCTGGCTTCTAAACTGCTTGAGCGGCTTGTTTACAATCGCCTCACTCAATTTATTTTTTCCAATTCCATTCTTGACCCCTTCCAATCTGGTTTCCGTGCCCAACACTCAACAGAAACAGCCCTCACAAAAGTCACCAATGACTTGCTAACTGCCAAATCAAAGGGTAACTTCTCCATGCTAATTCTTCTGGACCTCTCTGCTGCCTTCGACACAGTTGACCACCCTCTTCTAATCCAAACTCTCCGTTCATTTGGCATCCAGGGCACAGCTCTTTTATGGTTCACATCCTATCTAAAAGATTGTACATTTAGCGTCTCCTTCTCTGGCACCTCTTCTTCACCTCTCCCTCTGTCTGTTGGCGTTCCCCAAGGTTCTGTCCTAGGCCCCCTCCTCTTCTCTATCTACACCTCCTCCCTTGGCACCCTCATAAAATCCTTTGGATTTCAGTATCATCTCTATGCAGATGATACTCAAATCTACCTCTCTGCCCCCGATCTATCCCCCTCTCTTTTAGCTCAAGTTTCCAACTGCCTCTCTAGCATATCCTCCTGGATGTCTACCCGTCAACTCAAACTCAACATGTCTAAAACTGAACTCCTAATCTTTCCACCCTCTACTATAGCTTCCACTCCGCAAATATCTCTCACTGTTGACAACACCATCATCACTCCCACCTCCTAGGCCCGTTGTCTTGGGGTTCTACTGGATCCCGCCCTCTCTTTTATTCCTCACATCGAATCGATAACTAAATCTTGTCAGTTTCACCTAAAAAACATCTCCAAAATTCGTCATTATCTTACACAAGACACAGCTAAAATTCTAATACACTCTCTCATCATATCTCGACTCGACTACTGCAATTCCCTTCTTGCTGGCCTCCCCATCTCTCGTCTGTCTCCCCTCCAATCCATAATGAACGCCTCCGCTAGACTCATCTTCAATACCAAACGATCAGTGTCTGCAGATCCTCTCTGTCAATCACTCCATTGGCTTCCCATAGCTTCCCGAATCAAATTTAAAATCATGACCCTAACACATAAAGCCCTCAACAACAGTGCACCCCCTTATATCTCTGCTCTTGTATCAAAATACTCTCCCAACCGCCCCCTTCGTTCTGCAAATGACCTTCTTCTTTCCTCCTCTCTCATCACCTCCTCTCACTCCCGTCTTCAGGACTTTTCTCGTGCAGCCCCTACTATCTGGAACTCCTTGCCTCGCTCCATTAGATTAACTTCCTGCCTCAAAACCTTTAAAAAATTACTAAAAACATACCTATTTAAAAAATCATATCACCTTCAGCCTTTATAATTACAACTGCACACTCCACAGCTTAAAAACACTCCCACCCACAATCTACAGTACAGCTCACAGACCCCTCCAACTGATTAAACAAATTGCATTCACGTTGCCTTTTTTGTATTTGTCACCCTCTTGTATCACACCTAAACCCTTAGGCCCTCATTCAATTGCGATTTGGCCAATTCAATAGTGCTCTAAATAAGCACATAACATATTTTTTTAAAATAAGTTTTTAGTTAGTGAAAACCTTGCTTTTGGATAGATGTTTACTAACTAAAAACTTCTTTAAAAAATATGTTATGTGCTTATTTAGACCCCAATTCAATTGGCCAAATTGCAATTGAATGAGGGCCTTAGATTGTAAGTTTGCGAGTTTTTCATTTGTGTGTCCGTGTCTTGGAAACAAGCACTATGTACATTTGATTATATGCTCAAAAACAGGGCCCTCCATTCTTTAACGTGTTAAGTTTGTTTTTTGCCATGTACTAACCAACTGTACAGCGCTACGGAATATGTTGGCGCGATATAAATAAAGATAATAAGAATAATAATAATTTTGTTTGATTCTGATCTCTTAGCTGTATTTAAATTCTAGTTTGGTCTGACCAGTCAATTATTCCTAAATTAACTGAAAGGACTTCTATTAAAGTTTCTATATTAACTAAAAAATAATCCAACCTTGAGTTGGTTTTGTGTCTTTGAGAAAAAAGGTATAATCTTTTTATTTTGGGTGCATCAACCTCCAAACATCATATAAACAAATTTCAGTAGACTTTCATGAAATAATTTAGCTTTTCTTATTACTTGCAAATCTGGGATGGGGCATTTACAAGATTTCCTGTCAATCACTGGGTCAAGCACCATATTAAAATCTCCACAGATGACCGTGATGCCAATTTTGATTTTATCAATATGTTTCAAAATGCCATTTAAAAACGTATTCTGTTCTTTGTTAGGTTCATAAATATTTGCTATTGCATAGTTTATTTGATTACATTTTCCAATCCATAAAATGAATCTGCCTTCCGTATCAATTTCCCTATGATCCCCAACAATGCTAATCCTTATATTGAACATAACTGAGATCCCTCTGGAGTTTTCTTTTTGTATGTTGCTTCAATTTTGTTTCAAAGATTTTTTATTCAACAGCTTTTATGTTACATAACAAACAATTACATTGCAAACATCTGTTAACTGAAATTATTGAGATAATTGTGTCTATTGTTATTAAAATATAGTATTCATATCAATAAACAATCATTCAGCCAGATATCTCACATTTTTTTCCTTTTTTGGTGATGGTTTTAAGTAAATACACAATTAAAGTTCCACTCCTAAATGTTCCTCACTACATCCATTCCTATGATCTCCCGTGCCACCCTCAGTACCTTTTGTCATCTAGATGAGTTGCCTCTCGGCTTCCCAGCTCTACCCGTTCCAGTCCGCTCCACACTCCGCTCCCCGGACAAGCCACTACTGTTAGCCAAAGTGTAATGCTCTTTCCTGTCCAGACCTTACAATGTGCTATCTGGAGACTGAATCCAAGGTCCCCAAATTTCTAGGTAAATTTGGTGAGTGTCCAACAAAGTGTGAGTCATTCTTTCGTTAATGCAAAGATAATTTATTTTGTTTATGACTTCCTGAAATTGGATATGACTGCTTTTCCATCTTCTAGCAATTATATTTTTGGCGGCTAAAAAAATCATTTGGGCCAATTTGTTCCCCTTATTACCCAGCCCCTGGTAATGAATTCCCAACAGACAAGTCGAGATTGATGGTTCTAGGGGAGATTTAAGAATCCGTGAAGCTAATTTGGTAGCTTCGATACAAATATTAGCCACTCTAGGACATTTCCACCACGTATGAATAAAGTCTCCCCTTCCCTGGCATCCTCTAAAGCACCTATCTGAAGTTGTTGGAGATAGCTTATTTAGCCTGGCAGGAGTCATGTATGCCCGGTGTAAGATTTTCAACAAGGCTTCTAGCAAGCTATAGTTATATGAGCCTTTAGATAGGCTCAGAAAGGATTCCGCCCATTTGTCCCCCTCCCAGTTTTGTTGCATGTCTATCTCCCATTTCAATGTGTAGGCAGGCTTCCACGATGCCTTTGGGGCATTAAACATAGTGTACAGTGAGCCTAAGGTTCCTCTAGTTAAGTTTGTGTTTTTACATATTATTGACATCCACGATTCTTTGGGCGGGCCATGAATCCTATGTATCTCCTCAACCCAATGTCTAATTTCGATGTAGTTAAACATTTCTTGGTGTGGTATCCCTATTTTCCTGTTCATTTCTGCCCAAGAAATAATTCTGTCGCCCTCAAACCATGCCTCAAGTTTGTCTAAATTGTGTGTGGTCCAGAATGCTTTGGAGTCAGCTGTGAGAGTGGTCGCTAGAGAGGTTGATGTAAAGATTGAAGTAAGAGGTGATACCGGGTAAATCTGTTTATGTTCCTTCCTAGCCCATTTCCATATTTTCAGCGTAAATTTAGTTATAGGGTTATGGATTAGGGAGTCAAACGTGTGCGAACTCGGAGCCCATAAAATGATTTCCCATTTTAATGGGGCCATTTGTAGCTCTTCAATAAAAACCCAATTTGGCTGTAGGGTGGTAGAATGTATTAACGGTATAGAGGCAATTTGAGCTGCCTTAAAGTAGGTACTGAAATTAGGGCAGGATAATCCTCTTCTAGACTTATGTTTATACATAGTATGTCTGGCGATCCTAGGAGGTCTATTCCTCCAAACAAATCTAAAGACCTGGGATTGAAACTGTGCCAATTCCCTGTTATTAATTTGGATCGGCAGAGTCCTGGCCAGATAAAGCAGCCTCGGCAAGATGTTCATCTTGACCGTGGCTATTCGGCCCGTCCACGAAATCTGCCTTTTTGTCCAGCTGTCTAAGTCCCTTCGAAGAGTCTTAAATAGGGGTGGGTAATTGGTTTTATAAATATCCGCTAGTGAGTTAGTCAACTATGTTGCTTCAATTTTAAATACTCTATCTCTCTAATAGGGAATTTTATCTGCTTGCCAATGAGTCTCTTGAATGCAACCTTTTTTGAAACCTTTTTAGAAAATGATTTCAAAGTATGTGTCTTTTAGAGGGTGAATTCAGTCCCAGTACATTTTGGGATAATATTTTAATAAACGTTTAAAACTTTTTTTTAAACTAGGCTTAACTGTCCTCTCCTCACCATCATCCTACAACACTCCCATACCTTAAACACTTGTAGTCTCATTTTTAACCTGCAGTACTTAAATTTGATCAACAAATAGATGGTAAGTATGATTAATACTGTGCTAGACCTTAGTTACATCTAACAGCCTGCAAAAATATCTCCCAGTCAGAGATCTAAAATACAATACTCATGTTGCGAAGGAGAAAAAAAAAGCAGAAAAAAAAAGGAACATTTTTAAATAATTTTTGCCATTTTATTCTTCTTCCCTTACTTGGTATCATACTATCTTTCTAATGATAGATTTTAATTTCTACCTCTGTTAATAGAAATATGTTTCAATTTACCAAAACAAAACTCATGTAGTAATATTATAATAATATCCTCAAATTAAGTGTTTATATTATGAACTTTCTTCTAATGGAAGCTTAATTTAAAGTTGCATTACATAGCTTTTATATTCCCTCAGTAACCGTTCAATAAATAAGTCCTTATTATTGAAAGGTTACTGAGGGAATGTACAAGCTATATAATGCAACTTTAAATTACGACTCCATTAGAAGAAAGTACATGGCACTTCAAGTGAGCACATAGTGCCCTTATTAAAGAAAATAGAACATACTAAGGGAAGCACATATTGCACCTATGAACAGAGGCTAAATAAATCCTATCAGAAGCAAATGCATAGCATCTCTAGTGAGTGCCGTTATTTAAAACATAAAAAAACATACTAAGGGAAGCACATACTGCACATACTAGAAGAGGCTAAATAAATTACGGTATATCAGAAGCAAGTATATAGCACCTCAAGTGAGCACATACAATAAGTCTGGATGTGTAATATTTCTATCTCATAATTAATATTTATCATAAAATGAATAAGATCTACTATGGTTGCAATAACATACACAACTGAAAAACAAATAGTGTATGTATCTCTGAAAACACAGTCAAGCAATTACTCAAAAATAAATTAAGAGAATCCACACATAAGGATACAAGATAAAATAAGGATACTGAGATACTTCTTCTCAGTTTCCTATCTCAATTAAGAAACCCACGCCTGGATGCAGAATAAAGGGATCCAATTGCAATGTTTTTAAGGATTTCTCATTCCCCCTTTTTAATGTTTTAAATTTGTCATTGTCTCTAATAAACTTAAACAAACAAGAATCTTTAATTTTCTCCAATTTTCTTTCTTTGTGTCTACTAGTCAGGTATTATGCACCAGAGAAAAATAGTTACTTCCCAGCACTATAAGTACTGTATATATTTGTGTACTACTAATATAGTCTGGTGCTTTTATATCCCAATATCAATTAAGTGTGTTGTCTCTGAGTAAAACATCACAGGATTCAGGTTCCTCTTTAAGCCAGAATTCTGTTTATTGCATATGTTCCCGGACAATCTCCCCTTACGGACTGGTCTGTTGATCTCTCATGTAATGCTGGTGGCAAAATGGTTGCTAGCAAAACGCTGGAGATCAACTTATCCTGTATCATGGTCAGACTTGGAATATATAATTCAGAAATATAGAGAAACAAAACATTCCCCTTGCTTTGGGAATTTAAAGAAAAAAGACAAAATGGTTAATGGAGTCTATGGGATAGAGGTAGAGAAAAAAACTCTCTTTTCTCTATGTTTCCCCTCAGTTTGAACATTTTGGCCTTAGGTAAATATTAACAATTCGCGTGTGTGTTACCATTTCATATGTACTTGTTATAAGGAGCCCTTTAATGAACTAGAAGAAGATTGTCTATATTATATGCAAGATTTACAATTTGAATCTATTTAAATGTATTTTTGGACTTTTCTTCTTAGTATGATTGTAATTTTAACTGTGTTAGGTGTTTACTTGTTGTTTACTGGTTCAATTTTTCTACTGTAAAATCAAAAGAAAAAGATTAAAAAAAAGAAAAAAATGGGATAAACACCATTAATTGGTCATTTTGAAAACTAAAGCCTCTTCTCCCTCCTACTTAAAGATTGAGCAATGACTTGTATTTACTTTATGTACTTTATGATTGTAATCAAATCTGCTGCACTATTTTAAATGTATGTCACTGTTGTATTGTGTTTTTTCTGTATTTATAATATTGAAAAAATAAATATCACAAAAATAAAAAATCTCCCTAGACTCATGTACAAAGACCGGACAGGATTTATACAGACAAACAGGCGACAACATAAGATGAGTCCTAAATACAATTCACTGGGCTAAACAAACTCAAACCCTGACATGCCTACTAGCCTTAGATATAGAAAAGGCATTTGACTTGTTGGAGTGGCCATACCTTAAGAAAACCCTCAATAAATTTGGATTCTCTGGTTCATTCATGAATCTAATTCAAACCTACTACCATAACCCTAAAGCCTCACTAAAAATGCATGAAGACTCCAGTACACACATTGACATCCAATGGGGCACAAAGTAAGGCTGCCCTCTCTCTCCCTTATTGTTTGCATTAGTGATTGAACCTCTAGCCCACTCAATTAGAATCAAATCCTCAATACAGGGAATCAACATAGGACACCACCATTTTAAATGCTGTCTTTTTGCTGTTGATCCCTTTGACATAGGACACCACCATTTTAAATGCTGTCTTTTTGCTGATGATCCCTTTGCACCCTTACTCAACTTATCACTTCGGTCCCAGCCTTACTACAAAGCTTTGAAAAATGTGGACAATTTTCTGCATTACATTCTAATATTGACAAAACAGAAGCCCAAAATATATCCCTCCCTCCGAATTACAATTTCTACACCAAATTTTCCAGTTCAACTGACCACCCTCCCATATTAAATACTTGAGAGTTAATATCACCAGCCGATTAGCTGACCTCCACAAAGCTAACTACGCCCAACTATACAACACAGTGCAACAAAATTACTTAAATTGGTCTAAATATAACATCTCCTGGTTAGGCTGCATTAATTCAGTAATATGAATATTTTACTAAGACTCATACTTATTCTGGTCCCTCCCTATAGCCATTAATCTTACAGAATTAGAAAAATTTCAACGACAAACATTTAGATTTATATAGAGAAATAAATCTCATAGAATTTCTAAAAAAATCATGTTCAGACACAAGTCAAAAGGAGGCTTATCTTGTCCTCATTTCACACTTTATTATAAATCAGTACAAATGTAATTTATTCCCTTAGCACTTCTCCATGCATCAACCACTATGGGTCTTCTTGGAAAATTTCCAGATGTCCACCTACTCGTGGGACTATATTTCCTGGTTACCAAAACCCCTAACACTGCTGGGAACGAGAGTGAAACCTTTTATTAAACTTTCACTCACACGCTGGAACTGGGTGAAAGAGGAATATAACCTAACACCCTCTTTCTCCACGCTTACCCCAATGATTCCCCACCCACAATTCATACCCAACCTCTCTCAAAATTCACGGACCAGGTGGAAATCTACTGGGCTACTGAGAGTTGGGTCATGATACAGGGATAACCAAATCCTATCATTCAAGCAGCTAGATGACATATATAATTTACCTCTACATGTACGCTTTATATACCAAAGATTTAAACAGTTCATCCAAAAACAAGAAATAATCTTTAATCAAGCTCAGGCATCTTGATTCACGAGAGTGTGCAAAAAAACACAGCTCACCAAAGGCATTTCAGGCCTTATATACAACTCACTTGACACAGATTTGAAGGTCATAAAACCAAACTATATACATAAATTAGAGAACAATCTAAATTGCTCATGAGATTTAGATTTGTGGGAAAACTCAACGGTAAACCTATCAAAGGGATCCCTTAGTAGCAGCATACTAGAAACATTGATCAAAGACCTCCACAGAATCTATATCACTCCAGTTAAACTTTATAATTGGAAAAATTCCCCCAACCCCAATTGCTTTCGAGAGTGTGGGGAAGTGGGCTCTTGTTTACTGTACATATATGGTGGACGTGTCCTTGAGTTGTCTCCCTGAAGCAAGACATTGTTGTAATTACCTCAGACATCTATGAACAAAATATTTCCCCTAAAGCTTTTTTAGGACATTCAATGCCCACCCTTTCCACTTCTCAGAACAGATTAATGAAATTCATAATGCTGGCTATAAAAAGCCATATAGCACGTCAATGGAAAACCCGTTCTTTGCATATCCACATGGTTACCACTAAAATAAACTATCTCCTTATTAATGAAAAACTTTCCCACACTCTTGAGGACTCTACCTTTTTTAAAATATGGAATCCCTGGATAGAATCTCCACATGGTATTGCAATAGTTTAATCAGACTTGATATTGACTAATATTTATTCGCGGATTCTTTGAGCCAAGTCAGCTGGTGGGGCCTCCACTCCGGAATTGGCGATTAGACATAAGTATGAGACATTTCCTTGTAACATATGCATTAGAAATTATTGTGACACTGTATTTAGTTAACATTTTGTTTATTTTTTGTTTATGTTATAATCTAATTAAGAAAAAAAACATTTGGGTAAAGATACCATACTCTTTAATATAAGAGACACTTTCAAATGAACACAAAGTTGTAATGAAAGGTAAATTACTCTTTGATACTATATTTGACAACCATGTTTTGTTTATCATACCAACCTGCTATTTTGTCTCTTGATTAATTTCTCATAATCAATAGGTTTTGTATTCTTGGTTTCTTTATCTACTAATAAAACTGATTGGAAAAAAAAATCAATAGTGCACTGTAAATAACAGGGAAAGCGATGACATACATTAGAATTCATTGCACAACAGTCTCAAGCTCGCAAATCGTCAGGAAATAAAAATTATATTTATGTGACATTTCGGGGTTATCAATGAGTTAATACATATCAGGGCACCCATATGGACTAGAACAGTATTGGCATTCATTTTCATAATTGTGTATTTTGCGGGTTTGTGAGTCTGATCGCATATTGGACCCCCAAACCTAATTGATTGACATGTAACCTCCATATTTTACTGCCATAATAATGACAGTGTCATTTTCTATTGGCTGATTCGAAATGGGCGGTTACAGGCTTTCTGAATTGATCATGTTTCCGCTCTGAACTGCTACGAACCAGTGCATGGGTTACGGTTTTGGCTTTGGGACAGTAACTTGCAGCCTTGAGCAATTGAATAGCATTGCAATCGCAGATCAATCGGAGCCCGCATCACACCTGCAGACATTCGACTCAAGATGAGGGCTTCGAATAGAATATGGCCCTTTATCTGGAATTCAAGGGTAAAAGGAAGAAGAAGGACCAGCTTAGAAATCGAAGCGCCTCATGTGCAGAATTTATGGCTACATACTGCATACCAGTTAAATAAGATTTAGCTTCATAGTTTACAGTCTTATACGGGACATGTGAATTTTGATATTGTCGGACAATTACATGATAGATACTCTTCTAAGGTTGGACTTAATTATGCTATTGTATCTCCTGCTTAGGAGGCTTTCAAGTGAACATTTTGAATCTATCAAGTGAGGATATTTGGTATCCAACTTTGTTATATAGTAAGAAGGAAGGGCACATTTATACATAGCAGCTAAAGGCTCTAAATATACAATATACCACAATGGCACAGGTTAGAATAACATAGCATTTCTTGTTTTATACCTAACTATTTAATTCCTGTAATGTGTTAATTCAGCTATATGAATCTTTATTATGTATTAAGCCTTACATGTAGTTTAGCTAGACTTTACTTTTAGAAATTAAAATGAAGAATAAAGACAGTCAGACTACAAAAACTAAAACAAAAGACAAGAAAAATAATAGTTCTAAATCACCGGGATTTTTTTTTTCTCCAGTGAGTAGATCAAAAGAACTAGATAAAACTCACCCTGATGTTAACCCACAAGTTAAATTAGATCTATCAATAAATCAGTTGGGAGCTGTGAAGGTGGGGGTTGGAGGAAGTTTTAATGAGTCTAAATTTAGTTGAAGAGAGATTAGAAACTATTTCTACAATGAAAACCCTGTTGTTGGACTTTAAAACTTCTATAGTTTCTAAATTAACAACGTAAATAGCTAACAACTCGAGGGCGATTAACGCTATATTACAGAAAACTGAAGAATTAGAATTAAATCAAAATAATCTTACTAAAGAACAACATGCCATACGTGTAGGTACACAGAGGTTAAATGAGGAAATGCAGGACTTAAAAATGAAATGTACCAAACTTGAAGATTTCTCAAGGCGTCAAAATATCAGAATAAGAGGTATCTCCGAATATATAGCCTTTATTGATTTACCAACATTTGTAGTTACTTTCTTGTCTTCCCTGGTTAAACCAGAGTTTATGTTAGACAGAATACATTTTTTAACCCTCCCCAAAAGAGTAGAGAGAGACTTACCCGTGATGTAATAATTAGATTCCATTTTTTTCACAAATAAAAAAGCCATTGTAACAAATTCGTTTGAAATTAAGAATTTTGATGCTCCCTAAGATAAGTTGAACTTTTTTCCAGCCCTTCCAGGAGAAACTATTAGTAAACGGAAAGAGTTTAAGAATGTTACAAAAACTTTACGAGACAACAATATAGTATATAAATAGGGTTTCCTTAAACAATTACTCACGGCTCCAACAAAACTGTAGAAAATTCTCCCTTGGAAGGTGAAAAATGTATCAAAGACTGGAACTTAACTTCAATAACTTAACTAATTCATGTAACAACTTAAGGGCTAACTCAATTAAGAAAGACATATTTTAATAGGGTATAAGAAATTAGGTTTTTATTAATAATATAAAGGCTCACAGTGGTAAACTCTTCGTTATTTAGAATGGAGGTTTAAGAGAGGGGTTGATTAATTTAAGCCACTGGCTATAGAGACAAGAAAAGGGTAATTCACAAATGGGCAACAATGAGGTTGAATCTAACATTTTTTGGGGCATAAGTTTGTATTTTAAAATCCATCATATTAATAGCACTTCCACTAGTTTAATTAGTCTTTTTTCTTTAGAAGGATGAAAAGTTTAAGAGGAGATTAAAATAGTGGACACTTTACTAATCCAATTTAAGTTATATCTAATTCTTGGGAAATTACAAATGACACATAATATTAAATTTTGCACTCTAATATTTGAGTTTAAACACTAAACCTGGAAGGGTTAAACACTCACTGAGTTAGAATGTTGTACAGAGCAAGTTCACTTGGCAAATTTTGCTGGTATGGTAAGAAAAAAATAAGATTTTTTTTTAATGCAGATTTCTCTACTTTAGATACATATTATATTATTTAAGCTAACACAGGAGAAATTTTTAGTTGAAAAGGAATGTTAAAATATAGTTTAGTTATAAGAGGGGATCTCACATAGATGGTGGTTCACAAATTTATAGATGTTGTCAAAACTAAATCCTTGTTGAGTTCCTCTGTATAGACAGAAAGTCAAAACAAAAAAATCCAAACCTCATAAGTTAAAACTTGTACCCTATAAAATTTGTTCTTAATAGTAGGAATATTAGTGAAATTGGAATTTCCACTTTTGGAAAACTCAGAACTTTCACGATAACCTACCATGGTGAGGGAAAGTTAAAAATCATATCACTAAAGAGATAAGTGAAAGCTTTAGAGGGTATTTAACATTTTTAATTATGATTGTTAGTTTCTTTATAGAACCTTGATCTTCATAAATAGATTAAGGACAGGCAACTAAGGCTGAATACAGAGGTTTTGATAATAAGTTGTATATCTTGTCCTGCGGGTTTACAAAAGTCCTAATGCTGTTCCCTGCAGGCTAATGCCACTCTGGAGTTTGAACTTAATTAAGATCAGCATTTCCGTTCCCTCTTGGGGTCATTCTCTATAATTTAAGACTGGCCAGGGGAGGTTGGAAAATGTATCCCTTACAATTTGGGTTTGTGTATGTTTTGTGTGTGTGTTCCACCAGATCTTAGAGGGGCTGATGTACGTTGTTGGGTAATCCCAAATAACCTTGATAGGAAGCAATTATGGATAGATGTCACAGAGATTGGTTAGTCAAAATGTCCAGGGTTTAAACGTAGCGGGAAAAGGACATATGGGGCCATAATGAATTCCAAACCCGCAACTCGATCACAGAGGAATGTCTGCGGGAGTTGCTCCTGTTCATCTCCGATTGCAATGCTAATCAGTTGCTCAAGCCCGCAAGTTACTGTGCCAAAGCCAAAACCATAAACCATGCACTGGCTCGTAGCAGTTTAGGGCAGGAACATGATCAATTAAGCAAGCCTGTAACCTCCCATTTTGAATCAGCCAATAGAAAATGAAACTGTCATTATTACGGCAGATTAGATGTCAATCAATTAGGTACGGGGGTCTGATATGTGATCAGACTCGCAAACCCGCAAAATAAAGAATTATGAAAATTAATGCCAATACTGTTCTAGTCCATATAGGTGGCCTGATATGTATTAACTCATTGATACCCAAGATCGATACATTTTATATACTGCCGATTTGCAGGCTTGAGACTGTTGTGCAATGAATTCTAATGTCTATCATATCTTTCCCCGTTATTTACAGTGCAGTATTGATTTTTTTATTTGCATTTACAGTGCTGCGAATAGGTGTAAAACCCCCTTGCAGATCCTCTCTAGCACTCATAGGATTTTCTCCTTCATTTGCCATTGATGGGTGTGAAAACATTTGCGGGCTTGTGGAAATTGAGCAATTGAATAGCGATTTGCGATTTTAGCCTTGCGAAAGCGAAAGATCAAAGGCTTCTGGAGGCTGTAAGTTACGAGTTTAACTATCGCCATTTTTTAAAGCCCGTAACTCGGAAGCTGTTTGAAACCTGCAAAGACGCCAATTAAATAGCAAATTAGCTGGCGAGGGCACTTACGGGCTCCCGGTTCGCCCAAATATGTAAAGATATAGAGGACAGGACAGGATAGGGGGAAGAAGAGAGGACGGGAGAGGGGAAAGAGTGAAAAGGAGAGGAGGAGGAGAGAAAAGGATAGAAGGGGAAGAAGAGAGGATGGGAGAGGGGAAAGAGTGAAAAGGAGAGGAGGAGGTGAGAAAGGTATTATTATTAATATTGTTGGCGGGAGTGTAGACAAGTTGGGTCATTTTTACACGTTTGGTGGGGCTGCTCAGTAATTCAAAAAGTTTTGGCAGAACTGTTTTACTCAAGTTTCTATAATTAGTAAAACTCAAATACATCCTTCACCTGAAATTATTCTGTTTCATATCTTCCCCGCTAAAATGTCCCTGGATTTAAAAGCTTTTTTGATTCAGGTCTTAATGATGGCTAAAGGGGTAAAAGTATCAAAATGGAAACAAGGTGAATTGCAAACTTGGAATGAAGTAAAAAAAATATTAAGTAAAAACCGACTTTTAGAACTGGACTTCACATATTTAGGTGTAATTATTAGCCCTATTCATAAATGGATAATATGGGATAATTATACTTCTACCCTGGCTGCAAGTGCCGCTAATTGAGACCTTATATTAACGGCTCTTTAAATTTGGGTTCTTGCTACCCCGGTGCCCTTCTTGGATCTGGTATGATACACTTTTTTTATGTTTTATTTCTACATGTATTGCAGTTTAGGTTATTTCCCAGACTTTAAACAAAATATTCTTTTACTCATAAAAGTGGCTATACAGACTTACTTTGCAAATATGTTAAAATGAGCACAGTAACTTATCTAATAAGATGACAAATTTGGTGAAGATTCTGTTTGAAGGAGCTGAAGAGTGCTCACTTTTCCATCTTGTTTATGAAGAGATCCTTTGTCCACTTGATCTTTAAATAACATCTTAGCAGTTTTTAACCTGGGAAACAAATTGTAACTAATTGTAATTACTAAAAACTGAATGATATGTACTGTATGTTATGTTAGTATTTTTCAATGATAATATTTAAAAAAAAAAAAGGAAAAAAAGGGATTCTGATAGGGCAGACTGTAGATACTAGGCAATGCTGCTAGGTTGTGGTACTTGGAAAGACAAAAGCTCCAGAATGGGCCAGGATAGGCACTCAGAGAAGTAAGGAACTCATGGATGGCTCAGGGTATTGGGTAGCAGCCCCCTGAGGAGGCAGTGTGTTTAGACAGGAAAGAATAGAATTGATATAATATAGTCAGTATCTCCCTCTCTGGTATACAGTGGATATAAAAAGTCTACACACCCCTGTTAAAATGTCAGGTTTCTGTGCTGTAAAAAATTGAGACAAAGATAAATCATTTCAGAACTTTTTCCACCTTTAATGTGACCTATAAACTGTACAACTCAATTGAAAAACAAACTGAAATCTTTTAGGTGGAGGGAAGAAAAAAATAAAAAAAATAATAATGTGGTTGCATAAGTCTGCACACCCTCTTATAACTGGGGATGTAGCTGTGTTCAGAATGAAGCAATCACATACCAAATTGTGTTAAATAGGAGTCAGCATACACCTGCCATCATTTAAAGTGTCTCTGATTAACCCCAAATAAAGTTCAGCTGCTCTAGTTGGTCTTTCCTGAAATTTTCTTAGGCGCATCCCACAGCAAAAGCCATGGTCCACAGAGAGCTTCCAAAGCATCAGAGGGATCTCATTGTTAAAAGGTATCAGTGAGGAGAAGGGTACAAAAGAATTTCCAAGGCATTAGATATACCATGGAACACAGTGAAGACATTCATCATCAAGTGGAGAAAATACGACACAACAGTGACATTACCAAGAACTGGAGCTCCCTCCAAAATTGATGAAAAGACGAGAAGAAAACTGGTCTGGGAGGCTACCAAGAGGCCTAAAGCAACATTAAAGGAGCTGCAGGAATATCTGGCAAGTACTGGCTGTGTGGTACATGTGACAACAATCTCCCGTATTCTTCATATGTCTGGGCTGTGGGGTAGAGTGGCAAGACGAAAGCCTTTTCTTACGAAGAAAAACATCCAAGCCAGGCTACGTTTTGCAAAAACACATCTGAAGTCTCCCACAAGCATGTGGGAAAAAAGGTGTAATGGTCTGATGAAACCAAGGTTGAACTTTTTGGGCATAATTCCAAAAGATATGTTTGGCGCAAAAACAACACTGCACATCACCAAAAGAACACCATACCCACAGTGACGCATGGTGGTGGCAGCATCATGCTTTGGAGCTGTTTTTCTTCAGCTGGAACTGGGGCCTTAGGTAAGATAGAGGGAATTTTGAACAGTTCCAAATACCAGTCAATATTGGCACAAAACCTACAGGCTTCTGCTAGAAAGCTGAACATGAAGAGGAACTTCATCTTTCAGCATGACAACGACCCAAAGCATACATCCAAATCAACAAAGAAATGGCTTCACCAGAAGAAGATTAAAGTTTTGGAATGGCCCAGCCAGAGCCCAGACCTGAATCCGATTGAAAATCTGTGGGGTGATCTGAAGAGGGCTGTGCACAGGAGATGCCCTCGCAATCTGACAGATTTGGAGTGTTTTTGCAAAGAAGAGTGGGCAAATCTTGCCAAGTCAAAATGTGCCATGCTGATAGACTCATACCCAAAAAGACTGAGTGCTGTAATAAAATCAAAAGGTGCTTCAAAAAAGTATTAGTTTAAGGGTGTGCATACTTATGCAACCATATTATTTTATTTTTATATTTTTTCTTCCCTCTACCTAAAAGATTTCAGTTTGTTTTTCAATTGAGTTGTACAGTTTATAGGTCACATTAAAGGTGGAAAAAGTTCTGAAATGATTTATCTTTGTCTCATTTTTTTACAGCACAGAAACCTGACATTTTAATATCCACTGTATATATCTCTTGGTGTCACTATGTCGCTCTCTGTATATATATATATATATATATATATATATATATATATAAAAACACTATATATCTCTTGGTGTCACTATGTCGCTCTCTGTATATATATATATATATATATATATATATATATATATATATATATATATACATATATATATATATAAAACACTATATATCTCTTGGTGTCACTATGTCGCTCTCTGTATATATATATATATATATATATATATATATAACACTATATATCTCTTGATATCACTATGTCACTCTCTGTATATATATATATATATATATATATATATATATATATATATATATAGCACTATATATCTCTTGGTGTCACTATGTCACTCTCTCTGTCTATATATATATATATATATATATATATATATATATATAACACTATATATCTCTTGATGTCACTATGTCACTTTCTGTATATATATATATATATATATATATATATATATATATATATATGTAACACTATATGTCTCTTGATGTCACTCTCTGTATATATATATATATATATATATATATATATATAGCACTATATATCTCTTGGTGTCACTATGTCACTCTCTCTGTCTATATATATATATATATATATATATATATATATGTAACACTATATGTCTCTTGATGTCACTATGTCACTCTCTGTATATATATAAAACACGAAATATCTCTTGATGTCACTATGTCACTCTCTCTCTCTATATATATATATATATATATAAAACACTATATATCTCTTGATGTCACTATGTCACTCTCTGTATATATATATATATATATATATATATATATATAACACTATATATCTCTTGATGTCGCTATGTCACTCTCTGTATATATATATATATATATATATAACACTATATATATCTTGGTGTCACTATGTCATTCTCTGTATATATATATATATATATATATATATAACACTATATATCTCTTGATGTCACTATGTCACTCTCTGTATATATATATATATATATATATATAACACTATATATCTCTTGATGTCACTATGTCACTCTCTTTATTTATATATATATATATATATATATATATATATATATATAACACTATATATCTCTTGATGTCACTATGTCACAATCTGTATATATATATATATATATATATATATAAAACACTATATATATATATATATATATATATATATAACACTATATATCTCTTGATGTCACTCTCTGTATATATATATATATATATATATATATATAACACTATATATCTCTTGATGTCACTATGTCACTCTCTGTATATATATATATATATATATATATATATATATATATATAAAACACGAAATATCTCTTGATGTCACTATGTCACTCTCTGTATATATATATATATATATATATATATATAACACTATATATCTCTTGATGTCGCTATGTCACTCTCTGTATATATATATATATATATAACACTATATATATCTTGGTGTCACTATGTCATTCTCTGTATATATATATATATATATATATATATATATATATATATATATAACACTATATATCTCTTGATGTCACTATGTCACTCTCTGTATATATATATATATATATATATATATAACACTATATATCTCTTGATGTCACTATGTCACTCTCTTTATATATATATATATATATATATATAACACTATATATCTCTTGATGTCACTATGTCACACTCTGTATATATATATATATATATATATATATATATATATATATATATATATATATATAAAACACTATATATATATATATATATATATATATAACACTATATATCTCTTGATGTCACTGTCACTCTCTGTATATATATATATATATATAACACTATATATCTCTTGATGTCACTATGTCACTCTCTGTATATATATATATATATATATATATATATATATAACACTATATATCTCTTGGTGTCACTATGTCACTCTCTGTATATATATATATATATATATATATATATATATATATATATCTATCACTATATATCTTTTGGTGTCACTATGTCTCTCTCTGTATATATATATATATAACACTATATATCTGTTGATGTCGCTATGTCACTCTCTGTATATATATATATATATAACACTATATATCTCTTGATGTCACTATGTCACTCTCTGTATATATATATATATATATATATATATATATAAAACACTATATATCTTTTGGTGTCACTATGTCACTATCTGTATATATATATATATATATAACACTATATATCTCTTGATGTCACTATGTCACTCTCTGTATATATATATATATATATAACACTATATATCTCTTGATGTCACTATGTCACTCTCTGTGTGTATATATATATATATAACACTATATATCTCTTGGTGTCAGTATGTCATTCTCTGTATATATATATATATATATATATATATATATATATATATATATATATATATATATATATAACACTATATATCTCTTGGTGTCACTATGTCACTCTCTGTATATATATATATATATATATATATATATATATATATATATATAACACTATATATCTCTTGGTGTCACTATGTCACTCTCTGTATATATATATATATATATATATATATATATATATATAACACTATATATCTCTTGGTGTCACTATGTCACTCTCTGTATATATATATATATATATATATATATATATATATATATATATATATATATATATATAACACTATATATCTCTTGGTGTCACTATGTCACTCTCTGTATATATATATATATATATATATATATATATATATATATAACACTATATATCTCTTGGTGTCACTATGTCACTCTCTGTATATATATATATATATATATATATAACACTATATATCTCTTGATGTCACTATGTCACTCTCTGTATATATATATATATATAACACTATATATCTCTTGGTGTCACTATGTCACTCTCTGTGTGTATATATATATATAACACTATATATCTCTTGGTGTCACTATGTCACTCTCTGTACATACCATTGTATCCCTATACATATCTGCGACTCAGTGGGTGTGCGCGCACATGGCCCGTCTGACAGACACGTCACGTGACACCTGCTACCTGGCTCTTCTCTCTATCTGATTGGTTACGGCGCATTCTATTGGTGACGTCACAGCCGGCTGTGCCGTTCGCTGGACCAGAGCGCTGATACCGGCTGGAGATGCTGCGGATGCTGGAGGTGCTGGGGCTGCTCCTGGGGGTCTGGGGGGTCCGGGCCTCTCCGGCAGGACACGATGACACCACTGCCCCCGGGGGCTTCCAGGTGGTGCGGTGGGAATGGCACATGGTGCAGGCGCCCTACCTGGTGGCGGTGTGGATCCTGGTGGCCAGCCTGGCAAAGATTGGTGAGTCAGTGTGTGTGAGAGTGTCACTGTGTGTGTATGTGTGTGTCACTGTGTATTTATGTGTGTGTCACTGTGTGTGTGTATGTATCTGTCACTGTGTGTGTGTGTCAATGTGTCCTACAGTGGATGTCATTGTGTCTTTCTGACAGTGAGTGTCCTTCAAGTTGTGTCTGAAGGATCTTCCTGTCACTGTTTTATCTTCAAGTTATTCAGCCTGGGAAATCTGTTCATCCAATGATATATCTATACACACAAATCTATCTATCTATCTATCTATGTATCTTTCTATCTGTATCTTTCTATATGTATCTATCTATCTGTCTGTCATGTATCCTGCATTCCTGTAGCTCTCTTGTCATCCTTTCTCATGTCACTCTCTTCCTTTAATACCCCTTTCTCTCTCCAACTAGGGATTGCTGTTCCCACTGTGTCTTCTCTCCTCTCTCCCATTCCCCCTGTCCTTTCTCCTCTCCTTTCTCCTCCAGCAATCTTTCTCTTTCCAGCACTCTCTCTTGTATCCCCTCTCAGCCATTTTATGTTGTATTTTCCTCTCTGGCCCATATATCCCACTCATGATCCTCTCCTGTCTCTTTCCTTTTATTCCCTCTCTCACTTATCTTTTTCCCTGACCCTCTCTTGCCTCTTTCTTCCCATTCCCTCTCTCTCTCATGTCATTCCGTGACCGTGTATTGCCTCTTTCTTTCTGTCACCAGTCCATTTTCTGTCTCTTCCTTCCCGTGCTGTCTCTCTTCTCTCACCAGACCATTTTCTGTCTCTTATTTCCCATGCTCTCTCTCATGTTTTTCCCTAACCCTCTGTTGTCTCTCTCGTGCTCTCCCCTGACCCTACTCTGTCTCTTTCTTCCCATTCCCTCTCTCTCTCATGTTTTTCCATGACCCTGTCTTGTCTCTCTCGTTCTCGCCCCTGACTCTCCCCTGTCTCTTTCTTCCCATTCCCTCTCTCTCTCATGTTTTTCCATGACCCTGTCTTGTCTCTCTCGTTCTCGCCCCTGACTCTCCCCTGTCTCTTTCTTCCCATTCCCTCTCTCTCTCATGTTTTTCCATGACCCTGTCTTGTCTCTCTCGTTCTCGCCCCTGACTCTCCCCTGTCTCTTTCTTCCCATTCCCTCTCTCTCTCATGTTTTTCCATGACCCTGTCTTGTCTCTCTCGTTCTCACCCCTGACTCTACTCTGTCTCTTTCTTCCCATTCCCTCTCTTTCTCGTTTTTCTCATATTTTTCCCTGACCCTCTCCTGTCTCTCTCTTTATCTCCTACAAACCCCTTTCCTCTCTCTCTTTCCATCCCTGACCTCCTCCACCTGTCATTTCTCTATCCAGTGATGTGATCTCTTAGTCTATAGATACAGTCCTTAGTCTATATATATATATATAGTCCTTAGTCTGCATATATATTCCTTAGTCTGTATATACAGTCCTTAGTCTTTATATATATAGTCCTTTGTCTGCATATATATAGTCCTTAGTCTGCATATATTGTCCTTAGTCTGTATATACAGTCCTTAGTCTATATATATCGTCCTTAGTCTGCATATATATAGTCCTTAGTCTGCATATATAGTCCTTAGTCTGTATATACAGTCCTTAGTCTATATATATAGTCCTTTGTCTGCATATATTGTCCTTAGTCTGTATATACAGTCCTTAGTCTATATATATAGTCCTTTGTCTGCATATATTGTCCTTAGTCTGTATATACAGTCCTTAGTCTATATATATATAGTCCTTTGTCTGCATATCTATAGTCCCTAGTCTCCATATATTGTCCTTAGTCTGTATATACAGTCCTTCGTCTGTATATACAGTCCTTAGTCTATATATATAGTCCTTAGTCTGCATATATTGTCCTTAGTCTGTATATACAGTCCTTAGTCTATATATATAGTCCTTAGTCTGCATATATATAGTCCTTAGTCTGCATATATAGTCCTTAGTCTGCATATATAGTCCTTAGTCTGTATATATAGTCCTTAGTCTGCATATATAGTCCTTAGTCTGCATATATAGTCCTTAGTCTGTATATTCACGCTCACGCATTTTGTATGAGTAACACTTGTGCATTTTGTCTCTGCTATATATTGTTACTGTGCCCTCTAATCCTTGGCTGTGACTCAGTACATCTGCCCCTGACATTATCCTCACTCCTGTTAATTACAACTTTCCATCCTCATGTCACTATATCTTAATTTCTCTTTACCCACCTCCTCATGTACCAAGCTAGCTAATTATATCGTTTAGTTTCTGCTGCCTTATTCCATTGCTGCCCAACTTGTTTTGTGTGTGGGGCAGATTCTTATTGGCCATTATATCACACATTATAATTGTCGAACTACGAGACATCGTCACGCTTTGCGTGGTGCGTACAACTTAGGCTCATCGCTTGCGAGCCTCGCTAAGCGAGACGAGAAGTTAACTTGGAGCACTTTGACAATGAGCGCCTTTGGCGCTCATCGCCTGCGAGCCTCGCGTAGGAAGACGAGCCATTAACTCGCAGCACTTAGGTGATGAGCGCCTTCGAGGAGAGCCGTTAAGGCACTAACACACACAGCACTTGGAGGCAATGAAACACGCAGGACTTAGCCTACAAACACTTAGGAAACGCGGGATCACCTTATACACTTATTAAATTGCCATTCGCCCAATTGAATAGGGCTCTATATAAGCACATAGCATCTTTTTTTTAAATAAGTTTTTAGTTACTGAAGACCTTGCTTTTGCTTAGAAGGTCACTAACTAAACACTTCTGTGAAAAAAAAAAAAATGCTATGTGCTTATATACAGCCCTATTCAATTGCCCGATTCGCAATTTAATAAGGCTGCTAGGCTGCAAGCAGTTGACTAACGCGCGACTTAGAAAAAAAACATTACAAGACACGGGACTTAGAAAAAAAAATACGAGACTGCTGTGTAAGCGTCATAAATGTGTGCAGTGTGTAGTGTAATAGTGTGCGTACGCGAGGCAAATCCGTTAGCGTAGCTGTGTACTTCCGGATTGTTTAAGTTATTGTTCTAAAATGGCGCCTAATGTGTGGTATGCGGCTGATATCGGATGTAGCCCGACTTTTTTCAGAAAATCCGCAGGTGTTTGGTGGGGTTTTGCGTGTTTAGGGTCCTTTAGCCTTGTTTTCGTTTTGTGCGGCGCCCATTTTTTCTCTCGCTTAGGTGATTTTCGAGTGTCTAAACTCCGAAATTTGGACTTAAATCAAGGTGTAACTTTACTTGCAGAGGTCCTGGGTGCCCCCTCTTGCTGTGGGTTGTTGTGTGTTTGTTGTGTGTATTTATTGTGTTTCTAATGTTTTTTGGGTCGCTCGGGCTGCGTCCTTGTTTTCGAATCTCGTACGTCGTTTTCGGGAAATGCGTAGGTGTTTGGTGGTGTTTTGCGTCTTTAGAGTGCTGTAACCTCTTCTTTTTTTTTCCGGCGGCCATTTTTTCTCTCACTTAGAGAATTTTTGAGTGTCTAAACTCTTTTATTTGGAGTTAAATTGAGGTGTAACTTCAGTTTTCGAGGTCCTGGGTGCTCCCCCTTGCTGTAGGTAATCTTTTTATGTATTTGTTGTGTGTATTTATTGTGTTTTTCATGTTTTCATGTGCATGCGTTTCGGCCGATTTTTGCGAGGTCGTAATGGGTTGTAACGTGCTTTTGTAACTACGTAACTTTTCACGAGGGCTGCAGGCTCGCTGCGCGAGCCCGCAACCCTTAGCAACGTCTCGCATGCTCACAACTATATATGTGACTAGCGAATTGCCCGTCAAAAAATGACGGCAATGAAATTGTAAGGTAGCTAATGCTGTTTAGTGTGTAATAATGAAATATATAATACATTAATAAATGAATATACTTGACCTATTTTAAAGCATTGTGTGGAAGAGCTGTGAATGTGTTTTGATGTTGCTGCAGCATTAGTGGTGTGGATCTGCTGTGTAAGCGTGCTGAATGTGTGCAGTGTAACACTGTGCGTGCGCGAGACCAAACCGTTAGCGTAGTCGTGTACTTCCGCATTGGCGAGAAATGGCGAGTAATGTGTGGTATACGTTTGTATCGGAATATCCGTAGGTGTTTTGTGGAGTTTTGCGAGTTTCTTGTGGTGTTTTGCGAGTTTAGAGTGCTGTAGCCTCGTTTTCGTTTTGTTCGGCGGCCATTTTTTCTCTCGCTTCGTTTTTTTTTTAGTGTCTAAACTGTTTTATTTGAAGTAAAATCGAGGTGTAAGTTGTATTTTTGAGGTGCTGGGTGCTCCCTCTTGGTGTAGGTAAGTTTTTTATGTATGTGGTGTGTGTATGTATTGTGTTTGACATTTTCTAATGTTCGCGAGTTGCGTCCGAGTGTTGCGAGTCCGTAATGTGTGTGAACGTGTGTCGTATGTTGTTTGCGAGTGTCGTAATGTGTGTGTCGTACTGTTTGGGTTGCGAGGTGAAGTTTGCGAGGGTCGCAGTTGCTGGCAAGGAGCGCCTTCGGCGCTCCATGCCAGCAACTGCGGCCCTCGCTTTGCGAGGTCCTCAGGTGCTGGCATGGAGCGCCTACGGCGCTCCATGCCAGCAACTGAGGCCCTCGCTTTGCGAGGGTCCTCAGTTGCTGGCATGGAGCGCCTTCGGCGCTCCATGCCAGCAACTGAGACCATCGGGCAGTGCCCTCGCTTCGCGAGGGCCTCGGCTCGCTGCGCGAGCCCGCAGCGTTAGCAACAACTCGTACGCTCACAACTATATATGTGATGGCTAGTCATGAAAACTTTGAATATGTTTCTCCCATAAAAAAGGTATTACTATATACTACAATACTCTGTTTATTCATCTAGATTACTGGACACTCACGGCTACCTCACTCTTCATGTATATATATATTGCATAAAATAACTAGCAGTTTGGGAATTTATATAGGATGACCTAAGTGCTTTATTTTAATAAGTTTTGGTTTGGAGACTCTCTGGCAGACAGTAGGCCACAAAACGCAGCTGTTGGGCCACATATGGCCCGTTGGCTGCCAGTTGGACTGTATTTCCTTGCAAACAGAATGTATGGATCTGTAGTGTCTGCTGCGCTATATATAGCTGCCTTTATATTCACAACGGAGTGCCCGCGAGCCACGCAACACGTGGACAAACGTCGCCAGTTTACAACACTTAATAGCAACTAATAATATTATGAATCTAAAATGGCGCTTTACACAACTAAACAACGGTTTGCCCTCGCGCACGCAGCATATTTCTAATGCACAGTTGGGACATTGATGACACTTTCTCCTCTGGGCAGCAACAGTCCAACTAAACATTGTATGCTGCAGGAAAATAAAAAGAGATTGTTAGCTCTTCAGCCTATTGATTGCTGAATATAATAATTACAAATAGGTAAAGTATATTAATTAAGTAACTAATTAATTATTTATTAGTTAACAAAATACATATATATATATATATATATATATATATATATATATATATATCTGTCTTTGTGATGAGTGACGAAGGTGCTCAGAGGAGCAAAATTACACAAGAGGAGAGGCTCGCAATGAGCGCCGAAGGTCCTCAGAGTAGAAAAAGCCTTACATTGTGTGGCAAACAGCATTGCCATGGCTTCAAATTTTATTGCCCCGTCATTTTTGACGGTCAAGTCGCTAGTATTCTTTATAATAACTAAAACTGATAATGGCCAACATTTTTTCAGACGACAACTAAACAAATAAACGCATCCTTTTTATTGTTACACTAGCGACTTGCCAATCAAAAATGATAGAAATAAAATGTAAAGCCTGGCAATGCTGTTTGCCACACAATGCAAGGGTCTCCCCCCTCTAACTTGTGGGCCTCGTGATGAGTGCCTTTGGCGCTCATTGCAAGCCTCTGCCACCGTCTACTTTACGGTCCTCGCGATGAGCGCCATTGAAGGCCTCATCCCACCCGCCACTTTCATGCCTTGCAATGAGCACCTTCGGAGGACGCTCATTGCGAGCCTCTCCCACTGGCTACTTTACGTGCCTTGCGATGAGCGCCGCTCATTGCAGGCCTTGGCCAACACGGCACTTTCATGCCTCTCACTGAGCACCTTCAGCGCTCATTGCGAACCTCTCCCCACTCTCTGACCCCTGTGTCGGTTTCCTCCCTCCAGTATCTCTGCAATGAATACCAAGAAGATCAGCATGATGTGTTGCGGTCCATGAGGTCACGGAGTGTCAAGCACGACTGAGCGACGCAAACACTGGTGTATTGAGCATTGCAGCAAAGTCATGCGGGCCTGGCAATAAGTGCCTACGGCATGCGCAAGCGTGACCAACATTCGTAACTTACCACAACTATTATATGTGATTGTATATGCAGTTATTCTTTACTGCAGTGTTCCATTTTCTTCTCTGATCTCGTTCTATCTGCTAGATGTGTTCTTGTAAGCTAACAAGATTTCTGTTAGTTGAAAGCACTGTCAGTTTTGCTTGCCCCATTCCATTGTGCTTGGGAAGCTGATCAGCAGAAGCCATCATGGTACATTCCACAATTTACAGAAATATAATGGCCCTTAAAATACAATATAGAGTGTCAGGCCATTTAAAAAATATATATATATTATTGTTTATCTTAGTATAGGTATTTTTTTCTGGAATGTTCCTTTTTCCTATTATCTGATGTGTAAATCCTTCCCACTGTGCCGCACCACATATAGTTAAATTAGTAGAGATCGACTTTTGTTGCAGGAGTTGTTATTGCCTCAAGCAAGAGACCAGGACCCCCGAGACCACCCGATGCCTTATTACATGTAGGGTCACTCATGATTTACTGTAGATAGATTTTTTCTTTAGTACTCAGGAACACACTTATCAGTGCACTTATTTAGCATCACTTTGCTCTGCTATTGAGCCCCACTTTGCTTTATTATAGGTTTGCTGTATGGAAGGTCGCCATGACAGTCACATAACTAGAATATATTTTATTGATTTCTATTAATGATTCGGTAAGATATCTAACTAATTATTCAGGGACGGTTACCATAGAGAACCCAGTGATATAATTGGAAAGGTTTGGAAGAAAGTATTTATACATGGTATGGATCTTCCAGTAGATAATACATTTAAGGACCATTGTACAATGAAGAAAAATATCAGTCTGATTCGGGGCATTACTCCCTTCTTGATCGCTACCTTGTCGTGGTACTTGAATGAAGCTGTGAGCTATACCACATAGGGTCACCCAAGATGGACTTGTCATATCAGACAAATCCACTGGAAAAGGAACTGGCAAGCCACTATCTTGGCAATGAAAACATTAGGATTAGCACAACCATACACAAGATATGCCTGGCGTGTTTTGGTCCGTAGGGTCGTTGAGAGTCGAACATGACTGAACAAACAAACAACAACAAGAGCATAACCAGTCATGAGAAAGGAATAAAGCTAATGTTTAATTAGAAAAAAACATGAATGCTGATGTCTATGCTGGACCCTGGAAGCATCCATGATACTTTGATGAAGGTTGTGTCTATGAGAAGGGTATTTACATTTTCTGGAGAGCAGGGCTTGCATTTGCTGATGCTTGTTGTCTGCTTCTAAACATGTGTGGAGGAAAACGGTTGCCAAATTTAGTGAGAGACAATTATCTAACAAATCATATTCATCTGTCCCTCTTCTCTTCTTCCCTACCCATTGATAAAAAAAAAATGAAATCACCCCTCAGGCTAAAGCTCTCAGGAAGTGAGGAGCAAAGGCAATATGGATTCTTCTACATATAAACAAAGTATTCAAAAATTCAGATTTTCTCTAAAAATATTTTATGCCTATAGCTTACACACCTGCCAATGTTGTTCACAAACAAGAGCCGTCTTTGTTGAACTGCAGTGGCCCTATAAGTTTATAATGCGCATGCCTAAAATATTATAATGAATTAAAGTCGAGGGACTTACCGTATATACTCGAGTATAAGCCAAGTTTTTCAGCCCTTTTTTTAAGGCAAAGGGCCCCCTCGGCTTATACTCGAGTCACTCTCCCCCCCCCCCCCCCCCCCCCATGTCTCTCTACCCCCCCCCCCCCCCCCCGTGTGTCTCTAACCTACCGTGTGTCTCTTTCCCTCCCCCTTCCTCAACCTAAACCCCCCACATGCGCGCCGGGTCAAGGAGCGGAGGCCGGAGCACAAGCAGGTAAGTGAGGGGGGAGGTATTTAGGGGGGTTGAGGGGGGTTTAGGTTAAGGAGGGTGGTTGGAGTTGAGGGGGGAGGTTGAGGTTGAGGAGGTGGGTTGGGGTTGAGGGGGGTTGAGGTTGAGGAGGGGGGTTGAGGGGGGTTGAGGTTGAGGAGGGGGGTTGAGGGGGGTTGAGGAGGGAGGTTGAGGATGGTGGGTTGAGGAGGGTGATAAGGGAGAGGGAAGAGACACAGGGAAGGGAGAGGTTGGAGGAGACACAGGGAAGGGAGAGTGGAGACGAGACACAGGAACGGGAGAGGGGAGAAGAGACACGGAAAGAGAGAGGGGGGACACAGGGGGCAGCAAGTCACTCATTTTACCCAGTAACTTGTGGTAGAATGGGTGCCTCGGCTTATACTCGGGTCGGCTTATACTCGAGTATATACGTAATCTGTTTTTTGCTTAAACATCCTCTTTAAACTGCATGATAGAAAATGCTTGAGCTTTGTGTCTATTTATGGGAATCACATAATATAATTGTCTAACTGCGATTCGTCGTCACGCTTCAGACGAATCGCAGTTTGACAATGATAAACTGCTGCGCATTGCGCAGAGCGCGGCTCGCGTCGCGCATGCGCGCAGCCCGGCGCGAGCGGCGCATGCGCAGAGCGCGGCGCGAGCCGCGCTTGCGCGCAGCGAGAGCAAATGAAAGAGTGGGGAAGAGGGGGGGTAGAGGCACAGAGGGAGAGTGGGGAAGAGGGGAGGGAGAGGGGGGGAGAGGCACAGAGGGAGAGTGGGGAAGAGGGAGAGTGGGGAAGAGGGGGGGGAGAGGCACGGCACAGAGGGAGAGTGGGGAAGAGGCACAGAGGGAGAGTGGGGAAGAGACACAGAGGGGGGGGGAGAGGCACGGCACAGAGGGAGAGTGGGGAAGAGGCACAGAGGGAGAGTGGGGAAGAGACACAGAGGGAGGGGGGAGAGACACAGAGGGATAGGTGGGAAAGAGACACAGGGGAGGTAGAGGAGGGGGAAAAGACACACGGGAGGGAGAACAGGGGGAAGATACACATGGGAGGGAAATGGGGGGGGGGAAGAGGGGAACAGACACAGGGGGAAGGGGGAAAGAGACACAGGCCAGGGGGGAACAGGCACAGAGGGAGAGGGGGGAAGAGGCACAGAGGGAGAGGGGGGAAGAGACACAGGGGGGAGAGATACAGAGGGTGAGGGAGGAAGAGACACAGAGGGAAAGGGGGGAAGAGGTACAGAGAGAGTGGGAAAGAGGCACAGAGGGGGGGGGAACAGAGGAAGGGGTGAAGAGACACACAGAGAGAGGCGGGGGAAGAGGCACAGAGGGAGAGGGTGGAAGACACAGAGTGGGGAGAGACACAGAGGGTGAGGGGGAAGAGACAGGGAGGAAGAGGCACAGAAAGAGGAGGGGGAAGAGACACAGGGGAGTGAGAGGAGGGGGAAGAGACACAGGGGAGAGAGTGCAGGGGGGAAGATACACAAGGGAGGGAAATGGAGACACGAGGAAGGCCGTAACAGACACAGGGCTGAGGGGGAAAGAGACACAGGCCAGGGGGGAACAGACACAGGGGAGGGTTGGGGGAGACACAGGGGGGGGGGGAAGAGATGCATGGGAGGGAGAAGGGGGAAAGAGACACAGGGGAGGGGTTTAGAGACACGGGAGGGAGAGGGAGGTAAAAACACAGGGGGGGCAGGAGATACAAAGGAGGTAGACGAGGTGGAAGGAGACACAAGGGAGGGAGAGGAGGGGGGAAATAAGACACGAGGGAGGAAGTAGACAGAGGGAGAGACTCGCAATGAGCTCCAAAGGGGCTCATTGCAAGGCCAGTAATGAGCGCCAAAGGCGCTCATCACAAGGCCAGTAAAGTAGAGGGGGAGAGGCTTACATTGTGTGACAAACAGCATTGCCAGGCTTTAGTTTTTATTGCCGTCATTTTTGACGGGCAAGTCGCTAGTAAACATATATATAGTAAAACATTTTTAATAGACCAAGGGGTCTATTAACTCTTTATTTAGTGTCAATAATTAATTCTAATATTGTGGGTTGTGGTGAAAAAAGTACATGCCCAGAAATCTTATTCTAATGCAAATCAACTAAATATGCCATTGTTCTTGTTCAGTCCTTCAGTCATGTCCGACTCTCAGTGACCATATGGCTGCAGCACATCTGTCTGTGTTTCTGATTTCTGGTTGTGCTTATCCATCTGGTTTTCTTGATAAGGATACAGGAGTGGGATGCCAGTTCCTTCTTCACTGGACTGCAATTTGTCTGATCTCTCTGCTATGACCTGCCCATCTTGAGTGACCCTACATGGTAGAGTTCACAACTTCATTGCGGTACACAAGCTCCTTAAATAATTAAGAGAACACAAAAAATAGCAAAATAAAACGTAATTAGGCAATACCAGATTTGTCCTCTAGTATGTCTTTCCAATGAAAGCTTTGACCCATAAATTATATATATATATATATATATATATATATATATATATATATATATATATATATACAATTTTTTTATTATTTTGGGGCAGGGGCATTGATAATTGAAACAAAGAGAAAAAAAAAAATGTTTTTGAGGGTCACTTAAGCAATTGGGCGGTTGGTCTGCCCCTGCTTCCTGTGCTACGAGTATATTATCCCTCCCAGATCTTTTGGGGCTCCTACGCACATTGTGGAGAGAAGGATGTGTTCTATAGCCAATTTTTTTCTGAAAACACCCACATTTTAAGCTCAGTTATCTAACACTTCCACACAATATTTTGCCCTTATATGTATTTATATATCTACTTTTTAATTTTCCAATAACTAGAAACTTTGTGATGACTCTTTAATGATTCCTAATTTTGCAGCGTTTTCACCTAAAATGCATTATTCCAATACAAGAGACAACGTTTATTTTTTATTCCATTAAAACTGTACAGAAAGAATCCAATAAATATATGCAGTCTTGTATGTAGCACACCGTAATGCATCTTCCTGGCAGTGCACACAAGGACCGCGTCTTGGGAATTGAATTTGCAGTTATCAGCAAAAAAACGTCTCCTGTGTGTATGCCGCGTCTTGACTTCTGTAGAGTAAGAGAATTACACTGAATAAATAACATATATTGGTTGCATACTAAGCTACTGAACAGGCAGAAATCAGTATTATGCATAGTCAGTGCGACATGGGTGATGCTGTGCGCAGTGCGTCCTGACCTTGGTCAGTACATGTAGTATACCTCGTATTGCATTTGTAGCTCTTGTTTAATTGCTTGAAATGCTACATTGTTAGATTTTACAGCATGCAAACTGTTTATTTATCTTGAGTCTTAGCAGGAGACAATTGCACCACGTGATATTTTGAGTTTATGTGGACAAGTTCTCAAGTCCTGAAGGGGCCATATTATTATAAGTGGCGTCTAAATGCTAATATACTCTATTAAATGCAATAATATATATCAAATGTTCCCTTTGGGAGTTAGAATGCTGATTTATTTTGGGTTGTGCTGATTCTGTCCTATGACACAGTAGAATTGGTGTGTGCAGTGGGATCAAGCCTTCTCTTGCTGTGTGCTCAGTAGTTATTGATGGCTTCATTAGCAATATGTATTAGACAACAAAGCAATTCATTCTGGGTAGGCGGTGATTGTATGGTTTAAATGGAGAAACACAGATTTATTTCAAAACAAGGCTCTAAATATTTAGGTAGCACACCTTAACCCTTTTCTTTTAGAGGGTCCTGTGATCTGACACTAAAGTGTTAATGGTGGATTTGTTTAATCAAATATTTAAATAGTGTGTGGTAACTAAGGAAACCAGAGCTTTTTTAGTCAGTGTATAATTAGCTCTCTCTTTGTGGCGCACATATGAAATTAGCACTTTGTGATACATTTGCATGGAGATAACTGAGACTCATGGGTCCCACCTTTGGACTTCTGCTAATATATAACAATACCGCGTTCAATGCCGTGGCGCAGCCATGTGCTACAATGATCAGCACTTTTATCCCTCTTCCCCCTCTCTCTCACTTTCTTTACCTCTCCCCATCTTTCTCGCTCTCTTCCCAGCTCACTCTCTCTCTTTCCCTCTCTCCATCTTTCTCGCTCCCCTTCCTCCCCTCTCCCTTCCTTCTTCCCCTCTCGCACTCTTTTTCTCTCTCCACTTCCCTGTCTCTCCCATCCCTCCTCTGCTCTCTTTCCCTCTCCCTATCTTTCTCTCTCCCCTCGACCTTGCCTCTTCCCCTCTCATTCTCTTTCCCCGTCTTTCTCTCCCATGTTCCTTCACTCTTCCTCCCCTACTTTCTCTCCCCCATTCCTTCCCCTGTCTTCCTTCTTCTCCTCTCACTCCCTCCTTCCCTCTCCATCTTTCTCTCTTCCCATCTTTCTCTCTCATCTTCCTCCCCTCTCCTTCCCCCATCTTTCTCTTTCCAGTTCCTCCCCTCTCTCATCTCTCTTCCTCTCTAACTGTCTTTCTCTTTCCCTCTTCCCATCTTTCTCTCTCCCCTCTCCCTTCCTTCTTCCACTCTCACTGCTTTTCTCTTTCCCTCTTACCATCTTTCTCTCTCATCTTCCTCCTCTCTCTTTCCCCTATCTTTCTCTCTCCCCTTCTTACCCTCTCCCTTCCCTCTTCCACTCTTTCTGTCTTTCTCTTCCCCTCTTCCCATCTTTCTCTCTCCCCTTCCCCCCCTCTCCCTCCCTTTTCCTCTCTCACTGTCTTTCTCGTATCCTCTTCCCATCTTTCTCTCTCCCCATCCTCCCCTCTCCCTTTCCTCTTCCCCTCTCACTGTCTTTCTCTTTCCCTCTTCCCATCTTTATCTCTCCCCTTCCACCCTTCTCCCTTCCCTCTTCCACTCTCTCTTACTTTCTCTTTCCCTCTTCCCATCTTTCTCTCTCCCCTTCCTCCCTCTCCCTTCCCTCTTCCCCTCTCACTGTCTTTCTCGTATCCTCTTCCCATCTTTCTCTCTCCCCATCCTCCCCTCTCCCTTTCCTCTTCCCCTCTCACTGTCTTTCTCTTTCCCTCTTCCCATCTTTCTCTCTCCCCTTCCTCCCCTCTCCCATTGCTTTTCCCCTCTCACTGACTTTTTCTCTTTCCCTCTTCCCATCTTTCTCTCTCCCCTTCCTCCCCTCTCCCATTGATTTTCCCCTCTCACTGACTTTTTCTCTTTCCCTCTTCCCATCTTTCTCTCTCCCCTTCCTCCCTCTCCCTTCCCTCTTCCCCTCTCACTGTCTTTCTCGTATCCTCTTCCCATCTTTCTCTCTCCCCATCCTACCCTCTCGCTTTCCTCTTCCCCTCTCACTGTCTTTCTCTTTCCCTCTTCCCATCTTTCTCTCTCCCCTTCCTCCCCTCTACCTTCCCTCTTCCCCTCTCACTGCCTTTTCCCTTTCCCTCTTCCCATCTTTCTCTCTCCCCTTCCTCCCCTCTCCCATCGTTCTTCCCCTCTCACTTCCTTTTTCTTTTTCCCTCTTCCCACCTTTCTTTCCCCCCTTCCTCCCCTCTCCCTTCCCTATAACCCTATCACTCTCTTTCCATCTCTCCATCCCTCTCCAATTCCTTTGTGCTCTCTTCCCCTTTCACTCTCTCTGTCCCTCTCCCATATTTTTCTCTTTTATTTTTAGATATGCTATTATATATGTACTATGTAATATCTTTTGTGTGCAATATATTTACATTTTAATTTTAAAAATACATTTTTACTATGGAAGCATGGATATATAATGCAACTGAATGTAGGACACCTATTTTTAAATAAGTCACATACTTTTTGATACATTCTGTAACTGTTATATTATAAATGTTACTTTTTAAATGTCCATCCAGAAGCAATGTCCTAACACCGTAAAGCGGATACACACTGCATATGTTCATATTATGACCATCCACAGACAATGACGTGACCCTAGAAGGTAGTGTCGTTAGCCAATGGTGCATGTGGCATTGCTTTTAGTTTATAATTCCTGATCAGTAATGTATATAATCTTCTATATTTCAGTTTTCCACCTATCCAGGAAGGTGACCACCGTGGTTCCAGAGAGCTGCCTCCTGATCATCTTGGGCTTGGCTCTGGGGGGCATTGTTCTGGCCATAGCTCAGCGGGCACAGTTCCAGTTGGAGCCCAGCATGTTCTTCCTCTTCTTGCTCCCACCTATCGTCCTGGATTCTGGATACTTCATGCCCAGTCGCCTCTTCTTTGACAACATTGGTGCCATTCTCATGTACGCCGTGGTTGGCACCGTGTGGAACTCATTTGCAACAGGAGCAGCGCTGTGGGGGGTGAAGCTGGCAGGGCTAATGGGTAAGTCAACCGAACAGATAAAGGATCACTATTATGCCACTAACAACGTGCGTTAGATAATTTAATTATTAATTGATCATTAAAGGGTCATGGTGCCAATTTTTTTTTGCTACATGGTATTTTAAATAACTAATCTTGATAAAGGCCAACATGTTTTTATAAAGTGAAAAACCATAAACAGATTTTTTTTATGTTTTATACTAAATAACTAAAGTAAAGTAGATTACAGGCATTATTTGTCCTTAGTTAGCTGACTCTGCCTGATACTTTCTCAAGAATCTAATTGTAAACTAATGAGATTTCCATTCCTGCTTCTGGAAGTTCTGGCACGTCCTCATGCCACATCCCCATTGTGTAGATGGAATTTCCTGTGTATTTAATAGAAGAAAGAACATTACTAAACCAGTGTGTCCCAAATTAATTCAACCAAATAGTTATTAATGTCATAAGAAATTTAGACAAGTCACATAGAATCAAAGAAACACACAAAATAAATTTTATTTAATAACTAGCGACTTGTCCATCAAAAATAACGCATGATATAGTGTTATACGTTGTGTTTTCTGTCTGTTTATGTACCATCTGGTATTTGTCTCTTTTCCCCCTCTCTCTCCCCTGTGTCTTTGCCCCTTTCTCCTGTGTGTCTCTGCCCGCTCTCCCTCCCCTGTGACTCTTTCCCTGTCTCTCACCCCTGTGTCTCTTTTCCCCCCTCTCCCCCATTTCTCACTCCTGTGTCTATTTCCCCCTTTCCTTCCCCTGTGTCTTTTCCCCCCTCTACTCCCTCCCCTATGTCTCTTTGCCGTGCTCTCCCTCCCGTGTGTCTTTCCCCTCCTCTCTCATCCCTGTGTCTCCCCCCCCCACTCCCTCCCCTGTGTCTCCCCCCTCTCCCTCCCCTGTGTCTCTCCCCCCTCTTTTTGCCATTTACAGGTGTGAAAACATTTGCAGGCTTGGGGAAATTGATCAATTTCCCCAAGCTCGCAAAGGGCTTCTGAGTTACGGCCTTGAAAATATTTTGACCGTTAAGTTACGATTTTCTAAATATTTTCAAAGCCGTAACTCGGAAGCTCTTTGCGGGTCTCTCCTGCCGCCATTATGGGCCTCGCAATGAGCGTCATTGTGGGCCTCTACCCCCTCTATATTGTGGGCCTCTCGATGAGCGCTGTGCGCATGTGTAAGCCCGTGACACACAAACTCGCAATTATGACAACTATATATATATGATTTAAATGAATAAACAAAATTGTAAACCATTAAAATAATGAAAAATGCACAAAATTGTAAAAACAAAAGATGTAAGGTCCGCTGGAGATATATAACTGGCCGTTACAATATGTCTCTGAAAGTTATTAAGTAAAAATATCAGCTTCTTGCTAAATATCAAGTAGGAAATGTATTATACACGGTCACTAGTGGGTACTTCTATTTCTCCAATGTAATACAATTGCAGAGTAACTTCCACAAATATGATTTGGTAAAGGACGGTTTTACGTTTCATTTTTGGTTTCTGAGAACTTCCTGTGCAATCAAAGCCTCCTCCTACTTCAGGAAGTTGGTTACCAGAAACCAAAATGGCAGATCCCATCGAAGCAATGGCATATAAGACAAACAGGCTGTATTATTTTATTATCTATTCTAAAACTATTTTCAATATTTTAAAGTGTAATGATTCAATATACGGTAATACATTTTAGAATTGTGTCCACTGTGATCGTTTAGTAATATAGATATTCAATGGTTTAAATATATATATTTGCATGTCCCGGCCCAGGTTCCCAGAATGCAGCGTAATAATTGTATTTCTCAGAATTTTGAGCAGGAATCAAATGTTTTAACTTGTTTTAGACGCTTAAATGTGAACACAGATGTACTATTTATTTACTGTACAACTGTGCGGTGGAGGGCTTCTATCGCTCTTTTGCCTACCATAAATTAAATGATTGTTGTGGTAAACTACTGAATTACAAGAGCAAAGCCTTTGCATGCCCCTGCCTAGGTTCCCAGAATGCAGTGTAATAACTGTATTTCTTGAAATTCTGAGCAAGAAACAAGTTTTTTTGATGCTGCCACCACCATGCTTCACTGTGGGTATGGTGTTCTTTTGGTGATGTGCAGTGTTGTTTTTGCTCCAAACATATCTTTTGGAATTATGACTAAAAAGTTCAACCTTGGTTTCATCAGACCATAACACCTTTTCCCACTTGCTTTTGGGAGACTTCAGATGTGTTTTTGCAAAATGTAGCCTGGCTTGGATGTTTTTCTTCGTAAGAAAAGGCTTTCGTCTTGCCACTCTACCCCATAGCCCAGACATATGAAGAATACGGGAGATTGTTGTCACATGTACCACACAGCCAGATATTCCTGCAGCTCCTTTATGTTGCTGTAGGCCTCTTGGTAGCCTCCCAGACCAGTTTTCTTCTCGTCTTTTCATACATTTTGGAGGGAGCTCCAGTTCTTGGTAATGTCCCTGTTGTGCCATATTTTCTCCACTTAATGATGACTGTCTTCACTGTGTTCCATGGTATATCTAATGCCTTGGAAATTCTTTTGTACTCTTCTCCTGACTGATACCTTTTAACAATGAGATCCCTCGGATGCTTTGGAAGCTCTCTGTGGACCATGGCTTTTGCTGTGGGATGCGACTAAGAAAATTTCAGGAAAGACCAGCTAGAGCAGCTGAACTTTATTTGGGGTTAATCAGAGGCACTTTAAATGATGGCTGTCTCCTATTTAACACAATTTGGAATGTGATTGCTTAATTCTGAACACAGCTACATCCCCAGTTATAAGAGGGTGTGCAGACTTATGCAACCACATTATTTTTCTTTTTTCTTTTTCTTCCCTCCACCTAAAAGTTTTCATTTTGTTTTTCAATTGAGTTGTACAGTTTATAGGTCACATTAAAGGTGGAAAAAGTTCTGAAATTATTTATCTTTGTCTCATTTTTTTACAGCACAGAAACCTGACATTTTAACAGGGGTGTGTAGACTTTTTATATCCACTGTATATATATAGGAATATTCAATTCTAGTTTAAATCATTTTTACTAAAAGAAAAGAAGGTTGCGCATTGCTAAATTGACACAATATTCAATTCCAAACTGACTTTCAAAGTCCAGACTCGACTGCTGCTGGTATCTACTTACTATGAGGTCAAAGGCTAGCAAAAAGCTGCAAAATTTTCAGACACAAAGTACCAATATAATGATCCTCGTTGGCTGGAGACTTATTGTGTTACAGAAGTTTCCTTTGCCAGCAAAATTTAGCTTTGGGGACAGTTTGTGAATTATGTTTTTTTTTCATCAACTCTGGTTGTTCTTAAAACCCCTTTGATCTGTATCTCAGCCAATCGCGCACCCTCCCCTTACATTATCAGACAGGAGACAATATTGCTATGATAAACGATTAAATAGACATTTTATTACTGATAATGCATAATTAAAATAACGAGCATTTCTTGTCCTTGTAATGATCTCTACTGATCTAGTCGCTGCTCTTGCAATGAATATGACAGCAGACAAAATGTTTTTTTTTTAAAAGATTCAGCCTATCATTTTTAATTAGTATATACATTTTTTTACTTTAATGGGACAAACTATTTGCCTTTTGCATAGCATAATTAGTTACCTGGGAAGGATTTTGGATGCAAATAAAAACTATATTCACTTCTACTGAAAGGTTCACACCTTATTGAAGTGTTTTATAATATGATTAAATGGAAGTGCAACTTACCGGTGTTTGCTCAGTTTGACTTTTTTAAAAATATTGATTATTTTACATAGTAATAAAAACATTGTCAGAATACATTTATTATTAATTTTCATTTTGCTCCCAGCTGAGCTCCGTCATTAATAATTCAGGGTTGGAAATCGTTTATTGTGCCATGAAAATAGATTACATTACAGCCTGAGCGTGGTGGCGGTAATAATCCACTGTACAATAGAAAAAAAATATGGTGGATATAAAAAGTCTACACACCCCTGTTAAAATGTCAGGTTTCTGTGCTGTATGAGACAAAGATAAATCATTTCAGAACTTTTTCCACCTTGAATGTGACCTATAAACTGTACAACTCAACTGAAAAACAAACTGAAATCTTTTAAGTAAAGGGAAGAAAAAATATAAAAATAAAATAATATGGTTGCATAAGTCTGCACACCCTTAAACTAATACTTTGTTGAATCACCTTGTGATTTTATTACAGCACTCAGTCTTTTTGGGTATGAGTCTATCAGCATGGCACATTTTGACTTGGCAAGATTTGCCCACTCTTCTTTGCAAAAACACTCCAAATCTGTCAGATTGCGAGGGCATCTCCTGTGCACAGTCCTCTTCAGGTCACCCCACAGACTTTCAATCGGATTCAGGTCTGGGCTCTGGCTGGGCCATTCCAAAAATGTAATCTTCTTCTGGTGAAGCCATTCCTTTGTTGATTTGGATGTATGCTTTGGGTCGTTGTCATGCTGAAAGGTGAAGTTCCTCTTCATGTTCAGCTTACTAGCAGAAGCCTGAAGGTTTTGTGCCAATATTGACTGGTATTTGGAACTGTTCATAATTCCCTCTATCTTAACTAAGACCCCAGTTCCAGCTGAAGAAAAACAGCCCACCCATATATGTACAGTGCCTTGCAAAAGTATTCACCCCCTTGACTTTTTACCTATTTTGTTACATTACAGCCTTAAGTTCAATGTTTTGTTAATCTGAATTTTATGTGATGGATCAGAGCACAATAGTCTAAGTTGGTGAAGTGAAATAAAGAAAAACAAAAAAAAAGCTCTGGTGCAACCAATTACCTTCAGAAGTTACATAATTAGTGAAATGATGTCCACCTGTGTGCAATCTTAGTGTCACATGATCTGTCATTACATATACACACCTTTTTTGAAAGGCGCCAGAGGCTGTAACACCTAAGCAAGAGGCACCGCTAACCAAATACTGCCATGAAGACCAAGGAACTCTCCAAACAAGTAAGGGACAATGTTGTTGAGAAGTACAAGTCAGGGTTAGGTTATAACAAAATATCCAAATCTTTGATGATCCTCAGGAGAACCATCAAATCTATCATAACCAAATGGAAAGAACATGGCACAACAGCAAACCTGCCAAGAGACGGCCGCCCACCAAAACTCCCTGCCCAGGCAAGGAGGGCATTAATCAGAGAGGCAGCACAGAGACCTAAGGTAACCCTGGAGGAGCTGCAGAGCTCCACTGGTCAGAGTTGAGGGAAAGATGGATGGTGCTAAATACAGGGATATTCTTGAGCAAAACCTGTCTATCTGTGCGTGATTTGAGGCTAGGACGGAGGTTCACCTTCCAGCAGGACAATGACCCCAAACACACTGCTAAAGCAACACTTGGGTGGTTTATGGGGAAACATGTAAATGTGTTGGAATGGCCGAGTCACAGCCCAGACCTCAATCCAATAGAAAATCTTTGGTCAGACTTAAAGATTGCTGTTCACAAGCGCAAACCATCCAACTTGAAGGAGCTGGAGCAGTTTTGGAATGGGCAAAAATCCCAGTGGTAAGATGTGGCAAGCTCATAGAGACTTTTGCAAGGCACTGTATATATATATGTCTGTTTGAAACATGTGAGTCTGCCTAAGGGAAGAAGTAATTAAGGTAAATTGTAATTAGAAAATTTTTTTGATGACGTTACTGGGTCCTGGAGGCAACCATTATACTTTGGTTGGGGATATTTGTGTGATAGGGCTATCACATATATAATTGTGAGCATGCGGGTTGTTGCTAACGCTGCGGGCTTGCGAAGCGAGGACCTCAGTTGCTGGCATGGAGCGCCGTGGCGCTCCATGCCAGCAACTGCAGACCTCACAAAATTTACGGACTTACATGAACCAAATACGAGACGCGGAACTTAGAAAAAAAAACATTACGACCTTACCGCCCGAAACCCGCACACATGAAAACATTAAAAACACAATAAATACACACAACAAATACATAAAAAACTTGCCTACAGCAAGGGGGGGTCACCCAGGACCTCGAAAACTGAAGTTACACCTCAAATTCACTAGAAATACAAGAGTTTAGACACCCGAAAATCCCCTAAGCGAGAGAAAAAATGGCTGCGAAAAAACGAAAACGAGGCTACAGGACTGTAAAGACGCAAAACACCACCAAACACCTACGGATTTTGGGAAAAAGATGGACGCGGTCCAAGAACAAGGACGCCAAATCAGCCACAGACGCGTACCACACATTAGGCGCCATTTTACAACACTAACTTACACAATGCGGAAGTACACAGCTACCCTAACGGATTTGGCTCACGAAAGCACACTATTTACACTACACACATTACTGACACTTACACAGCAGCTCCACAGCACTCCAAACACACATTGTATGCTGCAGCAACATCAAAACAGATTGCCAGCTCTTCTGCCCAATGCTTCATGCCTATATTACTTCAAAAAAGGTAAAGAATATTGATATATTATTTTATTCATTATTTCATTAGCGTTAGCACAAAAAAAACAATGCTCATAGCACACAAACAACCAACAGCCTCGCCATGAGCGCCGAAGCATCTTGGAACACCAACAAAATTTACCGCCCTTACAATCTTATTGACGACATTTTTGGACGGGCAAGGCGCTGTTTAAATTAATGCTGGAGATGGGATTACGGCTATACTTGTGAGAACCTCTTTCTGAGCATGTTTTGGGGAGACATTAAATACTAAATGCTCCAATGGTATAACAAATCCCCACTCCCTCTTCCATCATTCCAGTTTTCCGTTGACTGATAGATATTTTAACCACAGCACCCTTAGGATCCAAGCAGTCAGGTAGTGCTGAAGCTAGACAAGATGGAACATTCTATGCACAAACAGTCTTCAAAGCTAATATTTTCTCTAAAAATGTTTATGCTCAGAGATTTTACAGCTTCTAATGTTTGTACAACATGAGACATACTTCCTGAACTACAATGGTGCCATATAGATAGAATGTCCTTATCATATGTACATAATCATATGATATTTCTCTACACCTGCCGCAGCATTCGGGTCCTTGGCAGATCCATGGTCTTGTTCATTTCTGACCCAATTACAACCACCAACTGAAGCATAAACATACTGAATAATAAGCTGGGGAATAAAGCAGAGAAACATATTGTTCTAATTGGACTGTCAGCTTCTTGGACCATATTAATTTTATAGAGAGAGAGTATTGATCCAGGGAGGAATCCGATCGCCAATATCTGGGGTCAGGACGGATTTTTTTCACCTTTTGAGACAATTGGCAAAGTTTCAATTGTTTTTTTTTTTTATTGTGTCTTCTTGCAGTCCAAGGGACTCTAAGCAGTTTTCGCCACACCACAAATCAAAGGCTTCAGTTCTCCTCTGCTCAACCTTCTTTATGGTTCAGATCTCACACCCTTATGTTACTACTAGGAATACCAGAGTACTAACTATGCAGACCTTTTTTGATAGTGTAGTATCTTTTTACTGGCTTGTCCAGACTTACCATAGCTTTCCTCTCAGAAGCAAACTTATTTTAATTTCATGACTACAGTCCCCATCTGGAGAGATCTTGGAGCCCACGAAAATAAAATCTGTCACTGCCTCCACTTCTTCCCCGCCTATTTGGCAGAAAGTGAGATTGCCATCTCCCAGGATCTTCATCTTTTTAACATTGACCACCAGGCTAGCTTTTGTATTCTCTTCTTTCACCCTCATCATTAGGTCCTTTAGTTCTTCCTCACTTTCAGCCATCAGAGTAGTATCATCGGCGTATCTGAGGTTGTTGATATTTAATGGTTGTTTATTACTTTTTTGCACATTATCAATACTTGTTCTACAAAATAATGTAATAAACATATAGTTAGTTTATCTTCTCAGACACTGAATTAGATTGTTTGCTGTTTGCAGCAGGAAGTCTTTATGTACAAGGAACATCTATTGATGCTGTGTCAGTCCTAATATTTGGGAGGTTGTATAACTGTAATGACCCAGGGGCTCAATGTTCTGTATTCTGTGTGTTCTCAGCTTGTATATACTTGTTATCCCGAGCTCCCGAGACACGGGGCAGACATAGAGATTATATAAAACTCTCTGCCAGCCGGGCCAGCGTGGGTGTAATGTTTGCCAAAAACTGCGGTGCCAAGTGTACGATGCGTCTCCGTGTTGTACATGATGTGTTCTGTGTGGCAAGAAAAGACACAGAAAGAATAAAACATGAGGGGAGGGGAGAGAATAATCAGAGACTTCAGAGATTAGTGAGAGAGGGCACATATATGAATAAGGTAAAATTATAGACCCCTTCTGGATAGCAACCTTGTTGTGGTGATGTGGCTTGTGTACTTCAATGAAGCTGTGAGCTATACCATGTAGGGTCATCCAAGATGAGCAGGTCATAGCATAAAGATCAGACAAATCGAAGCCCACTAGAGAAGGTACTGGCAACCCACTCCAGTATCTTTGCCAAGAAAACCTTATAGGCAGGCATGACCACAGACATAATAATTGTGCCTTGTGTGTTATGGTCCACCGGGTCATGGAGAGTCGGACACGACTGAATGACAAAACAAAAACTATAGATAATAACTACTTTACCAGTTAAATGTTATTGAAATAATTGCATTTCCCTACAATAAACTAATACTGAAGTCTGCTATTTTGATATTTCAGTGAGTTTGACAGGTGTTCCTGGCGTCCTGCGGTCCATAGGGTCACGGAGAGGCAGACACAACTGAATGACTAAACAACAACAATGGATGCCTACTAATATGCACCCATAGGGATCACTAGCTCTGTCATAGCTCGGGAGGGTGTTTTAAGATTTCCATTAGACCTATTGAAAGCACTGGCAGCTTTAGTTATCACATTTGTACTGTTTAGATATACACTTCCTCTGCATTCAAGTATTCTCCCACCACATGAAGTAGATCAGCAGAAGCCAGAATGGCAGCTTCCACTGCAGCATATATGCATAGAACATTTTAGGCCGTATTTCTTTAAATTCTAAAAAAAAATTGTAAATTTCAAAACAAAAGCGTTTATTCTAAATATATTCTTTAAGTGATCATTTCAATGTAATACTATTTCATTTTACTTTCTAAAAATTATAGTTGTACACATGGCTTACACTGAAGACAATAGACTCAGAGTCCAAGGGATAATAAGCAATAATTGGCAATAATCTTTGCTTAGTGGGTTGATCAGAAAGGCTTGATTGATTGGCAGGTAAGAATTGCAAACTTCAATGTAAGTTTATAAATATGTTAAAGATAACATTCAATGGATGAAGTATTTGTTATTACATATAGTTTTAGTGGCATATTTGGAACCTCCCCATGTCACTTTCATGGCCATACAATAGGTTATTCTTTTATTTAATTACATCTAAACAACAGGGCCAATATTTGAAGAAAAAATTCATGTACCTAACATTTAGTTTTGACATTAGGATTGTACAATGTTATCAGGGCACCAGATTAATAGTCTTTTCAGGACAGCCCCCAGGGCAGATCCTTTCTCATCCCTAGCACACCTAATAATAGGAGGAAAGCAGCATACCTGCCGAAGTCTAACGCAATAAACTTCAAATTAAAAATGTAAAAGCAACATTGTTTTTTGTTCTAAAAATAACGCAACAAACATGCGGAATACGGAGTTATTGATAATTAGTACATAAACAAATAAGTGAAACCCTACTGTATGAGGGCACAGTGGCCCTTTAAATCTTTTCTTATAAAGAATAGTTTGGTCGGGCTGATAATAACAAAATAAAAACCTTTATTAGACTTTTAATGTGCATTTAAACAATTAATTACTATTTTTTAAACCATGGCCCAGGCTGTACAAGCTCCTGATCGCTCCACCCTCTGAATGATGTATTGTCTCTGAAGTTGTGGCCGCCCAGGTGGAGGTATCAAATTGAGACCACTTTGTAAAACATATTATTAGCAAGCTATAGTGTAACATGGGCTGCTTGCAACATACACAAGTACACTTTCTAGTCTCCTCTCATTACTATAATGTAATAAGCCTATTTGCAGAGTATTCCCCTCTGGGTAGCTCCCTCTCCAGAGACAATATACCATTTCGGAGGTGGACTGATCAAGAGCTCATCTGCCTGGGGACATGATTAATAATAATAATTATTATTTAAATGTACAGTAAAAGTTTAATACAGTTTTTGTTTTTTTCAGGTCCAACCTAACTATTCTTTAGAGGGCCCTTTATAAAAACACCAAATTGTTGCTTTAATTAACTATATCTTCTCTTTGCCAGCCCTCTGTCACATACAGATCAGGGGGTCTACGTCATCTTGAGTAGTCTTACAGCCCTATTAAATTCCCTCAATGTTGAAAACCCTAGCCCGTAACGTAGGCCTCAAGCCTTGCAGCTATTAAATTGGCCCTGTAAAAGCAACCGGCAAACGACTTGCGGGGTAAGGGTGAGAAAACCCTACAAGACGGGGAATTTGAACTGTGCAGCCGCAAATCCTTTGATCTTTCAAGCCCGTAACTGTTACGTTTCCAATCACGCTATTAAATTGCAACAAATTCACTAGCATTCAAGACTGTAACCAAATGGAGCCAAAAAGCCAATGGGTGCTAGAGAGGACCCGCTAGAGGGTTAAAGTCCTATCCGTAGCACTGTAAATGCAAACATACACACACTACTGTACATATAATAAAAGGGAAAGTGATGTTAGGTATTAGAATTATTAGCAAAACATTCTCAAGCTCGCAAATCTGCAATATAAAATACTTTATTTTCAGTTTAATCTCCGTGTTATTTCGATCCCGGCAATCAATGTGTTAACATATAAAGGAACTCGCATGGACTGGAATATCATATTTACTGATTTATTGATATTGCATTATTTCTAGAATGTGGGTCGAATCGTAACTCGTAATTGAAACCTGTAAGGGATTGAAATCTAACCTCCATTTTTCATTGATGTAATGATGACAATTTCTGTTGCCATTGGCTCCATCTAAACCCTTAACTATGGGTTTGACTAACTGATCATGTTCACGGCCTTACATCCAATGTGCGACAAATGGTTTACGGGTTTGCATCTCAAGCCCATAACTCGCAGCATGGCCTCATTTAATAGCTCTGTAACGCAGCCGAATATCCAAACCCGCAGCCTTTTTCAGGTGTGCTGATGCCGCTACGGGCTTCAAATTTAATAGGGCTGTTAGTCTCAGAACATTACTATGGAACTTAACCAGTTTGTGTCTCAGACCCCCAGGTGGACGCCGGCCTCATGGATTTCCTGCTATTCGGGAGCCTGATTTCAGCTGTAGACCCTGTGGCCGTACTAGCCGTGTTTGAGGAGGTGCACGTCAACGAAACCTTATTCATCATTGTTTTTGGAGAGTCCCTTCTGAATGATGCTGTGACTGTGGTAGGTGTCTGATTAAATCTTACTTATATGAAACATGCTGCTCAATATTCTAATTATTGGATCTTAATGACCACAGTAATGCCAAGAGGAGCTATATGTTTTAATGTTGTATTTGTCGTTAATGAGATTACTATTTAAAGGCATATCTAAGTTTCCTGAATAATGAATGCATCTGATAGAGGAGAATCAGTAGTGTATGCAAACATTTTGTTGCATAAAAAAATACCAAAATAAGCATTTACAAACTCACCCTGAGGTCTTTTAAGTGCAAGCAGCAGCTTTTGTTAGTTAACAGCCCTAAAAATCTCTGCTAAGATTAGTATAAAATTCATAATTCGTTTTGGCCAATCAGGAGAAAGCAGAGGTTAGCTGAAACATTTGTATCAAATTCTGGGGTTCCTGTGTTGCAAAGCAGCTTGGGATATGTTGTCTCTCTCTCTCTCACACATTGCGCTTTGAGCTCAGACCCTGCCAAACCATGTGATTCTATCCTGCAGCAAGTACTTATTTGGACTTTACCAGAAAGGTCAAACTCTGTACCTGACTGCCTTTCCTCAATGTACTTGGTTATGTAAGCTCCTTGTGGGCGTGCAAAGCTGGATTTTACTTTCCTGTCTATAACTTTGTAAGTACACTGAACTTATCTATGTAACACATATTTTTCTCATAATCACTGCCTGTTTCTTACCAAACATTTGAAATCCAGGAAACTTATATATACCTTTTAACGGTTTATAATAGCACTGTGTATCAGCTTCCAGTTATGCTGTTTGTCGCCAACCTGATAAGGTCGTCAAATGGGTTTGGGCAGGAGTTTTGTCTTAAGACATGCATTTAGGGCTTTAGTAACAATCGGATTAAATAATAATTCAGAGACTATCTCAACTGTAAACACTTGTTGCCAAGGGATACCAGTTCAACGCAGCAAGTCTCCAACCATTATAAATCACTGTACTGATACATGTGCCTGAAAATTTAGCACTGTGTATTAGACAAAGCTGTCTATCCCCATTAAAACTGAGTCTGTTCTTTGAAGATAATTTTAATCTTGAATATTATTTATGTAAATAATTAAATATGATATTATAAATGGTCACTACCTAATTAAAACATCAGCTATCTCTTGTTGTTAGGTCGATACAGTGGTCCTTTAATTACTTTAAATGGGCACTACAAAGGTACCTTATATGTTATAATTTAGAACCATAGGTAATTTTAAGATTTTTGCAAAATAATATTAGAAAAATGTATATTCTCACTTACCTAGAAGTTGTAATCTTTTTCCAATCTTTACTCTCTGTCTTCTTTTTATCTCAATGTTAAAGACCAATCCTTGCTAATTACACTATGGGGCTTACACATACTCAGAGTGATTAATATTAGAAGATAGAGGCAGAGAGTACAGTCCAGCATTTCAATTACTAATTAAGACTGATTGTGAAACACAAATTACAGCTTTCAGCGTAGGTTTAATTTAAGATATAGGTATATTGTACAATACTTGGGATCCTATATGCCGCTGATGCTGATTTTAATCCACTGTTAACATTTGTATTTTAATATTATTATTGCTCATACATTGTTTTTCCAGGATATAAAACTGAAAATGTCCAATAAAGTAAAATTGTGTAATCCCTAATATACAGAACTAAAAATCCCATTGAACAAAAATGAAGTATCAATACATCCCATATTTTAGCTACTGTAGCAGGGTATTCCTAATTTAGCTGTATTGCTTAGTTTCGAAATATAACCTTTTTTTCTAATTGTTTTATAAAAAATTGAATTCTAAACCGTCAAATACTTACACAGTTCCTACACCATTTGACAGTTTTATTTCAGAGGAAGAGCAACTTTTCCAGTCACAATGAAGACTGGTTACCAATATGCCCCCCTCCCCGTCCTTTAATATTGATTATCCCCAGTGCATCCCCATCTCTGTGTGGTTCCTGGGTTAAAGATTTGTCAGGATGATGTCAGGTAACATATGGCAGCACCCTGTGTACACACCAGGCAACCCTCCTCCTCCTCCTGATCCCTGGCACCCAGCCCAATGGTCCAGAGCTGCAGCTACATGGAGGTCAATGTGCATTGTCTGTCCAGGGGGTAATGTGATGCCCTCTGTTTTTGCAGTTTGCATAATTGTATTTATGATTTGTGTGAAGATCTGTTTGCCCTTAACTAATATAATGCCATGTTTTAAAAGGATAGTTGTATAAAATAAACCAGCCAGTGTCATATAGAGCCGTTTCTCTGCGGAAAGGACACGTAATTCCAATTCTTGTCCACAAGATGTCACTGCAGGACATTGGGGTAATTACAGCCCCTTTGTTCTGTTTGCTGCTCTGATTCTCTGTGCGTACGGCCCTGTGATCCTCCCCCCAAGTCAAGCCCATAATTTTCCTGTTCCCTGACTGGCCCTTCATCAGGCAGCCAGCCACATACCCCAAGGGGCACGGCTATTATTGTGTGATGCTAATCTGGGATTTGAATGTGTTCGGCCCACCACGATGTAACTGTAGATAAATCATTTTGTGTAGTTGCTGTTTTGAAAATGCTATGAGAGAGTCCATATTAAACCATGCTTTCTGGAATAAATAGGGAAGGGTGTAATTTCTTTAAGAGGGAAGGCATTTAATATTTTGCTATGCCAGGAATCCCTTTGCTATGCTGAGCCTGTGTTCCTGACATGCTATTGATCCTGACATGACTGCCGGTCACCGAAAGGCCCATTCCTTCTGAGAAGATTGCCAGCTGTAAGAGGGAGATTCCTGTAGTGCAAAGGCAGGACGTGTTGGAGCTGAATAGCGCCCCTATCTAGGATCTTCACAATTTGTACTAGCCGTATTACTGTGCTAAGAGTACAGACTCTGGTGGTATCAGACAGTGTGTCTGCCAGTGTGTGCACAATGGCATCAGGGTGTGCTTGCCTGTTTGGGCAGTGGCATTAGGGTGTGTTTGTCTACCTGTGTGTGCAGTGGCATCAAGGTGTGCTTGTCTGGCAGTGTGTGCAGTGGCATCAGGGTGTGCTTGCCTGTTTGTGCAGTGGCATTAGGGTGTGTTTGTCTATCTGAGTGTGCAGTGGCATCAAGGTGTGCTTGTCTGGCAGTGTGTGCAATGGCATCAGGGTGTGCTTGTCTGGCAGTGTGTGCAGTGGCATCATGGTGTGCTTGTCTGGCAGTGTGTGCAGTGGTATCAATGTGTGCTTGTCTGGCAGTGTGTGCAGTGGCATCATGGTGTGCTTGTCTGGCAGTGTGTGCAGTGGTATCAGTGTGTGCTTGTCTGGCAGTGTGTGCAGTGGCATCATGGTGTGCTTGTCTGGCAGTGTGTGCAGTGGTATCAGTGTGTGCTTGTCTGGCAGTGTGTGCAATGGCATTAGGGTGTGTTTGTCTATCGGAATGTGCAGTGGCATCAAGGTGTGCTTGTCTGGCAGTGTGTGCAGTGGCATTAGGGTGTGTTTGTCTATCGGAATGTGCAGTGGCATCAAGGTGTGCTTGTCTGGCAGTGTGTGCAGTGGCATCATGGTGTGCTTGTCTGGCAGTGTGTGCAATGGCATTAGGGTGTGTTTGTCTATCGGAATGTGCAGTGGCATCAATGTGTGCTTGTCTGGCAGTGTGTGCAGTGGCATCATGGTGTGCTTGTCTGGCAGTGTGTGCAATGGCATTAGGGTGTGTTTGTCTACCTATGTGTACAATGATATTAGGGTGTGTTTTTCTTCCAGTGTGTGCAATGACACCAAGGTGTGCATGATCTACAAAAAGTGTCAGTCTCTGGCAGTGTGTTGTGTGGTATTAGAGGGTATATGTGCCAGCGTGTGCCACAATATAAGGGTGCATACATTGCGTGGCCAGTGGTATCGGGCATGTACTGTGTATTTTCTCAGTGTCTCTGTCCTTCCTTGTATTACATGATTAGGAGACAGAACATCCTTCTGGCTGCTCAGCGACACAGACCTTCCTGCTCAGTGATGATATTGGCTGCCTTGTATCAGTAATAAGATCAGATGCCTCAGAACAGAACACCAACTGCTATAAATTAGCAATATGCAGATTTAATGCTTCCTGGACATTAATTGCAATGTCTAATGTCACACTACATAGAATCACTGTCAGAACAAGCACAGTATAGAAGCTCTTTATGTTTATAATATACTGTTTGAAAGAGCTACTTATAAATACATTTTTTAATTTATTACATTTTATATGCAATTTTACTGATATGTGACCTGTCATTTTGGTTTCTGCTGATTAGCTTCCTGAGGTGGGAGGACTTTGAATGCACAGGATTTTTGTCTGCACAATGGAAATATGGCATGATGATGATCTATGAGGAGGTGCAGGGAGGGGGTGGATGATTAGTAAGGGCTGATGATCTATGAGGAGGTGCAGGGAGGTGGTGGATGATTACTAAGGGGTGATGATCTATGAGGAGGTGCAGGGAGGTGGTGGATGATTACTAAGGGGTGATGATCTATGAGGAGATGCAGGGAGGGGTGGATGATTAGTAAGGGGTGATGATCTATGAGGAGATGCAGGGAGGGGTGGATAATCAGTAAGGGATGAAGATCTATGAGAAGGTGCAGGGTTGGGGTGAATGATCTGTAAGGGTTGATGATTAATGAGAAGGTGCAGGGAGAGGGTGGATGACCTGTAAGGGGTGGTGATCTATGAGGAGGTGCAGGAAGTGGTGAATTATCTGTAAGGAGTGATGATCTATGAGGAGGTGCAGGGAGGGGATGACCTGTGAGGGGTGATGATCTAAAAGGTGGTGCAGGGAGTGGGTGGATTATTAGTAAGGGGTGATGATTTATGAGGAGGTGCAGGGAGGGGCTGAATGATCTGTAAGGAGTGATGATCTATGAGGAGGTGCTGGGAGAGAGTGGATGACGTGTAAGGGCTGATGATCTATGAGGAGGGGCAGGGAGAGGGTGGATGACTTGTAAGGGCTGATGATCTATGAGGAGGTACAGGGAGAGGGTGGATGACTTCTGAGGGTCGATGATATATGAGGAGGTGCATGGAGGGGGTGGATGATTAGTAAGGGGTTATGATCTATGAGGAGGTGCAGGGAGAGGGTGGATGACTTCTGAGGGGTGATGATATATGAGGAGGTGCATGGAGGGGGTGGATGATTATTAAGGGGTGATGATCTATGAGGGGGTGCAGGGAGGGGTGGCTGGTTAGTAAGGGCTGATGATCTATGAGGAGGTGCAGGGAGAGGGTGGATGACCTGTGAGGGGTGATGATCTAAAAGGAGGTGCAGGGAGGGGTGGATGATTAGAAAGGGGTGATGATCTATGAGGAGGTGCGGGGAGAGGGTGGATGACCTGTAAGGGGTGATCATCTATGAGGAGGTGCAGGGAGAGGGTGGATGACTTGTAAGGGGTGATGATCTATGAGGAGGTGCCGGGAGGGGTTGGATGATCTGGAAGGGGTTGGATGATCTGGAAGGGGTGATGATCTGTGCAGGGAGGAGGTGCAGGGAGGGGGTGGATGATTATAAAGGGGTGATGTTCTATGAGGCGGTGCAGGGAGAGGGTGGATGACCGGTAAAGGGTGATGATCTATGAGGAGGGGCAGGGAGAAGGTGGATGACTTGTAAGGGGTGATGATCTATTAGAAGCTGCTGGGAGGGGGTGGATGGTCAGTAAGGGGTGATGATCTATGAGGAGGCGCAATGAGGGTGTGGATGATTAGTAAGGGGTGATGATCTATGAGGAGGTGCAGGGAGGGGGTGGATGATTAGTAAGGTGTGATGATCTATGAGGAGGTGCAGGGAGGGGGAGGATGGTCAGTAAGGGGTGAATACATATGAGGGGGTGCAGGGAGGGGGTGAATGGTCCATAAGGGGTGATGATCTATGAGGGGGTGCAGGGAGAGGGTGGATGACCTGTAAGGGTTGATGGTTTGTGAGGAGGTCCAGAGACAGGCTGGATGATTAATTATAAATAGGGTACAGGATCTTTAAAGAGAGATGATCTATTAGGAGGTGCGCGGAGAGAGTATAGGGAGAGAGTGGATAATCTGTAGAGTTGGTGCTGTATTGATCTTTAAACCTTGATTTTGTGAACATTTTGCTTGGATAAAAATATTATTTTATATTTATTTTGTATTTTATTCAGTTCATTACTGAAAACACTGAGACTTATTGTAGATTTCACACTAAATAATTGCTAATTCAGTGAAATATAGGACATGTGTGTGTCTCATACATAACCGCTCCAGCCTGATGATTCTCACAATAATGTGTTATATAAAAGCTCTGTTTTTCCATAAAAGGTGACCTAGATTCAATTGTTTTATTTTTTTCTTGTTTTTTTTTTTCATTTGCCCCCCATGGCAACCAACTTTACAGACCCTCGTTTTCGTGACCACAGCACAGTGAAGAAATATATATGTTTAAAAACGAGAGCATATTTAGGCAGGAAAAAGTCATAAAGCTTTTCTTTAATGTATAGTTTTTGCTACATCTTCTGGCTCATGGAGGCATCCATTGCTCTGATGAAGCTTGCTGTGTGAAAGAAGGTGTTTCCATTTCTGAAGCGCAGGGCTTGTATTTATTGATGCAGACTGCTTGCTTTTGGACATGTGAGAGTGAAGGGAGTTAGTGTTCAATTCAATCATATCCACCTATCCCTCTTCCCTCCTTCCCAACACCATTAACCACAGATGATAAATAAACACACCCTTCATGACCCAGCTCTCATTAAGTTTCTGTAACAGACAAGATGGAATCCTCTATTCATAAACAGAGGCCACAGACATGTTGATGTTGTCTAGAAATGCTTTATGTTCTTGAATTAGTGTTGCTTTAGGTTTTATGCTGCGCTAGGCTGATGTGCTCCCCAATTCCCCAGATATTCCTCGTCCTTTACTCTTACTGTGTTCCTATCCTATGATTACTGCACATATAGAAGTGTAGGTGTGTTATGTGTATATACAGTATGCGAGAAAGTCTCTGGTATATATATATATATAGACAGAAATGTAACAGCAAATACAGTATTCCATACTACTGCACTGTCAGCTTGAGACCCCCTGCCACCTGAAAATATGCCCTATGCTCAGATTGTTACCCTAGGCAGTAATAAACCAACGTGTACCCTTTAATAGCAAAATTAACCTTTGCTCCCATTTAATCTTTCCTAAACATGAAACTTGGTATAAATCACACCTGCCACCATACAGGTCCCTGACACTACAAAAAAGTATAATATACCCTTTAGTGTTCTTACAAATGGTTCTCTAAAGAATAGTTACAGTGGACATAAAAAGTCTACACACCCCTGTTAAAATGTCAGGTTTCTGTGCTGTAAAAAAATGAGACAAAGTTAAATCATTTCAGAACTTTTTCCACCTTTAATGTGATCTTACGAAGACAAACATCCAAGCCAGGCTACATTTTGCAAAAACACATCTGAAGTCGCCCAAAAGCATGTGGGAAAAGGTGTTATGGTCTGATGAAACCAAGGTTGAACTTTTTGGCCATAATTCCAAAAGATATGTTTGGTGCAAAAACAACACTGCACATCACCAAAAGAACACCATACCCACAGTGAAGCATGGTGGTGGCAGCATCATGCTTTGGAGCTGTTTTTCTTCAGCTGGAACCGGGGCCTTAGTTAAGATAGAGGTAATTATGAACAGTTCCAAATACCGGTCAATATTGGCACAAAACCTTCAGGCTTCTGCTAGAAAGATGAACATGAAGAGGAACTTCATCTTTCAGCATGACAACGACCAAAGCATACATCCAAATCAACAAAGGAATGGCTTCACCAGAAGAAGATTAAAGTTTTGGAATGGCCCAGACCTGAAGAATCCGATTGAAAATATGTGGGGTGGTCTGAAGAAGGCTGTGCACAGGAGATGCCCTCGCAATCTGACAGATTTTGGAGTGTTTTTGCAAAGAAGAGTGGGCAAATCTTGCCAAGTCAAAATGTGCCATGCTGATAGACTCATACCCAAAAAGACTGAGTGCTGTAATAAAATCAAAAGGTGCTTCAACAAAGTATTAGTTTAAGGGTGTGTATACTTATGCAACCATATTATTTTATTTTTATATTTTTTCTTCCCTCTACCTAAAAGATTTCAGTTTGTTTTTCAATTGAGTTGTACAGTTTATAGGTCACATTAAAGGTGGAAAAAATTCTGAAATAATTCATCTTTGTCTCATTTTTTTACAGCACAGAAACCTGACATTTTAACAGGGGTGTGTAGACTTTTTATATCCACTGTAAGTAGGTCCTGATAAGAACAAAAAAATCCTTTATTAAACATTTAAACAATGAATTACTATTTTTAATAATGCTAACAGGCAGTATGAGCTCCTTATCTCCCCACCCCATGAATGATGTATTGTCTCAGGAGTGGGAGCCGTCCAGAGAGGAATGCTCTCCAAATAGGCACACGGTATTTGCTGTATGATAGTGGGAGGGGACTAGAAAGTGTATTTGTCCACATTGCTAGCAGCTCTTGTTACATAACTGCCTGCTACCGCCCTGGGCAGCTCCCACTTCAGAGACAATACATCCTTCAAAGGGTGGAAAGATCTATAGCTTATATAGACTGGGGCTTGATTTAAAAATAGTAATTCATAGTTTAAATACACAGTAAATGTTTTTTCAGCCCCTACATTACTATTACTTAGAGATTGCTTTATAAGAACATTAAAGTTGAAAAGAATACATCATGCAAGAGAAAGACAAATCTGTCTGCCTCTAAGTAACGCAACAGTACAATGACATGGCATAAGATTATCTGATTCCATAGCACAGTTATGGCATTTATTTCCCATCATAATTATCAAGCATGGTCATAGTACTATACCAGAAAAAGTCAAATATATTGCAAGTTTCACACTATGAGATCCAAAAACCACAGGATGGAACATAAACACTATAATAATAGGCTGTGCTCTTAGCAGATGAAATGCAAATTAGAAACTAGAAATGTGTTATGTGATTGTCATGACCCAGAGACGAGTGGCTTGGTACACGCCTAATACTCTTACTGTAACTTATAGGAGCAATCTGCAGGTTGTTACTTTATATTCATCTCAGTACCCAGCCATTGAGATCAGGACATCAGTCATGGAGAAACAGGAGAAGTCACATAACACCATTCCTTAGTTCAGAGAAAACTAACTTTATTATTCCTTACAAAAGAGATTTTACACAGCTACAAAATATCCACCTCCCCTCGTCTTCCTCCCCCAGCATTCTTTACTGTGAGATATATCTGATCTGTTATGTGTCTCTGTCTATAGGTTGGGGGGTTAACTTTATCTTGGTCCTCAAACATGATTTGCTTTACAACCCTAGAGTAATAAACTGCCTTCAACTTTTATTACCAGAGACCAAGCATCTGCCCACATTAGTTTGACTTCCCCCACCTGGGATTCTGGTGGTGGAGGTCACTCATATGCCTAGGTCAAAGGCCAGGTGCCTCGCTACTGGCGCTCTCTGTTTTTTACAATATTATTTGCTTATATGTGCTATTGTGGAAAAGATACATCCAACATATTTCACACAACTATAGAAAATAAATGCACAAATTAAACAAACATTAGTCGCTTTTAGCATAACATTGAATGTGCATTTTGATAGCCTTGTTGTTATCAATGAGATGTATAAGAGTCCCAGAAATAGTGGTATTTGTTGGGTGCAGGGGGGTCCCATCTTTTTGCCCCAGAGACCAAGCATCTGCCCGTATTAGCTTGACTTCTCCCATCTGGGATTCTAGTGGTGGAGGGCACTCCTATTCCTAGGTCAGAGGCCAGATACTTGGCTACTGGCTTTCTCTGGTTTTTACAATATTATTTGTTTATATGTGCTATTGGGGAAGGGAAACCTCCAACATACAGTTGCAAGCAAAAGTATGTGAACCCTTTGGAATGATATGGATTTCTGCACAAATTGGTCAAAAAACGTGATCTGATCTTCATCTAAGTCACAACAATAGACAATCACAGTCTGCTTAAACAAATAACACACAAAGTATTAAATGTTGCCATGTTTTTATTCAACACACCATGTAAACATTCACAGTGCAGGTGGAAAAAGTATGTGAACCCTTGGATTTAATAACTGGTTGAACCTCCTTTGGCAGCAATAACTACAACCAAACGTTTCCTGTAGTTGCAGATCAGATGTGCACAACGGTCAGGAGTAATTCTTGACCATTTCTCTTTACAGAACTGTTTCAGTTCAGCAATATTCTTGGGATGTCTGGTGTGAATCGCTTTCTTGAGGTCATGCCACAACATCTCAATCAGGTTGAGGTCAGGACTCTGACTGGGCCACTTCAGAAGGCGTATTTTCTTCTGTTTAACCCATTCTGTTGTTGATTTACTTCTATGCTTTGGGTCGTTGTCCTGTTGTAACACCCATCTTCTGTTGAGCTTCAGCTGGTGGACAGATGGCCTTAAGTTCTCCTGCAAAATGTCTTACTAAACTTGGGAATTCATTTTTCCTTCGATGATAGCAATCCGTCCAGGCCCTGACGCAGCAAAGCAGCCCCAAACCATGATGCCCCCACCACCGTACTTCACAGTTGGGATGAGGTTTTGATGTTGGTGTGCTGTGCCTCTTTTTCTCCACACATAGTGTTGTGTGTTTCTTCCAAACAACTCAACTTTCATCTGTCCACAGAATATTTTGCCAGTACTGCTGTGGAACATCCAGGTGCTCTTGTGCAAACTGTAAACGTGCAGCAATGTTTTGCATGGATAGCAGTGGCTTCCTCTGTGGTATCCTCCCATGAAAACCATTCTTGTTTAGTGTTTTACATATCGTAGATTCGCTAACAGGGATGTTAGCATATGCCAGAGACTTTTGTAAGTTTTTAGCTGACACTCTAGGATTCTTCTTTACCTCAATAAGCAGTCTGTGCTGTGCTCTTGCAGTCATCTTTACAGGACGGCCACTCCTAGGGAGAGTAGCAGCAGTGCTGAACTTTCTCAATTTATAGACAATTTGTCTTACCGTGGACTGATGAACAGCAAGGCTTTTGGAGATACTTTTATAACCCTTTCCAGCTTTATGCAAGTCAACAATTCTTAATCGTAGGTCTTCTGAGAGCTCTTTTGTGTGAGGCATCATTTACATCAGGCAATGCTTCTTGTGAAAAGCAAACCCAGAACTGGTGTGTGTTTTTTATAGGACAGGGCAGCTGTAACCAACACCTCCAATCTCATCTCATTGATTGGACTCCAGTTGGCTGACACCTCACTCCAATTAGCTTTTGGAGATGTCATTAGTCTAGGGGTTCACATACTTTTCCCACCTGCACTGTGAATGTTTACATGGTGTGTTCAATAACAACATGGTAACATTTAATTCTTTGTGTGTTATTAGTTTCAGCAGAGTGTGATTGTCTATTGTTGTGACTTAGATGAAGATCAGATCACATTTTATGAACAATTTGTGCAGAAATCCATATCATTCCAAAGGGTTCACATACTTTTGCTTGCAACTGTATTTCACACAACTATAGAAAATAAATGCACACATTTAACAAGCAACAATCTATTCACATTAGTCGCTTTTAGCATAACATTAAATGTCCATTTTGATAGCCTTGGTGTTATCAATGAAATGTGTAAGAGTCCTAGATAACAGTGGTACTTGTTGGATGCAGGGAGTCCCATCATGGCTCCAAAATCAGTCATGACAGTGAACAAGTGAAATTTTAAAGAAATAATAGTTGATTTCTGAAACATGGACCCCAGCAGACGTGGTACCATGTAAATGAACATGGAACTCCCACATTTCTGGACATGAATTTAGAGGAGCAGTAAAGATTTAAAGCAAAAAATAAATAAGCATAATTTATATGACAGGTGTGGGAGGAGGATGAATGATATGTTGTGTCTGGTTCTCCATGACCCTATGGATTGCAGCACACCAGATACATCTGTCTGTTACTGCCCCTCTGAGCTCCATCAAGTTCATATTCATTGCTTCAGTGACCTAATCTATCCATCTCCGCCTCTGTCGTCCCCTTCTTTGTGTGCCTTCAATCTTTCTCAGCATCAGAGTCTTCTCTAGGGAGTCCTGCGTTCTCATGATATGCCAAAATATTTGAGCATCAGCCTCATGATCAAACCTTCTAGAGAACAGTTTTGCTTCATTTCCTGAGATACTCATTTATTTTATCTTCTTGCAGTCCAAGGGACTCTAAGCCTTTTTCGCCAACACCACAATTCAAAGGCTTCAATTCTACGGGGCTCAGAATTCTTTATGGTCCTGCTCTCACATCTGTATATTACTGCTGGGAATACCATAGTTCTAACTATGCAGACCTTTGTTGATAATGTAATATCTTTACTTTTTACTAGCTTGTCCATGATAATATATGTAAAGGGTACTAATTTATGAAGAAAGCTGGGAGAGGGATGATGATCTGTGAGGTGATACAGGAAGAGGGTGACTGATTAGTAACATTGAGGATCTATGTGGGTGTACAGGGAGAGGGTGGACAATCTGTAAGAGGCGATGATATATGAGGAGGTGCAAGCAGAAGGTAGATGATCTCTAAGTGGTAGTGATCAATAAGAACGTGCAGAAAGAGGGGGAATGATCCGTAAGGGGTGATGATCCATAAGGAGGTGCAGTGGGAGGGTGGATGATCTTGAAGAGATGATCATCCATAAGGAGGTGCAGTGGGAGGGTGGATAATCTGTAGGAGTTGATGATCCATAAGGACTCGCAGCGGGAGGGTGGATAATCTGTAAGAGGTGATGATCCATAAGGAAGTGTTGTGGCAGTGTGGATGACCTGTGAGAGGTGATTATATATGAGGAGGTGCAAGGAGATGGTAGATGATTTATAACGGGCGATGATCTATAAGAGGGGGCAGGGAGGGGTGGATGATCTGTAAGAGGTGATTATATATGAGGAGGTGCAAGGAGAAGGTAGATGATATCTAAGGGGTATTGATCTATAAGAAGGTGCAGGGAGGGGGTGGATAATCTATAAGGGGTGATGACCTCTGAGGTGGTGCAGGTAAAGGATGGGTGATCTGGAAGGGATGATGATCTATGAGAGGGTGCAAGAAGACGGTGGATTATCTGTATAGTTGGTGCTTATATTGATCTTTAATTTGTTATCATATATCCCGTGTAACTTGGTCTCCTCTTGGCTGTGTGACTATATTCCTTTGTATAATTTAAATGTGATCTAGAGTTAGAGAGAGTTAAGGCAATTGCGTGATCTGCATCTCACAGACCCTATGTAGAGATTAAATTAAACATTTTTACAATTCTAATTTGTGCTAATGAAATACTGTAATGTATTCATATGAAAAAATGTAGGGAAAAAACAACAGTCAGGTCCTTTTGTTGCTGCCTCCACAGTAAATGGCCAAGCGTAAATCTGGAGCGTCATGTACTTTTTCTTTATAAAAACTAATTGTCTTTTATAATAGGCAATTTTATTACTGGAGGGACATTAAAAATGGCATTGCTTTGACGAATAAGCATAGCTCTGTCTTTTAACAATTAGACATTGATGCATAAGATGTAACCAGTAAAAGTAGATGAGGAATTAATATTTGACAGAGAGATAAATGGATGCAGTATTTTAGCATTTTTGACAAAAAATAAACAGGATTGAAATGACAATATTACAATATTTAGGTGTATTTAATAGGGGGCATTTTTGTGGGGTGGCTGTTCTTCTGAATAGCTACTAGACCATAGTCCTGTATCAATGATTTCGATGTTCTACATGACCTGATCATACGCATCCCTTCATTGCAGGTCCTTTACAAAGTATTTAACTCTTTCGTTGAGATGGGTCCACAGAACGTCCAGGCCACGGATTACCTTAAAGGAGTCGGTAAGTGTCGGTAAGTCAGATTGTCTAAAAAGATGGTAAGGGGAAGAAACAAGCAAAGAAACATAGATAAAAACTAAAAGGCCTGCATATAAATATACATAAAAAAGCTTGGATTAATAACATCTCAGGGTGGCTTTATTCACATCACAGGCATGCTTGATTCCTTAACTCAGTTTGTCCATACCACTTCTGCTTGAAGTCTGTTCCATTTATCCACCACCCTTTCTGGAGATTAGTACTTTCCTATATTATGGTACAAAGAGAATATAGTGGCATAATCCACAATTGTGAGATTTAAGAACAGAAAACCTTATATTTGTAATCTCTCTGCTACCTACGTTTATATATTTTATGTGGATTTTAACTATCTTTAAAAGTTAAGTTTTATTATTTAGTTCATTCTCTGCTTCTGAGATTAGGATTTTCAGTTGTGCCCTACAAAAGGATCTTTTCTTTCTCTTTGTACCATAAGCTTCTATATATCCTTAGGAGCACCCTGAATTTATTAATTTAGATTTGGTACTTATGCATTATACCTGAGCCACCGCCCCCTAACTTTCCTATATTTTTCCCTAAATCTAGCACCTTTGAACTTCCAGTCATGACCTTTTCTCAATATTTAGCCCACTCTGCCACTAGTACAAATCCAACAATTCAAGTTTACAGAACACTGTACATAAAAAATAACAAGATCAATGGACTTTTTAAAAAAATTGGAGGTTTGAAGATTTATGGGTAAATTTAGTACTAGTTTACTTAATGGGTAGTAGATATATGGTACAGGAATCCAGCAGAAGTGGCAGGAAGGTATACTATACATTAATTCAACATTGATTGGGATATTCATACTGGATCAACAATTTGCTGCTGAAAAATGCCAAGTTATGCCCTTTAGGTAGTATATATACTCAATGGTAAAATGATGACTACAACCTAAAACAATAGAGACTTGGGAGTTACTATATTGGGTGATATATTAGCAGGCACAGCAAAACAGTGGGAAAAGCCAGTGGGATTTATGGAAGAGGAATCAGCAGCAGAAAACAGAGATGTGCTAATGTCACTCGATCCCTAGTCATTCCTCAGTTAGATGCTGGGTCAAGTTTTAGAGCCAAGATCCCCAAAAGGATACTAATACATTAAAAACAATTCTAAGGAGGAAACAAAATTGTTGCAGGGTCTAAAAGACAAAACTTATAAGGAGAGTCCTTTTTTTCACAGTGAATTTTCTCATTTTGATTTGTGTTGAACTAAAGATTTAAATGTATTGTGTGGCCCTTTATTTTTGGACTTGGAAGCTGCCGTCAAGTGAAATAGATTATCCATCATTGGTCTAGTGATTTCTCCCTTTCCTGCAGCCTCCTTTTTCGTGGTCAGTCTAGGAGGTACAGCGATTGGTCTGGTCTTTGCCTTCCTCCTCGCCCTCATCACAAGGTTCACCAAACGTGTGCGCATGATCGAGCCGCTTTTCGTCTTTCTAATTGTCTACCTGGCCCACCTCACTGCAGAGATGGTGTCTCTCTCCTCCATATTGGCGTAAGTGTCTGCAAGGGATGTTCAGGGAAGCGCGCCAGGACAAATATGTTTTATATTACTGAAATGCATTATAAAGGACCTCGTTACTCATCTTATAACGGAGTCTCTAAAGGGTAGTTACTTAAGGCTATATAAGAAAAAAAACGTGTGTACATTTTTACTGGGCTTTTAAAGAATTACTTACTATTTTTCAGTGAACCCCCACACTGTGAAACCTGCAGATCTCTCCACCCCCAGAGACCTAAGTGCTGTCTTAGAAGATGTCTGGGTGCACATAGGTTCTTGGTCACCTGTGAGCTAGGTGGGGAGGAATTGCTGGGTAACTGGGAGGCAAAAAGAGGACCAAGAGATTCAGCCTCTATGTAAGGAGCCTATAGTACACTTTTGCCATTACAGATGAGAAATGTCCGAAATGCTGACACGCAGGTCAGATCTCTATATGGAAGAAACAGACGACCCCCAAAGTACTGTTCCGGCTCTTAGCTTTCATCCCGTAAATGCCACTGATTTCCCAAGACTCAGTGAGCAACGGGTTACAGTGTAAACATTGGGAGGGAGTGCTGGGTTACCCTGGACAGTGCAGGGAAACTGGGAGTTACCTATGGGACCCTGGGAGACAGTGCAGGGCTACTGGGAGTTACCAATGGGCCCCTGGGAGGCAGTGCAGGGCTCCTGGGAGTTACCTATGGGCCCCTGGGAGACAGTGCAGGGCTCCTGGTAGGAACCTATGGGCCCCTGGGAGGCTGCGCAAGGCTGCTGGAAGATACCTATGGGTCCCTGGGAGGCAGTGCAGGGTTCCTGGGAGGTACCTATGGGTCCCTGGGAGGCAGTGCAGGGTTCCTGGGAGGTACCTATGGGTCCCTGGGAGGCAGTGCAGGGTTCCTGGGAGTTACCTATGGGCCCCTAGAAGGAATTGTAAGGCTCCTGGAAGGTACCCATGGCCCCTGACAGACAGTGCATGGCTCCTGGGAGGAACCTATGGGCCCCTGGGAGGCTGTGCAAGGCTGCTGGAAGATACCTATGGGCCCCTGGGAGGCAGTGCAGGGCTCCTGGGAGATAACTATGGGCCCCTGGGAGGCAGTGCAGGGCTCCTGGGAGATAACTATGGGCCCCTGGGAGGCAGTGTAGGGCTCCTGGGAGGTACCTATGGGCTCCTGGGAGGCAGTGCAAGGCTCCTGGTAGGAACCTATGGGCCCCCAGGAGGCCATGCATGGCTCCTGGGAGATACCTATGGGCCCCTGGGAGCCAGTGCAGGGTTCCTGGGAGGCAAAAAGAGGACTAAGAGATTCAGCCTCTATGTAAGGAGCCTATAGTACACTTTTGCCATTAAAGATAAGAAATGTCCGAAATGCTGACATGCAGGTCAGATCGCTATATGGAAGAAACAGACGACCCCCAAAGTACTGTTCAGGCTCTTAGCTTTCATCCCGTAAATGCCACTGATTTCCCAAGACTCAGTGAGCAACGGGTTACAGTGTAAACATTGGGAGGGAGTGCTGGGTTACTAGGGACAGTGCAGGGCTACTGGGAGTTACCTATGGGCCCCTGGGAGACAGTGCAGGGCTCCTGGGAGATAACTATGGGCCCCTGGGAGGCTGCGCAATGCTGCTGGAAGATACCTATGGGCCACTGGGAGGCAGTGCAGGGCTCCTGGGAGATAACTATGGGCCCCTGGGAGGCAGTGTAGGGCTCCTGGGAGGTACCTATGGGCTCCTGGGAGGCAATGCAAGGCTCCTGGTAGGAACCTATGGGCCCCCAGGAGGCCATGCAAGGCTCCTGGGAGATACCTATGGGTCCTTGGGAGGCAGTGCAGGGTTCCTGGGAGGTACCTATGGGCCCCTGGGAGGCAGTGCAGGGTTCCTGGGAGTTACCTATGGGCCCCTAGGAGGCATTGTAAGGCTCCTGGAAGGTACCCATGGGCCCATGGCAGACAGTGCAGGGCTCCTGGTAGGAACCTATGGGCCCCTGGGAGGCTGTGCAAGGCTGCTGGAAGATACCTATGGGCCCCTGGGAGGCAGTGCAGGGCTCCTGGGAGATAACTATGGGCCCCTGGGAGGCAGTGTAGGGCTCCTGGGAGGTACCTATGGGCTCCTGGGAGGCAGTGCAAGGCTCCTGGAAGGTACCTATGGGCCCCTGAGAGGCACTGCAAGGCTCATGGGAGGTACCTATGGGCCCCTGGGAGCCAGTCCAGGGTTCCTGGGAGGTACTGCAGTCCTACTGGGGGCAGTATTGTGCTCCTGGAAGGCAGTGTAGGATACCTGGGGGTTACTGCAGACCCATGGGGAGTCAGTGCTTAGCACCTTTACACCTTGGAGGCACTCCTATCCAACATAGCCTCTAGTTACCGACCAGGTGCTCTGGCCCGAAGCTTGTACTATGAGTTTTGTACTATGATCCATTCTGTTTGGTTCTTCATAGAGACACAAAAATGTTCAGGCCTCATCACTTCCACACAGCCCTTTTTCCAGGCACGATATCCCCAAAGCTGTAAATATTCCAGAATTTCCTCACACCCCAGTAACAGAGTCATTAGCTGTTGTAGGTGGTCTTCCATAGATTATTTCCATCTACTCAGGTGATATTGTGCCTTCCCCCAGATAGCGCCCCCTAGTGCTCATTCTAGATCGGCCTCTCACCAACATAATGCCATTTATTTAAAAGAAGCCTATCACAAGGAAATAATATGTTCAACTTGTGAATTCATTAAAAGACCACAGACACTCAAAACTATAACTTCAGAGTGAAACCACAGTATTCTTGAACATGTAACAGAACATTACAATAGTTCTGATTTGTTCAGCAAAGGTGTACCCAGCAAACCTGCCATGTAACCACAGCCCCTCTATGTATTATTGGGGGTCATCCCTTCATATATTGATATTAAAAGACCACTGTAGTCCAATAAATAAAATGAACTCTTTTGAAGTAAAACTCCTAAAAACAAATATTTTTGAATGGTAAAAATACAACCTCTCATTTATTTATTTTTTATTCGATTTTTTGGTAACTGAATCTGCCATTTTGGTCTCTTCTTGAGGTCATAAAACACTTTTAAGGTGGAATGGAAATGTGGGAGGTAGAACTGCTAATTCTTTCATTAGCTTAAGTGGAAATCTCATTAGATTACATGGATATAAATTCCTGAAAAAAGCAGCGGACATAATCAGCTTAGAAATTAAAATGGAAGCCTACAGTAATTAGTCTTCTCCCGTGAAGTCTGTATATCTGATATTCCATCATTATGTCATGACTTAACCCTTTCACTGGCAGATGGGCCAATAACCCCTTCTGTTATAATGAGTAATGGTTCCCTCTCCTTAGCACAATTGGAGATGGGTTATTATTTACTTGAAGATCCACTTCAATGGAATCCATCTTTAATTTTTGTAAGATGGTAACTGTTGCTCTTGGGTTTATTCAAGATATATATCACCATGACATATTGTGTGTCTTTAGCATTGGGTGTCACACATATAAACTACTTGTTTCTTTCAGAGTGACCTTTTGTGGCTTGTGTTGTAAGAAGTACGTTGAAGCCAACATTTCCAACAAGTCTCGGACTACAGTGAAATACACCATGAAAACCTTGGCCAGTAGCTCCGAGACCATCATCTTCATCTTCCTGGGAATATCAGCCGTGGACAAGTCCAAGTGGATGTGGGACACTGGCCTGGTCCTGTCCACACTCATATTTATATTGGCTTTTAGAGCAGTGGGTGAGTCTTCATCCCATGTCACTATTCTATGGTCAGTGAGCCTTATTCAATTATAGGTTTATAAATACGACTTACGTTTTTGATAAATTCAGTAATTTCAATTAAAATTGGAATAAAGTTTTGAGGATAAATATGTTATCTCTCCAATTGCAGAGAGTTTTGCGTTAGATAAATCCAGAATGCTTTTAATTTGTATAAGAATAATCCACCACTCACAAAAATTTGGAGCGCCACAAAAAGAAAAAAAAATAAATATATATATATATATATATATTTTTTTTTTTGTGATCCAATTAATATTTTCTTTAATATTTTCTTTAAAAAGATTTCTTTAAATAACCATTAATAGCCATATTAACCCTGGATTGCAGTTGCACGTTCCTATGTAAATGCTGCAGTGCAGTGGTACTTGTAGGCACTCTACTGGTGTAGCTATATAGTTCAAGCTTGACTTGATCATGAACATATGTCCTATTATTGTGCCAGTAATAAATATGGCCAGCACAGTCATTTTACAAACACTGCCAGAAACAAATATGGCCGTTACACCACACTACACACAATTAGCCAAGCAGGTGCCTCACAGGTAAAAATAACGAATCATGTGAAACTGCAGTGTTCAGGACTGACACATTTTAGTCTTGTTAAAAATATGTATTAACATATATTCAGAAGGCAAAACATTTATATAAAAGAAAAATATGGGAAGCATTCATTAAATATGGGTCTGATCCTCTTATGGTAGCGCAGCACAAGGCAGCATCAGTGGCGGTGAGCATCCGCTAGATGGCGCTGCCGATATTCCGGTGCCATATCATAGAGTCAAGGCTTAGGTAAACTGTTAGGGTGAGGGTTGGGGTTAGGATTAGGGTAAGGGTTAGGGTGAGAGTTGGGGTTAGGGTTAGTTCAAGGGTTAGGCTAACATTATAAGCTTAGAACTTCTCTCACATATCGGCAGCGCTGCAAAATATCCGCAGCGCCATCTAACGGTTGGAGGCCGCACTGCAGGATAGATCCTAAATATGAATTGTGTTTCCATTAATTGCCTCCTGAAATTACAGTTTATTATCCTTTGTTTCAAAGAAAAGATTTAAAACACTTTTATTTGCATGAAAAATGATTGCTAGAATATGTAAAAAGGATCTAGTAATCCTGCTTTTGTACCACAGTTATAAATAAGTCTAGTTAGGGTCTAGCAGAGCATTGCACCAATTGTGTTCAGGAGCTCCCTCTTGTGGTTGAACCTGATACAGCTAAAAAAAATTAGGTATTCCTGACTTTGGGCCCTATTTTATTGCCAAATTTGTTTACACGCTTAAAACCACTCTTAATTTTGCCACATATTCTATTAGCTACTCGCAATCTGATTGCAAGTTTCCCGCTAGTTCCCCGACCACAAACACACAAAGTTGGCCTTAAAACTCCACTGGTTTTAGCTCAGCTCGAATATTACTAGCTATAAATAATTACAGATACACAAAATTGATATTCTATTAGACCTGTAGCTCTAGCTCACAAATAAAGTCTGACCCGCAACTGAAAAAAGTATCACGTTTCTGTCAAAAATATTACGAGTACTAAACAGGACTCACAAGGACTTTCTCATACACTTATTAGAGCTGTAACAGCAATTAAACACACAATACTGTACTATAAAACCATGGGAAGGCATGGAAAGACATCAGAATTAATTGCACATAAATTAAGTGTCTTAAACACACAAATATGCAATTAAAAAATATTATTTTTAAATGTTATTTCTGAGTAATATCAATCCCGGGACTCAAGGGTTTAATACGTATATTGAAACCCACATGGACTAGAACAGATGCTCTAATGCATTTTATAGATTGCTTGATTGGGAGCCTGATCAGCAAATATTACTTATTGGCTGTAATTAATTAATTTGTAGCCTCCGATTGCAGATTACGTGTAACTTCCATGTATTACTGACATCACAATGACGGTTGCATTTCCTATTGGTTGTGTCTAAGAAGTAAATTACGGGATAGCTTAAATATTGTCAGATCATACCCCCTAAAATTAGACTTAAAAAGGGGGGGTTTACTGGTTTAGGCTTAAGGAGGTTTATTGTGAGCTGGAATCAATAGAATACATCTAAACATTTATATAAAAAAAAAAACACTGCAGCAAAATTTGTGAGTTTTAGGCATTTTGAGCATCTAATAGAATATGGCCCTTTGTTCCAAAAGCATTTTGTACGTTCGTTATAATAATTGTGTTTTACCCTTGCAACTTCATCCAAAGATAACATGTAATGTTTAGGGCCTGCCCTATTACTTGTGTGGGACATTTTGTTCAGTGAGCCTTTAAATTATTAAAAACCTAAAACAGGTTGTGAAAATAAAAGGTCTGGAACAGACAGACATAAAAATGGGACAACCTATATTTTCTATATTTTCATTGGTGAGCTCAGGTCCTTCTATCTCCTTTATAACTGTATAGATGGTGGATCTAGATCACTTGTATTAACCCAATGGATAACGATTTCCGTGGGTTTCGTCAACTTTGGTCACCTTTGTTTTATGACATTATTACTATATCTTTGGCTTTATGGAGGCTGTGAATCTTAAGAAGATGCTGGAACTTTCTGATGATGTTATTAGGGGGTGAGGGGGTGGGGTTGTGATGGATCGAGCTTTGAAACTGACCATCTATTTTATATTCCAGGTGTGGTCCTTCAGACTTGTGTTTTAAATCGCTTTAGACTAATCCCACTGGACAGAATTGACCAAGTGGTCATGTCCTATGGCGGCCTGCGTGGGGCAGTGGCCTTTGCTCTGGTGATTCTACTGGACGGCACCAAGGTCAAAGCTAAAGATTACTTTGTGGCCACCACCATAGTCGTCGTGTTTTTCACAGTTATGTTTCAAGTAAGTACGTGTCCTTATTGGTTGTGGCTGAGACTTCTTATATTGTTGTGTGTTCTTATGCAAATTGATTGCTTTAAGTAATTTTTATCTATGAGAATTCCATTATGCCACAAGCCTCTTTTTCTGTTGTCATGATAACAGTCTTTATTTGCCACTTTGCAGTGGCTATTCTTGGTAAATCTACACCAGTCAGAAAAACAGCCTCCTGGGCAGATCATCTTTCACCCCTTCGATAAGGTGCTCAGGGGGTGGAGAAAAGCACATCTGCTAATGTTAATATATATCTTTTAAAAAGCATTGTTAAAGCGACATGGCAGGTACTCTGTTTTTAATATTAAAATAACCTACTAAGTGCCTCCGTCTATTAATGGCCATAGGAGATGCGTGGCCTCAAGGGATGGCCGCAAGCTATTTAGCTATTCTATTCCCTTGCGGCCGAGGGCTCCTGCCGTCTTGCGGCTGGCGCCCTGTTATCCCTTGCGGCCACCTCCGCCACAGGGAAAGCCTTCGATCCCACGAGGCCGCAAGAGATTTGGCCGCATAGAACCACCCAATCCTATTCAAGTGCTCCGGCCAGCCCTCCGCCAAGCCCGCAAAACAGCCCAAAAGGGCCGCAGCTTACTTGTACCCTGGAGCAGCCGCAAGGGCTGTTAAGCCCTTGCGGCTCCTTCAATTAAGCCCCCTGCTGGCGGCAGGGGACCCGATTGGGCTCCCCACATTAACCACTTGCTGCAGGGGTCCAAATAGGGACCCCTCCAGGCTCTCTGCATTAACCCCTTACCTTGCTGCAGAGGGTCCCGATCGTCACCAATCGCGACCCTTCCAGCACTTACAGGATTTGACATTTTCCTCTGCAGGCCTGAATTCAAAACTGAAGCCCGGGGAATTGCAGGGTTTGAATTTCCCGCTGCGGGTCCTTAAAGGGCCCGCGGCACACTAATGGTTACCCCCAAGCCGTGGGGATACTATAAATACCCCCCCGCACCTAAAATGAACCCCATCACTCATGGGGGTCAATATAGACCCCCATGAGACTAAAATTATCCCCCTCAGTCCAATAGGGGTCTATATAGACCCATATAGGACACCATTTACCCCTAGGTTAACCCTACAAGTGCCATGAGGGTCATCGAGGACCCTCATGACAAAGTCTAAACACTACACTACAATATTAACGCTAAGTATACTCCATTGACCCCTTTAACCCTAAATATACCAAAAATTATCCCTAACGGTACCTATCTAATCATAACTGGGCCTGTCTAACATTATCTGGGCCTATTTAACCCCTTCTAGCCCTATTTAACCCCATCACTTATACTTATTGGGGTCTATACAGACCCCACATAAGCCTCCATCTAACCCATCACTTATGGGGGTCTATACAGACCCCCATAAGCCTCCATCTAAGCCCATCACTTATGGGGGTCCATACAGACCCCAGTAAGCCTCTATTTAACCCAATCAGTCCCATAAGGGTCTATGAAGACCCTCCTAGGACAATGAGAACCCTATCATTAACCCCATAAGTGCCATGAGGGTCCTCCAGGACCCTCATGACACTAAGTACTAACAATACACTACCCCCCAATAAACCACTAAATCTAAACTAACCCCCTTCTACCCTAACCTCTTAACCCCTACCTACCTAACACTACCTACCCCCAATTAAACCCCCCACCCCACTAATTACAAAAAAATAAAAAACTATTTCACCAAAAATAAAAAATAAACTATGTCACCAAAAATAAAAAAGTACAGTACAACCCCCCACTACAAAAAATAAAAAAGGACATTACAAACCCCACCCCAATACAAAAAAATAAAAAAAGACATTGCAAACCCCACCCAATACAAAAAAAAAATACATCACAAATCTCCCCCCACTACAAAAAATAAATAAAAATGACACACCTGCAAAGAAAAGGCATACACAAATATACATAACATTTCAGTAACAAATATATTATAAATATACCCCTAACTACAATACATAACCCCCTATCTATACATAACCCCCTATCTATACATAACCCCCCATCTATACATAACCACCTATCTATACATAACACTCTATTTATACATTACCCCCTATCTATACATTACCCCCTATCTATACATAACCACCTATCTATACATAACCCCCTATCTATACATAACCACCTATCTATACATAACACTCTATTTATACATTACCCCCTATCTATACATAACCCCCTATCTATACATTACCCCCTATCTAGAATACATTAAACCCTAAATCTAAGCTAAAATAGAATAATTTAGACCACTTACCTTTGCAGATGTCCCTTCAGAAAAAAAGGAAACCCCTAGCAAAAAAAGAAACATCTAATTAGTAGAAAACACTACATATAACAAATACACATTGTAAATACAGTATTAAACTCACCTTTCCAGCATGTCCCCTTCCATCCTCTTCGGTTCCCTGGATAGACCCCTGGAAAAAAATACATAACATTAGTTACACACATATATACAAATACTCACAAAACATGATGAACCTTACAAATAAAATACATTAAACTTACCTGTCCGCAATGTCCCCATCCTTGTCATCTTATGCCCCGGCTGGGCCCTTTAAAAACCTGCTCTCTAAAAATGTTTAAAAATAACAGCGCTCCTCTTAGGAGGAGCTCCCTGACGCTAATGAGGCTTCTACGCCTTCTTCCGGTAAAAAAAAATGGAATGGCGCCTTCTGATTGGCTGAAATGGCTGTCAAGGTGTAAGCCAAGGTGTAAGCTAATCAGAATGTGATACACCCCTATATTCCATCCTGATTGGCTTACAGAGCTGTCAGTCATTTTTGAACCATTATTGTACTATTGCCTTCAGCCGATCAGAATGAGATATACCCCCGCAGGGTGATTGGATCTGCACCTTCTGATTGGCTACTATCTGATTGACAGTGACAACAGCCAATCAGAAGGTGCTATTCCCTTCAGCCAATCAGGATGAGATACACCTCCGTGGGGGTGTATCCCATTGTGATTGGCTCCAAGCATCTGCGCCTTCTGATTGGCTGTTGTCACTGGAATATAGGGGTGTATCCCATTCTGATTAGCTCACACCTTGGCGCCTTCTGATTGGCTGAAATTTAATTGACAGCCATTTCATCCAATCAGAAGGCACCATTCCTTACCGGAATAAGGCCTAAAGCCTCATTAGCCTCAATGACAGTATTGGCTAGTGGCGATGTGCCAGCTAGCCAATGTACTACATGTCATCCTAATGTCCCCCAATATGTCCCCTATCAGTTACATCGCTGTACAGTGCTGCATTGAATTTATATTTGAGTTTTTAGTTTGGCGGGCTTGCACTCTGATCTGCGGACTAACGCCCGCGATCATGTCCAACCCACCAAAGCTAACGGCCGATTGAATGGCTTGCGATCGGCCGCAGGAAGAGGTGTGCTGCGGACCCTTTCATTTGAATAGCAATGTAGACGTAGTGCTACGAGGGGCCACAGCAACCTCGCAAGGAATCGCAGCTTTGCAGCAATTTTACAGCCATTAATAGAATGAGGCACTATGTGTTTATTTGCATATGTAAACATAATGTTATTAACAATGTCTTAAAAGTTCTGTTTGTAGTCACTGAAGCCTTCCAAACAATCCCTGCAAATGTGTGACCTCGATTCAATGTTGCTATAGTACAAGATGTAGTAGATGTTGCTATAGTACTAATGAAAGACTAAGTTTTAGTAACGTGAACCTTAATTGCTGCTGAGACACAGTATGTGATTGGTATCACCACTATGGTCAGACCTTTTATCTTTTGAAACAAGACGGTAGACGACTTACTGTGACACTATAAGAATATATTTGACTAGGTTTGTTGTCCTTTTAATTCCTGGGACCTTGGTGTCCAGCTGTGTTGATGTCCTGTTTTTTCCATCTTTTTTTATTCTACATCGACATAAATATATACTATTGATGATATTGTCACCTTTTAACTAGCTCGTCTTTAGTACTATCATGAAGGTAACAACCCACAAGCCTAATAAAGAACCAATAACCAGTCAATTATCCAACCAGGTCATCTTTAGTACTATTATGAAGGTACCAACCCACCAACCTAATAAAGGACCAATAACCAGTCCATCGTCCAACCAGATCATCTTTAATACTATCATGAAGGTACCAACCCACCAGCCTAATAAAGGACCAATAACCAGTCCATCGTCCAACCAGATCATCTTTAGTACTATGATGAAGATACCAACCCACCAGCCTAATAAAGGACCAATAACCAGTCCATCGTCCAACCAGATCATCTTTAGTACTATCATGAAGGTACCAACCCACCAGCCTAATAAAGAACCAATAACCAGTCCATTGTCCAACCAGTTCATCTTTAGTACTGTCATGAAGGTACCAACCAACCAGCCTAATAAAGGACCAATAACCAGTCAATTGTCCAACCAGATCATCTTTAGTACTATCATGAAGATACCAACCCACGAGCCTAAAAAAGGACCAATAACCAGTCAATTGTCCAACCAGATCATCTTTAGTACTATCATGAAGGTTCTAATAAAGGACCAATAACCAGTCAATTGACCAATCAGATCATCTTTAGTGCTATCATGAACGTATCCACCCACCAGCCTAATAAAGGACCAATAACCAGTCCATTGTCCAACCAGATCATCTTTAGTACTATCACGAAGGTACCAAACCACCAGCTTAATAAAGGACCAAACACCAGTCCATTGTCCAACCAGATCATCTTTAGTACTATCATGAAGGTACCAACCCACCAGCCTAATAAAGGACCAATAACCAGTCAATGTTCCAACCAGATCATCTTTAGTACTGTCAAGAAGGTACCAACCCACCAGCCTAATAAAGGATCAATAACCAGTCCATTGTCCAACCAGATCATCTTTAGTACTATCATGAAGGTACCAACCCACCAGCCTAATAATGGACCAATAACCAGTCAATTTTCCAACCAGATCATCTTAAGTACTGTCATGAAGGTACCAACCCACCAGCCTAAGAAAGGATCAATAACCACATCATCCTCTACACCTTCTCAAAATAACTTTTTTTTACCAAATGGTTTCTTTAGCTTCTATCATATTTCTCCCCATACTTGATGTACTATGAAGGCATCAGAGATTCCTCAAAATTACCCTATTTATTAAAGGGCCACTTAATTCAGTACAATGAGGAGCACACCAATGTAAAGATCTCTTAAAAGCATGTTTAAAAACTTTTTACATTTTTGAACTGAGATATTTATTGATTACATATATGTTTACATGTGTCAATGGCAAGCTACCAGACAGACCGACAGCAAGCTCCCGTGCAGAGAGCAAAGGAAAACTTGAGTTAACCCTTTATTAACTCATGTGCACATAGAAAGGAGTGTTAGAATCTTTGAAATAAGTTAATTGTGGGTTAAGTGCTGGGCTGTAGGATTCCTGAATGCCAAGAAAAACATATAAATCATTGTCTGCACCAGAGCTACCATGGCCGTTATCGGCAGATGTCATTAATAATGGAATTGTAAAAAGACCTAAATCTTCTGTTTTTTTAACTGTTATAAGTGTAATTAAAGTAAAATAATAGGTCATTTAAACATACAATCTTGTGCTCTTTCGCATCAGGAAGAGCAATTATGGTAAGGTGAATGGCCCTTTAACTGTATTATTAGTACTTACCGTATATACTCGAGTATAAGCCGAGTTTTTCAGACCCTCGGCTTATACTCGAGTCACTCTCCCCCCTGTGTCTCTCTAACCCCCCCATGTGTCTCTAACCCACCCGTGTGTCTCTAACCCCCCCGTGTGTCTTTCTACCCCCTGTGTCTCTTTCCCTCCCCCCTCCTTAACCTAAAGCCCCCTCCTCAGCATAAACCCTCCTCAACCCCCCTCCTCCACCTAAACCTGCCTATATACCTGCCCCACTCTCCCCACACTTACCTGCTTGTGCTCCGGCCTCCGCTCCTTAAACCGGCGCGCATGTGACGTCACATGCGCGCCGGTTTAAGGAGCGGAGGCCGGAGCACAAGCAGGTAAGTGAGGGGAGAGGGGGGAGGTATTTAGGGGGGTTTAGGTGGAGGAGGGGGATTTAGGTTGAGGAGGGGGTTGGGGTTGAGGGAGGTTGAGGGGGGTGGAGGTTGAGGAGGTGGGTTAAGGATGGGGGGGTTGAGGAGGAAGGTTGAGGAGGGGGTTTAGGATGGGGGGGTTGAGGATGAGGAGGGAGGTTGAGGATGAGGAGTGGGGGGATTGAGGAGGGTGATAAGGGAGGGGGGAAGAGACACAGGGAAGGGAGAGGTTGGAAGAGACACAGGGAAGGGAGAGGGGAGAAGAGACACAGGGAAGGGAGAGGGGAGAAGAGACACGGAGAGAGAGGGGGACACAGAGGGCACAAGAGGGACACAGGGGGCAGCACATTTCCCACCCTCGGCTTCTACTCGAGTCACCAGTATTTTGTGGTAAAATGGGTATACTCGGGTCGGCTTATACTCGAATATATATGGTAATTCCATTGTTGGTATTAATACTGTAGCATGTTTTATTCCTCTTACTGAGATGCTTCACTGTGACCGTACTCTAGCTCTTTTATAACATATTATGACTTGTTATATTCTGTCTGACCTGTAATGGGTGGCCTGCACTGTCTATTGCCTACTACATGAAATATATAAAACATAGACACTCAAATTTGTGTACCCCCCCCCCCCCCCCATGTCCCCTTTATACTTCCTATTTCACTTTGATGTATATATATATATATATATATATATATATATATATATATATATAGTAAATAAAGAGTACATTTAAACAACTAAAATAAGTTAAATGACTCATTGCCTGTTTCAAGATTACTGCCTATCATCAGTGTGGGGCCGGTTCCTAGCTTGTGTAGTAGATTTTGGGAGGAGGAAGTTTACCACAACAATCATTTCATTTATGGTGGGTAAAAGAGCGATAGAGGCCTCCACCGTACAGTAGTACAGTATATAAATAGTACATTTGTGTTGATATTATTAATGTCTAAAACAAGTTAAACAACTTATTTCCTGCTCAGAATTCCAAGAAATACAGTAATTGCAGTGCATGCTGGGAACCTGGGCAGGGACATGCAAATGTGCCCCCAGAGGTTTTGTTCTTTAATTTAATATATATAATCCAATATATATGACCATGGCCTTCGCCCATCCAGCCTCTCCCATGGGAGGGGCCCTTTCTAAGCACTTCCAGCCCTCCTCTTCCTTGCACACCTTAGTTAATTTTTGAGTCTGTGTCTGGAGGGTGTTTCTTAGCAGATCTTTTATCATTTTTGCAGCTTTTTGGTCCCTTCACCAAGCCCTTCTCGTGGAGATTTTTGTCGTTTTGTTGCCTTTTGACCCCTTTTTGCTTGTATGTCTGTGATGGCAGTTACATTGGTGTAGAGTCGTGGTTTTGAAATAGCACGGTTTTAGTCGGCTCATACAAATCCTAATCGAGATTTGAAGGGCCTTTGGCCTCTTTTTCCATGTTTCACTGTGGGGATGGTGTTCTTTGGGTGATGTATTGGGTTTGCTCCAGACATAGCGCTTTCTTTGATGGCCAAAAAATTAAATGTTAGTTTCATCAGACCAGGGCATCTTCCTCCATACATTTTGGGAGTCCCCCACATGCCTTTTCACAAATTTAAAACGTGCCATTTTGTTTTTTGCTGAAAGTAATGGCTTTCTTCTGGCCACTCTGCCATAAAGCCCAACTCTATGGAGCGTACGGCTTATTGTCGTCCTATGTACAGATACTCCAGTCTCTGCTGTGGATCTCTGCAGCTCCTCCAGGGTTACCTTAGGTCTCTGTGCTGCCTCTCTGATTAATGCCCTCTTTGCCCGGTCCGTGAGGTTTGGTGGGCGGCCGTCTCTTGGCAGGTTTGCTGTTGTGCCATGTTCTTTCCATTTGGTTATGATAGATTTGATGGAGCTCCTGGGGATCATCAAAGATTTGGATATTTTTTTATAACCTAACCCTGACTTGTACTTCTCAACAACATTGTCCCTTAGAGTTCCTTGGTCTTCATGGCAGTGTTTGGTTAGTGGTGCCTCTTGCTTAGGTGTTGCAGCCCCTGGTGGCCTTTTAAAAAAGGTGTGTATATGTAATGACATAATGCACACAGGTGGACATCATGTCACTAATTATGTGACTTCTGAAGGTAATTGGTTGCACCAGAGCTTTTTATGGGCTTCATAACAAAGGGGGTGAATACATACGCACATGACAATTTTATGTTTTCTAGTTCTAAAAAATAGTTTTATGTATATATTTTTCTCATTTTACTTCACCAACTTAGTCTATTGTGTTCTGATCCATCCCATAAAATTCAACAAACATTGAATGTATGGCTGTAATGTAACAAAATAGGTAAACTTAAAGGGGGGTGAATACTTTTGCAAGGCTCTCTATAAGGATATATATATATATAGGTTGAGGCAGATGCAGACCACTGCTATAAACTCCCACGTTTCTTTCCTCTTCTGCTGCCGTCATCAAAATATCAATAATGGTCCCCAAGCCGTGATTCTGAGATGAAGATTGCAGCATAAATAGAATAATAAGACGCGGAGAGGAGAAGCTGAGCAACTGAAATGTGAACAAGCCACAGAAGGGATTATCAGTAATTGCTACAAAGGACAGAATGTGATCAGGGCGACACTTGGGAGATATTGGCACATTTTGAAGATGTAGAAATGATTTACTGAGAGGTTGGATTAAACATGACGTGCCAGATAACAAAATAGAGATATAAATAGGTCTGTTTAGGGCGTATATAGATGTGCCCACTGTAAGGCCGGCGAGGTCATTGAACCACAACGTGTATCACATATAATAGTTTCCGTAGTGTGTAACTCTCCAGTGGGAGCGCATGCGCAATACAGAAACTATTGTACGGAATTCCGTACACGCCACATTGCGCATGCTCAGTGTTAACTGCACACGCATTCGGCGCCAGCTGCAGATGCACAGAAAGTGGAGCCCAGCTGCGCATGCTCACACTGCGGCGCCCAGCCACGCATGAGCACACTGTGGCACCAGTGGTGCGGCCTTAGGAGGGTTAATGGGAGAGGGGGGAGGGACAAAGGTGAGGGAGGAAACAGAAACAGGGGAGGGGGGGGAGAGATACATGGGAGAGAGTGGGGGGAAGAGACACAGGGGAGGGGAGTAAGAGACACGGGAGAGGGGGAGAGACATGGGGGAAGGACACAGGGGAGGTGGGAAGAGATACATGGGAGAGAGTGGGGGGAAGAGACACAGGAGGGAGAGGGGGAGGAAAGAGACACAGGGAGAGGTGGAGGGAAGAGACACAGGAGGGAGAGGGGGAGGAAAGAGACACAGGCAGAGGTGGAGGGAAGAGACACAGGGGAGGGAGGAAACAGACACAGGGGAGGGGAGGAAGAGACACAGGAGAGGGGGGAGATACATGGGAGATAGTGGGGGGAAGAGACACAGGGGAGGGGAGTAAGAGACATGGGAGAGGGGGGAGACATGGGGAAGGACACAGGGGAGGCAGGAAGAGATACATGGGAGAGAGTGGGGGGAAGAGACACAGGAGGGAGAGGGGGAGGAAAGAGACACAGGCAGAGGTGGAGGGAAGAGACACAGGGGAGGGAGGAAACAGACACAGGGGAGGGGAGGAAGAGACACGGGAGAGGGGGGGAGAGACATGGGGAAAGGACACAGGGTAGGGGGGAAGAGATACATGCGATAGAGTGGGGGGAAGAGACACAGGGGAGGGAGAGGTGGAGGGAAGAGACACAGGGGAAGACACACATCGAATATTATCCTTTCAATTTTGACGGTTAAGTTACAAGTTTATAAATAATAATAGTAGCAAAAAAACATATGGTCCTTCAATTCTAGTTCTTCAAAAGAGCAGATCCCCATTTAATTATGGACCTACTTTTCAGATTAAGGTCTTATCACCTTAATAATAATTATAATAATAATAAATACAAATAAAACATTCAAAAATGGGCATAAAACATATTCAAAGATTGTTTATGAATAGAGAAATCAATTTTGTGTTTGTTATAACTCATCCTGAGAGCTGGATCATGGGGTGCGTGTTTGTAAATATCAGTGGTGGGATTCTTAAGGAGGAGGGAACATTCAAAAATCGAGCGCCTTTGTCTGATAATTGGATAAGATGAAATTCACAACAATTCCCCCTCGTTGAACCTGGAGCAAACTCCTTGTATCATTCAGTGCACAGCTCTCCTGAAAAGTAAAGTCCTAAATCACACACAACATTCACCAATGTATCATGGATGCCTCCAGGGTCCTGCAAAAACATCAACATTTATTTATTTTTTGTAAAAAACTAGTTGTATGACTTTTTTGTGACTAATTATCATATTAGTCAGACATAACATTTTCAAACATATTTTGTTTTCATTGTGTAAATTTCCAAATAAAATATTTTTAAATAAAGGCCTATTTATACGTGTCTAATGCAGTTTATAACTGTAATGCTGCACCTTCTCCACTAGGTGTCACTATTTTATATCTTTTGGATGCTTCTTGTGTTTAAAGGACCAAAAAAAAAAGACACTTGTTTGTCAAGTATGTACCAAACTAATAATATTAGCAAGTGTGTAAGCCATGGGCGGGTTCCCTGATGGTGCAGTGGTTAGCATTTGGTGATTTCACTGCTGCGACCTGGGTTCGATTCCAGTCAGGGAACCAAGAGGTCACATCACCTTGAAGCCAAGCAGGGTTGGGTCTGGTTAGTACTTGGATGGGAGACCACCTAGAAATACCAGGAGCTGTACGCTGTGGCCCACTGGAGAAGGAACTGGCAACCCACTCCAGTATCTCTGCCATGAATATCAAGTGGATCAGCATGGTGTGTTGCGGTCAATAAGGTCACAGAGAGTTGGGTACGACTGAGCGACACAGGCAGGCATGCCATGGGCATAAAGCATTTTTTGAAAGGCAATACATAAACATGAGACTTTAGCGCCTATTTAACATGAGGGGACATTATTTTAAGGGCCACTGTAGTCGTATATTAATATCATGCTCTTTTGAAGAACTACATAAAAAAAAAAACCTATGTGTATTTAAGAAGTAAAAAATACAAATGTTAATTATCCACATTTATATGTATTATGTGGCTGTGAAATCTACCATTTTTGTTTCTAGTGATCTAATCCCTGTAGTGGGAGGAGACTTTGAGCCCCATTCAATTAAGGTTTCCAGCAATCTGGGAGCCCGTAAGTGAGGTTGCAAGTTAATTTGCTATTCAATTGGCGTCTTTTTGCGGTCTAAACCCGGAACTTACAGCCACCAGAGGCCTTTGATCTGTCACTTTCGCAAGTAGAAAATCGTAAATCGCTATTCAATTGCTCCAATTCCCCAAGCCCGTAAATGTATTCACACCCGTAAATGGCAAATGAAGGAGAAAACCCTACTAGTGCTAGAAAGGACCCACAAGGGGTTAAACACCTACTGCACTGTAAATAACGGGGAAAGCGATGACAGACATTATAATCAATTGCACAACAGTCTCAAGCCCGCAAATTGGCAATACAAAATAATTTTATGTTATGTTTCATTTTGGGGTTAAATCAATTTTGGGTATCAATGTGTTAATACATATCAGGCCACCCACATGGACTAGAACAGTATTGGCATTCATTTTTATTATACTTTATTTTGCTGGTTTGCGAGTCTGATCACATATCGGACCCCCAAACCTAATTAATTGACATGTAACCTCCATGTTTTACTGCTGTAATAATGACGGTCTCAATTTCTATTGGCTGATTCGAAATGGGAGGTTACGGGCTTGCTAAATTGATCATGTTCCCGCCCTGAGCTGCTACGACACAGTGCATGGTTTTACGGTTTTGGCTTTGGGCCAGTAACTTGCGGGCTTGAGCAATTGAATAGCTCCAGAATCTGAGACGAATGGGAGCCCGCAGCAAGCCCGCAGACATACGGCCGTCTGCAATCGAGTTGCAGGCTTGGAATTGAATGTGGCTCTTTGAATGCAGTGGAAGCTTCTATCTGCACAGTGGGAATGTGTCAGCTGATAATACCCATGCATTCAATAGGATTAGTGAAGGTTCGAAGGATACATGTTCCTGAAAGAACAGCTCAGTAAAGAACACACTAAAGAATAATTGCATATAAATGTGAAATATTTAGAGATTATGTTTATGTGTTTGTTATTTTGGCTTTATGTGCACATGGTCCTTGATGACATTTGAGACAAGCCGTCCTCACTGGCAGCTTCTTCATTAGTCTTGTAGGAGCCCGCCCACAGGTGCGTCCTCCCAAGACCCTAGGCCATCATTGCATGGCTCCTGGCTGACTTGCAGCTACGGGATTTTTGAAAAGCTAATATCTGGAACCATTCTATGGCTCATGGACCCGCATGGCACACAAAATTAACCCCTATTCATTGGAGGTCCTGTAGACCCCCTTGGTACCTAATATCAACCCCTATACCATGGTATCCCTTCCTACAGCCACAGGTGTTCATAATAAACCCACATGGACCCTAACTCCCCATGGGGTCACCCATAGTTCCTAACACTAAACACATAAAAAAAAGTTAAAGAACACTAAATAAAATAAAATTATACCTTTATTGTGGTAAATTATACATTTTGATGCCACCAGGGACGATCATCTATGCCCAGGCTCCTCACTATTCAGCCCTGGATAAGCAGACACTTCCATGTTGATTGAAGGCCTTGGTCCTCATCTTTGTCCCCTGGTACAAGGCCTCCGCCAGATAAACCCACCACTTGGTAAAAAAACAAACATATTCTAACGGAGATCCTCCTGCAAGAAGTTCCAGCGCCCCCCAAAATAAATTTGACCACGCCTTCACCATATATACTGTTTTTGCAGATTCCAATTGGCTGAAACATATGTCAATCATATTTCAGCCCATCAGAATCTAGTATTTGAATTACTACAACTCCATATCTGATTGGTTAAAAGTATAACCAATCAGAATGCACTGATTTTAACGCTTAGGGACCCCCACGGTAACAGGTTAATATTTGATGCCATGTGGGACCATAAGGATGCCAATGTTATATTTTGAAAGAGGATCCTAGGGCTCAAAGGGGGTAGAAGGTATGATACACGGGTTCATAGGGGGATAGCGGGCATTAAGGGGGGATCCTGGGAGAAACCATTTAGTAGGGCCTGAGGCGGATACCAGGGATACCCAGGCTCATAGGGGTTAGCAGGTATTGAGGGGGGATCCCGGCAACCCCCCCTGGCTCATGGTGGTTAGAGATATAAACCCCCCTCTGAGCAATCAAGCCTCAGATCCAACAGAATTAAGGTCATAATGTCAGATTTGCGGCATCCCGATTTCTTAGAGCCATTTTTCTTCCTTTAGGGCGGTTAAAATTACCATTTCGGCCACTCGGAAGGTTCTGGGGTATTCCCCTTCTAGATCGCTACCTTTATGATGAAGGGGCTTGTGTATCTCGGTGAAGGTGTGAGCTAAACCATGTAGGGTCACCCAATATGGGCAGGTGATAGCAGAGAGGTGAGACAAACTGTGGTCCACTGGAGAATGAACTGGCAACCCACTCTAGTATCTTTGCCAAGAAAACCTTATGGATAAGCATAGCCAGACACTTTGACTGAACAACTAAACAACAAATCCGGGCTTAGGATATTAGGGAAATTTAGATGTCATTTCTCAGAGGTTAGCTTTGCGTGTGCAATGTGATAGCTCAGTGATGATTTACAAGTGAATTTCACTCCGTTCCTTTCCTATGGAAGCCATGGAATGCAGACCCTAGTCAGCTGTAGGGAAGAGGTGTCCATGTCCGCAGAAAAAAACTCTTTAAAGTCCTACATTTTACATAAACAATATACTCATTAACAGAACTAAATTAATAATCCTAAATATATTATTTATTTTATGCAATTATGCTGCAACGAGAACCACCATTTGAGTTTCTGCTTCTATAAGAGACCTTGAATAGATAGGATGCATCTGTTACAATGAAATGTGGCATTTCAAGGTGCCACTGGTTTCAACAAGACTAACAACAGTCTGATCAACTATAATAGTTGGCAAATATGCAAATGTATTCGTCACACCAATGTTAAATTACACTGCGATGAGCAGGCAAACTCGCAATTCCGACTACTTGTGATGAGCGCCGCAGGTAGTTAGTCTGCAATGAGCGCCGAAAGTGCTCATTGCAGGCCTGCGGCACTCATCGTGAGGCCCTTGGGAGTTACGCTGCAATGAGCGCCAAAGGCGGTTATTGCAGGCCTTGCAATGACTCTCCCTAATGTTAATAAGTCGGTGGGAAAAAGACCCCCGGATGCATTAGATACATTGGATTTAATAATAAATAAAATAATAACAAAAATATAATAGTAATAATACATTACTGGATCGTTACACCGCCATCTATTGGTGCTAACGAATCATAACAATAACTTATTAGAGTGCCATCATTTGGATGTGGAAATATAGGTTGCATTCTTACAGCGCCGTCTGTTGGATGTAAGGGTAAATAGCAACAGTGGAAATAGTTTAGCGCCATTTATTGGACATAAAGGTGTAGAATACCAAGAAGCCTCATTCTTCTAACGCCGAAGGCGCTCATGTTAGGGCTCGCGATGACCGCCAACGGCGCTCATCCCGCGCATGTTAGGAAGGGGGGGCTCGCATTGAGCGCCGAAGGTGCTCAGTGCGAAGCATGAAAGTGGTGGGTTGGCCAAGGCCTGTGATGACAGATGAGAGGCTCGCAATGAGCGCCAAAGACGCGATGAGCGAGGGCGCAAATCAGAGGGCCTTGCATTGTGTGGCAAACAGCGTTGCCAGTCTTAAAATTGTATTGCCGTCATTTTTAAAGGGCAAGTTGCTAGTTAGTTTATAAGGACACAGCATGTTGAGAAAACAAATAAAAGGTAATGTAGCCCACAATAAAATATTATCCAGAGTAGGGGCTGAAAATAGCGAGAAATGTCATGCACAATATGGTGTCCTGATATAAGCCTTGTCACTGTACAATAAATGGACAGGTTTGACCCTCAGAGGTCACCACTGCCTCGTCAAGGTCACAGCAAAGATGTCACTTGGATCCAAATAAGGTTTTTGCTAATAATGGGACGGGATTTAATTGTACAATTCATTTCTATGTACATATGGTTTATACGGAATAATTCAGTATACGGACACATTACCATCCAGAGACTGGCAATTAGATCATTTTAGCTGAGATTGGATGCAAAAATAATCTGATTTACATCTAAATATCTTGTTATTTGAAAAGGCAACTGTCACAATCTGACAAGATGTAATTATTAGACTTATTCAGAAAATCAGCAAATTGGATCATTAAACGATTAACCCTCTCCCTGCTCACAGATAATGCGGCTTCTGCAGATGGTGTATTAGGGGACATCAGCTAATTGTCTCGTTCCATGAATGGGTTAATAAACAATGGCAGCTCCAGCTGTTAGTGACAAAGCCGCCATCACTGTGGCTGATAACGATCAGTATATAGACAAATGGTGCGGCCTAGGCCATCTACCAAACTGGCACAAAGGGAAGACTAATAGCAAAGCAATGGGCTATAAAGTGTTTTACTAAGGAAAGTACAATTAGATCCCCCCAAATATTTAATTTGACTAAATATAATATAATAATGTGTGGCAAGACATCTGGTGGCTGATGGTTTAAAAATATGCTGATTTATATATATCTATATATATATATATATATAAAATTGTATTTAGATTGTAAGTAGCGAGTTTCCAGTCTTGTAGGGTGCTTTGGGAAAAAGCACTTTCTACAAAGACTCTAAGCTCAAAACAGGGCTCTCCATTTTCTTCAGTTGTTAATATTATATTTTTCCCTGTTCTCTCCCCTTGTACAGCGCTACGGAATATGTTGGCGCATTACAAATACATTATAATAAATGATAATAATAATGTATGTATGTAATGGAAGCTCCATTTTCATCAGCCCCAATATTTGTCAAATCCAGTATTAGTCATTTTTTAAGTGAAAAACCAACCTATGTTCATCCAAAGAGCGCAAATCTCAGATAAAACAGACAGAAACAGACAACATTGGATAAATTATTTGCCAAATTGAGTGAATCAACGGGAAAGGGATAAAAAAGACATTGATGTATAATGGAAGGCGACTCTCTTCTATACAATAATTCCTCTGCTCCTCTTTAACATCCGCCATCATCGCTACTCAGTAAAGGGAAAGTTCTGGTTACATTTTTAACTATTTATGTATTAGATCCGGGTTTGGGAATGGATTTTTACACTTTAAGTTCATTCCTATGAAAAAAAAAAAACAAATGACCGTATATACTCGAGTATAAGCCGAGTTTTTCAGCCCTTTTTTTAAGGCTAAAAAGGGCCCCCTCGGCTTATACTCGAGTCACTCCCCCTAGTGTCTCTCTAACCCCCCCCCCCCGTGTCTCTCTACCCCCCTGTGTCTCTCTAACCCACCGTGTCTCTCTAACCCCCCTCGTCTCTCTAACCCCCCTCCTGTGTCTCTCTACGCCCGTGTCTCTTTCCCTCCCCCCTCCTCATCCTCAACCCCCCTCCTCCTCATCAACCCCCTTCTCAACCCCCTTCTCACATTCTCCCCTCTAAGTACCTCCCCCTCACTTACCTTCTTCTTCTCCGGCCTCTGCTCCGTCTTGACCCCGGCGCGCATGTGACGTCACATGCGCTCCGCGTCATTAGCATATACCGGGTACCGGTATAGGAGTGGGTTGAGAATGGGGGTTGAGGATGGGGGGTTGAGGAGGGGGAGGGAGGTTGAGGTTGAGGAGGGGGGTTGAGGTTGAGGGGTGGGTGAAGAGGAGGAGGGAGGTTGAGGTTGAGGAGGGGGGTTGAGGTTGAGGGGGGGTGAGGAGGGGGATGAGGATGGGGGGTTGAGGAGAGGGTTGATGAGGAGGGAGGTTGAGGTTGCGGAGGGGGGTTGAGGTTGAGGGGGGGTTGAGGAGGGGGTTGATGAGGAGGAGGGAGGTTGAGGAGGGGGGTTGACGTTGAGGGGGGTGAAGAGAGGGATGAGGATGGGGGGTTGAGGAGGGGGTTGATGAGGAGGAGGGGGGTTGAGGTTTAGGGGGGTGATGAGGGGGTTGATGAGGAGGAGGGGGGTTGAGGATGAGGATGGGGGGTGTTGATGTTGAGGAGGGGGGTTGAGGTTGAGGGGGGGGTCAGGAGGGGGTTGAGGATGGGGGGGTTGAGGATGAGGATGGAGAGTTGAGGGGGGAGGATGGGGGGTTGAGGGGGGAGGATGAGGATGGGGTTGTTGAGGGGGGAGGATGAGGAGGGAGGTTGAAGAGGGGGTTGAGGATGAGGAGGGAGGTTGAGGATGAGGAGGGAGGTTGAGTTTATGAAGGGGGGTTGAGGTTGAGGAGGGGGTTGAGGATAGGGGGGTTGAGGATGAGGAGGGAGGTTGAGGATGAGGAGTGGGGTTGAGTAGGGAGGTTGAGAATGAGGAGGGGTGTTGAGGAGGGTGATAAGGGAGGGGGGAAGAGACACAGGGAAGGGAGAGGGGAGAAGAGACACGGGAGAGAGGGGGGGGACACAGGGGGCAGCGCATTTCCCACCCTCAGCTTATACTCGAGTCACTCATTTTACCCAGTATTTTGTGGTAAAATAGGTGCCTCGGCTTATACTCAGGTCGGCTTATACTCGAGTATTTACGGTATATATTCATCTGATTTGGTATACGTCCCTATTATTATTATAATTAGCATTATTATTACTCTTTTATTTGTATAGAACAAACATTTTTCATATCACTTATTTAAAAAAATGTAACATAATGAAACATAAGAATTTTTTTTTTCTCTCCCCTCAATTGACAATGTCGCATAATACAAGGATTAGAGATGATCTAAAAAGGTTAAACTTGATGGACTAAAATTACTTTTTTTAAACCCAAGTTAGTATGGAGTTGTGGTCCCCGCTCCACAGAGCTCGCAATTTGATGTAAGCTTCTTAGTTGGAAATAAACTCTTCTGGGAAAGATTCCCTAATCCCAGTATTGCTGTTTCACGTATTGCCCACCGATATTCCTTACTTGTCGTTTCATGTATTGCCCATATATGTGCCTTATGTTTCCTTTGACATATTGCCCTGCTTATCCGCTTTGTGTATTGCCCACCTATATGCCCTATTTGCCATTTCACGTATTGCCCATATTTGTGCCGGATGTTTCCTTTCACATATTGCCCACCTATATGCCCTACTTGCAGTTTCACGTATTGCCCATATTTGTGCCGGATGTTTCCTTTCACATATTGCCCACCTATTTGCCCTACTTGACCTTTCATGATTTGCCCATCTATGTGCCCTATTTCTCCATTTCACTTATTGCCCACCTAAGTGTCCTACTTTCCATTTCACGTATTGCCCACTTAAGTGCCCTACTTGTCTTTTCACGTATTGCCCACCAATGTGCCCCACTTGTCCATTTTGTGTATTACCCACCTATATACCCTACTTGTCCATTTCACATATTTCCCACCTAAATGCCCTATATGTCCATTTCACGTATTACCCACCTATATGCCCTACTTGCCCTTTCACATATTGCCCATCTACCTTTGTGCCCTACCCGGACCTTCCCGCTTGGGTCAGAATCGGCATCAGAGGACAGGATGTGAAATGAAAGATGCTGAGATGATGCTTTGATATGCACAGCAGGCCTTTGGCAGCAGAGGAGTTAATCCCTGCAGCAATTTGCCCCCCGTGGGTTCGCTCACACTTTGAAGGGCTGTCAAAGACTTGAGAGGGATCTAAGTAATAAAGGTTTGTGTGTATGAATATAGACAAGCTGTGTAGGGTCATCACACCTCCCCTTTAACAGAGGGGCTTTTAATAAATCCATGCTGCAGGGCTACCGAGGACCACTATAGATTTATAATACAGTACACTTTTCTGTAGAACCACACTTGTTTTGGGCTCAGTGTTTAGTGCAACATCCAAAAAGCCTTTCATTTACGAACTATCAAAATACCAATAAAGCCATGTTATGGTATTTTGAATAATTAACCTGATATTGGTCAAAAAGTATTTTTGTAGAAATAATAACCACATTTTTAAATTTAAAATGGAGTAATACTCTTTCTGCTACTTTCTCAGGAGGGTGTGCCATTCTATACAGAGTTTTCCATTAGTCCCGTTGAAAAATGCTGCATGTTTGTTTTAAATAGGAGACCTCTCAAAATGTGCATTCATTGTAAAAACCTAAAATACAAGGGTAGAATTAAGGGAGGAATTATACCTCCTTCTTGGAAGGCTTAACCAAAATGAAAGCCCCATAAACTAGCTTAGTACCCTGCAATAGTTTTATAACCGGGATTAATATGTCATTAGTCAAAAAAAAAAAAATCTGCTTCATAGACTATTCTAAAGCCTCTGACTGTGTGGATCACAACAAAATGTGGCATGTTCTTAAAGACATGGGAGTACCAGATCATCTCATCCTCCTTCTGAGGAATCTGTATGTGGACCAAGAAGCCACTGTCAGCACTGAACATGGGACAACAGAATGGTTCAATATGGGAAAAGGTTGTATATTGTACCTTATTTATTCAACCTATACGCAGAGTACATCATGCGTAAGGCTGGACTGGATGAGCCCAAAGCCGGAATCATTATTGCTGGAAGAAATATCAACAACCTCAGATACGCCGATGATACTACTCTGATGGCTGAAGGTGAGGAGGAACTAAACTTATTGATGAGGGTAAAAGAAGAAAGCGCAAAAGCTGGCCTGCTGCTCAACGTTAAAAAGATGAAGATCATGGCAAACGGCAATCTCACTTCCTGGCAAATAGACGGGGAAGAAGTGGAGGCAGTGACAGATTTTATTTTCCTTGGATCCAAGATCTCTTCAGATGGTGACTGTAGCCATGAAATTAAAATATGTTAGCTTCTGGGGAGGAAAGCTATGGCAAGCTTGGACAAGCTAGTTAAAAGTAAAGATATAACATTATCAACAAGGGTCTGCATAGTTAGAACTATGTTATTCCCAGTAGTAACATACGGATGTGAGAGCTGGACCATAAAGAAGGCTGATCACCGGAGAATTGACTCCTTTGAATTGTGGTGTTGACGAAAACTACGAGTCCCTTGGACTGCAAGAAGATCCAATAAAAAAGTACTTCAGGAAATCAAGACAAACTGTTCACTAGAAGGTTTGATCATGAGGATGAAGCTCAAATATTTTAGCCATATCATGAGACGGCAGGATTCCCTAGAGAAGACTCTGATGCTGGGAAAGATTGAAGGCACAAGAAGAAGGGTACTACAGAGGCAAAGATGGATATATGAGGTCACTGAAGCAATGAACATGAACTTGATGAAGCTGAGAGAAGCAGTGACTGAGAGATGTACCTGGTGGGCTGCGGTCCATAGGGTCACGGAGAGTCGGACGTGACTGAATGACTAAACAACAAAAATATAGCCAGAAACAGCCTTTGAAGTAACATACATATCCAAAATAATCAAACTCCATTCCCTTTATCACATGCTTGCTGTTAGACACAATTTATCAAACTATATCATGCCGTCATTTTTGACGGGCAAGTCGCTAGTATCATTATAATACCTAAATTACTAAATTATAATGAAATGTATGTATCAAACATGAAAACAACAAGAATATGTGACCATAGCCAACCATTACACTATTTTAGTCCTGTACTTTTTTATTATTTTTCTTGTAGTTTATTTTAATAGTTTGTTGTATTACCAATACATTAGAGATCCACTGAGGATCTCTGTGAACCTATAATGAATCTGTTTTCACTATTGAGTTTGTGTAATGCACTTGGGAACATCTCAGGTTTTTGTTTTTTTGTTCAGTGTTCAAAGCGCTGCCACATACAGTGACTTGCAAAAGTATTCACCCCCCTTGACATTTTTCGTGTTTTGTTGCCTCACAACCTGGGATTAACATGGATTGTTTGAGGATTTGCATAATTTAATTTACAGAACATGCCCACAACCTTGAAGATGTTTTTTTATTTTTTTTTATTGTGAAGCGAACAACAAATAGGACAAAATAACAGAAAAAGTCAATGTGCATAACTATTCACCCCCCTAAAGTCAATACATTGTAGAGCCACCTTTTGCGGCAATCGCAGCCCCAAGTCACTTTGGATAAGTCTCTATGAGCTTGCCACATCTTACCACTGGGATTTTTGCCCATTCCTCCTTGCAAAACTGCTCCAGCTCCTTCAAGTTGGATGGTTTGAGCTTGTGAACAGCAATCTTTATGTCTGACCACAGATTTTCTATTGGATTGAGGTCTGGGCTGTGACTCGGCCATTCCAACACATTTACATGTTTCCCCTTAAACCACCCAAGTGTTGCTTTAGCAGTGTGTTTGGGGTCATTGTCCTGCTGGAAGGTGAACCTCCGTCCTAGCCTCAAATCACGATACAGGTTTTGTTCAAGAATATCCCTGTATTTAGCACCATCCATCTTTCCCTCAACTCTGACCAGTTTCCCAGTCCCGGCTGCTGAAAAACATCCCCACAGCATGATGCCGCCACCGCCATGTTTCACTGTGGGGATGGTGTTCTTTGGGTGATGTGATGTGTTGGGTTTGTGCCAGACATAGCGCTTTCTTTGATGGCGGAAAATTCAATTTTAGTCTCATCAGACCAGGGCATCTTCCTCCATACATTTTGGGAGTCTCCCACATGTCTTTTCGCAAACTCAAAACGTGCCATTTTGTTATTTACTGAAAGTAATGTCTTTCTTCTGGCCACTCTGCCATAAAGCCCAACTCTATGGAGCGTACGGCTTATTGTCGTCCTATGTACAGATACTCCAGTCTCTGCTGTGGAACCATACATCTCCTCCTGGGTTACCTTAGGTCTCTGTGCTGCCTCTCTGATGAATGCCCTCCTTGCCCGGTCTGTGAGTTTTGGTGGGCAGCCGTCTCTTGGCAGGTTTGCTGTTGTGCCATGTTCTTTCCATTTGGTTATGATAGATTTGATGGTGCTCCTGGGGATCATCAAATATTTGGATATTTGTTTATAACCTAACCCTGACTTGTACTTCTCAACAACATTGTCCCTTACTTGTTTGGAGAGTTCCTTGGTCTTCATGGCAGTGTTTGGTTAGTGGTGCCTCTTGCTTAGGTGTTGCAGCCTCTGGGGCCTTTCAAGAAAGGTGTGTATATGTAATGACAGATCATGTGACACTTAGATTGCACACAGGTGGACATCATGTCACTAATTATGTGACTTCTGAAGGTAATTGGTTGCACCAGAGCTTTTTATGGGCTTCATAACAAAGGGGGTGAATACATACGCACATGCCAATTTTCTGTTTTCTCTTTCTAAAAAATAGCTTTATGTATATATTTTTCTCATTTCACCTCACCAACTTAGACTATTGTGTTCTGATCCATCACATAAAATTCAGATTAACAAAATATTGAACTTAAGGTTGTAATGTAACAAAATAGGTAAATAGTCAAGGGGGTGAATACTTTTGCAAGGCACTGTATACATTGTGCAAATAATAGTCTTCTCTGCATTCAAAGCCTCCTCTCACCTCAGGAAGTTGATCAGAAGAAACCAAAATGGTATGATTGTTCTGCAGAATAATTGTATATAAAAGGTAATAAATCAAATGCTTTTTTCTAGCATTCTGTAACTATTTGCTAGTGTGGTTTAAGTCAGTTACGCTGCAGTGGGAGCCACCAGTTTTGTTTAAATGCTAATAATTAATTTATAAAATGTCAAAAGCAACTAAAAAATGATTTAAAACAAAACAAAAAAAGGAAAATCTTTGCAGTCCCACACATACTAAGGCCCTCATTCAATTGCAATTTGGCCAATTGAATAGGGCTCTAAATAAGCACATAGCATATTTTTTTAAAGAAGTTTTAAGTTAGTGAAAACTTTGCTTTTGGATAGATGCTCACTAACTAAAAACTTCTTTAAAAAAATATGCTATGTGCTTATTTAGACCCCTATTCAATTGGCCAAATCGCAATTGAATGAGGCCCTAAGTATATAATATATATAGTTCTGGTAATTGCGAGTTTGTGTGTAACGATCGCAAATAGCGGGTTTGGACATGCCGAAGGCGCTCATCGCGAGGCCCACAAGATAGGGGGAGGTGGGCAGACTTCAAACGGCTTCCACGTTACAGACTTGAATAGAAAATGTCAACGGTTAAACCCTTGAGGCCCGCTTAAAAGCCTCGTTGGTTTAACCGTTGCAAATTTTTTTTCAAGCTCGTAACTCGGAAGCCATTTGGAAGCCTCAAAAAGAAGCCAATTGAATAGCAAATTAGCTGGCAACCTCACTTACAGGCTCTCTGCCTCTCCCATTGTGGCCCTCGCCTGTCCACCTGGGACTATTGCAGGCCTTGCTGGCCAACAAGGTAGAGGGAGGGACAGGCGAGGGCTGCAATGGTCGCAGGGGGAGAGGCAGGGAACCCGTAACTGAGGTTACAAGCTAATTTGCTATTCAATTGGTGTCTTTTTGCAGGCTCCAGTTCGGCTTATGAGTTACAGGCTTGAAAAAAATGGCGCCTTTCAGCCTCCAGAAGTATTTGAGGCCTTGAAAGACAGTTATGGGTTTTTTTCAAGCCCGTAACTCGGAAGCTTTTCGGTGCTCGCCAAAAGACGCCAATTGAATAACAAATTAGCTTTTTAACCTCACTTATGGGCTCCCTGATCGCCCGAACGCTCATTTAAATATAGTTCTTAGCAAACAGTTATTACACTGCATTCTGGGAGCCTGGACAGGGACATGCAAATGTGCCCACAAAGGCATTGCTCTTGTAATCCATTACCATTTTAAACATGGCTCCTTTTAAGCATATGCCTGCTGTATTGCACAGCTTTGAGCAAAGCCCAGGATGGATTAAGTACAAGCCATGAAGCCTACCCACGGACAGCTGTTTCGAGGTTATTGCCTTTCATCAATGTGGGGCTGGTTCCTAGCTTGTGTAGTAAATTTTGTAGGGAGTTTGACACAACAATCATTTAATTTATGGTGGGCAAAAGAGCGATAGAAGCCTCCATCGTACAGTAATACAGTATATAAATAGTACATCTGTGTTCACAAGTTAAGATATAATGTTTTTACATTGCATTCTGGGAACCATGGCAGGGACATGCAAATGTGCCCATCGAGAAGTCCAGGGTTGGCCCTGCAGCGTGTATTTTCCATAATAATCTCCCAAGCAGACAGTATGATAAATTAGTTGTGTAGACCCCCAGTGGAGGTGATAAATACTAAATCTGGCCTATGCAAAGAGGGTCTTCCAGTGGCCCCTGCTCACTAAACAGCTTCAGGCGTTTATTGATCCTTAGCCGGCCCTTCTGTATGTTTAATCCAAGCATCTGTGATTATGAATCTACCTGCGGAGGGTCCGTTCTATGAATCAAAGACAACACAGAAACCAGCAAACAGGAGCAGATTAACTAAGCTTTGCAAGGGCGGTGGAGTGCTTTATTGGGGATGCAATGGCAGGTTTCCATAGGAAATAGCCCAAGCAGCCTTCAGTTATCTATTATACAAGTCATGTGAAGCTTGGTGAATCTGGAGGCACAATGTCCAGTGTTGTTTGACAGAAGCTTCATATGTTTGTGAAGTATGTAATAAAATAACATCATTACTAGCTGTGTAAGATATGACAATATTGTTAGAGAACATTTTTATTTTAACAGATTGTTTATACCTGAATGTTTCCATGTTTATATCTTCAACACTTTCTGCTGTATTCGGACCTGGGGTCTTTGTTTTGCCATTTCTTCTATCAATTCCCTTAGAGTGGAGGGTAAACATCTTCCTTAGTGCTTCAAAAGAAAATAATACAAGCATAAATGGCCTAAAAAAGCAATTAATAAGCTGTATAAATGTAACATTTAATCAGTATTAACAAAATGATGCATATATATATATTATCCAGCTAGTTTTTAACTAGAAAAAATATATTCCTGGAGGGGAAGGGGTGTGGTGTCAAATCCAATCGTATCCACTTGTCAAATAAAGCAAGTTGCCTTGCCCCCGTTCTTTGCTCCAATGATAACTACTAATGCTCACATCCCCGTCATGCAGCTCTCAGGATGCAATGTAACAAACACACAATGGATTCCTGTACTTATAAACAGTCTTCAAAAATTCAAACTTTCTAAAAAAAAAAGTGTATACTCATGGGTTACACAGCTATTAATATTGTTAGTTTGGTACATATCTGACAGACAAGTGTATTTTCCCCCTTTTATTTAAAAATAAGCCCACCGTGGCGCATTATCAAATACACTCTATCCAATGCAACAAAGAAGAACATTTTTTCCATGTTCCTTTAATAATTTTATATATTTTGTACCTGAATCTGATCTTTTCTGAATTACAGAACGTAGACAACGTGGATTTAATAGGAACTTGTAAACAATAAAATAATGAACAGAGCAGAGAGCTTGGGAGGATCACACAGCTCAGGGTTACAATGTGTCCTTTATTCAAATATAATCCCTTTGAGGTTATAGCACAAAGAAATACATTATAATCCTTTGTTGCAGCAGCTGCCTTGCGTTCCAATAGTTCTTTTATTTATTTATTTATTTGTTTGTTTGTTTGTTATATACTTTAGTTTGTTTCTCCCATTTCTCTTGCGGATTCTCTCCATCCCTACATTACCCTGTATGTGCTGAGATGTCCACAGAGGTCCTCCAACCTTATATGTTCCAAATAAATGTACATGTTTGTGTGTGTGTGTGCAAATATTTCAAATGAGGGACACTTATTTACTTAAAAAATGATGTGTATATCATTTTACAGAACAGTAAATAAATAGTACATTTGAGTTTACATGAGGACTTCTAAACAAACCGTATTTCATGCTTAGAATTCCGGGAAATACCGTTATTGCACTGCATTCTGGGACAGTGGGCGGGCACATGCAAATTAGTCCACAATACATTTTAATTTTTTAATCCAATGCCACTTTATACATGATTCCTTTTTGGAGATAAACACATGAAATATGTGCACAATGCTCCATACTCATATATTCTGTAGAACTGGCACTCCAGGCTGCCATCTGTTTCCTAAACTTTAAGAATTTGTAAAACAAGGTTTAGCGTTTCCTTAAATGAATGACATTGGGGAGGTAGAGGGATTGACTCAGGGGGACTGTCTCTTTAACAGAGGGGAAGTTGGGAGGTGGGTGCTTCCATTGTACAATATTAGGTTGAATTTAGACTTAAAGTATTTTTCAAGCTCAGTTACTTTGCGTGGGTAACTATAACTTTCTTACTCATTAGATCTTGTGTTCAGGTGAAGGCCAAGTGAAGGACGTCAATTCAGCCCGCTCCAATTACATAGTTACATAGTATTTGAGGTTGAAAAAAGACTATTAGTCCATCAAGTCGAACCTTTTAAGATCTCCTCTGATCTGCAATATACAGATTAGTTATTAATTAATTAGTTGTTAATTAATTGTTAATTACTAATCAACATTTTTTTTTATTAATTGATCCAGAGGAAGGCAAACCGAAAAAAAAAACAAGTGAAACTCAGCCAATCGTCTCAAAGGGAAAACAAATTAATTCCTTCCTGGTCCCAGATACCGGCGATAGGACTCCTCCCTGGATCAATACTCTCTCTCTAATTATCCAGGATAACCCTGAATTCCCTTTTTAATTAGATTAACCACCCTTACTGTGAAGAATGCCCTTTCTTTCTTTAAGGTGGAATCTTTTTACTTCTAACCTCAAGGGATGTCCTCTTGTCAGCTGAAAACCTCTTGGCACAAAAAGCTCCCCTGACAAATCTTTATACTGACCTTGGATGTATTTATATAGGGTAATCATATCTCCTCTTTGACACCATTTTTCTAGAGAAAATAAGCTTAATTTGGTTAGTCTTTCTTCATAACTTAGCCCCTCCATTCCCCTTATTAGTTTTGTTGCCCTCCTCTGTACATTTTCCAGCTCTAAAATGTCCTTTTTATGAAGTGGTGCCCAAAATTGTCCTCCATATTCCAAATGAGGGCGTACTAGGGCTTTGTATAGTGGCAGAATAATATCTTCTTCCCTGGCTTCTATACCCTTCTTAATACATGCTAATATTTTATTTGCCTTTGCAGCTGCTGCTTGGCATTGAGCACTGCTACCTAGGTGGTTGTCCACAAGCACTCCCAAATCCCTTTCAATATCTGATACCCCTATATTTGCTCCACTTATAGATGTCTTATCTCATATAACACCTTTCTAAGGCAAACATATAGCCGGTTCGCACATATATGGATGCCCAGGGTGACAACATGAAACATTTATAAAGATCGAAAATTTTGATACAAATGAGTTGAAATATAGATTGGAGTATTGGAAGTGTTGGGTTTTTATCAATCCTTTGGAAAGAATGGGTTCATTTATATATGTTTCGATATACTATATATATATATATATATATATATATATATATATATATATATATACTGCACTGGTCATTACAATTACCATTTATCACATAATCTATACCCTTCTCTTCCTGTTATAACTACCTAAGGTTTCAGATGGTCAACCATTGGAGATCCCATTGGAAATTAAGTGGTACAAATGATTTGAAGGACGTCTGTATTTTAGGAAATTCCTCACATGTTTGGGAACATTGAAATCTACTCTACTCAGAATAAAGTACTTTCTGATAGCTTTGAGTCTGAGGACAATCTGAGGACAATTCTATCGAATGAACAGTAAATGGGGGAGAAGGAAAGATTTGTTAATTTTGTTCCCACTGTTTAGAATTTGAACCCTTTCCCCACACATGGTTAGATATAGGCAGCTTGTAGAAATAAATGCAAAGTAAATGAAAAAATACTTCTATAAGACTACGCTCTTTTAAATGCATGATAGAAAATGTTGGATTCCATGTCACTAATTATGTTCTTAGATTCAGATGTCTCAAATATGAGTATAAAATGATGACCAGTTCCCCTTGTTCGTTGCAGGGTCTGACCATCAAGCCTTTGGTCAAGTGGTTAAAGGTGAAGAGATGTGACCACCACAAGCCCACCCTAAATCAGGAGCTTCAGGAGCATGTAAGTCTCATATCTGCCCCATCAGATTCCATTTCCTAGGATCAGTTTTAATGAGGTCCACATTATGCTTTAAATTGAAGTCACTTCTCTGTGTTTTCAGCCTTTTATCCAACATTCTGAGCCAGGGGAGCCACTAGGGGGTAATTACCAATGATTAGACTCTAACACCGTGGTGGTTACTGATAAACTGATTGATGAAATAAGTGTTACAAACTTTACTTTTATATTATGCCATATTTGGAACATCTTCTCTGCCCTTTATTGGATGTAACTAAAAGGCAATTTATAGACAGTTGTAAATTGATTCCATAACCATGTCCAAAAACTCACCACAAAACCCTGAAGGACATTACCACCCAGGACATTGCATTTTCAGTTCCATTAAATAGATTGCACAGTTTGAGAATTGCTATTTCCCAGTTGGCTTTGCAAACATCTTCCTTTCTCTCTCATCAAGGCATTTGACCACATAATGGCGGCTGTAGAAGATGTTGTTGGTCACCATGGCTACCATTACTGGAGAGACAGGTAAGTCAACGATAACTAAGTAGTCTTCTGGACTCACGTTGGTTGCATCACCATATGGGTCTGAACCCATGCTCTGGTTGGCAGTTGGCTGTTCACTCATTGCATTCTCGGAGTGTGGAAGGGTAATTCATTCTTTGATTGGTTCATTTCTGATGATGTCATGGATGCCCAATCAGCATTTGAAGAAAATTAATTCAGTGTAACTTTTAAAACTTACATTTTAACTTTGCTCTTCATAGAGTAGCAGAGCAGCTTCTCTACACTCCCCGTTAGGTGTCCAGGAGGTGGGAGAGGATTTAACCCCCCCCCCCCCCCTCCAGGTCTGGGTTTTCCTGCAGTGGCCACTCTGTCTAGGAGGCGCACCCAGGGGAGATCCTCTATGGTGGAGAGAACAGATTTGATGAACACTACATTTTAATAACTTTCTTTATCTCTAATTAAAGAGATATGGAAGATTCCTGGATTTTGTAATATATCTATATATTTTACTTTTTATTTATTTATATATTTATTTTATTTATTTATTTAATTCTATGTACTTTATTTTATCAAGAGGCGCTTATAAGCTCTGTTTTAAATCAAATAGTGCGTCTACGGGTCTGCCCACTGAAGCAAATGCAGACTCTCATACTAACCAATCATTGACCATTTCTCAACAACATTCTGCAACATATGTGGTTCCATATAGGCTAGGACACTACACTGCACATCCAGCCACATAGAGTCTGTGTCTGCATATGCTGCAGAGGGCAGACTTATATAGGAACTATTTGATTGCTTTTAGGTAGTAAAATCAGAGCTTAAGAGCACTTCTTAATAAAATAAAGTACATAAAAGTAAAGAGATTCCCAAGGGTATTATATAGCTAGTAACATCCGGGATCCTTCAATATCCCTTTAAGGAAAACATGTAATCATGTTATATGAGCCATATATTATGAATCTTCCTTGGACCGTGCTGATGTACTCGTACTGTGACCGTGCTGATATACTGGGACAGTGCTGATGTACTTGTACTGGGACCGTGCTGATGTACTGGGGCCGTGCTGATTTACCTGTACTGGGACTGTGCTGATTTACCTGTACTGGGACTGTGCTGATGTACTTGTACTGGGACCGTGCTGATGTACTGGGACCATGCTGATGTACTTGTACTGGGACTGTGCTGATGTACTTGTACTGGGACCGTGCTGATGCACTTGGACCGTGCTGATGTACTCGTACTGAGACCCTGCTGATGTACTTGTACTGGGACCGTGCTGATGTACTTGTACTGGGACCGTGCTGATGCACTGGGACCGTGCTGATGTACTCGTACTGAGACCGTGCTGATGTACTTGTACTGGGACCGTTCTGATGTACTCGTACTAAGACCGTGCTGATGTACTGAGACCGTGCTGATGTACTTGTACTGAGACCGTGCTGATGTACTGGGACTGTGCTGATGTACTGGGACCGTGCTGATGTACTCGTACTGGGACCGTGCTGATGTACTTGTACTGGGACCGTGCTGATGTACTCGTACTGGGACCGTGCTTATGTACTGGGACTGTGCTGATGTACTTGTACTGGGACCGTGCTGATGTACTTGTACTGGGACCGTGCTGATGTACTCGTACTGGGACCGTGCTGATGTACTTGTACTGGGACCGTGCTGATGTACTCGTACTGGGACCGTGCTGATGTACTGGGGCCGTGCTGATTTACCTGTACTGGGACTGTGCTGATTTACCTGTACTGGGACTGTGCTGATTTACCTGTACTGGGACTGTGCTGATGTACTTGTACTGGGACCGTGCTGATGTACTTGTACTGGGACTGTGCTGATGTACTTGTACTGGGACCGTGCTGATGTACTTGTACTGGGACCGTGCTGATGTACTGGGACTGTGCTGATGTACTTTTTCTGGGACTGTGCTGATGTAATTGTACTGGGACCGTGCTGATGTACTGGGGCCGTGCTGATTTACCTGTACTGGGACTGTGCTGATTTACCTGTACTGGGACTGTGCTGATGTAATTGTACTGGGACCGTGCTGATGTACTGGGACTGTGCTGATGCACTGGGACCGTGCTGATGTACTTGTACTGGGACCGTGCTGATGTACTCGTACTGAGACCGTGCTGATGTACAGGGATTGTGCTGATGTACTTGTACTGGGACCGTGCTGATGTACTCGTACTGGGACCGTGCTGATGTACTTGTACTGTGACCGTGCTGATGTACTCGTACTGGGACCGTGTGGATGTACTGAGACTGTGCTGATGTACTCGTACTGGGAACGTGTGGATGTACGGGGACCGTGCTGATGTACTTTTACTGGGACTGTGCTGATGTACTTGTACTGGGACTGTGCTGATGTACGGGGACCGTGCTGATGTACTTGTACTGTGACCGTGCTGATGTACACGTACTGTGACCGTGCTGATGTACTTGTACTGGGACCGTGTGGATGTACGGGGAACGTGCTGATGTACTTGTACTGGGACCGTGCTGATGTACTCGTACAGTTTGTCCATATCCTTTGCCTCTGTTGTGCTTTTGTCTAGGACAATCTGGTCTCCATCATCCATTTTTTTTTCCTTGTATCCAAACAGATGGGAGCAGTTTGACAAGAAGTACCTGAGCCAGTGGTTGATGAGGAAGTCGGCATATCGCCTTAAGGACGAAATCTGGGAGGTTTGCTACAAACTGAACATCCGAGATGCTCTAAGTCTGGCAGATCAGGTAAAGGAGGTTTTACACATTATATACTGTTATTTTATTAAAGGGACCCTGTGCTCTAAAACAGTGTCTTTCAACCTTTTTACATCTGCGGACCGGTGAAAATTGGAAAAATATCTTGCAAGCCGCTAAGGCAGAAATAAAAATAACTATTTATACAGTATTTTGTGTATTAGTTTTTAAATCTAGTATTAGAAAATAATTTCCAGAATATTACAAAACAGTATTAGCAAACAATACGGATGGAAGTGGCGAAAACGTTCAGGGAAGGCAAGGTGCCCGGGACGTGACTATGACGCAATACTGCCAAATCAATGTATGAAACCCTGATTACTTACCTCCACGTGCTGCCAGTAAGTGTTATCCCGCTGCCCTACGCTACATGACCCAGGGGTACTATGTGTTAAGTGGCAATCATTTTTGGGTGGGTTGGCAGAACATTTCTGGGGACCGACACTGGTCCATGGACCGGCTGTTGAAACCCAATGCTCTAAACAATCTGATAAAGGATTAGAAAATCTATGGAAAAGTTTTGTACACTTTTTAAAAAAAATTGATCAACAACTGGATAATGTCATTTTCGCTTATATAGACCCTCATTCAATTGAGCCGTTCGGGAGATTCGGGCTCGCAAGTCGAGGTTGCAAGTTATTTTGCTATTCAATTGGCTTACGTTTGCGGGCTTCGATTGAGTTACGTGCTCCGAGCTGCGATTTATTGCGATTTGTAAAATCGTGAGTTAATGCCTTCCAAGCCTTTGATCCTTCACTGGCCACAAGAGTCCCGAACGCTAAAATCGCGAATCACTATTCCATTGCTCCGATTCCTCCTCACTAACCACTCGGTCAAGCCCGCAAATGGCAAATATCTAACCACAAGTTACTGGTACCAAGGAGGTCTCGCAAAGGGCTTAATGACAAATCGGAGCACTTGAAAAGCAAATAAAAAATAAATATTGTACTTTTATGAAGAGTGAAAGTGATGTTAGGTCTTAGAATTAATAGCACAACATTCTCCAATACCTTATTTCATGTTCAATGTTCGTGTTATATCGAGCACGGCAATCCATGTGAAGGCCTATGGGCTTCAACCTCCAAGCCAGTAGGACTTTGAAATCCAACCTCCAAGCCCATAACTCGTAATTGAAGGCCGTAGAACTTTGAAACCCAACCTCCATTTTTTAAAGTCTTACGGGCTTGGAGGTTGGTCATGATGACGATCTCTGTTTCCATTGGCTGTTTCTTCATCGGGACTTACGGGCTTGGAGGTTGGTCATGATGACGATCTCTGTTTCCATTGGCTGTTTCTGCATCGGGAGTTACGGGCTTGCTCCCGTAACATGTTCAAGCCCGCAAATGCTACGTCTGACGGCAATGGTTTCCGATTTTCGCTATCAGCGCCTAACTTGTGGGCCCGGCCAATTGAATAGCATCGCAAAAGTAGAGCAACGGGAGCCCGCAACTCAATCGCAAGCATTTGGCTGTCTGTAGTCGAGTTGCGAGCCCCAAATTGAATGAGGCTCCTAGACACTGAGATCCTCCACTAGAAACTGCTTAGATAATGTGCTTCCACCTGCGAATGTTGCACTGATTGATATTAGCTTGATTGGTTTCTAGAGTTAATTCTTATCATATAGGTACATAGAGCAGTGGGGAGAAGCATCTGTAGGTTGACGGTTTAAGTCCTCAGAGCGATACAGGGACTATTTGTATGATTGTAACAGAGCCTATAAGCACTTCATAATAAAATAAAGTACATAAAATAAAATAGATACATAGAGATATTACATACCTAGTAACACCCGGGTACCTTCATGGCTGGTGCAGCTCATTATGTGTTCAGTTTGTTTCTATTTTACTTCCTAGACCCATAACAGTTTGTCTAAACAATACACAACGTTATAATAGGAAATAAAATATAACTTTTATTCCTTGTTATTAAAACAACTATTCAGTGCATGAAAACATATATAGAGTCAGTGATGCCATTGTTTCCAAGTACCAATAAATCCTTGAGAAATGTATGTGCTGAATAGTTGTTTTAATGACAAGGAATAAAGGTTATATTTTATTTCCTATTATATCTTTGCATTCTCATTTTGTATTCAGCTGATGCAGGGAGAGAATAGAAGCAGTAACTTCAAAAGCCTATAACTCAATTAATTTGGCTCTAATTTTACAAACACGGAAGTCCTTTTGATATGTTTTTTTAACCCCGATGTGATGTTGCAGAGCACAGGCAATGACTTCAGTGTCCCTTTAAGCACTGGTTTCTGGCATTAAGAAGTGATGTTACATTTTTAGCCAGATCATTTCCAGTTCCTGATACACCCCACAGCTCTTCTATGGAGCCCCCGGGGAGCTCTGTCAGCGGCACAGCGGGGGAGGAAACAGCTGCTGTGTGTAACTATCAGATCCTTCAGTACTCAGCACTTTGGAGTCAGCTTTTACCCACAACCCACAGATAAGATGCAGGGACCGTGGAAATGTGTCTTGTAGTAAATCAGAGCCACAGATTGTCATCTGTGTGACCTGTCGATATATATTTATAACATTGTCCTACAGGGTTGAGCTATATTATTATGACCACCTCCTACTTTTGACGTCAGCAGCACGTAGCCATTGAAATACGGTACGTGTCGTGAGCTGGCTTGGTGGGTATAAGGTGACATGTAGGCATTCTGCAAACACATCAACCATCGCTGTCATGGGTAAACTGTGCAATTTATCCAACTTTGAAAATGGGATGGGGATTGGCTTTCGGGCCATGGGTGGCAGTATTTCTGAAACAGCGCCGTTTGGGAACTGATTGCATGCTGCTGTGGTTAAAGTGCACGGCACCATTGCAAATAATGGCGTGGAAACTGCGAAGCACCACGTGCCATGGATGTCAGAGGTGAACAGCGGCTGCAAAGGTGTGTGAGGGCCAACCGATACACTACAGTTGAGAAACTCGCCATCCAAACGAACCAGGGGGCTACCAGATGCGTGTCTAAAATGACAGTACAGCCAGCCCTGTTGCATATGGGGGTCCAAAGCAAACGTCTGGTCACTGCATCCATGCTGACGAAGGGTCATTGGCAGAGACTGCTTCAATCAGCACCAAAATTGGACCTCTTCTGATTGGCAAAGGGTTCTGGTAAGTCACGATTTCTGCTCCATAGACTGAATGGACGTTGACGTGTCAGGTGTGAAACCTCAGAGAACAAACACTCTGCAACCATTGTTGCAAGAGCCCAAGCTAGTAGCGGCAGCGTTATGGTCTGAGGAATGTTGTCTTTCCATGGTCTGGGTCTCATACCTCTGGAAGGCACTCTCACCGATTGGGTTATCTATCCATCCTTGCAGATCAAGTACACCCATACATGTTGACTGTCTTCCCTGGAGCTGATGGGATCTTCCAGCAGGATAATAAGATATGTCATATGGCCAGAATTGTCCTGGAGTGGTTGGAGGAGCACGATGAAGATTCCAAGTACTTCCCTGGCAGCCAAATTCCCCGGACTTGAATCCCATTGAACACCTGTGGGACCACCTCGATCGCCATGTTCGCCGTATGGATCCTCCACCACCCTTCTTCAGCATCTGCCAGATGCACTGCAGTCTGCATGGCTCCAGATACCCTTGCCAACCTTCCAGCATCTTATTGACTCACTACCACGTCGACTAGCTGCTGTCCGTGCTGCACATGGCCGTTATTCTGGATATAAGCTCTATAATAATGTGACTGGACCGTGTATATAGTATTGTGAAGAACTAAACTTGATAACGAAAAAAGTTATTTTACAAAAAAATCACACAATTTTACCTTTTCAACTTGAAATTATTATTTACAGTAGGGCTCCATTTTCTTTTCTGAGCTGGTTCTGTTGCATGAGGTATGTGTCCTTGTAATTCCAGTAGTTCCGTTGAAAGCACTGGCAGTTTTAGCTGCCTGTTCCTATTGTACAGATAGAAGCTTCCTCCTACATTAGACCGTTGATCAGTGGAAATAAAAATGATAGATTTCACAGCAGCATAATTTCATTGAAAGGGTAATAAATAGACACAATAGACTAAGGGGAAATTGATGCATACAGTAATGAATAATGGCCTATAAACGTTAAAACATATAAATGCTGTTTTTTGTCTTTAACATGTTTTTGCCCATTAACACGTTTAGTTATTGTAAAAACATAATGGGGAAAAAATGTCCTTGGTGACCCTTTAATGTCCAGACAAAGGTCAAGGTGACCGGGGATTGAAATATCACTGTGCTGGTAGAACACTATCCTCATTGGCTGGTGAGCTCTCATCGAGAGGGAGGGATGGGCTGGTAGAACACTATCCTATTGGCTGGTATGCTTTCATTGAGAGGGAGGGAGCAGCTGGGAGAACAATATCCTATTGGTTGGTGGGCTCTCATTGAGAGGTAGGGAGGGGCTGTTAGAACACTATTCTATTGGCTGGTATGCTTTCATCGAGAGGGAGGGGGTGGTAGACCACTATCCTATTGGTTGGTATGCTTTCATTGAGAGGGAGGGAGCAGCTGGGAGAACAATATCCTATTGGTTGGTGTGTTCTCATTGAGAGGTAGGGTGGGGCTGTTAGAACACTATTCTATTGGCTGGTATGCTTTCATTGAGAGGGAGGGGCTGGTAGAACACTATTCTATTGGCTTATGGACTCTCATTGAGAGAGAGGGAGCGGCTAGCAGTACACTATCCTGTTGGCTTATGGACTCTCATTGAGAGAGAGGGAGCGGCTAGCAGTACACTATCCTGTTGGCTTATGGACTCTCATTGAAAGAGAGGGAAAGGCTGGTAAAATATTATTCTCATTGGCCGGTAGGTTCTCATTGAAAGAGATGGAGGGGCTGGTAGAACACTATCCTATTGGCTTATGGACTCTCATTGATAGTGAGGGAGCGGCTGGTAGAACACTATCCTATTGGCTTATGGACTCTCATTGAGAGAGAGGGAGCGGCTGGTAGAACACTATCCTATTGGCTTATGGACTCTCATTGAGAGAGAGGGAGCGGCTGGTAGAACACTATCCTATTGGCTTATGGACTCTCATTGAGAGAGAGGGAGTGGCTGGTAAAATATTCTCATTGGCTGGTAGGTTCTCAATGAAAGAGAGGGAGGGGCTAGTAGAACACTAGCTTTAATAGGATGTGGGGGACAGTTAACCCTCTGTTAATAGGATTGTGAATATTTGTTAGATGTCTACCAAAAAAGTAAATCCTAACAGCTGGGACCCCCGATTTGCAGGACGCTCTCGCGCTTGGAGCTGTCGGCTAATGTTGGGTCAGCGAGTAAAGTATCTAAAGTTATAGATTTCCTCCAATAAAATGGTCCTTTTTTCCGTCTGAACTAGATTTCCTGAATATGAGAAGACCATAGGTGGGAAAGAGACATCTCTGAGGGGCAAGTTATGTGAAGGAAACACAATATGGCAGCAGTATTATTGAGGGTCTCTAGTGGTCTGGAGGCAGCTGATGGTGGAGTATTTCCATTAAGCCATTAATCTCTCAGACGCACATTGTGATCCGGGGGCCATGTACAAACCACAGTTCTAAAATAGACCTCTGGAAGTGTGACCCCATGAATCACAGCCACAGGTGGAGTGGTTGGGTCGCTCTGCTCTTGTCCAGCTAATTAGTGGCGGCATCGTAACTCAGACACAGTCTACCACCATAGACAAATATGGCAGATAAAGAACCACTGTCGATGGGAGAAACTTCACATTAGCAGCTAGAGAAAATCTTATATTTATCAGACTTTACTTGTGTCATGTGCTCTTTGGGCTGCTAGCCTGCACGCGGTGTGTGGGTTGACCTACTGGGACTTGCTCATCCATTCAGTCCCTTTCTCAAGAGGCTTATTTGTAGTTTCAGTCTGAACAGCATTACGTTATTATCTGAATCCAGAAGTCTTCTCACTCGCCCCAAGTGCTTAATCTTGTTAGAACCAAAAGAAAATGTCTGCTGCAGTTAAAGCGATACTTACCTCACTCTACGTGCTCTGCATTGTGTGAGACAAAAGTCTGTGTTGAAGTGATCTGTTGCTTTTTTCTGATTGAACTGGGAACAGCAGTGTTATGTTTGCTGGATTTACAGGTTTCATGAATGTCATCAGCCAATAGTTAACCCCCAAGTCACATATTTGTTAGTTTCTAGCAGTTATTTCCCTGCACAGCTGAATTTGGGAAGGGTTAATCCCTCTTTTTGATCTGCTCTATACACACAGCTCTTGCTGTCAGTCTCTCTGGGGGACTTGCCTACTTCATTTGTGATTTTTGTTGTGCAAAGAGCATCTATTTCAAAAATTCAAAAAGTATTGCAACACCAACATTACGGTGGTGTGTTCCAAGTTGTGCTGAATTAACTGGCCCTTTAAATCATAATTGATTATAACCGTTAAAAAGTAAAGCCGGAATTATATTAAACTTTCTGTTTTTCTTGCCAAGTATTAACTTAGGTTCTTCTTAAGAATATTATACATCTGACACTTCAGTGCTCCTTCATAAGCATCTCAGAGTTGGATCTCTTAAGAACAATGTACCCCTGAATGGGCACCATCCCACAGGGCGGCTACTGAGTAACCACCTGTTCCCAGTCATTCATCTCATCCCAATTTGTTTTTGTTTGTGCAAATAACCTATTTAATGGGGACACCCTTTTTCTGGATCGCTAACTTGATGGGATGAAGGGGCTAGTGTATCGCAGTGAAGTTGTGAGTTATATCATGTAGGGTCACCCAAGATGGGCAGGTCATAGCAGAGAGGTGATACAAATAGTGGTCCATTGGAGATGGAACTGACAACCCACTTCAGTATTCTTGCCAAGAAAACTTTACAGATAGGCACAACCAGAGACATATGTATGGCATGCCGCAGTCCATAAGGTCACGGAGAGTCGGGCATGACTGTACAATGATGAAAAGGTACCCCAGAAATGTATGTGCTGCTCCCTGTACCTAGCGTAGATCAGCAGTTCCTCTTTGATGAAAGTCTGAGATCTTGCTGTTTGTCACATGGCAGGGATATACTCCTGACATTTCAGGTCTGGCCTGTCCGTGGGGTCATAATGATATGCTATAGGAATTCCCTCTTCTGTAATGGCGCGTGAGCTGAAACATGAGAGGCTGCTCTGTGCGTGGGCACAATACATAGCTTTGCCCACCCTTATGTGTATCATGTAATAACTCTTTAGTGGTCTCCATTACCTGAGGCAGAACAGTCCATTACCCCAGGTGTTACTGCCCTAATCCTGACAGGGCTGTAGTGCTGGCGGCAGCCAAGCAGCACTCGTCTAGTTAAACACATTAATGGACCACTGTAGAATGGAGAGGGAACTTTGACTCTTTCCAAAAACATAATTAAGCAGAGAAAAGGTCATTATTCTTGCTTATAGTGAAAACATACATTTTGTCACCTCTGCTGGTCACTAGAGTCATCTAAGATAGTTTGGCGATACTGTGTCTGTAGGAGCGGCAGTCACGTCTCTAAAGGAGCAGATCTCAAAACTGTCTGCTTCCGAGCATGTGCAAAGGAAGGGTGTAGGTATCAAATACTAAAGTCTGCACTTGTGCATCAGTAATATAAGAACTCCCCATCCCCTGTCCCTCTTTCCTCCTCACTCCACTGTTCAAAAGAAAAACTCACCCCGCAGGCACCAAACGATCAGAATTTGCTGCAAACAAACAAGATGGAACCATCCATACACTAGCAATGTCTACTCAGTGATGGAGTTTGTGAATGGAGGGCCCCAGTGCAAAAATAGTTGTCCCTCCCCCTCTTGGATCACTACATTTTATTTTGCACCAGGGCCACCACACAACCCTGGGCCCCACTCCGGTGCCAACTCATTATATATAGTAAATAGTACATTTAGGTTCACATTTGAACGTCCAAAACAAGTTAAAATACTTGTTTCCTGTTCAGAATTCCCAGAAATAAAGTTATTACACTGCACTCTGGGAAAATGTGCAGGGACATGCAAAGGTGCCCACAAAGGCTTTGCTCTTGCAATCCATTTCAGACATGGCTTCCTTTAAGCATATGCCTGCTGTGTTACATAGCTTCGAGCAAAGCCCGGGATGGATTATACACAAGCCAGGAACCCTACCCACGGACAGCTGTGTCGAGGTTACTGCCTCCCATCAGCGCGGGGCCGGTTCCTAGCTTGAGTAGTAGATTTTGTGGGGAGGTAGTTCACCATAACAATCACTTAATTTATGATTGGCAAGAAATCGTTAGAAGCCTCCACCGTACAGTAGTATAATAAATAAATACTACATTTGTGTTCACATTTGAACATCTAAAACAAGTTAAAAAACTTGTTTCCAGCTCAGAATTCCAAGATTATATATAATATTTATATTACTAGCGACTTGACCGTTTAAAAATGACAATAACATTTTAAGCCATGGCAATGCTGTTTGACACACAATGTAAAGCTTTTTATACTGTGAGGACCTTCGGCGCTCATTGCGAGCCGCTCCTCTTGTGTAGTTTTGGTGCTATGAGCGCCTTCGGCTCTCATGACAAAGACAGATATAAATGTCTATTTTTTTCTGATTACTTATTTACTTACTATATTAATATACTTTACCTATTTGTAATTGATATATCCAGCAATGAATAGCCTGAAGAGCTAAGTATGTATAGTTATTTTCCTGCAGCATACAATGTTTAGTTGGACCGTTGCTGCCCAGAGGAGATAGTGTCATCAATGTCCCAACTGTTCATTAGAAATATGCTGCGCGCGCGAGGGCAAACCGCTGGTTTAGTTGTGTAAAGCGCCATTTTAGATTCGTAATGTGTTAGTGTTGTAAAATGACGTTTGTGTATGTACTACCCGGGTCGCAAGCAGTTTCCATGCTTCCTAAGTGTGTATTTTTGTACCTCATACGTCCCTGGCAAAAGCCTGGCGGTGTTTTGCACATTTCAGGGTCGTGTAGCCTCGTTTTCATTTTTTTTCTCGCTTAGGCAATTTTCAATTCCTAAACTCGTTAAATTCAACTTTAATTGGAGTGCAACCTCACTGGCAGATGTCATGGCTGTCCCCCCATGCTCTGTGTTTTTTTTTGTTGGTTTCTTTTTTGTATTTTGTATTGTTTTTGAATGTACGAATTTCGGCCGTTAAGTTCGTATTTTTGCGACCTCATATTTTTTTATTCTAAGTTCCCCGGGTCGTAATTAAAACTTGTACGTCCTTGTCAATGTTTTCTGCGCTTCTGGGTCGTGCAGCCTCGTTTTCAAGTTTTTCGGCTGCCATTTTTTTCTTGCTTAGCCAGTGGCGAAACTGTCCCCCCGTGCTGTGTGTGATGTTTTTGTATTTTTTGTTGTTGTTAATTTTCATTGTTTTTGATGTACGCGTTTCGACGTTAAGTTCATATTTTTGTGACCTTGTACTTATTTTTTTGCGCTTTACCTTCACCTCCGCAAATGCGGCCCCTCGTTTTGCAATGGTCCACATTTGCAGCCAGAACTGCGTCCCTCACTTCGCGAGGGACTCAGTTCTTGCGAGCTCGTTTTGCGAGCTCACAAAGCTTGCCAACGACTCGCAGTTTGAAAACTATTATATGTGATATATATAATATCTAAAAATGTTTATAAATAAATCTTTTTACATCACTGGGCCCCCCAGAGCAGGGCTCTGGTAGTTTCCCCATGGCTTTACTAAAAAGGATAACATTTAAAATCCTGACCCTAACTTTCAAAGCCCTCAACAAGAGCGCTCCCCCATACATTTCTGGTCTCATCTCCAAATACTCCCCCACCCGCCCTCTTCGCTCTGCTAATGACCTTCTTCTTTCCACAACTCTTGTCACCTCCTCTCACTCTCGCCTTCAGGACTTTTCTTGTGCTGCCCCTATTCTCTGGAGCTCCTTGCCTCGCTCCACCAGATTATCTTCCAACCTCAAAACATTCAAAACCTCTCTAAAAACACAACTCTTCAAAGAAGTGTATCACCTTCCACCCTAACACACTCTCACCTCTCTCTCCCTCCTTTTCCTCACACAATACCTTTAGGTTGTAAGTCTGCGAGTTTCAATCCCACAAGGTGCTTTGGGGAAAGCGCTATGGATTTGAGGCTCAAAGACAGGGCCCTCCTTGCCTTGCTATTTGTTAATTTGTATGTATCTTTGTCTTGAACGTATCTTATGTACAGCGCTACGCAATATGTTGGCGCGTTATAAATAAACAATAATAATTTTCTCTTTAAATGATTTTGTTCTCATGGTTAACGCAACTGTTAATGCTGTTAGTTTGTCTTTTACTTCATATACATGTCAAGATTTCCCCAAACTGCAATGGCCCTTAAACCTTTCCAATGTAAAAATCTTTCTCAGAAGCAAAAGACAGTAGTGGAAGTGTGACACCCCCCCCCCCCCCCCCGCCCCCTAATCTTCTAGACCCTATTCTGCACCTCTACGACTAATACGTGTTATATAACAACGCTCTCTGACCTCGCAATTCAGATTAAATATGGCAGATTGTTTGAAGCTCCCAAATAATAGGTTTATAGCTAATAAGATTAATAATTCCCATGTACCCAGTGCTAAAAATACGCACAGCGTGTGAAAACTGGACTATAATAGGCCGGTAGGATAACCAACGGCTGCAGATGGTGATAGCACAAAAGTTTAACCCTATATTTCCTGCTCACCTACAGGGAGCTGCCACATTAACCTCCACCAGAGCATGTCACTGTGAGGTGGACTGGCTGCAGCTGTGAATCTCCACATTGCATTTTGTAATGCACACAACATGGTCATCAGCTTCCTATTGGGCAACAAGATCACCTGGTGCTAGCTCCTGGACTAGAAGTTTTACCATATGTCAATGTGGACCAATAAGAAGCTTCTGGTCATGATACTTTTGAGTTAGAAAATGCATTATGGAGATCCACAGCTTGTTTCTTGACTGCTTCACATAGTGACCCACTCTAAGGGACAGAATGATTGGAAGAGGTCAGTATGGCAGCCCACAGGGGAAATAACCAACTTCTGGCAAGCAATTGCCAAACTACAGAGTATATCAGTGTTCTGGCTGAAATAGGAGACCCCATGGGCACCTTATCAATCTCTGGATAAGGAAGACAGCTGTGCACTGATATGTATAGGAATTCGTTTGTAATTACTGACCTCCCATAGTACTCCAGAACTTGGAGGTAGTCAGTGGCAGAGCTAGAGATTGGAGGGCCCTGGTGCAAAAAAAAATGTTGGGCCTTCCTCGCGGAATGTAAAAAATGTTTTGCTCTGGGCCCTGCCAGGTCCAGCCAAATCACTCAGTGCTCCTGCCTGTGCGAAGCTCCTCTGCCAGCAGCACAGCTCCAGGGCACGCTCCACCTCTCTGCAACATCTTTTATAGATATATATATGTACTCATATACACATATATAAACATCACCCTCCCACAGCAGCCACCCCTCTTAGCACCCATCCCTACATAGCACCCAGTTCTTGTCAGCAGCCATCCCCTCTCAGATCTATCTCTGCACAGCACCCAACCTCTCTCAGCACCCACCTCACATAGCACCCACCCCTATCTCCTTTGCTTCTCCCTCGCAGAACCCATCCCCCTGTACTTTGCTGCCACTTTGCAGCCCTTGCTCTATTACCTTCTTCCCTGATACACATCCCCAGCATGCTGAACTGCTACACACTGCCATCTAATGGAGCCTAAGTAGAAATGCTCTTTTTTAAACAGGCTCACGCACATTTCAGGCTGGTGTGGTGTTTGTGGTCAAGGAGGCACAGGGGGATCCCAGTGGGGCCTCAGCAGGTTAGGCCAGGGCGGGAGGCCTCAGGTGTGCCCATACACTCCAGAAAAATGGAAAAAAATGCAACCATTATTTTTTTAAACTTACATAGCCCTGGGCCCTGGTGCACTGCACCACTGGTAGATCCACCCCTGGAGGTAGTATTGGTCCATATTGGAAACTATAGTGCACAGGACGTCACTTGAAACTCCACTCACTTCCACTTTGACTACCGAGGGCAGATTTTTTTCTCTTTCCTCCGAGTTTGCAGCTGCCTTCAATGTGATGAATGTTTTTAAATAAAATGATTTCACATGAAATTTACAGAGATGGTCCATGGCTGTGTTTGACTAAGATGGGTTCGTGGCTGAGGGTCGGTGTATTAGGTACATAAATGATTTGTGGCAGTAAGTGACTGATGATTGGTGACTTGTATGAATCATGATTTAGTGATAGAGATGGTGTGTTTCTGATGGTTGGTTCGGTGTAACTTAGACAGTCAGATGTTTGTGTATGTCTCTTACAGAGATGGTTTGTAGTAGTGTTATCTCCTAATCACTCCTGAAGACCAAGATGATCAGTGGCTGTGTGTAATTTAATGATTGGGTGACTATGCCCACCTAACTTGGCGGGCCCCACAATGCTATTTAACCCTTTGTTCACTTGTAGGGAGGCCACATTCTTTCCCCTGACAGACTGTCCCTGCCATCCATGCCCAGCCGAGCCTCCATGTCTGAGACGTCTGTTACCAACCTGCTGTAAGTCGTACATGGGTCTGAGCTCTGGTATTTATTACAGTGAATAACTACACACATCTAAAAAAAATGTTGGCAGTAATATGATCAATGGATCCTTCTGGGTCAAACAGGAATGTAATACTTACAGCCTTATTTAATTGCAATTCGGCCAATTGAATAGGGCTCTATATAAGCACAGAGCATATTTTTTTACATAAGTCTTTAGTTAGTGAAGACCTTGCTTTTGGATAGAAGATCACTAACTAAAAACTTCTGTAAAAAAATATGCTCCGTGCTTAAATAGAGCCCTATTCAATTGGCCAAATTGCAATTTAATAAGGCTGTTGATGTTCAATTGAATTCTTTTAATATCATTCGAGTCTGATTTTATTTACAGTACAATAAATGTGAGTTAAACATTTTCCACATTTATCTCATACGCCAACGACTTTAATTCCTTATTGGAACAAAAACAAATGTCTGTATGATTTCTCTTAATTAATATAATTTGGCCTAATTTAGTATCATTTTTGCTGAAATGCAATGCCTCCTACTACCTTTCTATAAAGCATTACTTTCTCACATTACCCCTAAATCTTCAAATCATGACCTCATATTCTTGTCCTTTGATATATTTGTAGGTGTCTCTCATATCTCCCTCTCCCTTCTCTCCTCTAAGCTACACGTTGCAGTCTTTTGTTATAAGATTTTCTTTTACCATTTTAGTCCCTCTTTGCTTTGCATATAATGTATGGTGAGGTTTTATAATATATGTTCAGTTATATCAGCTTCCCTTAGAGATATACCTCTTTTTATATGCTTCCAGGTGTTCATAGGGTGGGCTCCATTCTTATGTGGTCGCCATTACTCTCCCATCTGCCATTCAGATCACGTTGATTCCTTTTATCTTAGGAGAGAGAATGGGAGCAAAGCCTGTCTGGACCTGCAAGCCATAGACACAGTGCGCAGTGGGAGGGACCGCGAGGATGCCGTCATGCATCACGTACTATGTGGGAGCCTCTACAAACCACGAAGAAGGGTAAGTTCACTCGCCGACAATTTTGAATTACAATCACGCAATACAATCTCGTAAGAGGTTACAATTTTAGTGAGTTAATGGTATTACAGACAAAAGGTCAGAGGTTGCTTGTTGGTGGTCCGGTATGGCAGAAGGATCCATACACAGGAGGCATTCGCGGTCTTGTTTGAATCCCTGGTGTTAGGAAACACGTTGGTGGCTTTTCTGAATAGATGGGTTTCCAGAGAGTGTTTGACAGATCAAATAGGGAATATTATGGGGTAGGGGCAACACTAGGGAATTCCTGAAGATGACCGTGTGAGGAGGTAATGATGGGTGAAGAGAGACACAAGTTATTGGTAGAGTGGACGGGGCGGTTATGGGGCGAATCTGATCATCAGATGGGTTGCAGTATTTTTGAGGGCCTTGTAGGTGAGGGTCAGAACTTTGACTTTAAATCTAGAGGATAATGGAAGCTAGGACATATATTGAATAAGAGGAGAGGAATAACTGGTGAGACAGATGACTGTAGCCGAGGCGTTTAAGATGGACTGGAGTGAGGAGAACATAGTATGGGAAGGACAATTAATTGCAGTATTTTACATGTGCTGTTAATTTTTATGCTTTTTGTGAAGTTATGATATTTTGGGAAATCAAACTGGCCTCCACATTTCTCATATTCACAAAAAAAATATTAAATAAGAGAAGCAATATTGGTGGTCACCAATAGCCAATAGCAAGTTGTGGTGTTTTCTGTAGGGGATATTAAAGTCCTTGGTCAGAGGACATGCCAGCCAGCTCATGATGGTGGATTATGAGGTTCAGACACGGCTCCTCAGTTTGTGCTTCTATGAGATGATCTTTTATTCTACCTGCAGTGCAAGGCGAGCTACAGCCGCCATTTTATGATGCCAGACGAGCATGCATGGCAGGAGAAAGAGGTTTTTCAGCAGAACATGAAGAGGCGCCTTGAGTCCTTCAAATCCACCAAACACAACATCTGCTCATCCAAGTCTCGTGCCAAGAAAGACGGGCGCAAAAAGGTAATCATTGTGTGTGTTGTGGGCGATATCGTTTTGTATACACGTTTGTATGCCAAGAACTGAAGATGGGATCTTCAGGGAAGAGAAGGAAGCTTAGAAAGTAAATTAAGTTAGAAAATGTTCCTACTTTCATAAATGTTAGGTAGTAAAAAGAATACAAACAATACTTTTTCAATTCATTGCGATCTCTTGTGAGAACACTGAAAATAACTGGTTTTCAAAACACCTGTTTCAAATTGTTGCCATACTTTGCCATCAAAGCTGCAGGGGATTGTGACTCCACGCTCTGGTACAGTTTGCAAAAGATGTGAGAAGCTGATCTTTAAGTTAAGAAATTTGGAGCTTTTACAGTTGATCATATATATAGTTGTCGTAATTGCGAGTTCCTCAGTAACGTTCGCAAACTATGGGCTTATGCATGCACATAGCGAATACCACGCCTGCCTTGAGCGCCAAAGGAGCTCATCGAGAGCCCCACAATTTGGGGGGAGGCTTGCAATGATCGCCAAAGGCACTCATTGCAGGGCCTGCGATGAGCGCCAAAGGCTTTCCTTTCCAGGATCGCAATGTAGAGGGGGGAAGAGGCTTCAAACAGCTTCCGAGATACGGGTTGAAAAAAATTGCGGCCATTAAGCTTGTAACTTTTTTCACGTCCATATTTCAGAAGCCCTTCACGGGCCTTACGGGTTTAACCGTCACAAGGGAGGTTGTGGGGGGGAGACACAGGGGTGAGAGAGGGGGTAAAAGAGACACAGGGGAGGGAGAGCAGGGCAAAGAGAGACAGGGGATGGAGAGGGGGGAAGAGGCGCGAGGGAGGGGAGGGGGAAGAGACACACGTGAGGAAGGGAAGAGACACAGGGGAGGCAGAGGGGGAAAGAGACACATGGGTGAAAAATGGGGGAGAGGGGGGGAAAAGAGACATGGGAGGGAGGGGGAAGAGACACAGGGGTTAGAGAGGAGGGAAATAGACACAGGGGAGGGGGAGCAGGGCAAAGAGACACAGGGGAGGGAGTGGGGGGGGAGATACAGGAGATGGAGCGGGGCAAAAAGACACAGGGTAGGGAGAGGGGGGAAAGAGACATGGGAGGGGGGCGGAAAGAGACACAGAGGGAGGGAAGAGAGACAGGGCAGGGAGAGGGGGGGAAAGAGACACAGGGGAGGGGGAAAGAGACACAGGGGTGTGAAATGGGGGAGAGGGGGGAAAAGAGACCCGGGAGGGAGTAGGGGAAAGAGACATGGGAGGGAGGGGGAAGAGACACAGGTGTTAGAGAGGGGGGAAATAGACACAGGGGAGGGAGAGCAGGGCAAAGGAACACAGGGGAGGGAGTGGGGGGAGATGCAGGAGATGGAGAGGGGCAAAGAGACCCACATGCACATGTGAGTCAACCATGATGACTGTGAAGCATTAGATTTGCCTGTACATGGCGTGGATGTCCAGATATCCTGGCCAGTGTGCAGTTGTTTAGGACCAAACTTGCCTACCGCTGCCCAAGGAAAAGATTGCTTAGGTGTTCGACACCCCACACAATCCTACAATTAGCTTCTACTCCCTTTTAGTCTGGTGGAGGACCACATGGAGGATCACAGATTGTTGACTCTCCCTAGAAGAAGTAGCATAACCAACATCAGAGTAATGGCAAAAAAATGACAACTTTCAGAATCCTTTGTAGAGTGGGTATATGAGCATCACTATTCATCCAATCATAGAAAGGCTTTTTACACCCCCTACCACACACACAGTTCTCCAGACATCCTTGATGATTACTGTGTAAGCAACACAAGTTTCTAGGAGATATTGTTGCTGCTGTCTCATTTACCCTCTACAGACTGGCATTCTTATGCAGCTCCCTATTCTGCCTAATCGGAAATCCGGCCATTCTGTGATCCTTGCTGTATGAGGATTACAGTTCTGTAATGTGTAATGTGATACATATTCCCTCACTCTGTAGTATTTTTATTCCAGATATTTGCTGAAGCTGAGGTTTATAGGGCTCCATTTATCTCCCAGTGGGAGCTGGACCTTCGGTTCTGCCCCGGCCAGTTCACCACAAATCCTTACTCAGTCGTGTTGATATTTTTCCTTCTCGTTTGCCCAGTATTGAGTGTCTTAAATAAAACCTCAGAGTAGCATTGGGTAGAGTGCCAGACAAAGCCCAACAGCGTTAAACATTCATGGAACGGCCACGTGTGGATTAACCCATCGCTGCTCATCCCGGGACTGGGGACCTTAACCCTTTGTGTTTAATCTTCACTAAAGCTTTTTCTCAATATCCAGTTGTATTACCCAAGATTTTCCCTCTGAGATTAACTCACTGCCTTCAAATGGGAGAATCTGATTGGTATCGCTGTGTCTTACCGGAAAAAAGCTAGCCACTAGAAGTAATAGCTCAGTCTAGGGTGCTCATTGTATCTACCTATAAAGCTCAGAATGAATGGACCACAGCCTAATTATATTTTTAGCCAGGCTCAAATATTCTTTAAAGCACTACTAACGTTTCATATTTATAGAATATACTTTGAAAAACTAATTATAGTCAAAATGTACTAAAAACCTGAAATATAAAAATGACTTTTAATGTTTTACCTCATTATATGTAATTACATACTATCTCGGGAATCTCCATTACTCCCTACCTGTGTATTTATCTGTCTTGTCAAGTAGGAATGAGTATTGGATAGGGTTGTCCATCTTGAGTAGCTTGGTGTAAGTTTTATATATGTTGGTTTAACTACCGAAGGAGCTCTCACACTTGACAAGATAAGGGCCCATAAATGAAAGTCTTGTGAGACAGTAATGGAGGTGTCCAGTTAATACATTAAATATTATTTTTATTTTGTATATTTTGACAGCTAATAATTCTAGTTCTTCAAAAGAGCAAATAATAAATGTGAAATCCCAATTGTCTATTAAAGGACTAAATATATATATATATATATATATATATATATATATATATATATATATATATATATATATATATGTTTCAAAATCTGACTAAGAACATAATTAGGCAGAAAAAAGTAATAAAACTAAAACAAAATGTGATATCTCTGTTGGACCCTGGAGGCATCCATAATAGTTAGATGGCAGTGGCGTGTGACAGAGGGAAGATTACTTTGTAGAGTTGTAATTGCATGATTTGATGCAACTTCCTGCATCCGAGTCTGTTAGAAGAAAGAGGTGTGGTGTAAATTTCAATCTTATCTAGTTATCTAACAAAAGCTACTTAACTTCACATGTTCCCTGCTCCCCACCCCTCCCTCAACTGATAGATAAATAACCGCTCCCTCATGGGTCAGGTCAAAGTCCGATCCCCCATTGAGTAGCTGGGCTGATTAGGCCAATTAACCCCAGGGTCTGGGCAAACTCACATTGAAACCAATACAGCCAAAGCCCCATGTAATTAGAAATTATTGGCAATACTCCTCTCTATTAGAACGAGGCGTCAGTCCCGCTTGGTGGGTGGATCAGAAAGTCTGAAAATGTTTTTACTGTAAGAATTGTATTTTTTTTAAATAATCTTCAATTTATAGTACAAGTTTCTACCTTCATTTCTAATTTATATATTATCTGGAACCTCAGCTATTTTACATTTATTGATAGAAACAATAACCAGATAAAAAGCACCAACCAGCAATCATTTGGTTAAAGTCTCCACATCTATAGGAAATGTGACTAAGCCTCTGCAATGATTGGAACAATATGGCTGCAGGATCAGCGCTGGCGCACTCCGTCTCAGATCGTATTCCTTGGAGCTGGCAGCTCAGACCTTAAGGAGGGTTTGGGATAATAATGGTGTGTAGAAGAGAACATTGATTGCCCGGGAGCCATGTTGTGCGGTGGGTCCGTGTTTGGGCATGCGGAGCGTGCTGTGTACTTATGGTTACTTTTGCTACAAGCTTATAAATCTGCATTTTCATTTCCATAATAACATGAATAAGACACTGGGGGAGATTCACTAAGCATTCACAAGAGGCTGCTATTGTTATTGTTGCTGTTGTTTTGTCATTCAGTCATGTCCCTCTCTCCATGACCCTATCGATCAAGTACACCAGGCACAGCTTGTTTCTGGATGAGCTTATCCATTAGGTTTTATTGGGGGTTGCCAAGTTCGTTTCCAGTGGATCACTATTTGTCTGATCTCTCTGCTATGACCTGCCCATCTTGGGTGACCCTACATGGTATAACTCACAGCTTCATTGAATTACACAAGCCCCTTCACCACAACATAGTGGAGAAACTTATAAATCTTCAGTCTCATTTCCATATTAACCTGGATAAGACACTGGGGAAGATTCACTAAGCATTCACACAAGGCTGCTTCTCTGATCATGCTCCCCATATTGAGCTATGCAATGAAATAAATATATGTTGGCGCGTTATTAATGAACTATATAACATAATAATAATATTATTACTTCTGAGTAAAGACAATTCATAAATTTACTTTTATGTACTTTCATTTATTAAGACGTGCTTATAAGCTCTGTTTTTACTGCCTAAAATAAAATAAATAGTCCCTGTATGGGCCTGCCCTCTGTAGTGAATACAGGCACAGACTCTGTAGGGCTGTATGTTCTTTGCAGTTTCCTAGCCCATCAGGGACCACATCTCATCAGAATGTTGCAGAGAGATAGGCATTGATTAGTTAGTATGAGACACAGCACAGCCTGTACTACAGAGGGCAGACCCATACAGGGACTATTTGTTTGATTTTAGGTTGTAATATCCAAGCTTATAAGCACGTCTTAATAACATAAAGCACATAACAGTAAATAGATCACATGGATATTATATAGCTAGTAACATCCAGGACCCTTCCATATCCCCTTAAAGGGACGTCGTCACAGTGTGGAACATACCCATGTGCACATTCCCATCTCTCATTGGGGTCTGTTCACATTAGATGTCATTATTTCCTGGACTTGGGGACATCAGTTTATTATAACAAATAAAGGGTCCGGTGTTGTTTGCTCCCCTCTTTAATTTAACCCCTGTGTCTCTGGTCTATATCAGTATCCTGACAATGGGGACTTGGCTGAACCTTTGCTGAGCCTCATACCCTGAACACATCGGCCAATATTTCCAGGACAGTTCTGCTTCCAATAGATAGACGGACATTAAAACCATATGATAAACTGCCGATTAACCTCTCGCTGGGCTATAAAGCACAACAGACTCACAAAACAATACAAATGAAAGCACTTAACCACTTGACACCTTTTATGTCATAATAAAATTCACTAATTTGAAGAACTACACTTGAAAACAGGCAAAAAATAATACAGCCTCTGATTTATTATCTTCCATATGCAATCACGCTGCAGTGGCATCTACCATTTTGTATTTCTGCTTAGACATAGTGGCTAAAATCAAAATATCAGCTTTGTAATCACAATACATTGAAAAGTTGTTTATACTGATGTCTAAGTTATGAAAACTGGACCAGTACAGCGTCCCTTTAAGGTACGTCTTTAATAAACCTATTCCTACGGTGAGAAGAGACTTTGAATGCAAGCAAGCTTCTATCTGCACAATGGGAATCTGGCAGCTACATTTTCCAGTACTTTTAACAAAACTGTGTGAGTGTTCATTGGTTTACAGGGACTTGCTCAGATACCCTCCTGAGAATACAGCAAGCAGAAATAACTCAAGAGATGAAAATGGAATAACATTGTAATTAATAATTTAATAGAAAAGATACAAATATAAATGTTGTGTTGATTTATTCCTTTCTGAAACATTTTGCCCATTTTCAAGATTATGTTAAGAATATTTAACCACAGTGGCCCTTTAACGAGATAGATGGATAGATAGATAGATAGATAGATAGATAGATAGATAGATAGATAAGCTGGACTGACAGATAGATAGATCGAGGGATAGATAGATAGATAGATAGATAGATAGATAGATAGATAGATAGATAATATAGTTCGAGATATTTGATAGATAGATAGATAGATAGATAGATAGATAGATAGATCGAGGGATAGATAGACAGACAGATAGATAGATAGATAGATAGATAGATAGATAGATAATACAGTTAGAGATATTGGATAGATAGACAGATAGATAGATCGAGGGATAGATAGATAGATAGATAGATAGATAGATAGATAGACACAGATAGATAGACAGATAGATAGATAGATAGATAGATAGATAGATAGATAGATAGATAGATAGATAATACAGTTAGATATATTAGATAGATAGATAAATAGATAGATAGATAATACAGTTAGAGATATTTGATAGATAGATAGATAATATAGTTAGAGATATTAGATAGATAGCTGGACTGATGGATAGATAGATAGATAGATAGATAGATAGATAGATAGATAGATAGATAGATAGATAGATAGATAAGCTGGACTGACAGATAGATAGATGGACTGACAGATAGATAGATCGCGGGATAGATAGATAGATTGAGAGATAGATAGATAGATAATATAGTTTGAGATATTAGATAGATAGATAATATAGTTTGAGATATTAGATAGATAGATAATATAGATAGATAGAGATAGATAGATAGATAGATAAATAGACAGATTTGAATATGCCCAGATAACAGTAATTTGCTAATGATTTAGTGCTTGTGTTATTCTGCTCTTTAGCTTTAATGTGTGTCTTAGAGTTGAAGTGCCCCTTGATGAGGTCACCCAGACGCCGTAGTCAGGAGTTCTTGGCTGGTTTAGTCCTTCATGTGATTTTGGATTTTTACCATTTTTTGTTCTTTTTTTTGTGTTTCTCCTGCAGAGAAGAAATAGTCTTGAAATCGAGTCACGAAATGGAAGATCAAATAAAGCCGTCAGCTGGCAAAACACAGGTACCAACTGACCCATATCTGGAGAGGTCAACATAATGGCCAAATAATAAAGTGAGCTCTGCAGTTTGGGGGAAAAAATCACATATTTGCAAAGTCAACAAATAACTAACACTGTTAAATTGGAGATTTCAAATATGTTATAATTTAAACGAGCTCATAACAAGACTAAATTTGACAGCTGAAAATGGCAAATTTCAGTCAATCCTTCTGACCGACTCACAATTGGAATTGTCTTGTGTGCAGACTAGGCAGGCTCAGACTCATGTGACCCAATGGACCCAATGCCTCAGGAGCTAATCATTAATTAATGCAAATGAATAGAATATTGCTTTGTGTGTAAGCTATGCCAAAAAAAAACATTTTTATATAAAAGTTTCAAAATAGTTCCAACAAAGTTCTGCCCCCCAGCAGATCATGCACACATTGGGCCCAATTAAATTGTCAATTATTGAAGCCCGTAATGTAGCCCACACAAGTTGCTGATATTCAATTGGCCTCCTCTAGCTACCCGCAAGCCATTTGCGAGCTACAGGCTTAAAATTCCTGTGGTTTTCAAAACCGTAACTCCGACCCATCTAAGCCTTTGACCTTTCAAGCCCGCAAATGTTACAATCGCTAAAATCGCAAATTGCGATTTAATTGTAACAATTCCCCAAGCCCGAAATTGCCTTCAAACCCGTAAATGGCAAATGTAGCAAAAAATTCTATGTGTACTAGATAGGACTCGCAAGGGCGTTAAACACCTGATCATAACAGTATAAATGCAAATAAACACACAATACTGGACTTTAAAATACAGGGAAAGCGATGAAAGACAGAATTAATTACACAGTATCAAGCTTGCAAATCAGCAATATTTTTTTGGGGTTTGTTTTTTCTTTTAAATTCCGTGTTATATCGATTCCGGGAATCAAGGAGTTAATACATATAAGGCCACCCACATGGGCTAGAATATTTCCTTCATTCATTTTTATTGATTTTTAAATCGCATATCAGACATCTAAACAATAATTGATTGATGTTTAAACGCCACGATTTCCTTATGTCATGATGACGGTCTCATTTACTATTGGCTGTTTATAAATCGTTACTTACGGGCTTGCTGAATTGATCATGAAATGCTATGCATGGTTACATGGTTTACGGATTTGGCTTTCGGCCATGTAATTGTTCAATTAAATCGATCTGCAACTGTTGGAAGTTAATAGGGCCCAATGAACTACTAGTGTTAGATGTACTAGCCAATCAACAGCATATTTTGAAATGTTGCTGAGAGACAGCCTGTGAATGGCTTGTGCATCGAGTACTACAGACACACCATATACATGAGCTAAAGGGTGCAGACTTTTGTTGGAACTATTTGAAAGGTTTTATTGAGTAAAAACACAGCTTTTAAGCCCCTGCTAATAAAATGATGTTTAGATGCAAACGATCACCTAGTTTATGTTATTATTAAAAACAGGAAACCTTACATATACTTAAAAAACAAACAAATGAAACCATAATGCATGAGCATGGCCTTTTAAAGAAATAATGGGTCAATATCATATAGCTTTTGAATAGCCCCCATCCCCCTTTATTATATTTTCTGTGCTGGTGGTGATCACCCCATTCTTTGGACTAGAAGGAATGACCACATAGACACAATAAAGATGGATAGATGGGTAGATAGATAGATAGATAGATAGATAGATAGATAGATAGAGGGATGGGTGGGTAGATAGATAGATGGGTGGATGGATGGGTAGATAGATAGATAGATAGATAGATAGATAGATAGATAGATAGATAGATAGATAGATAGATAGATAGAGGAATGGGTAGATGGATGGGTGGATGGATGGATGGATGGATGGATGGGTAGGTAGATAGATAGATGGATGGGTAGATGGATGAATGGGTAGATAGATAGATAGATAGATAGATGGGTGGATGGATGGATGGGTAGATATATAGATGGGTGGATGGATGGGTAGATAGATAGATAGATAGATAGATAGATAGATGGATGGATGGATGGATGGATGGATGGATGGATTGATGGATGGATGGGTAGGTAGATAGAAAGATGGATGGGTAGATGGATGGATGTGTAGATAGATAGATGGGTGGATGGATGGGTAGATAGATAGATAGATAGATATCTCCTGCCTCCTCAAATCTCACATTCAGCTCTTTTATAACCCATAAGTTGTTTCTGTCCCCTCACAAACCCTCTCTGTGCCGTGTCCTCACCAAATGTCCTTCTGTGGTCTCTCCGCAGCATCTATTGTGGTGACTCCTGATTCTGAGGATGAGAGCTCCTTCATAGAGATGGAGGAAGATGAAGGAATCACCTTTGTGGCTCGGGCTACAGATGAAATCCTGCAAGGAGGTAAAGTCTCCGGTAAGTCATCATGGAGTAAAAACCCTGGACTATTATTTTTCTTCTTTATCACCTCACATGTGATAGTTAACTAATAGCCCAAGATAATAAGGTATCTAATGGTTTATCTGCTTAAGAACGAAGATAATGTGTGTAAATGTACCAACATAAATAAGACATAAGCTTCCAGATTAATTCTTACAATGTCACAGATAGTGTTTCATTAATTAATGACAGACCAGTCAATGTCCTCCTAGTTCCATTTTCTTGTCAGTTAGCCCAAGACACCCACCCATCTGAATTATGACATGATTTGTCCATACCTATAGGGATTTTGGGCATCTGTCAGAGTCCTCGCATTGTGCCCCCGTCACCAACCATGGCTGAGAAAGTTCTACCATGGAAAGGGGAACCAGATGAGAACACAGTCTGCATCTCCTCTGAGACCACCAAAATTGTCCCCGTAGACCTACAGACATCATGGAAGCAGAGCATCTCCTCCCTGGAGAGTATTGCCTCTCCACCTGTGCACGAGCTCAACCCCCATGGGGCAAGGTGCATGAGGCAGGACAGCAGGAGCCCCCCTGTCCTTCAGACAGTGCCAGAGACATTAAGCTGTTTTACCTTCTCTAGTGCAACTGGCCAAAGTATGAAAATCCACATGGGCACCAGCAACATTCAGCAGCAGGAACTACAGCCACTGATGCCAAGAGAAAGCTCCAGGATGAGCCCAATCTCCACAAGGCATAATCAAACCAAGAGGCTGCGCCAACTGCACAGGCCTTCCAAAATCTGACCTGATGGGAACCAGAGGACAAGTGGTGGCATCCATGGATGAGTACAGTGATTGGCTGTCTCCATTCACATCCCACACGCTTCATGGGATCAAGAGTGCAGCTTATTGCCTCCCAATAAACTGGGAGAGGGATAGTCTTTAAATGGCGGTGGTATAGCAGAGTATCTCTTTCACTGACACAATGATTAGAGTCTTATCTCCACTTAAGGTGGACTTTAGATTTTGTATGAGAACCCGAGTTCTGGAAAGGTGCCATAGATACAGCCCGGATGTGGCTGCACAGCAAAAAGCATTATTTTGCAAGGATTTTGATGCTCATTTTTACTAGAAGGAATTTGTCACTTTGCTATTTTTCTATATGCTTTGATGTCTCAAAAAAAAACTGCATAATGTTTAATGTTTTTCTTTAAAAAATACTGCTTACAAAGTATAACCTTTCAGCGATATAATATAATCAGAACATGTTGGGTGTATCATGTCGGACATCTGTCTGTTTACGTTCTGCTAATTTCGATTTTAATACAAATTTATATTTAGCAAGTCGCACAAAGTGTCCAGAATGCTCAGGGTATTAAGGGCCCTAAACTGAAGGAGGGTCTCTGCCTTACAGTGTATAAAATCTCATTGATTTGTAGCAATGTATTTTGTAATTCTTGTTACCTGACCGTATAATCAGTGGAGGATCTGGGGAGACCTAAGTGCACAGGCCGCTCATCTTGGCTGCTTATGTGAGATTATTTGTACATCAGTTGTTTTAATACCTGAATATTTAATATGTTGTTAATCTATTATTCATTCAGTCTTATTTATTTCAGTATTCTTAAACATGTCTGGAAAATTACAATAAAAATGTAAAAGTATTAAACATAATAAATGTCTTGATTTATTTTGCAGTGTCAGTGGATGAGACGTCTCACATGGAGAGCAAAGCGTTTAATGGACATACAGCCCTATTAAATTTGAACCCCGTATGGCTTCGGCACAAGCGCAAAGGCTGCGGGCTTGAAATTCGGCTGCGTTACAGAGCTATTAAATTAGACCATGCCGCGAGTTACGGGCCAGAGACGTAAGCCCGTAAACTATTCCTGTGCACATTGCATGTAAGGCCTTGAACATGATCAAATAGTCAAACCCGTAGTTACGGGTTTAGGCGGAGCCAATGGCAAATGAGATTGTCAGAATTACATCTGTGGAAAATGGAGGTTAGATTTCAAAGCCTTACGGGTTTCAATTACGAGTTTCGATCGGACCCGCATTCCAGAAATAATGCAATATTAATAAATAAGTAAATATGATATTCCAGTCCATGCGACTTCCATTATATGTATTAACACATTGATTGCCGGGATCGATATAACACGGAAATTAAAAAGAAATGAAAGTATTTTATATTGCCGATTTGCGGGCTTGAGAATGTTTTGCTATTATTTTAATACCTGACATCACTTTCCCTTTAATTATAAGTACAGTAGTGTGTTTATATTTGCATTTACAGTGCTACGGATAGGACTTTAACCCTGTTGTGGGTCCTCTCTAGTACCTGTAGGCTTTTTAGCTCCATTTGCGGGTTACGGGTTTGAATTTGTGAATTTGTTGCAATTTAATAGCGATATTGGGAACGTAACAATTACGGGCTTGAGAAAACAAAGGATTTGCGGCAGCGGAATTCAGATTTTGTCGATTTTTCGCACCTAACCTGCAAGTTGTTTGCGGGTAGCTTTGAGAGGCCAATTTAATAACTGTAAGTCTTTCGGGCTATGTTACGGGCCACGGTTTTCAACGTTGAGAGAATTTAATAGGGCTTATGGAGGGTTTCTTGCTGTTAATATTAAAATAAACTACCCAAGTATTGGTTTGCATAACTGAACCTCATTTTATTAACAAGCGATTAAAAGTCTGTTTTTCCTCACTGAAACCTTCCAAATGCTCCCTTCAAATGTTTTCCCCTCATATACACAGTGTCTCTGTAGTACTAGACATACTAACCAATCACAAACTGTCTCTCAACAGCATTGCAAAATGTGCTGTTGAGAAATAGCCTGTGATTGGCTAGTACATCTAATATCAATAGAAGCACTGTGTGCCTATGGGCGCTTCCCTCTGAGGGGCGGCACTATTAAAAAAAAAAAAAGATTCCTGGCTTAAGATAAATGAAATGCTGCAGTTCATAGACTGTCTATTAGGAGGTAACCACCTAGAACAAGAGGGTTACAAGAGGAAAAGGAACTTGTACATGCACAGAAGAGGCAAAAATGGGTCCGTGCATAGCTTGCATACTCACTCGCAGGGACTCCTCCACTTCACTGTCTAGGGGCTCCAAAAAGGTAGATACGGTCCTGACCATACCCCCACATGATGACATTAGTGATGTCTTTTTTTTTTTTTTGCTGGATATACTAAACTGTGGATAATTAAGACACCTACTATATAAAATGAACTCCCATCATCATCGCTCCCACAAAAGAAATTAGCGCGGACAAGGGGGTAAATTTGTCTGCAGGGTGACATAAACTTGTCATTCTGTGACCCTTTTATATTCTAAACTAGGTGTAAATTAACAATGGATAAAAGTTTTTCTTTTTTTAACCAGAACCGTATTTTATTGTCTAAACATATTTTACATATTTAGAATTATCCTGTGATACCACCTGCCATTGCCTGTCAGACTTTTTGTAAGCTTGCAATACAAGTAATTGAAGCCTTTTTTCATCAAAGTCTTCAACCAGTCCAGATAAATACACACAGCAGTGGTAGCCCCCAGGACTACATATATACCATAATACTGGTGTGTTTACTTAGCTTATTAAAGTTATATGCACGTTCCCTGGGTTTTAAATGTTTGGTAAGAAACAGGCAGTGATTATCAGAAAAATATATGTTATAGAAAAGTTCAGTGTACTTACAAAGTTATAGGTAGGAAACTAAAATCCAGCTTTACACACCCACGGGGAGCTTTCATAACCAAGTACACAGAGGAGAAGCAGCCAGATACAGAGTTTGACCTTTCTGGTGGAGACCACAGGAAGTACTTGCTGCAGGATGGAATTGCATGGTTGGGTGGAGTCTGAGCACAAAGCTGAATCACATGCACAATGAGAGAGAGACTACATATCCCAAGCTTCTTTGCAATGCAGCCTGGGATCCCCAGAGTATGATACAAATGTTTCAGCTAACCTCTGCTTTTTCCTGATTGGCCAAAATGAATTATGAATTTTATGCTAATCTTTCCAGGGATTTTTAGAGGTGTCAACTAACAAAACCCTCGGCTTGCAAACTGAAAAGATTCAGCAAACATCAGGGTGAGTTTGTTAATGTATATTTTGGTATTTTTCATGAAATGTATTGCATACACTACTGATTCTCCTCTATCAGATGCATCATAATCCAGGAAATTTAGTTATGCCTTTAAAAATAGGACTAAAGTGCAGATGTTGGAGAACCTCTGCATTCCTATGTTATTCTAGGGCAGGTTTTCTTAGATGTGCCATCCCCCAAGACTTCTCCAACACTGGTCTTAATACTCAATATGCGCCACATCAGACTAGACACAGCACATTCTGTCCTGGAGAGCTTGCAATCTATTGTATGCTACTTATTTAAGGTACAAGGGGACATGGCAAAGTAGATCACTTTACTGCTTTAACCCCTGGCACACCAGATAGATCACATTAGGTAAAGATACACGGTTCAGCCAAAGGCTTTGCCTGCTCTTGTAACTCAGTAACCTGATTATTGTTTTTTCTCTGACTCATTGTGTGTGAGGAAATAAATCCCTGGCTTTTATAGCGCTCTTGTTAAATACCTTGTCATCACCCGCACAAAGCACTCAGTATGAGACTCGCTCAGATCACATCACGCTCTGCACCATGGGAGGGGTACCTCTCTGGTATAGGTGTATGTGCCACAATGGATCAGGTACTCCAGCCTGTACCCATCTTGGTGGCAGATCTGATAAGCTGTAGGAAATGGTTATGTGGTTGTTAGGTCTCCTGTGCATGGGAGACTTGCCTGGCATTTACGTTCTGGACTACGTATAAGAGGGGTTCACCAAGGTCTGAATGTTTTTTTAAAAATTATGGTCCAGGATCTAATTTTTTTATGTATACATAAACATTTTAATACTATGGAATTCAGGAGGGCACAGGGAGTCCATATTAATAATTAATGGGACTTGGAAAAATAATTAGAAAGCTTCAGTAGAGATATATGATATAATTAATAAAGTTGAGACGAAAAAGGCTATACATTCAGGTTCGGACCCTGCCTATGGACTACCCCTGCCTAATCCCCTAAGGGTTAGAGGATAACCCCACTGTGCCCACCTTGGCTTATTATGCTTAGGAAGAACAGAAGCACCTCACTGACAGAAGCCAGATATGACTACAATGTAAGTCTTTAGGGTGTTGGTTCTCCTGTTTTAGTCTTGCCTGGCATTTCAGTTCTTGGCTGCCTTTATGAATAGGTTCAGTCTGATATCTTACACAAGTTCCTGCTCTAGTCTCAATGCATGACTATCACTTCTTGAAGTTCTGCCTGTACTTGTGCTGTTACTGTAAACTTACTCTCATATTCCTGATATAGGGGTGTAGTGTAAAGTTACCCAAACATCAAGTGGCTATTGTAGAGTAGTGGTGTACAACCTATTTGACTTAAAGGGTCACTTAAAGTTAGTGGCTGAGCTAGTACAAGGAGGGCCCTGGTGCGAAAAAACAAATGTAATATTTCTGTAGGGTAGTGGGCTGCTGACCCCCTACAGAGATAGGGCCTGGTGCACTGCCATTGATAGCTCCACCGCTGCCGATAGTGTCCAAAGGGGCAGAACATTTAATTGTCTTGTTATCTATACAGTGAGCTAAATGTAGGAAAATTAATAAATGGGTTAAAGTGTACTTACAAAGTTCTAGGTAGGAGAGTAAAATCCAGCTTTGCACACCCACAGGAAGCTTACATAACCAAATACACAGAGGAGAGGCAGCCAGGTATGGAGTTTGACCTTTCAAAGGAAGTACTTGTTGCAGGATGGAATCACATGGCTGGGTGGGTTCTGAGCTCACAGCTGAATCAGAGCACAAAGATATATAGAGAGTGAGAGACTACATAGCCCCTGCTGTTTTGTAACACCGGAACCCCAGAGTTCGATACAAATGTTTCAGCTAACCACTGCCTTCTCCTGATTGGCCAAAATGAATTATGAATTTTATGCTATTCTTAGCAGGAACTTTCAGGGTTGTCAACTAACAAAAGCTGCCGCTTGCAAACTGAAGGGATTTAGCCAACATCCGGGTGAGTTTGTAAATGTGTCTTTTGGTATTTTTTCATGCACAAAAATGTTTGCATACACAACTGATTCTCCTCTATCAGATGCATTCATAATACAGGAAACTTAGATATGCCTTTAATGGGCAATAGAGGAATATCACAAGAGGGTGTTGCAGAGGATGACAAGGGTAGGGTGTATGTTATCTACCAATGCTGTAATGTCCAACTTGGGACACAGCAGCGGGATATGTTCACTAAGGTGTTGGAAGGAGTTATCAGTATACTCACTCTGTATACACTGGCATCTTGGGGCAACTTATAAATGCACAGAATTATAACTCTAAATATACGCAAAGAATTGTAAACTTTATATTTCCCCAAAACAAATGTGATAGTGATTGTGAGAGTATACAAATAAAATGCAAAAACACATGAAAAAAATAATTTAATAATAATAATCTTTAACATAAGCAAAAAAAGAATTATTAATGTGAGACAAGAATAAAGTCTCTACATGGTCAGGTCTCTATGGAGGTTCCTGTCTGTGCTGCTCTCACCCAGAGATTGGGGATAAATCTGGGGTTTCATTTGTATATTTACTAACTGATTAGAAATACAATTATTATTTGAAAATCAATATTGATTGGATGTACTTTTTGGACTTAAAGGACTAAAAATACTATAAAAGTAAAGTATTTGCATAAGTATGCTGGATTTATAATGTATAAACATTGTCATGCTCATAGTTATACTTGAAAGCTCCTACTTTTATAGGTTTCTGTCTGGCGTCCTGTGCTGCTTAGCTGCACCACTTTTGCAGAAATATTGGTTGCGCAGATGTAATAGTCGTCCTACTGTGTGTTCTGGAGTCTGACTGGCGTAGATCTATGATCATAATTACTAGCATTAGAAAGTTTAAACATTATAAATCAGGTGGTCCTTTAAATGGGACTAGCTGAGCTGCTTCTCACTCCTCCAAATTAGGTGTTCAGGATATAGAAGAGAATCTTCCCAGGAGGCCGTCAAAAAATTGTGTTCTGACCAGTCTAGATGTAACTGCAGTGGCCACTACAGAGAAGTAGACAGATAAAGACCTGAACTTTTTCTGTTAAATGCCCACTACGCTGCTTGCATGTTCTTAGGGTTAGGATTGGAGTTTAGGGTTAGGATTAGTGTATAAAGTTAGAAAATGTGTTTAGGGTTAGTGTATAGGGTTAGGATTATTGTTTAGGGTTAGAACTAGTGTTTAGGGTTAGGATTACTGTTTATGGTTAGGTTTAGTGTTCAGGGTTAGCTATATGATTAGTGTTTTGGGTTAGGTTTAGTGTTTAGGATTAGTGTTTAGGGTTAGCTTTAGGATTAATGTTTAGGGTTAGTATTTATGGTTAGAATTAGTTTTTATGGTTAGGTTTAGTGTTCAGGTTTAGCTTTAGGATTAGTGTTTAGGGTTAGGTTTAGTGTTCAGGGTTAGCTATAGGATTAGTGTTTAGGGTTAGGTTTAGTGTTTAGGGTTAGGATTAGTGTTTAGGGTTAGTGTTCAGGGTTAGCTTTAGGATTAGTGTTTAGGGTTAGGTTTAGTGTTTATGGTTAGGATTAGTGTTTAGGGTTAGGATTAGTGTTTAGGGTTAGGATTAGTGTTTAGAGTTAGGGTTAGTGTTCAGGGTTAGCTTTAGGATTAGTGTTTAGGGTTAGGTTTAGTGTTTTCGGTTAGGGCTAGGGTTAGTGTTTAGGCTTAGGATTAGTGTTTAGGGTTAGGGGTTAGGGTTTGTTTTAGGGTTAGGATAGTGGCAGATAACACATAAAGGGACAGCTCATTATATGGTGGGAGCTCATTCGCTTCTGAATGTTTTGGATACAGAAGTAGAGGGTCTGCCCTGACCCCAAGCTCCCATCAGCAGGGGGCTCACCTTCCACCTAGCCAAGCCGCTCCTGCACTGCATGATTAAACCCCAGAGCCCCCTTTTGTTGACACCATCCTGTCCTGATCCTATAACACAAGAAGCTCATTCAGTCTTATCACTAAGATACATTGTTACTGTATCTGGCAGCTCCGGGTCATTCTGTTCTCATTAAAGGGCCACTGCAGCGGGTCCAAGTTATGGCAGGATAGTACGTTGCCAATAAAATATGAATATATCCTATTGGAAATTATTAAGAATGTAATATAATAAAAGAAAAACAGCTTTGATGGTTTTATAATTTTGCATCACTCACGAGCATCTCCCACCAGACTGGTCTTGTTATCAGTACCTACGTGGCTCATTACTGTATTAATGCATTTGGTTTCTGAGATGTCTATGATTGCCAGATTGCTCAGAATCCATATGTATAAGGAAACAATTAATACAATAATGAGCTAATTAGCTACTGATAATAAGACCAGTATAACGGCAGGATCTCTTGAGCTGAGTGACAGCCGACACATAGTAAATCCAATGCTGTGTTTCTGATACTAAATGACTGTTTAATGGTTTCCAGTTGCAGATATTCGTATGTGTATATAATTGTGCCATGGCGGTGACCTTGGACGTCAGTAATTGGCGTGAAATGAATATTAATGTTCATGTAGAATTGGAGAGGTGTCCCTGGCAGTGATTGAGTTAATATCATTAAATCCTTTCCGTGTGATGGAATTAAGGGGCTGCCCAGACAGACCCTCCCCCACCGCCCGGTGCGCTGATCCAAGTGACATCATTTCTAGGGTATTTTTTCCATCCAAGCTCGTTTTTAGCAGTCAGTGAAGGAGCCGTCATCATCTTAAGTTACTTACATAGATTCTGTATCAGGAGCGGGGTCGGTGCTTGCTTTATTTACTTTTGTTACTTTATTTTATTGGGAAGTGCTTATAAGCTCTGTTTTTACTGCCTAAAATCAAACAAATAGTACTTGCTTGGGTCTGCCCTCTGCAGCTCATGATGATACAGACTCTGTAGGATTAGGTGTAGTTTCTCATACTAACCAATCAGTGACCATCTCTCAGTAACATGCTGCTGAGATGTGTCCCTGATAGGCCAGGACACTGCACTGCACATCCAGCCCTACAGAGTCTGTGTCTATATACGCTGCAGTGGGCAGACCCATACAGGGACTGATTTTAGGCAGAGATTATAAGCACTTCTTAATAAAATAAAGTACAGAAAAAAAAGGTACACAGGTATCACATATAATAGTTGTCAAACTGCAATTTGTTGTCACGCTTGCGAGCCTTGCGAAGCGAGGCGAGCCGTTTGCGGCCCAGAAGGCAGCAACTGAGAGCCTCGCATAGCAAGGCGAGCCGTTGAGGCATTGAAGCACGCGGGGCTTAGGCTGAAATGAGCGCCGAAGGAGTTCCTGTGAGCTTTGCGAAGCGAGGCGAGCAGTTGAGGCACACGGAACTTACTTAGGCTGCAAGCAGATGAGGAACGTGGGACTTAGTTAAAAAAAATCCAACCTCGGAAAAATACAAAGTTATCGTCCGAACCGCGGAAATCGAAAAATAAGAAAAATAATACAAAATAAAATAAAACACACTCGTACACAGCACAGGGGAGAGCCAGGACACCTGGGAGTGAGGTTGCAAGCGATTTTGAGTCTTATTTGCCGTGTTTTGTCACTCGAACATCAACTAAGCGAGCAAAAAAATGGCGGACGAAAAATGTAAAAAAAAACTGAAACTGGATGAAAACGAGGCTGAGCAAAGCCAGACACGCGGGACTTAGAAAATACACGACGGCAAAGACACTAACACTTACACCAACAACGCCAGGCACGCGGGACTTAGAAAATACACAGCGGCAAAGACAGTAACACTTACACCAACAACGCCAGTCTGCGCGCGCCACACAAACATTCAGCAGAGGAGAAACACACAGGGAAGGGACAGGGGGGAGATGGTGGAAAGAGACACATGGCATTCCCAAGCACAAAACTTGCAGGTTAATGAACCCTTCAATGAGCGGCCCGTACAGTAGGCAGGAGGAAAGGGTCGCAATGAGCGCCGAAGGTGCTCAGAGAATGCAAACAGCATTGCCTGCCTTACAATTTTATTGCCATCATTTTTTATGGGCAAGTCGCTAGTATTATATATCTAGTAAAATCCAAGTACCTTCCATGTCTCTTTAATTAATAACCTCATATACAGACTATAGGGGACGGGGTGACCTTTTCAGATAATTTATGGCTAAAGTGCCACTAAAGTACAGATTGCATTAAATTTAATTTATTTAAATTAAAATCGTCTCCAATGACAGGAACTTTGCTGTGTCCCTTTAATGTAAAATGTTACCATGGTCTCTTGTTTTAGCCCCTGAGTATTTTTCATGCACATTTTTTTATAAAAGTGCCAGAAACAGGCAGTACATTAAACTTTCTAAAAATATTAGTTCATTATAATAGAGCACTAAATATACAGTGTCCATTTAAGAGGTAAAAGCTTCCATACAATGCAAAAGCAATGCTAAAAAAAATAAGAATAAGAAAAAAAGAGAATTGATTTATCACTGTTAATGTTATGAAAAATTATATAAAAGGACAAATAAATGTCTATATTTATGTCCATGGGTAGGATTCCCAGCTTGTGTATAATCCAACCTTGGCTTTGCATAAAAGCTGTGTAATGCAACGGGCATCAGCTTAAAGGAAGCCATGTTTAAAGTGGTAATGGATAGAAGAACGAAGCATTTGTGGGCACATTTGCATGTCCAAGCTTAGCTTCCCAGAGTGCAGTGTAATAACTGTATTCTGAGCAGGAAACAATTTTTTTTACTTGTGTTAGACATTCAAATGTGAGCACAGATGTTCCGATTTATTTACTATATTTATTTATATCTACAATATAATTGTTAGTTATTTGTATTTCTTTTTGATTACTAAACACAATCCAATAGTAAAGCTGATTAGATATTCCAGGTCCGTGTGACGTGCCAGGGCCATGTGTCAGGATATATTATTTATCGCACACTGAATGCCAGCTATGTGCCAGCTCTTGCCCACTTGCATTATTCTGGTAACTGATCTCCAGCCATTGTGGAGATGCCAGGGAGGGGAGGCCTCAGTATGTAGATGAGGGGGGGGGGGCGCGAGGGGAATATGATCCATGTCAGAGCTGCAATTATCCACTGAAGTTTTCCGGCTCGTTTCGCCTCCAGTAACAAGCTCTCCGGTGGAATTCAGGAGCCGGCGCTTCCATGAATCTCAGGACAGGATTTGTGTCTGTTCTGATGAGCTGGAAACCTCCAGGTTGGGGGCTCGGTGAGTCCTGTCTGGGGGGGGGGGGCATTGCTCTGTGTGTGCATGGATTGTATACATGTATGTGCTATGCTTGTATGTACGGACATGTATGTTATATGTTATACTACGATATACAGCGATACATTTGTATTGGACAAACAATTTATTTATTTGAGTATTGAACCTCTTTTTTTGGTTTAAAATCATTTATATGTTTTAACCAAACACATTTACAGCCGGTCATAAGGGAATGTGTTCATTAAACGGACTCTGTCACCCCAACAGGACGTTGATTTTATTTTATTGTTTTATTATTGTTTATTTGTAACGCGCCAGCATATTCCGTAGTGCTGTACAGGGGTTAAGTACAAGGCAAGAACTAATTTTAACAAATTGACAAAAAAATGACTTGGCGCTTAGAGCTTGATTTAATTTTAAAGAGCATTGAAAATTCGCTATACATTGTACTAGCAGTTTTTCTTTACAGTAAATAATTTCTGAAATATTTAGAAGTGATTTTCCTGTAGGCTAATGTGCAGCTCAGTATGCTAATGTGCATGTCAGTATGGTAATGTGTGGTTCAGTATGCTAGTGTGCAGCTCAGTATGCTAATGTGGGGCTCAGTATAATAATGTGCGGCTCAGTATGCTAATGTGCAGTTCAGTATGCTAATGTGCGGCTCAGTATGCTAATGTGTGGCTCAGTATAATAATGTGCAGCTCAGTATGCTAATGTGCGGCTCAGTATAATAATGTGCAGTTCAGTATGCTAATGTGCGGCTCAGTATGCTAATGTGTGGCTCAGTATAATAATGTGCGGCTCAGTATGCTTATGTGCGGCTCAGTATAATAATGTGCGGCTCAGTATGCTAATGTGCGGCTCAGTATGCTAATGTGTGGCTCAGTATAATAATGTGCGGCTCAGTATGCTTATGTGCAGTTCAGTATGCTAATGTGCAGCTCAATATTATAATGTGCGGCTCAGTGTGCTAATGTGCAGCTCAGTATGCTAATGTGCAGCTCAGTATAATAATGTGCGGCTCAGTATGCTAATGTGCAGTTCTGTATGCTAATGTGCATCTCAATATTATAATGTGCGGCTCAGTATAATAATGTGCGTCTCAGTATGATAATGTGTGGTTCAGTGTGCTAATATGCGGCTCAATATAATAATGTGCTGCTCAGTATAATAATGTGCGGCTCAATATTATAATGTGCGGCTCAGTATGATAATGTGCGTCTCAGTATGCTAATGTGCGGCTCAATGTGCTGATGTGCGGCTCAATGTGCTAATGTGCGTCTCAGTATGCTAATGTGCAGCTCAATGTGCTGATGTACAGCTCAATGTGCTAATGTGCAGCTCAGTATGCTAATGTGCATCTCAATATTATAATGTGCGGCTCAGTATAATAATGTGCTGCTCAGTATTCTAATGTGCAGCTCAGTATGCTAATGTGCGGCTCAACATGCTAATGTGCGTCTCAATGTGCTAATGTACGGCTCAGTATGCTAATGTGCGGCTCAGTATATTGTGCCGCTCAGTATGCTAATGTGTGGCTCAGTATGCTAATGTGTAGCTTAGTATGATAATGTGTCGCTCAATATGCTAATGTACAGCTCCTTTATGCTAATGTGCGGCTCAGTATGCTAATGTGTAGCTTAGTATGATAATGTGTCGCTCAATATGCTAATGTACAGCTCCTTTATGCTAATGTGCGGCTCAGTATGCTAATGTGCGTCTCAGTATGCTAATGTGCGACTTAATGTGCTGATGTACGGCTCAACGTGCATGTATGCCAATGTGCGGCTCAGTATGATAATGTGCAGCTCAGTATGCTGTGTAGCTCAGTATGCTAATGTGAAGCTCCTGTATGCTAATGTACAGCTCAGTGTGCTAATGTGTGGCTCAGTATGATAATGTGCGGCTCAGTATGCTAATGTGTAGCTCAGTATGTTAATGTGCGGCTCAGTATGCTAATGTGCGGTTCAGTATGCTAATGTGCGGCTCCTGTATGCTAATGTGCGGTTCAGTATGCTAATGTGCAGCTCAGTATTCTTGATAAGGGTGGACATGTGTGACCTGCCAGGTAACATTTGGAGTCTTTATTTTGGCAACTACAGAGACAGATAAGGAGACTGTAATCCTACTTGGCACATCAAAGCAGCTAATTAATTAGTGTCAATTGATTGAATTTGCTATTAAATTGAGCAATACCACAGAATTTCCCAGGATTGAATCACTTTAGAAAAAAATGAACAACCAAACACATTGCCAGTTTTTCTTTCTATTTAAGAATAAGCACACAAAAAACTTGATTTTGGGGTGACCGAGTCCTTTTATAGTGATGTGAGACCTAACACTGTCCATGTTCTTCTCTGGAGCCTCCTTTACACATTAGTGATAATGTTACATAGAATAATATATAGCAGAGGTCTCACCTTGGTGTGTTATTATTATTATTATTGTTATTATCCGTTATTTGTATGAAGCCTCCTTTCCTATCTGGCACCCTGAGGTCCTGTTTATTTGATCTATATGATGCCGTCACCCGCCGCCCGTACAAGGAGACTGATCCGTATCCATTTCCCTTTCTGTAAATGACTATCCTGCTCCCAAATGGGTCATTGGTGACTGCAGGTTATTCCATGCAGTGTACGTTGCATTATTTGGGTACATTGTCACCAGTGGGATCCACTCTGTGGGATTCATTTGCTTGATTTGTGAAGTTATGACTTGCAGCAAGTGGGTATGTCCTTGTGGGATTGGCACACATGGGAATGTGCTGTGTTAGATATCCCATTGGGAAGATGCCTTGTGAGACGTCCTGGACCAGCCACACGTGGGTGTAAAGTTTTGACTTCATGGGAGCCCTTGAGATTGCATTGTGCCACCCTGAATAGGCACATGCGGGTTTACAATTGGCTTGGCACTATGAGATTCAAACCATGGTTATATAGTAAGTGAGACTAATATTGGCACAAATGTGAATATGTATTATGGCATACTGTTATAATGTTATTGGTACAAATAAAATAATCCTTTGTAGGACCCCCTATTATTGGCACGCATGGGTGTACACCATTTGACAACATGTATGATATATAAAATACCCTGATAATAGCATATGTGAGTATTCACTTTGTGGGGCACCCTGTTATTGGCACATAAGACACCTTACTGACACATGTCGGAATATCCTCCATGAGGCGCCCTGCTATTGGGATCCCTCTTGGCACATTAGGATGCACATCTGTGGGCACCCTGTTATTGGCACACTTCACGCAGCACCCTAGAAATATACTTTGTGTGTCACCCTGTTATTAGCACACATGAGAATATACAGTTCTTGGGGGTCCCTGTTGTTGGCACATTAGGATGCACAACTGTGGGCATCCTATTATTGCCATATATGATGCATTTCATGAGGCACCCTGCTGGCACATGCCAGAATATACATCATGTGGCACCCTGTTATTGGCATACATGGGAATATACAGTTCTTGGGGGTCCCTATTGTTGGCTCATTAAGATACACATCTATGGGTACCCTATTATTGGCGGAGGTTCCCAATGTGGAGCGCTGTTATTGGCACATGTGGACCTGTGCCTGGTTACTGTAGCTACTGTGAAGTGTTTAATGGTTTAAACAGCTGTTGGGGGAGTCGGGGGTCTGCGCTACATCTGTTAACCCCTTCCTGTCAAAACTGTAGGGGACTTAATTTACTAACAGAAAACAGGTTAAACCTGCGAAAAATGCCCCGTAGATAATTGTTACTGTTCAATTGTTTAATAAGTTTTTTTTAGTTCCTGCCTTTAATTTAGCACAATAATGTATTGTTGCTTAGTCCAACATGGCACAGGCCTAGGGCTGCACAATTTCGGGGGCAACCGACCGAGCCGTTGATGCCTGCACCAAGAACGTTGCTCATTTTGAGGCCCATAGGGACGCAACTGCGAGCGTCGTGAAGCAAAGCGAGCAGTTGAGGCCCGCAGGACTTAGGCTGCGCAACTGCGAGCCTCACAAAGCGAGGCGAGCAGTTGAAACACGCAGGACTTAGGCTGCAATATCTTGTGTTAGCCATTTTTTTCTAGAGTGGATCAGTTTTATCAGTTCTATGTTGTTGTTTTATTTAAAGGCAAATGAACGACTCACACATATTACTTAGCTGCTTTGATGTGCCAGTTTGGATTACAGTCTGCCTCTGTAGTGGCCAAATAAAGACCCCCAATGTTATCTGGCAGTCAGACCCCTCTCCTTCATTTATCAAGTACTCTGAGCTGAGCAATCAATTCTAAATATTTCAGAAATTATTTACTGTAGAGAAAAACTGCTAGTACAATGTACAGCTAGTTTCTAATGCTCTTTATAATGAAATCAGCTTCCTGCTGAGGTGAGAGAGTGCCTTTAATTCTGTGAATCCGATCCTCCTCCTCAAGCTTTCTTGGCAGAACATCCATAGAAAAGGGAAAATAACAGGACCATAGCGCATTAAGTATTTATTATCACGTCCAACACAAATAAAAAACAATTACATTTTTAATGTGGAGTGTGCATCATCCAGCCAAAACATATAATACATGTAGCCCGGACTTTTTTTGGAGCTTTCCCTGGAGAAGCTATTGTAGCGAAACGCGTTGAGATACACACACGGTTACTAAGAAGTGACATCATCTGCCCCATGACCCGCTCTATAGCATGATGATTATAAAATGATGAATAAAATCTGGGCTACTCGTATTGTATTATATGCTTTGATCTATATTCCATAAAATAAAAAAAATGGACAAAAATATAAAAAAAATAAAAGGGCCTTTAATTTAATAAATCATTTACTTCTTGAGTGTCCTGGTAGTTCTTGCTTACTCCACCTTCAGTGTATTGAATTGTGGCAGCATTTATTACATTGTCTGTAATTTATTCACAAGACGTCTACAAGTCATATCTTGTGTAATAAACATGGCAACAAGAAGCCAATTGACCACACAGCAGAACAAAGAACTGTGGGCAGCGACAGTGCACGCAGGAAATACATGACAATCTATAAAACCATTATTATTATTATTATTGGAAACAAGAAGGGGGGAGAAAGATGGCGCCCGAACACCAGTGGGTAATACACCAATTTGTATTTATTATGTATTGACCAAGGTGAGCATGACAGTTTCCTACAGCATAGATATCATTTTATTTGACATCTTGGTAAAATACATAAATAATTAGTGATAATGTAAGAATACATTCAATTCGAAAATGTGTTTCACCGCTTATTCGGCTTCTTCAGTTAGAAAGTCCTCCTAGGCTCTGTTCCTGAAAGAAAGGAACAATGGCTTTTGCTAGTGGCCAAGACTCAAAGATATTGTTTTTTTCATTTAAACAAAAACATTTAAAAACTTTTTTTATATTTTATGTATATTTTTATGATTAATTTTTTTTTCGGTATATTTTTCAGATATATTTTGTGCATATTTTTATGTATATCTTTTTTATGTATATTTTTTCTGGGGAGAGGCTATTCTATGCATCTAATACTTGCTCCATAAAATAAGTCCCCACCCGTACCATGCATCCTTTTCAGAGCATGACCTCTAGTTCCGTCACCAAACCTACATTTTAATGTATTTAAAAAGACTCTAAACTCACAGATACCGTTCTGCACCATCATGTAGACTAGTCAACATCAAGTAGAAAATGTGTAAAAACATTTTTCCATTTGAAACTCTTGTAACTGTTTTATGAATGTTATATATGCTGCAATGTAAATTTTTAGTCATCGGAAGTCATTGTGCACCCCAGCATTTATTGACCTTATGGGGACAATCTCTAAGGTCCTGAATGAACCACAAATTTCAAGCTATTTCTCAATGTTTACATACTTTCTTTTGCTGTAATCAGTGCTGGTGCAGCAGGTGCAAAGCACAACTGGGTAGGGACCCTCTGTTGCTGGTAGTAAATGAGAATCTAAATGTAGTAGGTGAGGAAGGGAGATAATTGCTCAATATAAAGTGATTTAATAATCATGGGGGGATCTGATCATTTACATATATTTTGGGTATTTTTAGTGACCCGAAGTTGCAAGGGGCCCCCCAAATTATTTTGCACCAGGGCCCTCTATTCATTAGCTCCACCACTGGCTGTAATAATACATTTCACGTTTTTTTTTGTTTAAGGTTAGAATATCTTAAAGACCTTAAACGAATAATCTAATATTTTTGGTTGCAGCAAAAAGAGAGTATTGCAATTAAATGTATTTTTATATATACAGTGAAATACGAATTGATTCTAAACATTTTCCATTTGTTTTTTGCTCTGACTGATGATGTAGAGCAGTATAAGTGTTCCTGTGAAATGTTCTTTATTATCGTACCCCTCGCTGTCCCCTTAAATCCAGCTGTGTACATCCGATATTTACATCCTGGGATACAGTGTATCTATACACAGAGTATAATATCTTAATAACAGAGTATTAAGCCCCCTCTGTGAGCTCCCTCATTACCTCACATTTCCATGACTTCAGCCCCAATTATGGGATCCCATTCCTGATCTAACTAAACACCAGAAGAAACTTATAGGGCACAATTATGGGCGAGGAGGCCGCTAATTACAGCCCTGATTCAGGAGCTGGTCCCGCTGTGTATCCGTCTCCTCAGCCTGAGGTTCTCCCAATCTGGATGGAGCCGAAACCCACTGAAACACCCTGAGACGATAACCCCCCCCCCCCCCCCTGAGAAACCCTGAGACGTGAAAACCCCCCTGAGACACCCTGAGACGTGAAACCCCCCTGAGAAACCCTGAGACGTGAAACCCCCCTGAGACACCCTGAGACGTGAAACCCCCCTGAGACACCCTGAGACGTGAAACCCCCCCTGAGAAACCCTGAGACGTGAAACACCCCCTGAGAAACCCTGAGACGTGAAACCCACCCTGAGACACCCTGAGACGTGAAACCCCCCTGAGACGTGAAACCCCTCTGAGACCCGCTGAGACCTGAGACCACTTGAGCCCTGAGACCCCCTGAGACATGAGACCCCTTGAAACCTGAGACCCCCTGAGATCCCTTGAGACCAATTGAGACCCCCTGAGATGCCCTGAGACCCCCTGATACCTAAAACATCCTGAGACCTTAAACTGCCTGAGCCCTAAGACCTGAGATCTCCTGAGACCCGAGATCTGTGATCCCCTGAGACTTGAAACCCCTTGAGACCTGACATCTCCTGAGACCTGTAACATCCTGAGTGCTAAGACCCCCTGAGACCTGATATTCCTTGAGACCCTCCGTGACCTGAGACCCCCCTGAGACCTCCTGAGACTCCCTGAGACCAATTGAGACCCCCTGTGACATGAGACCTGACATATGAGACTCCCTGAGATCCCCTGAGATCCAAGACCTTCTGAGACCTGAGAACCCCTGAGATGCGCTGAGACCCCCTAATACCTGAAACATCCTAAGACCTGAGATCCCCTGAGACTTGAAACCCCTTGAGACCTGGCATCTCCTGAGACCTGAAACTTCCTGAGACCCACTAAGACCTGATATCCCCTGAGACCCTCCAAGACGTGAGACCCTCAGAGATGTTACAACTTGAGTGTGGGTGGTAATCAATAAAAACATTGGGTGGCATGTTTGGGAAAAGTTAAATGAACATGGAAGGTTACTAGGTATACTATATCCCAGGGTATCTATTTACTTTTATGTACTTTGTTTTATTAAGAAGTGCTTATAAGCTTTGTTTTTACTACTTAAAATCATACAAATAGTCCTTGTATAGATCTGTCCTTTGCACCTTATGAAGATACAGACTCTGTAGTACTTGCTGTGCAGTGTCTCATACTAACCAATCAGTGACCATCTCAAAAACATTCTGCAACATGCTGCTGAGACTAGGTCTCTGATAGGCTAGGACACCACACTGCGCATCCAGCCCTACAGAGTCTGTGTCTGCACAGACCATAAAGGGACTATTTGTTTGATTTAAGGCAATACAAACAGAGATTATAATCACTTCTTAATACAGTACATAAAAGTAAAGAGAAACAGGTATTATATATATATATACAGTCAGGTCCATAAATATTGGGACATGGACACAATTCTAACCTTTTTGGCTTTATACACCACCACAATGGATTTGAAATGAAACTAACAAGATGTGCTTTAACTGCAGACTTTCAGCTTTAATTTGAGGGTATTTACATCCAAATCAGGTGAACGGTGTAGGAATTGTAACAGTTTGTATATGTGCCTCCCACTTTTTAAGGGACCAAAAGTAATGGGACAATTGGCTGCTCAGCTGTTCCATGGCCAGGTGTGTGTTATTCCCTCATTATCCCATTTACAAAGAGCAGATACAAGCTCCAGAGTTCATTTCAAGTGTGCTATTTGCATTTGTTGCTGTTAACTCTCAATATGAGATCCAAAGAGCTGTCACTATCAGTGAAACAAGCCATCATTAGGCTGAAAAAACAAAACAAACCCATCAGAGAGATAGCAAAAACATTAGGTGTGGCCAAATCAACTGTTTGGAACATACTTAAAAAGAAAGAATGCACCGGTGAGCTCAGCAACACCAAAAGACCCGGAAGACCACAGAAAACAACTGTGGTGGATGACCGAAGAATTATTTCCCTGGTGAAGAAAACACCCTTCACAACAGTTGGCCAGATCAAGAACACTCTCCAGGAGGTAGGTGTATGTGTGTCAAAGTCAACAATCAAGAGAAGACTTCACAAGAGTGAATACAGAGGGTTCACCACAAGATGTAAACCATTGGTGAGCCTCAAAAACAGGAAGGCCAGATTAGAGTTTTCCAAACAACACCTAAAAAAGCCTTCACAGTTCTGGAACAACATCCTATGGACAGATGAGACTAAGATCAACTTGTACCAGAGTGATGGGAAGAGAAGAGTATGGAGAAGGAAAAGAACTGCTCATGATCCAAAGCATACCACCTCATCAGTGAAGCATGGTGGTGGTAGTGTCATGGCGTGGGCATGTATGGCTGCCAATGGAACTGGTTCTCTTGTATTTATTGATGATGTGACTGCTGACAAAAGCAGCAGGATGAATTCTGAAGTGTTTTGGGCAATATTATCTGCTCATATTCAGCCAAATGCTTCAGAACTCATTGGACGGCGCTTCACAGTGCAGATGGACAATGACCCGAAGCATACTGCAAAAGCAACCAAAGAGTTTTTTAAGGGAAAGAAGTGGAATATTATGCAATGGCCAAGTCATTCACCTGATCTGAATCCGATTGAGCATGCTTTTCACTTGCTGAAGACAAAACTGAAGGGAAAATGCCCCAAGAACAAGCAGGAACTGAAGACAGTTGCAATAGAGGTCTGGCAGAGCATCACCAGGGATGAAACCCAGCGCCTGGTGATGTCTATGCGTTCCAGACTTCAGGCTGTAATTGACTGCAAAGGATTTGCAACCAAGTATTAAAAAGTGAAAGTTTGATGTATGACTGTTAATCTGTCCCATTACTTTTGGTCCCTTAAAAAGTGAGAGGCACATATACAAACTGTTGTAATTCCTACACCGTTCACCTGATTTGGATGTAAATACCCTCAAATTAAAGCTGAAAGTCTGCAGTTAAAGCACATCTTGTTTGTTTAATTTCAAATCCATTGTGGTGGTGTATAGAGCCAAAAAGTTTAGAATTATGTCAATGTCCCAATATTTATGGACCTGACTGTAGCTAGTAAAATCCAGAAACCTTCCATATCCCTTTAAGAAAATTTAAAATAAAGCAAATAGTCTGAGGTCGGAAATTGAAACAAACTTGGGAGTAACTGTTGTGTGCTGTCAGCCTCTTATCTGTGTTTGCTTATCTGTGTTTATACATGTAAAAAAAACAATAAATATGAACCTTGCAGGTTTACAGAGATTCCTTGTAGAGTGAGTATAAACAGCCTAAAGTATTTGTTTTGCTTTAGTATACTGGCTCAGCACATTGATATATTCTCATTGTCAAGTAGGTAGATATATTGTCAGGTAGGTAGAATAGGTAGGATACGGATCCAGGGAATAATCTGATTGTCAGCTTATGGGACCAGGGAGGATTTGTATCCTTATATACCCTTTATATTCCTCGGGATCAGTTCAAACCTTTTTAGATCACCTTTAATTTTGAACTGATCCCGAGGAATACAAAGAATCCATTGCCCATAAGGATACAAATCCTCCCTGGTCCCATAAGCTGACAATCGGATTCGGACATTATATACCTTTATAATGTAAATGGTGTTGCTCAGTTGTGTCTGACTCTCCATGACCTCATGGACAACACACCATTCTGATCCACTTGGATTTTATGGCAGAGATACTGCAGTGGGTTGCCAGTTCCGTCTCCAGTGGGCCACAGCATTCAGCTCCTGGTATTCCCAGGTGGTCTCCCATCAAAGTACTAACCAGTGTGACCTCTTGGTTCCCTGGCTGGATTTGAACCCAGGATGCTGTGGTAAAAGCACCAGCATCCTAAGCACTGGGCCACCAGGGAATCCCCTACATGTCTTATATACCATTCTGTAATTTTATATTCCATTATATATCTTTAAATACCATTATATATCATTGTACACATTTGTATAATTTTATATACCAGTATATACATTTATATACCATTATATACCAATATACCTCTATACACCTTAATATATCATTATATACCATTGTACACATTTGTATAATTGTATATATCAGTATATACATTTATATACCATTATACACCATTACTTACCATTATATACCTTTATATATCATTATTTACCATTATATACAGTATACCTCTATATAACTTAATATACCATTTTGTACCTTTATATATCATTATTTACCATTATATACCATTATATACCTTTTTATACCAGTATACTTCTATACACCTTAATATACCATTATTTACCATTGTATACATTTGTATAACTTTATATACCATTATATATATTTATATAGCTTTATATACCATGATATACCTTTATATACCACTATAACCCTTTAATGTACATTTATATACCATCATATACCATGATATAAATTTATATACCTTTATATACAACTGTATACCATTATATACATTTATATACTAGTATATACCTTTATATACAATAATATACCTGTATATACCATCATATACCTTTATATACAATTATATACCTGTATATACCATCATATACCATTATATACATTTATATACTATTATATACCTTTATATACAATAATATACCTGTATATACCATCATATACCTTTATATACAATTATATACCTGTATATACCATCATATACCATTATATACATTTATATACCATTATATACCTTTATATACAATTATATACCTGTATATACCATCATATACCATTATATACCTTTATATACCTTTATGCACCTTGATATATCTTCATCCCTTGGATAATAGGTTATAGGAAAGCGACACCCTGAAATCACCAGATTTACTAAGTATTATTAAAGGACTACTGTAATTTGATAAAATCTTCCCATATTTGTGAAGTATGTAACACACGTTATTAGCAGGTACATATACACATAAGACCATACAATATATGGCACATGATGGGTCCTTTATCGCATGCAGTTCTCAAATAACTTAACTTACAAATGGGCAAAAATCTAAAATCTAAATCTAAATAAATGCAGTCTTTAGTTTGTAATTTGTATTGTTTTATTTTACGGGTGGAATTTTCTTTGGATTCTGACATAATTAGATCTCCACTCAGTTCAGTTGAAAGACTGGTACTTTCAATCATTATGTAACAGTTGAATAATTCCCAATATAACCCAGTATGCTCCAGCCAGGTATGAGTGCTGGAAAAGTACAATATGGGAAGAGTCTGAAAAAAATGTATATTTTCTCTAAAAAATATTTTCTGCTGAATGCTTCCATGGCCACTAATGTGTCTTGTTTGGATCATATTTGGGAAGCATGTGAAGTTTTTCCCAAACTACAGTGGCCCTTTTTAAAGTCCTCTGCAGATCAAGAAAAAGACACTTGTTTGTACCAAACTATGAATAGTAGCAGCTGAGTAAGCCTTGGGAATACAATATTTTGGGGAAAAATCTGAACATTGGAATATTCTGTTTATTATCAATCAATTTTGTGAGAGCTTGATGTCGGGGGTTGTGTTTGTAGTTATCAAATGAGGGAGGGGTGGGTGAGGAGAAAAAAATCGGAAGTCCAGTGCTTTTGTTTGATAACTGGATATGATTGAAATTAACAACACACCACTTCCATGGCCCAGATACCTTGCATCAATCAATGCAACAATAAATCTCCAAAAATGTAAATGCCCCTCTCACACACAAAACTCCCATCTATATATCATGGATGCCTCCAGGTCCTTGTAGAGGCGTCAATTGATTTTCTTTTCCTACTAAATTATGAGTCAGACTTAAAGATGTCAGACAAATATTTGGTTTTATCTTGTTCAGTGGTACTTTAAGACTTCCTTTTACCTGAAATTAAGCCAGGCCTAGGGAGGACAATTATGGCTCCAGTGGTGAGGTTTTGGTGCTTTCACTGCTGCGACCTGGGTTCCATTCCAGTAAGGGAACCGAGAGTTACAGCACCCTGAAGCCATGCAGGGTTGGGCCTGGTCAGTACTTGGATGGGAGACCACCTAGGAATACCAGGAGCTGTATGCTGTGGTCCACCTGAGAAGAAACTGGCAATCGACTCCAGTATCTCTGCCATGAATACAAAGTGGATCAGCATGGATGTGTTGCTTTCCGTGAGGTCACAGAGGATCGGACACAACTGAGCAACACACACAGGGAGGACAATTAGTGTGAGGTAGTAAAGTAGAATACTGGGATAAGAGAATCTAACAGAAGAAAGGAGTAAAAAAGAGGAGCAGAAATACCAGGGGGGTGGGGGGGGGGGCATATCCCAGCGTGGCAAATCCCAGAAGGGACATATCCCAGGGGGGGCATATCCCAGAGGGGCATATCCCAAGGGGGGGGCATATCCCAGGGGGCATATTCCAGGGATTTCATATCCCAGAGAGGCATATCTGGGGGGGGGGGCATATCCAAGGGGGGCATATCTCGGGGTGGGGGGTATATCCCAAAGGGGCATATCCAAGGGGGGCATATCCCAGAGGGGCATATCTCGGGGGGGGGGGGGGGGGGTACATCCCAGAGGGGCATATCACAGGGGTGGCATATACCAGAAGGGCATATCCCAGTGGGGCATATCCTAGGGAGGGCATATCCCAGGGGTGGCGTATCCCGGGGTGTGGCTATTGCTATAAATCTAACATCTTTGGCTAAAAATATTACAGTGCAGGAAATAAAAATGGCAGAGTAACCAGAGCGCGGCGCAGTCTGCGGTCACCTGGCAGGATATTAGGGAACAGCTATTTGTAATAGTGAGCGAAATGAGCTTAAAACAACAGAAAAGCAGGAAAACCTCAGAGAGCAGGATCTTAGACTAGTTATTATAGTAATATCCTGGGGGGGCTTAATCGTATGGGGGAGGGGCTGGAATTATTGATTTAACCTGCGCTGTGCTGAGCTCCTGTGTGATATAAAACAGGCTTCTTATGGAGTAAACCTGTGGCCCCCACAAAGCCCCCATTATTTAAGCTTTTATTAGCCAGTAATTGGAGCAGGGCCCGGCTATTAGTGCGGCCGCTCTGCCCCAGCGAGGGGCCACGTCACGTCCATCACATCCAACACTCCTTATTTCACATTTGGGGAGGAGAAGACGGCCAAAAAAAACTTCTCTATCTGACTGTGGCCTGTCAGCAAATTACAGGAGAACTTCAAAAAGGTGCTAGATCAAGAGGCCATGTAATGAGACTGCTCCTCTTCTTAAAGTGCACTGAAATCTGGCAATATGTTTAACTGGCCATCTTCTCTACAGGAAATAATTGAGACATGTTTGTGCAAATGTACATATTGTTATCTCAGAGTGCTTGATAAGTGTGGGGAGCGGGTCTAACAGCATGATACCATTGGGGTATGTTGTTTTTCCTTGTCACTATAGACCCCCATGCACCCCCCAATACATAATCTACCCCATGGGGGTCCCTATGGGTCCTCATGGCACTAAACATTAACCCCTTTACCATGGGGTGTGGGAGGTTGAGTTAGGTCGGGTCAGGCTTAGGGTCACTGTGACTGCCCATAGGATTAAGGTAGATTTCCTATAGGAGACAAGTAATCAATCCCTATATTACTAATTAGCACATCATTGCAGCCAATTTGTTTTCAGGAACCACTCATCTGCATAATATTGCAGCACAAACAATACTGAACATCTCCATTAATTATTTGGGATGACCAAGCTCCTTTAATCAGTGGTCTGTACCAAGTAGGTGTGTAAGTCATGTTATCCTTGTCTTCAGTCAATGACACTTTCTGGAGAATCACTTGATATAAAGTTACACTGTGAGCTGTAAATCCCCCCCCCCCCCCTCGAGCAGCTCATCAGCCCCCCCCCCCCCCCCCAACACATTTATTTATTGGGGAACAGAAGCAGCCGATGAGTGGCTTAGATTTGTATAAGGACAGTTATTATCTTTACAAAAGGCTTGGTCAGTTACAAAGACCACGGACCCTCGGGATCCTCCGGCCGTCCATCAGAGGCTATTGTCCCGAACACTCGGACCTGACAGACGCGGAGAGGAGATAAACGAGACTTTAATTAATGAGCAAGAAAATCCATTGCAGGTGACCTTGAGGCTGGAGATGTCCCCGGGTGTCCTGATGAGATTGGCAGCGGCGCGGGTCCCTCGGTCACTTGTAATGTCCATTGTATACTGGCCCCAGGCAAAGATGTCATATGTATATATATATATATGCCCCATCTGGATCGCTACCTTGTCGTGGTGATGGGGCTTGTGTACTTCAATGAAGCTGTGAGCTATACCATGTATAGTCGTCACCCAAGATGGGCAGCTCATAGCAGAGAGTTCAGACAAATCGCGGTCCACTGGAGAAGGAACTGGCAACTCACCCCAGTATATTTGCAAAGAAAACCTTATGGATTGGCACAACCAGAGACATAATTGTATCTGGAGTGCTGGGGGTCAATAGGGTCATGGAGAGTCAGACATGACTGAATGACTAAACAACAACAACAAATGTGTATATATATTTACAAGAAGAACAGTATTTTGACATTTCTTAAAAGGGACGAGAATAAGAAACCTACTGACTGCACCAAGGTGGTTTGGTGCCAAAGATGGATGGATGGATATTTAGACAGTGGCAGAGATGGACAGATAGATAGATAGATAGATAGATAGATAGAGATACAGATAGATAGATAGATAGATAGATAGATAGATAGATAGATAGATAGATAGATAGATAGATAGATAGATATGGGACCAATAGATAGATAGATAGATAGATAGATAGATAGATAGATAGATAGATAGATAGATAGATAGAGGGATAGATAGATAGAGGGATAGATAGATAGATAGATAGATAGATAGATAGATAGATAGATATGGGACCAATAGATAGATAGATAGATAGATAGATAGATAGATAGATAGATAGAGGGATAGATAGATAGAGGGATAGATAGATAGATAGATAGATAGATAGATAGATAGATAGATATGGGACCAATAGATAGATAGATAGATAGATAGATAGATAGATAGATAGATAGATAGATATGGGACCAATAGATAGATAGATAGATAGATAGATAGATAGATAGACAGCCCCACCCCCATCACTCTGTATTATATATCTATATATATATATATATATATATATATATATATATATATAGTATAATATCATTATATCCAGTATCTATTCCTGTCTTTTTCCCACTCACACCTGATAACCAGATAGATAGATAGATAGATAGATAGATAGATAGATAGATAGATAGATAGATAGATAGATAGATAGATAAATAGATAGATAGATAGATAGATAGATAGATAGATAGATAGATAGATAGATAGATAGATAGATAGATAGATAGAAAATGAAGTGTCATCATATTAAGTTTTTTATTATTATGGTAGTGTTAGATAATTGAGCCTGAAAGTTGGAGACTTAAGGACTTGAAACGATCCCCCCCTCGCATCTCCTAATGACGTTATCATCTCTCACAGTGTAATAGTCACAGAGCCTTTTAAGTGTTAAAGTTTTATCGTTATTCTAACCTATATGAATTCTTCTTTTAATAGCGACCAATTGTAATTACATTTATATGTATTATTTATTATATTGTTATTATTATATGTATTATTATTTTTTTAAATAACTGGGACATTTGCTGTGTCCCTTTACCTGGTTTGGGATACACAAATAGTATAAGTAATACCCATTACTGCGAGAGGGGGCAATATTGAGCTAAATTAGTATCTAACATATATAAAGTATTTTCTAGTTAATGCAACAAATGATTTCCCCCAAAAATATATTAAATTCCTTTTTGCAGAAAAAAATCATGGCAGAAAGTATGGAAGTAAAGGGACCCTGAACAACCCATGCATACTACTCTGCACCATCATGTAGAGCAGCCAAAATCACCTAAAAATATGTAATAACTTTTTAATCTAAAGCTTTTTCCATTGTTTTTTTAATAGTGCAGTGTTCGCCTTTACAGCACTCAGTCTTGAGTCCCATCAGGTGTCTGCTGCACCACAGGATTCATTGAGCTCCTTCTAAATGCATATATATATTTCCTTCACTGCATTAATACATTCCCAGGATCTTTCCTGTTAGTTGTCTGCCAACAGTTCGAGCGCGCTGGCCTAACCCCTATCCCTTAAGCCTTATTGTTAAACCCTACCCCTAACACTAAAGCCTAACCCTAACCCTATCCCTAAAACTAGAGCTACAAAACTGAGGAAAATCTCAGCTGAAATTCATGAAAATGTCAGTCACCTAGTGGCCGCTCACAGACACTGCTGGCGGCCAACCAACAGGAAAGATCCTATTCCCATTTTTCCTATTTAGAGTAAGACTATCTAAACAACACAAAATGATAAGCAGATTGCATGGTCTTTTTAGCATGCCTGTGATTTTTGTTCCTTTCAGGACCTTTAGGTCTAGAAAGCTACAAACTGCAGTTTTTAAAGATTAATTGAATTATATAAAATTCTTACAAAAAATCTTAATGTATTTTCTTTTGATTTACAGAGTCCCGTCTGATGATGTCATAATGATTAATTCTATGTTGATGAGTAGTAATTAACCCATTCACTCTCAGACTGTAGTATGTAGAAGTTGCTGGTGCTTCTGGCAGCTGCAGGGTTAATGCTCCCATAGTCACATTTTATATAAAGCGATTTCTCCCCCGGATCTGGGGCAGTGAGGGCTTTGTGTTTGTTTAGCTTGTGGCCTGGAAGTCTCAGCCCGTCTCGGGGCCCCACCTGTATAAATATAATGTCTTGAATCAATGTTTGCAGATGGAAGAAATTCAATAAAGGGGGAATTAGGGAGCACAATAGGGCCGGGACGTGTTACAGCTCAGCCGCCACTGGCGCACGGATGTAGGTCATGGCGGATATAGAGAGTGCCCCCAAAACACCAAGCCTGGGGTGCCAAAGTGTAGGGCATGACCGCTTAACCCCTGTGGACAATAAAAGGGTTAAATGAACGTGGAAAGATTATTTTTTTCTTTGTTGCATCTGACAGTATTTTTAAATGTATCACAATGAGCAGAATAAACTGATTCAATGAGCAGTAATATAATTAATCTAATCCGTTAATCTCAAGGAGGTTTTTAGGTTTTACCTAATAGGGTTTTTTTTGCAAATAAAAAAGCACTTTTGTCATTGTTTAAACATTATATGTCTCGTTAGGTATAAGGACATACAAGTTGTGTTAGGTAATAAGTGAGGAGATATGGCAATGTAGCTGTATCAGCTCTTTATTGGCTCTATAAGGTGTCTAGTAGGATAGAATAGATTATCAATATTTGGAAATATATATATATATATACTGTATATATATTTAAATGTGTGTATGTGTGTATATAATGGACTCACTTGCACGTCCCTGCCCACTTTCCCAGAATGCAGTGCAATAACTGTATTTCTCGGAATTCTGAGCAGGAAATAAGGTTAGATTTATTCTTAAACACAAATGTACTATTTTACTACACATTCATATATATTTTTTGATGTTGTTCAGTCCTTCAGTCATGTCTGACTGTTGGTGACCTTATGGACGCAGAACACAAGGTACGTCTGTCTGTGTTTGTGGTTGTGCTTATACATATGGTTTTCATGGCAAAGATACTGGAGTGGGTGCCAGTTTCTTCTCCAGTGGACCGGGATTTGTCTGAACTCTCTGCTATGACCTGACCATCTTGAGTGACCCCACATGGTATAGCTCGCAGCTTTATTGTACACAAGCCCCTTCACCACAGCATGGTAGTGATGCAGAAGGGGATACTATATATACATACATACATACAAAACAAAAAGTGTATATAGAGGCCCCCTATACTGTATATAGGCACCCTATACGTATATAGAGGCACCCTATATTCATATAGAGGCACTCTATACTATATACAGAGGCACACTATACTGTATATAGAGGCACACTACACTATATATATAGAGGCACACTATACTATATATAGAGACACACTATACTAAATATAGAGGCACATTATACTGTATATAGAGGCACACTATACTATATATATATAGAGGCACACTATACTGTATATAGAGACACTATACTATATATAGAGGCACACTATACTGTATATAGAGGCACACTACACTATATATATAGAGGCACAATATACTATATATAGAGACACACTATACTATATATAGAGGCACATTATACTGTATATAGGCACACTATACTATATATATATAGAGGCACACTATTTTGTATATAGAGACACTATACTATATATAGAGGCACACTATACTGTATATTGAGGCACACTACACTATATATATAGAGGCACACTATACTATATATAGAGACACACTATACTATATATAGAGGCACATTATACTGTATATAGAGGCACACTATACTATATATATATAGAGGCACACTATACTGTATATAGAGACACTATACTATATATAGAGGCACACTATACTGTATATAGAGGCAAACTACACTATATATATAGAGGCACACTATACTATATATAGAGACACACTATACTATATATAGACACCCTATACTATATATAGACACACACTATACTATATATATAGAGGCACACTATACTGTATATAGAGGCACACTACACTATATATATATAGAGGCACACTATACTGTATATAGAGACACTATACTATATATAGAGGCACACTATACTGTATATAGAGGCACACTACACTATATATATAGAGGCACACTATACTATATATAGAGACACACTATACTATATATAGAGGCAAATTATACTGTATATAGAGGCACACTATACTATATATGTATAGAGGCACACTATACTAAATATAGAGACACTATACTATATATAGAGGCACACTATACTGTATATAGAGGCACACTATACTATATATATAGAGGCACACTATACTATATATAGACACCCTATACTATATATAGACACCCTATACTATATATAGACACACTATACTATATAAGCACAGAGCATATTTATTTTACAGTTTTTAGTTGGTGATCTATCCAAAAGCAAGATCTTCACTAACTAAAAACTTCTGTAAAAAGATATGCTGTGTGCTTATTTAGAGCCCTTTAGAATTTACCGAATTGCAATTTAATAAGGCTGCATATTATTATTATTATTATCTTTATTTATATCGCGTTAACATATTCCGTAGCGCTGTACAGGGGTTTAGTACATGTCAAAAAACAAACTTAACACCTTAAAGAATGGAGGGCCCTGTTTTTGAGCATATAATCAAATGCACATAGTGCTTGTTTCCAAGACACGGACACACGGTTGAAAACTCACAAACTTACAATCTAAGGTATATCTCTGTTACCTAATAGGGCCGTTACAATAATATACTCCCATAAGAGTATAAAGAAGTAAATTAAAAGTAAAACAAATCCCCGCCCACAATCACTACGGGTCAGCCAAAGATGTAAAACTGGCCTTAGAACTCCATTGGTTTTAGCAGAGCTCGGATATTACGAGCGCTAAGTAATTATAGTTACCCAAAATCGATATTCTATTACTTCAGTAGCTCTAACTCGCAAATAAAGTCTGAGCAACAACTGAAACAAGTATCACGTTTCTGTCAAAATTATGTTGAGCACTAAATCGGACTCGTAAGGGTATTATCAAACACTTATTAGAGCTGTAACAGCAATTAAACACACATTACTGCACTATAAAAGCATTGGAAGGCATGGAAAGACATTCAATTTAATTGCACAAGTCTCAAACTCACAAAACAGCAAATAAAAAATATTATTTTCAAAAGTTTTTTCTGAGTAATTTCAATCCCAGGACTTATGGGGTTAATACATATCATGAACCCAACATGGACTAAAATAGATGCTCTAATGCATTTTATAGAGTGCGAGCCCAATCAGCAAATATTACTTATTGGCACTAATTAATTTGTAGCCTCCGATTGCAGATTACGTGTAACTTCCATGTTTGACTGATGTCATGATGACGGACTCATTTACTATTGGCCGTGTCTAAGAAGTAAATTACGGGCTTGCTTGTATATTGTCAGATCAAATGATCATGCCCCCTCAAATCAAACTTAAAAAGCCAAGGTTTACGTGTTTAGGCTTAAGGTGGTAAATTGCGAGCTGGAGTCAATAGAATACATCTAAACATTTAGAGAAAAAAAAAAAAAAAACACCTGCAGATAAAACTACGGGTTTGAGGCATTTGCGAGCAGCTAATAGAATAGGGCCCATGATGTGTAGGGCAGTACCAGGTGCTGCACATCTTGTGACAGTTTGCACGTATAGTCTCATATTTCATTCACCCCTTACTGATTGACAGCAGCTCAGTGAATAAAACTGCAGGTACATCAGAAAGCGCTGGGAGAGGTTCCACATGGCAGCGCACGGCACGGTGCAAACTGGATGTTTATGTTTTATTTTCTGTCAGCTGTGGGGAGCGCAGGAAATGTCTGAGTACTTTGCATGTTCCACCCACTGGGGGGGATTAGGGGTTTATCTGAAAGCTAGAGTGAAAAAACAATCCGTCCTCTCGCGATTCAGAGCCTTGTTTGGTTTAGATGGATACAGACTTAAAAAAAAAATTGTTTTTTATTACAGAATCTGGAATGTTTAGTTTTACTTTCCCTTTTTATCCTAGAAAATTCCCAACTTACTTTAGATAAAGTTCCCAATCTATTTAGTTAATACGAGTGATCTGCCTATCTACCACTGCACAAGGGGACCACTATCGAGAGACGGATCATTTCTAACATGTGACACTCCATATTGTCTCCTAGTTTGCACTGATTTTTTTAGAGTACATTCAAACCGCAGATCAACGACCTGTTTATAACTAATGGCAGTGACATCTTTAATGTATTAGGCTCCCCTCATCCCTGTTTATTCCCTGAGGACCAGCAGATAAAGTCGTAGGGACCTTCACCGGTACTGTTGAAAACCACTGATCAAGACAGTTTGGGAAGTTCATGGAGAATGCCTTTGAAGTGGAGGAATCTCATAGGGAATGTGCTGTCTCGCACCTGGGTAATGTCCATTTGCCTCGGGCAAGAACAAAAGCAAGACAATTCATGTCTGACAAAAAATACTATTTCCATGTAAATAATGAGTGGGTCCGATCCTCTTATGGTAGCGCAGCACAAGGTAGCAGCAGTGGCGGTGATCATCCGCTAAATGGCGCTGCCGATATTCCGGTAAAGGCTTAGGTAAACTGTTAGGTTTGGGTGAGGGTTGGGGTGAAGGTTAGTGTTAGGGTTAGTTCAAGGGTTAGGCTAACATTATAAGCGTAGGACTTCTCCCACATATCGTCAGAGCTGCAAAATATTGGCAGCGCCATCTAGCGGTTGGAGGCCGCAGTGCAGCGGGGGACCTGTCCAGACACCATAACAGGATAGACCCAATGAGTGTATTATTATTTATAACATGGAATTCATCATTACTGTTTTACATCATCAAACAGAGCGCAGGAAGTGTTTAAATTAATGCATAATTTACTCATTTATAAGAGCTTTTATATAACCTAATTACATTGTCCACTGTCGGCCTCTTTGCATGGAAGCACCAAAAATCACAAGCACCCTGCAAACTGCAAAAAAACTTTCACTGCTGCAACCGAAATGTCACCTTATTGTGTTGCTTTATTTTGACGTTGTAATGTCAAAAGGAGAAGATTTTAAATGTATCATTACAGTTAAGGCAAGTATGAGCATTTAGAGGTAGCCTGTTTTTATGGTTGATTCAGGACCTGGAGGAATGTGGCTGAAAGCACAATGATTCTTGCAGTGCAGAGACTCCTGCTGAGGGTCAGGTTAAATAAACAGTTTGAGTGCCATAAAACACAGTGCATGGAAGGGTTAAGAGGATGTAGACTTGGCCAGAGTGCCTATACTTCTGTGGGCACGGCTGCCCTGCCCATATGATGCCAGGCAATACAAATTACTGCACAGAGAATGTAAATAGTGATTTAATGCTGGGAAGTGAATGGCTTTTTGTTCTTTATATAAATGTGTTGATAGCGACAACCCTAAGAACTATTTGCCAGCCCAGGTGAGCCCAGGTAACCTGCACTGTGTATTGTGAATAAAAGGGCTCGAGACAATGTCTTACCAGCATCTTATTGGATGGAAGAGACACAATGCAAAGTGCGAAAGAGAGTTCTGTGGAAGGGTTGGAGCTTACCAGGCCAGTCTTATTATGTTTATTACGTTTGCCAGTTTTTAGATGACACACAATATGTATCAGGGTAGGCATTGCAGGTGATCAAATGTGTAGTGATTTAATAAAAAGAGAACAATGGTCAAGTATGATGGATCTAAAATTCTAGGCTGATAAATGCAAAATCGTGCATTTATGGCACAAAACAAAAAGCTAACTATATATATATATATATATATATATATATATATATATATATATATATATATATATATATATATATATATATATATATATATTATGACATTGCCAGTCTGCTCTGGGTTTGTGTCCATGTTTCAGGCACTTTGATGGAGGACACAATACAAAAGGCTGTAGATACCTTTCCAAGTATAAAAATGTAGCCAGTCATTCAAAAAGAATGAACTAGAATTAAGCAAAGAAAATAATAGGCTTAGCTGCCACTGAATCAATATATTAACAAATAAACAGTTTCCTCACTAACCAACTCTCATCCAGCTAAACCTGGGTGGAGCAAAGCAGAAAGTGCACTAGTTTGTTAAAAAATCACTGGCCTGTATTCTTCCCATTTCCAGGTCTCCACTCTGCTCCAAGTAGTCATAAGCTGCAGGCTGCTGCCTCACTGTGTGTGTCCTTTTCCAACTCAGACAAGCTGCACATAATCAGTCCATAGGTGAACCCTCAAATACTCCAGGAACAGTCTTAAATCAGGAATGTTCAGATGCAGCTAAATAACTGAGCATGAAAGATGATGGCAACAGAAGAGGAAAGGAGCTTCAGAATTATTATATTGTATGATCTCATAATTTGCAACAGGAAAAAAAAACAGTAGGATATAGCTGTAATTCATATCATATGGGGGAGCTCAATAAGTTGTAAAGCTGCATGACGCGTTTGACGCGTTTAACATTTTTTTATTGACCTGTTATTTGCCTTTGGGTCAATTATGCTGTGTCCATACACCCCATTATCTAACTAACTCTTATCTATCTTCTTCTGGACATCTGCCCACATGAACCAGTCCCACCGCGTCTTACGCATCTGTAAACTGAAGTATCCCTGTCACTGATTTCCTGCTTATATTATTGTCGCGCTTCTGTACTCTACGCTGACCCTGGTCGCAGCCTTGTCACATTGAACGGACAATATCATGACACTTTTTATCATCTCCATGTGTTATCTGGAGACCTTGAGACTTCCCTTTTGGCAGACATGGCCTCTTATCTATGTGTTATCAACGCCTTGAAGTTGTCTTCATTACTTTTAATTAAGCACCCGAATTTCACATTGCACTAGATCACACGGGAGGTGCCAAATATGACATCATTTAAACAAAACTCAACTACTTTATCAACTAAATGTTATTAAAAAGTTGTACTTTCCTACAGTAAACTAACATTGACGGGTGCCATTTTGAGCTGGAAGTCAGTTCTTCGGATTCCCCACAAAATATATAAATCTCAGTGGCTCAATATGGCAACCGAGATCATGGCCATTGGCTCCTCAAGCTATGGGACCATTGTCTTCAGTGCTGTCACTTCCACCCAGTGTTATTAGATCCCCTAGCAAGTACTAATTAGCTAAACACCCCATAACAAATGAACAAGTTATAGAGTGATCCACCATAAGGTGTAGGTGTTTGAGAGCCATGCTTACACCACTCTGATTTGCTAAAAATCACTTTCAGCCAATCAGAGTGTGGGAATTCAGAATGATCTTCTACAATTAATGGATACTGTCAATCATTGTTTACCAACAATTGGTTAATGTGATCAAGCCAATTGTCGGCAATCATGACCCTCTTCATTTTCTTTGTGGAATCCTCAGGGCGTCGGATAACATTGATGGCAAACTGTAACAAAACCTTCCCCATAGAGAAACATAGAAAAGGTTGAATGCCAGTTTACCACCAATTTTATAAGAAAAATTTAAGAAAGGACTCATGGAAATTAGTGGTACTGACTCCAGTCTGGGCTCTGATTGTGATTACGGGGTCCATGATTGGCCACACCCTCATATACAAAGATATTTTTTGTCACAAATCTTAATTTGTAAGTTCTGCCCAACGCATTAAATATTGGCCGGGAGCCTTGGTCTGGAGTGGTTGTGGGATCGGTATTTGCACAGGTGACTGGAGAGTGGGAGAGGCCGGCTAGTCACTGCTCAGACTGGCAACGATGGGGGCCGGGCACCAAACCCTTCTTTAGTAACTTTATTCAAGTGTTTTTTAAATTTTTTAAACTTTGGTTAAAGAATGAATCCCCCCCATTGCCAAAGGAATTGTGTTCAAGGTCCCTGGAAGGTCCCTGGTAGTAGATCTCTCCGAGTGATCACACTTATCAGTAATAGATCACATGCAGATACAGGGGGACGATCAATGAGACCAATCCATGGACATAAAGTAATATTTCCAATTAATTTACTTAATGGTAGATGTTTTATACACGAATTCCTCATCTATACCAAACCTGAGACGTTTCCCATGTCCATTTAAATCACAAGTGGCCAAATTACATAGTGTAATAGTAAGTGTTACTATCGCTACGTTGTTGTGGTGAAGGAGCCGGTGTACAATGAAGCTGTGAGCTATACCATGTAGGATTACCCACGATCTGCAGGTCATAGCAGAGAGCTCAGACAAATTAAGGTCCCAGGAGAAGGAACTGGCAACCGACTCCAGTATCTTTTCCAAGGAAACCATATGGATAGGCACAATCAGAAACACAGACAGATGTGCCTGGCATGCAGCATCTATATGGTCACCAAGAGTCAGACACGACTGAAGGACTGAACAACAACCTGCATTATTATTAGTCCCTGTCAAATACAGTGGAGAAACACTTTGAATAGATTATACAGATGCATTTTTGCCTATGTCAGCAAGGCCCAGGCCTAGGGCAGCATGCTGTATATTATAAGGCAAAATGATCTATGGACGGACCCTCATTGTGTGAACTGCAGGACTCGGCCCACCCCTCCAATCAGCAGCTCACATACTTATGACCTTGCACTCACATATGCATCACTCTTATTATTGCACTCACATATGCATGCACTCTAATTCTTGCACTCACATATGCATGCACTCTAATTCTTGCACTCACATATGTATGCACTCTCATTCTTGCACTCACATATGCATGCACTCTCATCCTTGCACTCACACATGCATGCACTCTCATCCTTGCACTCACACATGCATGCACTCTTATTCTTGCACTCACATATGCATGCACTCTCATTGTTGCACTCACATATGCATGCACTCTCATCCTTGCACTCACATATGCATGCACTCTTATTATTGCACTCACCTATACATGCACTCATATGATGCACTCTCATTCTTGTACATTTTCATGCATACTCATGTACCGTGCACTCACTCTCACCCAAGCACTTGCTCACTGTCACACACTCTGTCTCGCACACTCTTGTGAATGCACGCACTCTCATGGACGTATGGTTTATTTACACCTGAATACAGTAGGTCTCTGTGTGAAGGGTCTTCTGCAGCACCCTCTCTGTGCGTCAGCACCACGCGGCGGGCGTATACAGAAAGTGCTTAATGAACCATTAGAGACTTATATGTAGAATAAGATGTTTTGGAGCACCACACTTATTATTATAATTATCCTTTATTTGTAATGCGCCAACATATTCCGTAGCGCTGCACAGGGGCAAGTTCAAGTCAAAACAACATTAACACAATGCAAAATAATGGAACTAAAAATCAAACGTACTTAGAGCTTTCCCTAAAGCACCGACACAAGAACTTACAGTCTAAAGGGTAATGGCGGCATAGACGGACAATAGGTGTGCTGCGCATATTAAGGCTGGCGGCGATGAGCTTCTTTAAATAGATGAGTTTTTAGTGAGGTTTTGAAGGATTTGAGGCAGGAGTCTAGGGGAGCGAGGCAAGGAGTTCCAGTGAATAGGCGGGAGTGAGAGGAGGTGACAAGAGAGGAGGAGAGAAGAAGGTCATTAGCAGAGCGAAGAGGGCAGTTGGGAGAATATTTTTAGATGAGAGACACTGAGTGTATGATAAATGAGTCTAGCGGAGGGGTCAGTATGGATTAGAGACAGACGGGTGATGGGGGGCGGGCGAGGAGCGAGCTGCAGTAGTCTAGGCAAGATATGATGAGTGGAAACAGCACCAACTGTTTTAGGACCTATCCTCATGTGCACGCACGGGAAGCGCGCCGCCGACGTCCCATTGTAGCTGTCTCTAAGTGGCCGGTAAGTGGTTAGAGGATTTCTGGTTAGATTTAGAGGGTTAGGTCCAGTAAGTGGTGTAGGGGGTTAGGGTTAGGAAGGTACTTTTAGGGGGTTTGGTTAAGAGGGTTAGGAGGTTAGGGCAGGCAAGGGGTGTAGGGGCTTAGAGTTAGGGGGTTAGGTTTAGGGCCGGTAATTGGTGTAGTGTGTTTGGGTTAGGGTTGCCAAGAAGTGTAGGGGGTTAGGGCCTGCCAGGGGTGTAGGGGCTTAGGGTTAGGGCCGGTAACTGGTGTAGAGGGTTTGGTTTAGGGCCGCCAAGAGGTGTAGGGGGTTAGGGCCGGTAACTGGTGTAGAGGGTTTGGTTTAGGGCCGCCAAGAGGTGTAGGGGGTTAGGGCCGGTAACTGGTGTAGGGAGTTAGGGCCGGCAATCGGTGTAGGGGCTTAGTGTTAGGGCCGGTAACTGGTGTAGGGGGTTTGGTTTAGGGCTGCCAAGAGGTGTAGGGGGTTAGGGCGGTAACTGGTGTAGGGGGTTTGGTTTGGGCAGCCAAGAGGTGTAGGGGGTTAGGGTTAGGGCGGTAACTGGTGTAGGGGGTTTGGTTCGGGCGGCCAAGAGGTGTAGGGGGTTTGGTTTGGGTGGCTAAGGGGTGTAGGGAGTTAGGTTTAGGGCCGGTATGTGGTGTATGGGGTTTGGGTTAGGACCGCCAAGGGGTGTAGGGGGTTAGGTTTAGGGTTAGGAGGCTTTCCTTGCACATAGCAGGATAGATCCCTTTTTTATCATAGAACATCTAATAATTTTTTTAAATTTATATGCAAAATATGCTGCAGTGGGATCTACCATTATAGTTCCTGGTGATCAACTTCCAGAGGTGGGAAGAGACTTTGATTGCATGAGAAGTTTCTATGTGCATGCTTTTAGTAGCAACTCCTCAGTTTATAAAACCGGATGAACTGATAAAAGGCATTGGATGTCTGTTGTATCAGGCTCCCCTGTGCCTCAGGTCGTGTCTCACAGCAGCCCTAAGGCCCCCCTAGCGCTCCCTGTCTGAGCCATGTGCCAGAGTATTGAGTACAGCAGAGGGGCGGGGCCCTGGCTGGATTGACACTTGAAGTGGGCGGGGCCATGCACTCAGTAAAACATATTTTGTTGCACAGAGAGGGGCGGGGCGGGGCTTGGACGTGGAGACACTTGTCCAGTAGCGGAATTTGACGCCTGGTTGACATCTTGGTAGGCGGGGTCTAGCTCTGAGTTACATCCCTGGGGCTGGGTTAGGCCCGAATGACACGCCTAACTTTGAGGGACACACTACTGTGGGCGGGGTTTTGTCTGACTGACACCGTGCTTCGGGACTACGGGATCCTGGTGTCAGTAGTAACATGGCAGCGGTATAACCGGGAGGCGACCGGGCCGCTGGGAGCATGAGAACCCGGGAGACACGGAAAGACCGATAGGAGCGCAGCCATGGTGAGAGGGAGAGCTGGGGAGAGCACTGGTCTGTGAGAGGGAGAGCTGAGGGGAGCACTGGTCTGTGAGAGGGAGAGCTGGGGGGAGCACTGGTCCGTGAGAGGGAGAGCTGGGGGGGAGCACTGGTCTGTGAGAGGGAGAGCTGAGGGGAGCACTGGTCTGTGAGAGGGAGAGCTGGGGGGAGCACTGGTCTGTGAGAGGGAGAGCTGGGGGGAGCACTGGTCCGTGAGAGGGAGAGCTGGGGGGGAGCACTGGTCTGTGAGAGGGAGAGCTGGGGGGAGCACTGGTCCGTGAGAGGGAGAGCTGGGGAGCACTGGTCTGTGAGAGGGAGAGCTGGGGGGGAGCACTGGTCTGTGAGAGGGAGAGCTGAGGGGAGCACTGGTCTGTGAGAGGGAGAGCTGGGGGGAGCACTGGTCTGTGAGAGGGAGAGCTGAGGGGAGCACTGGTCTGTGAGAGGGAGAGCTGGGGGGAGCACTGGTCTGTGAGAGGGAGAGCTGGGGGGAGCACTGGTCTGTGAGAGGGAGAGCTGGGGGGAGCACTGGTCTGTGAGAGGGAGAGCTGGGGGGAGCACTGGTCTGTGAGAGGGAGAGCTGAGGGGAGCACTGGTCTGTGAGAGGGAGAGCTGGGGGGAGCACTGGTCTGTGAGAGGGAGAGCTGGGGGGAGCACTGGTCTGAGAGGGAGAGCTGGGGGGAGCACTGGTCTGAGAGGGAGAGCTGGGGGAGCACTGGTCTGAGAGGGAGAGCTGGGGGAGCACTGGTCTGTGACAGAGAGAGCTGAGGGGAGCACTGGTCTGTGAGAGGGAGAGCTGGGGGGAGCACTGGTCTGTGAGAGGGAGAGCTGAGGGGAGCACTGGTCTGTGAGAGGGAGAGCTGAGTGGAGCACTGGTCTGTGAGAGGGAGAGCTGAGGGGAGCACTGGTCTGTGAGAGGGAGAGCTGAGGGGAGCACTGGTCTGTGAGAGGGAGAGCTGGGGGGAGCACTGGTCTGTGAGAGGGAGAGCTAGGGGAGCACTGGTCTGTGAGAGGGAGAGCTGAGGGGAGCACTGGTCTGTGAGAGGGAGAGCTGAGGGGAGCACTGGTCTGTGAGAGGGAGAGCTGAGGGGAGCACTGGTCTGTGAGAGGGAGAGCTGAGGGGAGCACTGGTCTGTGAGAGGGAGAGCTGGGGGGAGCACTGGTCTGTGAGAGGGAGAGCTGGGGGGAGCACTGGTCTGTCAGAGGGGGGCTAGGGGGGAGCACTGTGGGGAAGAGGGAGAGCTGAGGGGAGCACTGGTCTGTGCTTTTATTGGGGACCCCATGTGCCTGCTATTATTGGGGACCCAGGACTGTGCATGTATTGGGGTTCCTCTCTGTGGTGTGTATATTTGGGGTTTGTTCATGTATTTGTGGTTTCCTGTGCATCCTTCCTTAGGTGACCCTTTCAGTTGTTTACCTGTGTGCACCCTTTCCCAGCTGACCCTTTCAGTTGTTTATCCCTGTGCACCCTTTCCCAGTTGACCCTTTCCCAGGTGTCCCTTTTATTTGTTTATCCTTGTGCATCGATCCTTAGGTAGTCCTTTTAGTTCTTTATCCCTGTGCCCCCTTTCATAGGTGGCCCTTTCAGTTGTTTATCCCTGTGCCCTCTTTCATAGGTGGCCCTTTCAGTTGTTTATCCCTGTGCCCCCTTTCATAGGTGACCCTTTCAGTTGTTTATCCCTGTGCCCCCTTTCATAGGTGGCCCTTTCAGTTGTTTAGATGGCCCTTTCATTTGTTTATCCCTGTGCACCCTTTCATAGGTGGCCCTTTCAGTTGTTTAGATGGCCCTTTCAGTTGTTTATCCCTGTGCACCCTTTCTGAGGTGACCCTTTCAGTTGTTTATCCCTGTGCACCCTTTCTTAGATGGCCCTTTCAGTTGTTTATCCCTGTGCACCCTTTCTGAGGTGGCCCTTTCAGTTGTTTATCCCTGTGCTCCCTTTCCCAGGTGATCCTTTCAGTTGTTTATCCCTGTGCACCCTTTCTTAGATGGCCCTTTCAGTTGTTTATCCCTGTGCCCCCTTTCATAGGTGGCCCTTTCAGTTGTTTATCCCTGTGCCCCCTTTCTTAGGTGATCCTTTCAGTTGTTTATCCCTGTGCACCCTTTCTTAGGTGGCCCTTTCAGTTGTTTATCCCTGTGCACCCTTTCTTAGGTGGCCCTTTCAGTTGTTTATCCCTGTGCTCCCTTTCACAGGTGATCCTTTCAGTTGTTTATCCCTGTGCACCCTTTCTTAGATGGCCCTTTCAGTTGTTTATCCCTGTGCACCCTTTCTGAGGTGGCCCTTTCAGTTGTTTATCCCTGTGCTTCCTTTCCCAGGTGATCCTTTCTGTTTTTTATCCCTGTGCTCCCTTTCCCAGGTGATCCTTTCAGTTGTTTATCCCTGTGCCCCCTTTCATAGTTGACCCTTTCAGTTGTTTATCCCTGTGCTCCCTTTCATAGTTGACCCTTTCAGTTGTTTATCCCTGTGCTCCCTTTCATAGTTGACCCTTTCAGTTGTTTATCCCTGTGCTCCCTTTCACAGGTGATCCTTTAAGTTGTTTATCCCTGTGCTCCCTTTCAGTTGTTTATCCCTGTGCACCCTTTCTTAGGCTGCCCTTTCTGTTTTTTATCCCTGTGCTTCCTTTCCCAGGTGATCCTTTCAGTTGTTTATCCCTGTGCTCCCTTTCCCAGGTGATCCTTTCAGTTGTTTATCCCTGTGCTCCCTTTCAGTTGTTTATCCCTGTGCACCCTTTCTTATATGGCCCTTTCAGTTGTTTATCCCTGTGCACCCTTTCTTATATGGCCCTTTCAGTTGTTTATCCCTGTGCACCCTTTCTTATATGGCCCTTTCAGTTGTTTATCCCTGTGCACCCTTTCTTATATGGCCCTTTCAGTTGTTTATCCATGTGCACCCTTTCATAGGTGGCCCTTTCAGTTGTTTATCCCTGTGCACCCTTTCTTATATGGCCCTTTCAGTTGTTTATCCCTGTGCACCCTTTCTTAGATGGCCCTTTCAGTTGTTTATCCCTGTGCACCCTTTCTTAGGTGGCCCTTTCAGGTTTCCTGCGCATCCTTTTGAGTGACTGCTCTATGCTGCAACAATACCCTCCTTTGCAAATATTTACATTGCTTATCTTGGGATTCCTATATGTGGTTGGGGTCCATATAACAGTATTGCTCGTACACTTACATACTGATATGTTACTGCAGAGGATGATACCTAAAGAAGTACCAAGGCCAGGATATGAGGGTGTCTAATCCCCTATGCTCAATACTGATATCCTCAAACCCTGTCCTACTGCTGCTCCTTTAGGTTGTGATTCTGACACCTTCATATTCTTTTTGACCTCCCCTCTGACTAAATATGTTAAATTATTGAATTTTCCTTGTTATTAATCGCATTTTGCATGTGAGATGCAGAACTTTCTTGGGGTAAACAGCCTGGTCCTCCATCCAGGTGCCCGTGTCTCATGGGGTCCTCCGTCCGGGTGCCCCGTGTCTCATGGGGTCCTCCGTCCGGGTGCCCCGTGTCTCATGGGGTCCTCTGTCCGGGTGCCCCGTGTCTCATGGGGTCCTCCGTCCGGGTGCCCCGTGTCTCCTGGGGTCCTCGGTCCCGGTGACCCGTGTCTCCTGGGGTCCTCGGTCCCGGTGACCCGCGTCTCCTGGGGTCCTCGGTCCCGGTGACCCGCGTCTCCTGGGGTCCTCGGTCCCGGTGACCCGCGTCTCCTGGGGTCCTCGGTCCCGGTGACCCGCGTCTCCTGGGGTCCTCGGTCCCGGTGACCCGCGTCTCCTGGGGTCCTCGGTCCCGGTGACCCGCGTCTCCTGGGGTCCTCGGTCCCGGTGACCCGCGTCTCCTGGGGTCCTCGGTCCGGGTGACCCGCGTCTCCTGGGGTCCTCGGTCCGGGTGACCCGCGTCTCCTGGGGTCCTCGGTCCCGGTGACCCGTGTCTCCTGGGGTCCTCGGTCCCGGTGACCCGTGTCTCCTGGGGTCCTCGGTCCCGGTGACCCGTGTCTCCTGGGGTCCTCGGTCCCGGTGACCCGTGTCTCCTGGGGTCCTCGGTCCCGGTGACCGTGTCTCCTGGGGTCCTCGGTCCCGGTGACCCGTGTCTCCTGGGGTCCTCGGTCCCGGTGACCCGTGTCTCCTGGGGTCCTCGGTCCCGGTGACCCGTGTCTCCTGGGGTCCTCGGTCCCGGTGACCCGTGTCTCCTGGGGTCCTCGGTCCCGGTGACCCGTGTCTCCTGGGGTCCTCGGTCCGGGTGACCCGTGTCTCCTGGGGTCCTCGGTCCGGGTGACCCGTGTCTCCTGGGGTCCTCGGTCCGGGTGACCCGTGTCTCCTGGGGTCCTCGGTCCGGGTGACCCGTGTCTCCTGGGGTCCTCGGTCCGGGTGACCCGTGTCTCCTGGGGTCCTCGGTCCGGGTGACCCGTGTCTCCTGGGGTCCTCGGTCCGGGTGACCCGTGTCTCCTGGGGTCCTCGGTCCGGGTGACCCGTGTCTCCTGGGGTCCTCGGTCCGGGTGACCCGTGTCTCCTGGGGTCCTCGGTCCGGGTGACCCGTGTCTCCTGGGGTCCTCGGTCCCGGTGACCGTGTCTCCTGGGGTCCTCGGTCCCGGTGACCCGTGTCTCCTGGGGTCCTCGGTCCCGGTGACCCGTGTCTCCTGGGGTCCTCGGTCCCGGTGACCCGTGTCTCCTGGGGTCCTCGGTCCCGGTGACCCGTGTCTCCTGGGGTCCTCGGTCCCGGTGACCCGTGTCTCCTGGGGTCCTCGGTCCGGGTGACCCGTGTCTCCTGGGGTCCTCGGTCCGGGTGACCCGTGTCTCCTGGGGTCCTCGGTCCGGGTGACCCGTGTCTCCTGGGGTCCTCGGTCCGGGTGACCCGTGTCTCCTGGGGTCCTCGGTCCGGGTGACCCGTGTCTCCTGGGGTCCTCGGTCCGGGTGACCCGTGTTTCCCTGGGGTCCTTGGTCTGGGTGTTGTGCTCCCTTTTATAATTGGCATCATAAACTCACATTTATTTCACTTTATTTAAATTTTGTACATGTATGGTCCTGTCCATGGCAGTTTCTGTAAACAGTGGTTGTTATACTCACTACTGATATTTATTACAACAGTGTTTCTACAGTGGTTGGGAAGATATATAATTACGTCTTTATTTAGAACGGTCTATTGATTAAGAAATAACGTTACTCTTTCATTTCTGACAGTGGTGAGTTAAAAATACCGTGTGATATAAATACCTACACACAATATATTCTGTATTAATATATATATATATTATTTCCTGTCCCTTCTCCGTGTAACATTCCTGAGATCCTGGGCCTGGGATTGATATTTAAGCCATGTGCTGAACAAAAAGTAAACACGGAACCCTAGTCGTGGGAGGGTGTATGTAATCTATTAATATACATATATATATATATATATATATATATATATATATATATATATATATATATATATATATATATATATATATAATCTTTTAAATTATATTTTAATAATTTGAATTGAGCTACTTCACAGTATTATTTATTTTACCAAAGTCCCTCAGAGCCATTAGTCCTGTTGTAATGTTCAGTTTGTGGTCAGTTTTTTTTTTTATATGCTCTTCTGACCAACTAAACTTGGTAATGGCCAATAAAAAAAACACACCATCTTTTACATTTTTAATATGCAATTATTTTTTACTTCAGTGCTCCATTTTCTTGTCTCGGCTGATTCAGGATGTTACATTTTCGGGAGGGTGTCCTTGTAAACTAATGTGCTTTCAGTTTATGTTATTGAAAGCAGTGGCAGTTTTAGATGCCGGGTTCCCCCTGTTCAACCTCAGTAAGTTGATTGGTAGAAACCAATATGGTAGATTCCATAGCAAAATAATTCCATATAAATGGTAAAAAAAAAATATATATATATTTTTTTTTCAAATTTATTTTCAGTATAGGACTGAAGTGACCCCTTAACCCAAACTTACTTGTATGTATAAGATAGAAGACAACTTCAAAAATAGCCGCTGGCCAGCAGATACATCTAGGATAAAAATATATCAGCACAATGTATTTTTATCCACGATAAGAGAAAAATCTGAAATCTAGTGGCACTGCACACTTAAAGAGACATTGCAGCCACTATCTTCAGACATGTTAGAAAAATTAAAAATAAACTTAAATTTACTACACATTATGTGCAGTTATGGGGTTCCTGGTGGTACAGTGGTTAGGATTCAGTGCTTTCGCCACTGTGTTTTGGTTTCAATTCTGGGAACCAAGAGGTCACACCACCCTGAAGCCATGCAGGCTTGGGCCTGGTTAGTACTTGGACGGGAGACCACCTAGGAACACCAGCTGTTGCCCACTGGAGTAGGAACTGGCAACCCACTCCAGTATCTCTGCCATGAAAATCAAGTGGATCAGTGTGTTACAGTCCATAAGGTCATGGAGCACTGTAAACAACTGGACGACGCAAACAAAAAAAAGCAATTATATGTAGTGTTGGCCATCACCATTGTTGTCCAATAAAGTCTCCCTTATCGGCTATATCTTAATTTCTAAGGTTCCTTCCTGCTTGAATGGCAGTAAAGTAGTGGTGAAAGCACTGAATCCTAACCACTGGACCACCAGGGACCCCATAATTGCATATAATGGGTAGTAAAGTAAAGTTTATTTTTATGACTGAAGATATTTGCTGCAATGTCTCTTTAAGTGTGCAGTGCCACTAGATTTAGATTTTTCTCTTATCTTGGATAAAAATACATTGTGCTGATGTATTTTTATCCAAGATGTATCTGCTGGCCAGCGGCTATTTTTGAAGCCATCTTATATATACAAGTAAGTTTGGGTTAATGGGGTCACTTCAGTCCTGTCCTAAATCGTATTTTTGCCCCCGAGATTCCGAGGTTGGAATTTTTTTTTCTAAGTCCAGCGTGTTTCAATGCCTCAACTGCTCGCCTCGCAGGGCGATGAGTGCCAAAGGCGCTCATCACCTAAGTGTTCCGAGCTCGGAAGGCTTCTATGCCTCAACAACAATTTTATAATATGTGATATCCTTTCTAATATTAGTACTAGTTCTTTAAAATTGCCTAATATAAATATGGGATTACAGTGACCCTTTAATTTGCCCCGTGTCGTATTAATACCCCGTGGGAAGGACCGGAGGATTTGCAAGTTTCTGTTTTGGAAGAGAAGGATTTATTTTGTGCCAGCAAGAAATGAGCAGATTGATGACATTTGACCTATTAGTGGTTTCAGTCCAAAAAATCCTTGGGGCAGTAATATTTAATGGGAATATATAGCAAAGCAAGGACTATAACAAGATTCAGAATCAATTATATATACCGGTATATCATTTAGTTTTTTTCTGGCTGATTCCTTATCAAAGTGTCAGTTTTTATGCCATGCCTTGGCATGCACCTTTGGCAAATTCAAGATAGAGAAAGGGTTAATTAATTAATCATTGGAATTTCAGGTGCTGAAGTGTTCTGACTCATTAAGAGAAATTGTATCTGATTGCACTAAACAATCAGAGATCAAATTCACCTGGAGAATAATAACTAAAATCAATGAGTCTCACAGGGGTGCTAATCTGTGGCCGTTTGGTGTTTTCATTTGTCTCAAAAAAGCTTGACCAGAGTAACAAAAGGTGCCATTAGTTAAGCAGTAATTAATGACACTGGTTTCTCATTTGTAAAATATTTGAAGGGTGGATCAGAAAGGCTGACTGACAGGTTAAGATGGTACCATCAATGTTCATTATTACTGTAAGAAAATGTATGTTTTAATTATATTCAAGTACTATAATCTTAAATTATGCCATATTTGGAACCTCCATGTGTCACTTTAGTGTGGCTTTTTATTTATTAATATAATAGCTGTGCTATTTCCTGAAATTTAAATGTAAGTTTTAAAAGCTCAATTGAATTATTATTTTTTTTTAAATGCTGATTTTATTACTCATTGGGTATTAAATTAATAGACATTAGACCATTTTTTATGACCGATGTCATGTCCAGTAATGTGCCGTCACCTAGGCCCAGGCCATACAAGGGACCTGTTTTAGATAAATGGCAATATATATCCGTGATGTATTAGCCACAAAACGACAGGACTGTGGGCAATAATGATCATTTTTACATAATTATAGATAACAAATAGTTTTAAATATGAGTCTCTCTTCATATGTAAACATTGCAAAATTCTCACTAAATATCCTCAATTTAATAGTGTGTAATTATGTTTGTTTTAAACCCCAGGCAAAGTGTCATTTTCAAAAATAAGTGCACATAATAAATGTGATAAATTGTGATTATTTTCTGTGCTGTCTGTGTGATCTCGCATCATTAGGATATAGAGATGTTATATTATTACTCAGGGATTATTGTGACTTTTGTAAGGATTCTTTCTTGCCTTTTGGCCCCCCTTGCATGGTGTATTTGGCTTTGTATTTGCCTTTTTGGCCCCCCTTGCATGGTGTATTTGCCTTTTTGCCCCCCCCCCCCTTGCGTGGTGTATTTGCCTTTTTGCCCCCCCCCCCCCTTGCGTGGTGTATTTGCCTTTTTGCCCCCCCCCCCTTGCGTGGTGTATTTGCCTTTTTGCCCCCCCCCCCCCCCCCCTTGCGTGGTGTATTTGCCATTTTGGCCCCCCCTTGCGTGGTGTATTTGCCTTTTTGGCCCCCCCTTGCGTGGTGTATTTGCCTTTTTGGCCCCCCTTGCGTGGTGTATTTGCCTTTTTGCCCCCCCCCCCTTGCGTGGTGTATTTGCCTTTTTGCCCCCCCCCCTTGCGTGGTGTATTTGCCTTTTTGCCCCCCCCCCCTTGCGTGGTGTATTTGCCTTTTTGGCCCCCCCCCTTGCGTGGTGTATTTGCCTTTTTTGCCCTCCCCCCTTGCGTGGTGTATTTGCCTTTTTTGCCCTCCCCCCCCCCCCTTGCGTGGTGTATTTGCCTTTTTGCCCTCCCCCCCCCTTGCGTGGTGTATTTGCCTTTTTGCCCTCCCCCCCCCTTGCGTGGTGTATTTGCCTTTTTGCCCTCCCCCCCCCTTGCGTGGTGTATTTGCCTTTTTGGCCCCCCCTTGCATGGTGTATTTACCTTTTGGCCCCCCTTGCGTGGTGTATTTACCTTTTGGCCCCCCTTGCGTGGTGTATTTACCTTTTGGCCCCCCTTGCGTGGTGTATTTACCTTTTTGGCCCCCCTTGCGTGGTGTATTTACCTTTTGGCCCCCCTTGCGTGGTGTATTTGCCTTTTGGCCCCCCTTGCGTGGTGTATTTGCCTTTTGGCCCCCCTTGCGTGGTGTATTTGCCTTTTGGCCCCCCTTGCGTGGTGTATTTACCTTTTGGCCCCCCTTGCGCGGTGTATTTGGCTTTTGGCCCCCCTTGCGTGGTGTATTTACCTTTTGGCCCCCCCTTGCGTGGTGGATTTGGCTTTGTATTTGCCTTTTTGGTCCCCGCGCGGTGTATTAGCCGCCCCTGGTCAGCCCTGATATATATTTGGGGTGTTTGCTCATAGCTTGGATTTCAGGCCTAAATATAAACTGCTATTTTAAACTCCTTTTGAGTTCCGGGACGGGCTGTGACAACCAAGGCCGGGCTTGGACACTTGTCTGGACAACACACATTCTGAGCCAGAACTGCCTGTTTACTAGCCACTTGGGCACATACAGGGACTATAATAACAGGGTTGCACTCAGTATAATTTAAAGGGATATGGAAGGTTTCTGGGCTTTACAAGGAGTATAAAACGATTTACTTGTATGTACTTTATTTTATTAAGAGGTGCTTAGAAGCTCTTACTTTACAGCCTAAAATCACACAAATAGTTTGGTGGTTTCTTCCCTCTGCAGCTCTTGAAGACAATTTACTTCTAAATACCTGAGTTGCCCTGTCATAGGAACCAATCGGTGGCAATATTCTGCAACATGCTGCTCGAGAGTGGTCACTGACAGGCTAATTTTAAACGCCACACATCACAGTCTGTATTCGTGAGCTACAGAGGGCAGACCCAAACTGATATAAAAAATATGATATTAGGCAAAAACAGAGCATTTAAGCAATTCTGCGTAAAATAAAGTATATTTGTAAGGGTCAATAAAACACCAACATATAGCCAGATTACCCTATACTAATAAAAATTATTTTATGTAATATCCCCCTAATAAATTGAGTTTTTTCTCCATTCTGTTGCCGGTATCAGTGCCCCCCCAGCGGCTTCTCCTGCAGATATTTGCATCCTGACGCCTGTGTTTGCATTAGGGAAAGTGATGTCTGAGGTTAACCCCTTCACTCTCTGACTTTTCTCTTCTGTTCACGTGTAAAATATCACTATACTCTAGATTACTGGATACTACCTTACATACATATATATATTATTATTATTATTATTATTATTATTATTATTGTACCTATCAATATAAACACTGCATTCAAGTACGTATTTTAACTCTTTATTGGATGCATTTGTAATTTATTGGGGAGTATTGCAGTAGGAACCTTCCATATGCCTTTAAATACGACAATCAATAGTCTCCATGGACTAGTACTCTGAGCACTTACCTACTGCAAGGTAAATAGATACACAGGTATATTATATACATAGCAAAATATAGAAATCTTCCCTATCCCTTTAATGGCCACAGCAGTTATGGTAGAATATGAATCACTATTATTAAATCAGGAATATTTGGCTTTAAAACTTATTAAAATATAAGAGAAAATGAGCTTTTATTCACATAATTTGTACTTGTCACTAGATTTGTCTTGTTATCATTACCTAATGGTGGATGAATGGCCTATTTCATTAATAGCTTCCTTTTGCATATGGCTTCCATGTATCCATCTCTGAACTTACACACTGTACTGATACTTGGGAAGCCATATAATATCCCCTTTCTGGCCATGTTTCCTATATTATATTGAGGATCAGTTGCCAGTGAATGTGGGGCGAGGCCGGTGTGGGCGAGCTGGTTTTACTCCAGTTAGCTGACTTTGCGTATTTAGCGCTGGTTTATCCCCCATCTGAATGTGTTACTGACACCGTCCGGCAGCCCTTTGTCTGTAGCCGCCCGTCCTGATGGCCTTGCATATTTCACTGCCCTTATATGGGTGCATCCTAAATTAACCCCTTGGACTCCTGGGAAATATTTACAAACAATATAAATGTTCTCAATTGAATTATTAGGGCATTTAAAACTTTTGAATGGGAACAGCGAGACTTGACAAATAGGTCCAAATAGTATGCCCATTATATTGACTTTATAAGCCTAGCATTATTGATAAAATGGCATTTGGGCAAGAAATAGTCAAAATGCTCTTCCTCTAAAATACAGTGTGTATAATAAAATCAAGTTGAGAAGACTGAGCATGTGCAGACTTCAGGGGGTAACTAGGCTAATTATTCTATAGTTTATCCACATGTTCAATGTCACCTGGCTTTAGACTGAAAACAATACAGTCAGACCTGCCAGTCATCACCCATAACAATCAGATAACACATGGTGCTTGGTGGGTGGGTCAGAATGGCCAGTGGATGGGTTAATTTTACTGACTTTATTGCTAAAAATTTAAATTGTACCATATTTGGAACTGGCAATGTGTTCCTTTTACTATAGGAGAATACCCAGGAGGCAGAGTGAGCCATAGGATGTTTAACCCTTCACTGATAGAGGGTCCAGAATGCATTACCAGCACCTCTGCCAGTGACAGGGGTAAAAAGACGATTTCCTTTTGGAGCACACAAAATGATCATTATAAACTACTAGCGAATTGCCCGTCAAAAAATGACAGCAATGAAATTGTAAGGTAGCTAATGCTGTTTGGTGTATAATAATGAAATATATAATACATTAATAAATGAATATACTTTACCTATTTTGAAGCATTGTGTTGAAGAGCTGGCAATCTGTTTTGATGTTGCTGCAGCATTAGTGGTGTGGAGCTGCTGTGTAAGCGTGATGAATGTGTGCAGTGTAACACTGTGCGTGCGCGAGCCCAAACCGTTAGCGTAGTTGTGTACTTCCGGATTGGCGTAAAATGGCGGGTAATGTGTGGTATGCGTGTTAACTGAATATCCGTAGGTCTTTTGTGGTGTTTTGCGTGTTTCGAGTGCTGTAGCCTCGTTTTCGTTTTGTTCGGCTGACATTTTTTCTCTCGCTTAGCGAATTTTTTAGTGTTCAAACTCTTTTATTTTTAGTTAAATGAAGGTCTAAGTTGCTTTCTTAAGGTCCCGGATGCTCCCTCTTGCTGTAGGTAAGCTTTTTGTGCTGTGTGTATTTTTTGTGTTTTGAATTTTGTAATGTTTGCGAGTTGCGTCCGATTTTTGCGAGGTCGTAATGTGTGGTAACGTGACTCGTATGTTGTTTGGGTTGCAAGGTAAAGTTTGCGAGGGTCGTAGTTGGTGTGTCGTGTTGTTTGCGTGGTCGCGGTTGTTTTGTGGTTGTTTGTGTTTGAACGTAAATTTTGCGAGGGTCGCAGTTGCGAGCAACTGAGGCCCTCGCCCGCAGCCCTCGCTACCTCTCTCCCTCTACTTTACTGGCCTTGCGATGAGCGCCTTTGGTGCTCATCACAGGCGTCGAAATGAGCACCTCCCCTGTGTCTCTTCCCTCTCTGTCTCCCCCCCCCCCCCCCACCTCTCCCCCGTGTCTCTCCCCTGTATCTCCCCTCCTCTGTATCTCTTCCCCCCCCCCCTCCTCTGTATCTCTTCCCCCCCCTCCTCTGTATCTCTTCCCCCCCTCCTCTGTATCTCTTCCCCCCCCTCCTCTGTATCTCTTCCCCCCTGCTCTGTATCTCTTCCCCCCCTCCTCTGTATCTCTTCCCCCCCTCCTCTGTATCTCTTCCCCCCCTCCTCTGTATCTCTTCCCCCCCCTCCTCTGTATCTCTTCCCCCCTCCTCTGTATCTCTTCCCCCCTCCTCTGTATCTCTTCCCCCCTCCTCTGTATCTCTTCCCCCCTCCTCTGTATCTCTTCCCCCCTCCTCTGTATCTCTTCCCCCCCTCCTCCCTCCACTGTGTCTCTCTTCCCCCTCCTCCCTCCACTGTGTCTCTCTCCCCCCTCCTCCCTCCACTGTGTCTCTCTCCCCCCTCCTCCCTCCACTGTGTCTCTCTCCCCCCTCCTCCCTCCACTGTGTCTCTCTCCCCCCTCCTCCCTCCACTGTGTCTCTCTCCCCCCCCCTCCCTCCACTGTGTCTCTCTCCCCCCTCCTCCCTCCACTGTGTCTCTCTCCCCCCTCCTCCCTCCACTGTGTCTCTCTCCCCCCTCCTCCCTCCACTGTGTCTCTCTCCCCCCTCCTCCCTCCACTGTGTCTCTCTCCCCCCTCCTCCCTCCACTGTGTCTCTCTCCCCCCTCCTCCCTCCACTGTGTCTCTCTCCCCCCTCCTCCCTCCACTGTGTCTCTCTCCCCCTCCTCCCTCCACTGTGTCTCTCTCCCCCCTCCTCCCTCCACTGTGTCTCTCTCCCCCTCCTCCCTCCACTGTGTCTCTCTCCCCCCTCCTCCCTCCACTGTGTCTCTCTCCCCCCTCCTCCCTCCACTGTGTCTCTCTCCCCCCTCCTCCCTCCACTGTGTCTCTCTCCCCCTCCTCCCTCCACTGTGTCTCTCTCCCCCCTCCTCCCTCCACTGTGTCTCTCTCCCCCTCCTCCCTCCACTGTGTCTCTCCCCCCTCCTCCCTCCACTGTGTCTCTCCCCCCTCCTCCCTCCACTGTGTCTCTCTCCCCCCTCCTCCCTCCACTGTGTCTCTCTTCCCCCCCTCCTCCATCCACTGTGTCTCTCTTCCCCCCCTCCTCCATCCACTGTGTCTCTCTTCCCCCCTCCTCCATCCACTGTGTCTCTCTTCCCCCCTCCTCCCTCCACTGTGTCTCTCTTCCCCCCTCCTCCCTCCACTGTGTCTCTCTTCCCCCCTCCTCCCTCCACTGTGTCTCTCTCCCCCCTCCTCCCTCCACTGTGTCTCTCTTCCCCCCCTCCTCCCTCCACTGTGTCTCTCTTCCCCCCCTCCTCCCTCCACTGTGTCTCTCTCCCCCCTCCACTGTGTCTCTCTCCCCCCTCCACTGTGTCTCTCTCCCCCCTCCACTGTGTCTCTCTCCCCCCTCCACTGTGTCTCTCTCTCCCCCCTCCACTGTGTCTCTCTCCCCCCTCCACTGTGTCTCTCTCCCCCCTCCACTGTGTCTCTCTCTCCCCCCTCCACTGTGTCTCTCTCCCCCCTCCACTGTGTCTCTCTCCCCCCTCCACTGTGTCTCTCTCCCCCCTCCACTGTGTCTCTCTCCCCCCTCCACTGTGTCTCTCTCCCCCCTCCACTGTGTCTCTCTCCCCCCTCCACTGTGTCTCTCTCCCCCCTCCACTGTGTCTCTCTCCCCCCTCCACTGTGTCTCTCTCCCCCCTCCACTGTGTCTCTCTCCCCCCTCCCCTGTGTCTCTCTCCCCCCTCCACTGTGTCTCTCTCCCCCCTCCACTGTGTCTCTCTCCCCCCTCCACTGTGTCTCTCTCCCCCCTCCACTGTGTCTCTCTCCCCCCTCCACTGTGTCTCTCTCCCCCCTCCACTGTGTCTCTCTCCCCCCTCCACTGTGTCTCTCTCCCCCCTCCACTGTGTCTCTCTCCCCCCTCCACTGTGTCTCTCTCCCCCCTCCACTGTGTCTCTCTCCCCCCTCCACTGTGTCTCTCTCCCCCCTCCACTGTGTCTCTCTCCCCCCCTCCACTGTGTCTCTCTCCCCCCTCCACTGTGTCTCTCTCCCCCCTCCACTGTGTCTCTCTCCCCCCTCCACTGTGTCTCTCTCCCCCCTCCACTGTGTCTCTCTCCCCCCTCCACTGTGTCTCTCTCCCCCCTCCACTGTGTCTCTCTCCCCCCTCCACTGTGTCTCTCTCCCCCCTCCACTGTGTCTCTCTCCCCCCTCCACTGTGTCTCTCTCCCCCCTCCACTGTGTCTCTCTCCCCCCTCCACTGTGTCTCTCTCCCCCCTCCACTGTGTCTCTCTCCCCCCTCCACTGTGTCTCTCTCCCCCCTCCACTGTGTCTCTCTCCCCCCTCCACTGTGTCTCTCTCCCCCCTCCACTGTGTCTCTCTCCCCCCTCCACTGTGTCTCTCTCCCCCCTCCACTGTGTCTCTCTCCCCCCTCCACTGTGTCTCTCTCCCCCCTCCACTGTGTCTCTCTCTCTCCCCCCTCCACTGTGTCTCTCTCTCTCCCCCCTCCACTGTGTCTCTCTCTCCCCCCCCTCTACTGTGTCTCTCTCTCTCCCCCCTCTACTGTGTCTCTCTCTCTCCCCCCTCCACTGTGTCTCTCTCTCTCCCCCCTCCACTGTGTCTCTCTCTCTCCCCCCTCCACTGTGTCTCTCTCTCTCCCCCCTCCACTGTGTCTCTCTCTCTCCCCCCTCCACTGTGTCTCTCTCTCTCCCCCCTCCACTGTGTCTCTCTCTCTCCCCCCTCCACTGTGTCTCTCTCTCTCCCCCCTCCACTGTGTCTCTCTCTCTCTCTCCCCCCTCCACTGTGTCTCTCTCTCTCCCCCCTCCACTGTGTCTCTCTCTCTCCCCCCTCCACTGTGTCTCTCTCTCTCTCCCCCCTCCACTGTGTCTCTCTCTCTCTCCCCCCTCCACTGTGTCTCTCTCTCTCCCCCCTCCACTGTGTCTCTCTCTCTCCACCCTCCACTGTGTCTCTCTCTCTCCACCCTCCACTGTGTCTCTCTCTCTCCACCCTCCACTGTGTCTCTCTCTCTCCACCCTCCACTGTGTCTCTCTCTCTCCACCCTCCACTGTGTCTCTCTCTCTCCACCCTCCACTGTGTCTCTCTCTCTCCACCCTCCACTGTGTCTCTCTCCACCCTCCACTGTGTCTCTCTCCACCCTCCACTGTGTCTCTCTTCCCCCCTTTCTCCCTCCACTGTGTCTCTCTCTTCGCCCCTCCTCCCTTCACTGTGTCTCTCTCTTCGCCCCTCCTCCCTCCACTGTGTCTCTCTCTCGGCCCTTTCTCCCTCCACTGTGTCTCTCTCTTCGCCCCTCCTCTCCCTCCTATGTGTCTCACCCACTCCTCCCTCACCTTATGCTGCAGCCGCTTCCCATGGGCGCCCCCGCTCGTGCGTGCACGAGCGCACCCGGCACCCTGTGCGTGCTTGTGTGTGCGTACGACAGCCCCCGTCTCCCCCCCGGCCACCGGAACATGGATATACTTATATCCATATACTGCGATCCCGCTCCATGCTGATGATAGGCAGTAAGCTTGAAGTAGCTGTACATGGATAGGATGCTCAGCTTGTGTTTAATCAACCTTGGCTTTGCATTAAAGCTGTGTAATACAGCATGCATAAGCTTAAAGGAAGCCATGTTTGATAATGGCTATGGATTGAAAAGAGAGGCATTTGTGGGCACATTTGCATGTCCCAGCTCAGCTTCCCAGAATGCAGTGTAATAACTGTTTTTATCTGAATTCTGAGCTGAAAGCAGGTTTTTTTATTTGTTTTAGATATTCAAATGTGAACACAGATGTACTATTTATTTTCTATAACTTGGTGCTTTCACTGCTGTGACCTGGGCTCAATTCCAGTCAGGGAACCAAGAGGTCACGCCACCCATGCAGGGTCAGTATTTGGATGGGAGACCACCTAGGAACACCTGGAGCTGTATGCTGTGGCCCACTCGAGAAGGAACTGGCAATCCACTCCAGTATCTCTGCCATGATTATGGAGTGGATCAGCATTGTATGTTATGGTCCATGAGGTCACAGAGGGTCGGACACAACTGAACTACACAAACACACACAGATATATTCACACATGATGAAAACAAAATATCTAAAACATAGGAGTCAGTAAGATATGGTGTCCAGTTGGCAGACTTTCCTAGTACTGATGACAATATTATATCGGAATTTTACTTGTAGTGCCAGATATACCAAGCACTTATTGCAGAGAGGTCCCTGGGGTGATGATGAATTTGGATGATATTCTGTTTATTAATTCCCTATAACATTGTTGACGCCGGGCAGTGGCTTCCTGCATTTGGGGCCAGATCCACATTGCTGAGCACTGATAGAAAGTCCGGTATCTGTGTGAGTGTTTATGGCTGCGATGTCCACATGGCTGGAGGGAATGACTAGTATTTAGTATATTTTGGGCCCGGCTGATCCTGGCACGCCGAGGTATTTTACATGGGGGAGTGGCACCGTTAGGGAATGTTCTCCCCCTGACCCACAATCAGCGCTTTGTGCTTTCTCAGGACACCTGCCAAAAAGTGGGTGACTTGGAATCTGGCTCAGGGGGCAAATCGGGGCGGCTGCTTTCCATGATGCCCCAGGAGTCTGGGGGTGAACTGAACTTAAAGGTATATAGCAAGGGTTCAAGCCAGTCCAGAAATGAATATATCAATATAAATACATGTAATGGTAGTTGGTTGTTACTAAACATGAAGTGACGGTGATAAGTGAGCTTAGATAATTAGGTAAATCAGTTTAAAAATTAGGTATTTTTACATTACGTTGAAAGATTTTCCCTCTCTTCTATTGATTTTCGCATATGATTATTTTTCACAGTGGGGGTGATGAGGAAGACAAGCATGCCCAGATGTTATATATTACAAAAGTATAATGGTAAGACTTCAATGCTTAAGTCTCTGTGACTATTATGCTTTATTCAGCTCGGCATGCTCTTATGATTTATTACCCCAATGAAATAAATAATTTATCCTAGGTGATAAATTCATTAGGAGATAATGAAGATTGTTTCATGTATTTTGTCACGACCCAGGGGAAGGGGTCCAACTCGGCTCCAGAATCCTTCTGCCTTGTCTAGAGGAAGTAATATGGAGGGAGTTTCTCGAAAGAAATCCTGTTTCAAACTCTGATACCCTGGTCAGGATATATGTGTGTATCACAGAGCCCCGGTCTGGTGTTACTAAAAGGTGCACTGTAGTACTCTAAGAACAGATTTTTTTTGCTTATTTAAAGGACCACTATAATGCATTTACACATAAGGCTAATATGTTTTGTTTGTTGGGAAGAGGCTATTAAAATCAGTTTTACAGTTTAAAATGAGTAAGAGTTAATACAATATCTTAGTTTTCCCCTCAAGCAGAGCTACTTCTCTCCTCCTCCTGGTGCCTTATCAGGGGGTGTGGCCAGATGTGGCTGGATTTAAAAAAGGCTGACCAATTCTAGTTAAGACTGAGCATGCTCAGTAAAATGGAGCTGGGCTATGATAATGCACACACAGAGATTGGCACGGCGCTCTGTGATTGGTAAGGGCCAATGGGGCAGTTGCAAGAATATTACAATAGAGCTTTTACCTTCAGTTTTTCTAGGTAGGCAGGAGAGCCTTGACCCATGACATTACTGATTGGGGTCTATGCCTGCTTCCAAGCCCCATCATTATCCAGCCCCCAGGTCCCGCCACCTGAGACAGCACAGGGAGGTGGAGATAAGCCACTCTGCTTAGGTGGAAAACAGACAATTTAAAAAGTACAAACAAATATTATCTTATGGACTAGCGACTTGCCATCCAAAATGACGTCAAAAGTTTTTGAAGCCTCGCAATGCTGTTGTTTGCCACACAATGCAAGGCTCTACCCCGTCTAACTTGCGGGCCTTGCGATGAGCGCCAAAGGCGCTCATTGTGAGTCTCTCCCCCCTTCTAATTTACGGACTTTGCCGCTCACTGCAGGCTGCGGAATATGCTGCGCGCAAGCCCATAAGTTCGCGATCGTTACAGAAAAACTCTCTCACCAATGGTGTCTAATTCCGCCCTCTCCCTCCCCTGTCTCTCCCCCCTGATCCTGCCCTGTTCCCCCCCCCCCCTTATCTCCCTCCCCTCCCCCCCCCCCCCCTTTGTCTCTTTTCCCTATCCCTTCTCTTTTGCCATTTGTTTTTTTCAAGCCTGTAACTCTGAAGCGGTTGGGAGGTCGCCAAAAGACGCCAATTTTGGTGTTTCTGGTTTTGGAAACATTTGCGGGCTTGGTGGTGGTTAAACCAGTAGCTTTTTTCAAGCCCGCAAGGCTTGTATCTTAATTCGCTATTGCTCACATCCTTGCGGGCTGGGGAAAAAAATTACGGGTTTAACCTCTGGCATTTTTTTTTTCAAGCCCGTAACTCGGAAGCCGTTGGGAGGCCACCAAAAGACGCCAATTGAATAGCAAATTAGCTTGCAACCTCACTTACGGGCTCTCAGCCTCTCCCGAGGGATGAGCGCCTCTGGTACTCATAGCGACCTTCCCCCCCCCCCCCCTCTACATTACGGGCCTCACCACTCATTGCAGGCCTCGGCAAACCCGCAACTTGCGGGCCTCGCAATGAGCACATTTTGCAAACCCGTAACTTTACAAGAATTATGAACAAACTTGCAGTTAAAAAAAAACTATATATATTCAAGTATGGTTTGTATTTGGATCTTATCCACTCTTTCCTTCTGCTGGTGCTGTGCAGCCTCCTGTTCAGGTCGGTGTCTAGAATGGACTGTAACAAAAAGGAGGGGGAGAGAAGGCGCACAAGCCCCTGGTGCAGATCAATTGGTTTTTCTTTAGGTTTATAAAAGTCACTGGATTTTGATATGACTCTCACCTGGACAGACCTCAGACAATAGGAGGTATGGCATGGAACTCAACTGCTCGTCTCTTCTACTGGCGTCACTTGGAGTCTCGTAGGTACAATTGTCAATTGTTGATATACTGTGTATATTTTATTAAATTTGTACTGTTAAATACACAGATATCATGCACCCCTGGTCCAATATATCTATTGTGTAAGATACAGTGGTGGTATGATAAAATGGAAACTCAAAAAAGGTGGATGGGGTCTAAAGGTGAATCTGAATTCAGGTTTTACTAAAACCCCAAGAGCACAGTATAAATAGGAATATTCATCTGCACGTTATCATAAAGATTGCCAAGGTAATAACCAAGGGAGGCCAAATCACCCAGGTGAAGCCAGAAGAAGGGATAATCAATATAATCAACATAGGGAAACATTTCACCCATCAAAGATCAGTTAATCCAGAAAAAGGACAGAAAAGGGAAACCATCTCCAAGATCAACACCCAGTGGAGTCTCTGTTTTCTCAGCACTCCCATTTGACCAAGGACAATACATCCAAGCAAAATGTGAGTACATGGGAACATTATCCATACCATTTAGATCTCCCCACAACAGGAGGGGAAGCTTCAACTCACAGATCGGTCCAGCAACCAAGTATCACCAAGGAGACACATGATGACAAAGAGAAGACCACTGCAAAAAGAACAAGGAGAGGAACGTGATACTAACGAGATCTTCAACCTGTCACACCACCCACTTACTGCAATAGAAGCCAACCTGTCGAGGAAGGGTCTCTCCTTTGCACCAGATGCCGAACCAGATTCATTCAAGCTTTTTGTGGCTCTACACAAATTCATACGGAAAATTACTCTTCAAAGACGTTTTTGCAAAATAAACCCAGAACAAGACAATTTAACAGTTGATACATTGAAAGAATAAATCTCAGTTTCGACTCGAAACTCGAAAGGTGATCGTGCGACATTAGGTATTCTACAGGGATTGGAAGCCCTCCATTATTCATCAGACAAATCGATCACGGAAGACGCAACTGATCTGCAGAATATCGAACTAGACAGATTATTAATTCTAATTACAAGCCTAAATCTGTCTTTCTACCAATACAGTCACAAGGTAATGCCAAGAAACAAATCTTGAAAGAGATAGAAGGTATCTGTTCTAGAAAACACATCAGGACGTTTTCTAGTAACATGAATTGGTCTGCACCAGGGCCTTGTGCACCTTTTTGTTACAAACAAATATTACTGTTTTTATTTTTATTTTACACTTTTTTATTTTTTAAAGATTCTTCCCCACAAACAAACACATGAGCCTTACTTGTAAATGCACTACAGTGCTCCTTTATAACTATTTAACAATACATTCAGTATCTGGAGAAACATTTTCTATGTAGCCTTTAAAACCGACATTTGAACTTCAGCAGATAATCCACTACCTATAAGGGTGCGGGAGAGGATCGGCCTTGGGGGCTGTCGTGCTAGGAGTCTTTTTATCTGCTATCACAAGATATATTACAGGAAAAGCTAGACCAGTCAGAAAAAAGTTAAGAGCGCCTCCTGGGCAGATTCTTCGTCACTCCCTTGTCACCTAATAGGAGGTGGATAGGAACAGATCTAAACACTAAAGTTTACTCTTTATTTTCTTCATTACGGATTTATTTAATTTTTTTACCAGTTACTAAATAAATAAATGAATCCCTGTATGTGGATTAGTTTGTTCCGAGTCCTATCTATGTGATAGTAGCACATGCTGTATCCTCCAGACACATTCACAGGGCAGGATCACACGGCTCTGCTCTCATTCATAGACTCCTTGCTCAAGGCCGAGTTTGCCGGGCCCCCGGAGACTCAAAGGAGAGGGAAACATTCCTAGATAACACTATTTTGTAGCAGAAGAAACCTTAAACTTGGCTTTAATAAATAAAAATCCCATACAGCTGCCTAGACAGGTTATTGATATTTAAGGTAGTCATCCCTAGCCCAAGGAAATCCTGAATCAAGTCCTGTGTGCACCTTGGGCCCACTTAAAGATATAGAGAAGTTATGAAGGAATCTGATCGAGGCAAATCTGTAGTTTATGCAAAACATTTTTTTTTTTGCATGAAGCAATCCCAAAATAAGCATTAATACACTTACATTAGAGTTTGCAAAATGTCTGCAGGTGATTTTGAGAAGGAACGTACCTAAAAATCCAAGCTAAATTTGCATAAAATTCATAATTTTATTGTGGCCATTCAGAGGCAGCTACAACATTGTAGCAGTATGGGGAATCTAGTCTCTGCAGCGAGGCATCGTGGGATTTGTAGTCTTTTTTGTTCCCATCACACACCTCTCCCTCCTCCCTTGAATGATGCAACTTAGGCAATGATGCTCTGGATCTTTGCTATTTGCTGCTGTTGGCTTGATGTTTAGTATAGGGTTAAAAAACTTAATTGTATACAGTGTTTCTATTGGTTCGTACCAGGTGCCTACATAGGCACCTTTGTGGGTGTGTCTATAGAATGAATTAATGTAATGAAAGTTACACACAGGGAGACTTCCAGATACCTTTAAAGCAGCATCTGACAATCACCGGGAGCCAGATAGCCTCCTGACATTTTACTTCTGGCTCCTTTTTGATTATTATACATATATCTTTATATGTAATCTATAACCAGGCTCATTAAAATGATTGAATGTCTCTTAGCTCATTTGGCTGGCTCTTAAGATTCAGAAAATGTGTCAACCACTGACTTAAAGTACTAGTGTAATTTAGGAAAAAACCTGTGTCTATCAGCTATGCAAGAAATCATCATTTTTAGAGGAATAATATATTTATTCTGAATATGGGGATTCCATCTGTACTGCTGGGAAGGATAATCACACTGGGGCATACTCTTCTATTTAGTTATGTTGTCCAGAGGCTAGTGGCAGACCTCAAACATAACTGCATGGAAATCTTACCTAAATCCATAGCTTCAAAATGTATATTGCCTGTAAAGCAAATGTGAATTTAATAGTTACAAATTAAATACTTGATTTGTATATTAAGCAGTAATTTAAAAAAGGAAAACACTTTTCCCACATTCTTTTCCACCCTTTCTGTGTTTGTACAGAGCACATATGGTGACTTCATTGTCTCTTGTATTGGGAGACCAGATGGCCTATACTATCTGCCGTTGATCCCTCTTTCAGGTGTTGGCAGATAATTGTCACTCAAATCATTCTCTGCATTTGGAGCTGAACCTGAACAAAATGAGACTATTCCACAGCATGTGTTTTGCATCTGAATTTCCATGTTACGGGCAGGGCTCGGTGGGCTGACTCTCTCTCTTTCCGGGCTCGGTTCTCTTGACTCAATTCCAGTAAATGGAGGGAATGGCCAATATCCGGCCACAAGCTATGTGTATGTGAGTTATATTATAGGGAACTACATGATGATATAACGAAACAGAATAACATTAAATAGAATATAATACCTAGGACTGGTAAAGCATCTTTATCTACAGTCATCATTAGTGTAATAAACAGTAAAGGAATTAATGTACTATTTAGGTTATAAAAAGGTTTGAGGTTCCCCTAGGGTAGCACTAAATACATGCTTCCTCCTCTCTGTATCAACACTCTGTACTTGCTGCATCCTCCCCGTATCAACACTCTGTACTTGCTGCGTCCTCCCCGTATCAGCACTCAGTACTTGCTTCCTCCTCCCTGTATCAGCACTCTGTACTTGCTGCATCCTCCCTGTATCAGCACTCAGTACTTGCTGCATCCTCCCTGTATCAGCACTCTGTACATGCTGCATCCTCCCTGTATCAGCACTCAGTACTTGCTTCCTCCTCCCCGTATCAACACTCTGTACTTGCTGCATCCTCCCTGTATCAGCACTCAGTACTTGCTTCCTCCTCCCCGTATCAACACTCTGTACTTGCTGCATCCTCCCTGTATCAGCACTCTGTACTTGCTGCATCCTCCCCGTATCACCACTCTGTACTTGCTGCATCCTCCCCGTATCAGCACTCTGTACTTGCTGCATCCTCCCTGTATCAGCACTCTGTACATGCTGCATCCTCCCTGTATCAGCACTCAGTACTTGCTGCATCCTCCCCGTATCAACACTCTGTACTTGCTGCATCCTCCCTGTATCAGCACTCAGTACTTGCTTCCTCCTCCCCGTATCAGCACTCTGTACTTGCTGCATCCTCCCCGTATCAGCACTCTGTACTTGCTGCATCCTCCCTGTATCAGCACTCTGTACATGCTGCATCCTCCCTGTATCAGCACTCAGTACTTGCTTCCTCCTCCCCGTATCAGCACTCTGTACTTGCTGCATCCTCCCTGTATCAGCACTCTGTACTTGCTTCCTCCTCCCTGTATCAGCACTCTGTACTTGCTGCATCCTCCCTGTATCAGCACTCAGTACTTGCTGCATCCTCCCTGTATCAACACTCTGTACTTGCTGCATCCTCCCTGTATCAACACTCTGTACTTGCTGCATCCTCCCCGTATCAGCACTCTGTACTTGCTGCATCCTCCCTGTATCAGCACTCTGTACTTGCTTCCTCCTCCCTGTATCAGCACTCTGTACTTGCTGCATCCTCCCTGTATCAGCACTCTGTACTTGCTGCATCCTCCCCGTATCAGCACTCTGTACTTGCTGCATCCTCCCCGTATCAGCACTCTGTACTTGCTGCATCCTCCCTGTATCAGCACTCTGTACTTGCTGCGTCCTCCCTGTATCAGCACTCTGTACTTGCTGCGTCCTCCCCGTAGCAGCACTCGGTACTTGCTGCCTCCTCCCCGTAGCAGCACTCGGTACTTGCTGCCTCCTCCCCGTAGCAGCACTCTGTACTTGCTGCCTCCTCCCCGTAGCAGCACTCGGTACTAGCTGCGTCCTCACCGTAGCAGCACTCGGTACTTGCTGCGTCCTCACCGTAGCAGCACTCGGTACTTGCTGCGTCCTCACCGTAGCAGCACTCTGTACTTGATGCGTCCTCCCCGTAGCAGCACTCTGTACTTGATGCGTCCTCCCCGTAGCAGCACTCTGTACTTGCTGCGTCCTCACCGTAGCAGCACTCTGTACTTGCTGCGTCCTCACCGTAGCAGCACTCTGTACTTGCTGCGTCCTCACCGTAGCAGCACTCTGTACTTGCTGCGTCCTCACCGTAGCAGCACTCGGTACTTGCTGCGTCCTCACCGTAGCAGCACTCGGTACTTGCTGCCTCCTCCCCGTAGCAGCACTCTGTATTTGCTGCCTCCTCCCCGTAGCAGCACTCTGTACTTGCTGCCTCCTCCCCGTAGCAGCACTCTGTACTTGCTGCCTCCTCCTCGTAGCAGCACTCGGTACTTGCTGCCTCCTCCGCGTAGCAGCACTCGGTACTTGCTGCCTCCTCCCCGTAGCAGCACTCTGTACTTGCTGCGTCCTCACCGTAGCAGCACTCTGTACTTGCTGCGTCCTCACCGTAGCAGCACTCGGTACTTGCTGCGTCCTCACCGTAGCAGCACTCGGTACTTGCTGCCTCCTCCCCGTAGCAGCACTCTGTATTTGCTGCCTCCTCCCCGTAGCAGCACTCTGTACTTGCTGCCTCCTCCCCGTAGCAGCACTCTGTACTTGCTGCCTCCTCCGCGTAGCAGCACTCTGTACTTGCTGCCTCCTCCGCGTAGCAGCACTCGGTACTTGCTGCCTCCTCCGCGTAGCAGCACTCGGTACTTGCTGCCTCCTCCCCGTAGCAGCACTCGGTACTTGCTGCCTCCTCCCCGTAGCAGCACTCGGTACTTGCTGCCTCCTCCCCGTAGCAGCACTCGGTACTTGCTGCCTCCTCCCCGTAGCAGCACTCGGTACTTGCTGCATCCTCCCCGTAGCAGCACTCGGTACTTGCTGCATCCTCCCCGTAGCAGCACTCGGTACTTGCTGCCTCCTCCCCGTAGCAGCACTCGGTACTTGCTGCCTCCTCCCCGTAGCAGCACTCGGTACTTGCTGCCTCCTCCCCGTAGCAGCACTCGGTACTTGCTGCCTCCTGCTCCATATCAGGACTTAATATCGGCTAATATCCTGAATCACCGATGTATGGAGCACAGACATCAGCGAGACATTATGGTAGTGAGTCGGTAAGAAGCCGGAAGGGTATCCGGAGTGATGCATCCAACAGCTACGAAAAAGTGTGTAAGGGAGGATCAAGGTGCTTGATGGGGTTCAAGTACAGGGAATTTGGAGGCCAGGGAAATATTTTGAAGCCTTTGTTGGGCTTCTACGACCACTCCTGGACAGTTCTGGCCATATTAGGCCTTAGGGAGTTCAGCTGCACCTCACTGATGAGGCCCATAAAGGACGAAACGCGTTTGCTGTTTCTCCTGTTCAGGGTAGAATTGCCGGGTATTTTGGGGCTGGGTCACTCTTTTGAGTGAGACCAGACTGATAGACTTCAGGATATTTCTCCCTGTGAACGGCACAAGTGAGCTAAAAGAGCTGCACTCAGAGTGGATTATCATGTCCATAGAACTAACCTATTAAGGTTAGTTCGTTCTCTGATGAGCACCTCTGACTTAGTTATTCAGTTGTGGCCATATGACACATTGCATTGTCCTGCTGGAAAATCCCATCCGCTCCAGGGAAGACAGACAACATGTATGGGTGTACGTGATCTGCAAGGATGGATGGATAACCCAATTGGCTGAGAGTGCCTTCCAAAGGTATGAGACCCAGACAATTGCAAGAAAAAATTCCCAGACCATAACGCTGCTGCCACCAGCTTGTCTTCTTCCAAAAAATGGTTGCAGAGTGTTTGTTTTCAGAGGTTTCATGCTTGGCACGCCAACGTCGGTCCAGTCAATGGAGCAGAAAATGTGAGTCATCAGAGCAGGCAACTCTTTGCCAGTCAGAACAGGTCCAATTTCGGTACTGTTGAGCAAATTGAAGACGTTTCTGATGAACCCTCATTAGCATGGATGCAGTGATAAGCCATTTCCTTCAGAGCCCCATACGCAACAGGGTTCTCTATTGTAATTTTAGACACATGTCTTGTAGCCCCCTGGCTCATTTGAATTGTGAGTTTCCCAACTGTAGTTGGTTGTCCCTCACACACCTCTGACATCAATGGCTACTGATGCTCCACAGTCTCCACGCCGTTTATTCCCAATGGTGCCGTTTGTCCAGTCACGGTACTCTTCAATCACAGCAGCACGCAAACAGTTCACAAACTGCGTTGTTTCTGAAATACCGCCACCCATTTTAGCAGATTCTTGTTGTTTTCATTCAGTTGCGCTTGAGGCTAGGAGCTTGAGCGGCATGCTTATTTAAGATTTGGTTTCTATTGAGCCTTATGTTATAGTGACGTAGATTTGTGAGTTCAACTTTTAGTGTTGTAAAGTAAGACAATATCTGACACTGCCTTTATGGCCATGACCTACACAGCTGCTAACGCAAAGTTTTTCCCAAACTATAATGGCCTATTAAATTGGAATAACATTAACCTCCATGTGCCCCATGGCTATCTTTGAATCCTATGGGTAGATCTTGCCCAGCCTGATGTGGTACTGCTGCCATTCTTGGGACCTTTGGGTTCATGGGAAACAGAACTTGTTTACAAGGGCTCAGGATATTTGGGAAGAAAATAAATGTCAACGTAAACAACAAACAATAGACTATTTCACTAAAAATCTATTTAGTAAGTAAGGGATGACGAGGACCTCCCAGGCACCACTGTATTATTCTGGCCATGTTTGCTGTGCAATAATACATTTTTTTGCTTTTGCAACAACTTTATTTATTTTTTTCCCTGCACATTTAAACAATGAATTAATCATTCCCTCAGGCAATATGAGCTCCTTATCTCTCCACCCTCTGAATTATGTTTTGTCTCTGGACTGGGAGCCGCCCACAGGGGAATACTCTCCAAACAGGCATATTGGATTTGACTAGAAAGTGTATTTGTGCACATTGCTAGCAGCTCCTGTTACTACACTGCCTTATACTAATGTGTAAGTTTTACAGAGTGATACTTCCCCTTGGGTGGCTCCCACTCTACATACATACATCATTTACAGGGTGGAGAGATCTGGAGCTTATACAGTCTGGGCATGATTTAAAAAAATATTTGTTAAAAGTCACCGTAAAACTATTCTTTGGGTAGCTCTTTATAGGATCACTAAAATTGTCCCTTCAATATATTTTCAATAATTTTATTTTGAAACTTTAAAGGGAACTAGGCCAGTATTAAAGGACCTCTGAAATGTTATAGTAAATTCATAATGTGCAAACAGGTTTTAGACAATTTCAAATAAATACAACATTTGATGCAGCTATTGCATTCAGGATTTCTTTAATGGAGGCAGACATTAGTTTTTGTTCCAAACACAGTTAGACACCGGGGACGAACCTTGCATTCAGATAATAGATAATATCTCTATTATTTTTGAAGTACTTCTACTGTGGATTGCCATGCAAGTGTGGGATTAAATTGAAGAGCAGTTTCCAGTACCACAAACCCCCCATGCTACAGGCAGATTACAACATGTTAAGATCGCGTGCATGAGCTGATCAGAAAGGTTTGTGTGTATAGAGAGCGAATACACTGTTTTTATTTATATATATATATATATATATATATAAGTCAACTTGGATTTATGAGAGCTAGGTCATGTCAAACAAATCTAATTAGTTACAGTACCACATGGGAGACTATTGTGCAAATTAAGGGATACAGTCATTGCAGTAAATATCTGCTTGTGGATTGAGAGCTGGATAAAAGACAGGAAGCAAAGGGTTGTTGTAAATGGAACATACTCTGATTGGACTAATGTGGTAAGTGGGGTTCCTCAGGGTTCAGTATTAGGTCCTCTCCTTTTTAACATATTTATTAATGACTTTAGAGGTAGGATTGGCGCTTGGTGTCTCCATTTTCGCTGATGACACAAAGTTGTGCAAGGTAATTAAATCCGATAATGATGTGCTTTCCCTCCAAAGGGATGTACATATAATTGAGGAATGGGCAATTAAAAGGCAGATGATATTTAA